>CM053027.1:100994824-101594824 GCA_028564925.1 Lithobates sylvaticus
AAATATGTGAAGGAAGATCTTTTCTGTTTTCCTGTAGCCATTGGATTTTTATGTTACATGGTCTCATACAGCAATATATTATATATAACAGAAGGAACGGGCATCTGCTGTTTCTGGTCAGGGTTGTTGGAAGCCACCTGCTTTACACTAGGAAGCATGCACCGCCCCACACACACATTTCTTTGGGCTGTGCCTAAGGCCCCTTTCACACTGATGGACCGTTCAGATCCGCCTGTCAGTTTTGACGGCGGACCTGAACGGGCGATCCATGCTAGTCTATGGAGCAACGGATGTCAGAGGAGACATGTCCGCTGACATCCGACCCGGTCCGATCCACCAAAAGCAGACGGATGGCCCTACGTCCAGATCCGTCGCTGGCAGATCGGATCGGGTGAGATCTGATGAAAACTGACACACTGTCCGTTTTCATCTGATCTCTCCATAGAGACCAGTGGCGCTGGACAAGCCCCTCCCCCCTCAGTGAGCGGAGAGGGACCTGTCATCCGCCGGCTCAGCGAAGATCAACGGAGAGATCTCCCGCTGAGCCGGCGGACAGAGGCGGACTCCGTGCAAGGGGAATCAGCCTCGTGTGAAAGGGGCCTTACTCCCCACTCTCTCTCTCTTTCTCTTCCACCCTATACATTCAGTACTTGATACTGTTAAAAGAAGAAGCACATGACTAAGTCTTCTACAAGACTTAATCGTAGGAACCACTGTACAGCCGATGTGAAACTGGACTCCTGAGCACAGGACTGCACCTTGTATGCTTGCCTAGAGATTTCTCCTCTCTTACTGTTTTGGGGACAACCAAAAATGTGAGATTTTCTTTTACTTTCACTTTTGATGATAATGGTAGACATGATAACAGGGGCACTGACAGAAATAAAAACCTGACAGGTATTCTAATTACTCTCCAATCTATCCAAGAAAAAAATAGCATTCAGTTATACTTTAACCACTTAAGGACCAGAAGGATTTGCCCCCTTAATGACCAGTCCATTTTTTGCTATACGGCACTGCGTCACTTTAACTGACAATTGCACGGTCCTGTAACTTTGTACCCAAACAAAATGTAATTTTTTTCCCACAAATAGAGCTTTCTTGTGGTAGTATTTGATCACCTCTGCGGTTTTTATTTTTTGCGCTATAAACAAAAAAAGAGCGACAATTTAAAAAATATATATATATATTTTTTACTTTTTGCTATAATAAATATCTCCAAAATTTTTTTTAAAAACAAATTTCTTCCTCAGTTTAGGCCGATATGTATTCTTCTACATATCTTTGGAAAAGAAAATCGCAATAAGCATTCATTGATTGGTTTGCACAAAAGTTATAGCGTCTAAAAAAATACAGGATAGATTTATGGCATTTTTATAATTTTTGTTTACTAGTAATGGCGGCGATCTGCAATTTTTAGTGGGACTGCAACATTGCGGCAAACAGATCGGACACTTTTGACACTTTTTTGGGACCATTGACATTTATACAGCAATCAGAGCTAAAAATAGCCACTGATTACAGTATAAATGTCACTGGAAGGGGTTAACACTAGGGGTGATCAAGGGGTTAAATGTGTGTCCTAGGGAGTGTTTATAACTGTGGGGGGATGGGACTGCCTGGAGGAGGAGACCGATCGCTGTTCATAATCAGTATGAACAGCAGATTTGTTTCCTCACTCCTGACAGAACGGAGATCTGTCTGTTTACATTGACAGATCCCCATTCTTTCTCTTTTAGGAGAAATCGCTGGTGCCCGGCGGACAACGCATCGGCTCTGCCGTCGCAACGCGGGCCCTCTAGTGGTTTTAAAGCAGTCAAAGTACAGTTATGACGGTTCGCCCAAGGGAGCCAACTTGCTGCAGTATAACTGCGGTGACTGGTCCTTAACTGGTTACTGGTTTCTTATTTGCACTATTTTACATGATAAAATGTTATTAACAAATTAACCGAGTTACTAAGAACCCTTTCACACTGAGGCGGTTGTCAGGCATTTTAGTGCTAGAAATAGCCTCTAAAAACTCCCAAAAGCCCTGCCGCCGCCTGAAAAGCGATTCGGAAGTGCCACAACACAGGCGTTTTTAACCCCTTCTTTGCAGTTAAAAGCTTGCCGATAGTGTCCGAAAAGCAGCGCAAAAGCGCTGCTTAAACGAGCGGCACTTTAGCGCTAACGGCCAGCGCTTGCAGTATGAAAGGGGGTCTAAATATGAGCGTGTTCTATCAATTGTTAGCTTCTTTTATATTCACATTTGATATATTTTTCTGTTTCAGATTTGTTTTCATGGTGGAAATGAGGCCGATCCTGAGGAGCGTGAGCTTCAAACTAAACCACCCCAAATCCCAGACATCCAGATACTTTGCAACTTCATCAGTAAATACCTTCCTGGTTTGCACCCCAAGCCTGCTGTGATAGAACAATGCATGTATACGGTATGCTCATTCTTGGAGAATAGTATAGACGTAGCCGTAGCAAACTGTGGTTAGCCATTGGTAGAACATAGTCTTAGGAATTAAATTAAAAGGTATGATTCCAAACCTCAGTTTGAAAATGTGCAATGCAAAAATCGATATCTCATGTAGCACTCTCCTAGGTAGGTTGCTAGGATGATAGGTAAATGTAGTTCTTTTTGGCTCATATGTAATCAGTGCAGCAGCTGTTGATTTCTTTGGGCTGTCCTAGATCTCACAGGCTGAAGGTTTGATTGCTTCCCTCTGCATTGGAGGGGGGGGGGGGGGCATATGGGCAGCTTGAAAATTATCTTGCTGCAGCCAATCCCTTGGAAAGTGAGCCCAGTAGGTCTCTGAGGGGGGAACATAAATAGTCTGGAGCAACCCAGTTTTTGTCCTGCTGGAGATGTTTCCAGCCTCAGGGGCTACTGCCCCTTTGAAGCAGTTCTACTGGAGTCAGCTGATTTTCATCAAGGTCTCACATCTGTAGCAGAGCTATTTCTAATTATCTTTCGAGCCAACTAAGCAGTGTCCCTCCAGAATCTTATCAGAAGAACTCACTGACGAGTGCTTGGTGAAAGCTGGAAGGTGTATAACTGCCCTTAGACTGTGAGTACTGACCTGAGCTCAGGATATGAGCTTAGTGACTTTGTGCTGTTCTTCTTTTGGGGTGCCAGCAGTAACTTACTCTCTGAGACAGCTCTTACCCCTTTCCCCTTTGCTTCTGCCTTAAAGGGGTTGTTTGGGTTTGTTTTTGTTTTTTTTTAAATAACAAACATGTTATACTTACCTCCACTGTGCAGTTTGTTTTGCACAGAGTGGCCCCGATCCTCCTGTTCTGGGGCCCCTCTGTGGCTGTCTTGGCTCCTCCCCGCGATAGCTAACCCCCCTCTGGGAAGCTCTATCCCGAGGGGGTTAGCTTGCAGGCATGCTCCCTGTCATACACGCTGTGTCCATAGACACAGAATGTATGACTCGGTCCCGCCCCCTGTCGGGCCGCGTCATTGAATGTGATTGACAGCAGCGCGAGCCAATGGCTGCGCTGCTATCAATCTATCCTATATATCCAATCAATGGCCAGACTCTTTGGCGAAGAGGAAGCCGGGGGACGCGTATAGCAGGTGAACGGGCTCAGGCAAGTAAACGTGGGGGGAGGCTGGGGGGCATCATTGCCAGGTGTTTTTTTAACCCCTTTACAACCCCTTTAAAGACTGTTAAAGAAGTTTCACCTAGTGAAATGTGGCCTCCTGGTACAAGTCAGCATTTTTGGAGGATTGGAGGATCCCATACCACCCCAACCCCTCTCCTGTCAAAAGCTCTACAAGCAATAAGTCATAAAAAGACATCACCTACACTGTTAAGCCAAAATGAATGAACATTTTCCTGTGTGATTGGTAGCTTCTGTACTGTTTGGGGAAGAACCAGTTAAAATCAGCAGTTCCTACAGGGGTAACGCTGCACTCATAACCTAAAATCTCGAAAAACCTACAGAGCCAAGATTGAATTTGGAAATATGCATTAGAATGCATTAGAATTTGCAAGTAAGTTAGGGTATTTCATATATACACACAAGGAAACATTAATTTAAACATTTTTATTAATTACACTAAAGCATAATAAATTCATCAAGTTTCACTTGCCTCCAACGTCTCAAAAAAACTCCTTCTACAATATTAAAGTGAAGATATACTATGAAAGCCATGCTTTCTCCGGCTAGTCTTTACCAATGACCAGTTCACCACACCTCATTTCATGCTGGGTCTTGAAGCAACCATGTTAGACCACCCCTTGTCCCCAATGACTGGTTGGTGGGTGAAGCATAGATCTTTCGAATGAATAAAGCAAAGTTAGGGAGAGCCTTGTACTTCAATTCATCAGGTACTTCCTCTACAGCAAGCTCACAGAAGGACAGTGAATAGCACAGCAGTGACATCTCACTTCAAATCTTTTAAGAAAAGCAGTCATCAGAGATAGGAGTGGGTTAGATACTGTATATCTCACACTGCAGATATGTGTAGCGGGGACACTTTCACAAAGTGTCCGGTATGTGTGGAAATTTAGTTTTTCCTCAGAACAGTAGTGGGGTTCTGAGAGTTAATTGTGCAGGTTTATTCTGGCATCAGTTTGGCTGGGCTGTGTTAGGGTTCTGTCTGGTCATGGGTACAGTGAGGTACACATGACAGGCCTAGAACCAGGCCTGGTTGGACGGTTTGAGTATCAGTCTTCCCCGAGGCCAATCAGTGGGTGCACCTTGCCCGCTGTGCAATCTGGGGAAGGGTACTTAAGGTGCTGGAGTCACGTGTCCGGGGTTCGGCCGTAGCTGCCGGTTCCTGAATCTGGACCGGGGTAGCCCCGTGAGGGGTCCCGGGCCCGGGAGCGTTTGCCGTCTCGCAACATGGTCAGTTTGACTAGCCTCACAGACCCGCATGGTCTGGGGCAAGGATCCATCTGTTCCCGAGTCTCGGAACCGGCTGGTCCGAGGCGCAGTAAGTGAGGGAGGATTCAAGGCGTCTGGGTGTGCTCTCAATCTTGGAGGGGCACCGCAGCTTGTGTAGGTGACCGGGGGAGGACTCTTAAGAGGAGGGCCAACAAGCTGGCATCTCAAGAAGAGCCTGGTTGCTGGGTTGTTATGGACACTAACGAATACACAGTTTCGCAGTACTGCCAAGGAGACAGAGAAAGTTCCAGGTACTGAGAAAAGGTTCCTATCCACTTTCGGTTGAAAGTTTATGCTGTGTCAGAGACTTTACAAGTTTCCGGATCAAAGTGTTGACTGCCAAATCTATAGCTAGAGATTTGTTCAGCATTGAAGTACCCAGCTGCGAGTGGCTACTCTCTGGGTTTATATAAGAGACTTTTTAATTGTCAGCAGTTCAAGGTGCCTGAGTTTCTTCATCCTGCTCTCTGTTCCTATTCAAGACTATGTTTGTTGGATGTTACCCCTGCAAATAAAAACCTTTTAAAAGGACTTTTATGGTGTCGGCATCCAAAGTTGTTGGGTAATAACCCTGGGAACCCCTGGACATGTATTAACAAGCCAAGCGAGGGTAACTGGTAAGCCCAAAATTCAAGGCCGCCCCTCAAGGGGTTATGGCCACTACATATGCATCCATTAGGCTTAAGCTTGGTACATTCTTCTTTCGTTCAACCCAGCGAGGTGAAAGAAAAAAAGACTGAGGAGCTTGTTTGTACAGCGAGCTCCCTGCCATGCTATTGTGTTCATGCCAGAACACACCAGTCAGCGTTCACAGCCATTGGCTTCAAGCTCTAATCGGGTGCTGGTTTTCAAGCATGCACCTTCAACATAAGTCTAATGTTAGGCTGCCTTCCATCGGACAGGCTGCTGTACACACTGGTGGAATGTCGGCTGGTTTCTGATGAACATGTCAGGAAGTGCACTGCTATTTCGCATGAAGAGTTCAAGGCAAATGGTAGATCTTCAGGAAACTGTTTAGCCACAGTTGAGGTTTCTATTTCCTTTTATAAAAATATTTTTTTTTTAAAACATACTATTTTAGTACCATCTTTTATATTTTACCAAAAAAATTATTATTCTATTGTGTTTGTGTGCACTAAAATTCTAATTTGCATTTTATAAACAGCTGCACAGATATCGTGCAACATAAAAAATTTCAACTGCCACCATTTTCTTGTCCAGGACATCTGCTTGCAGAAAATATATAATGTTTGGGGGTTTCGAATAATTTTCTAGCAACAAATGCTGATTTTGCTGAGTGTGTGAACCATTAAAAATTGCCCAAACAGTATTTTTTAATTCAAGTAATAGAAAATATAGTGTGTTAATACTGTGATTATGTACTTTCCTAAGGGTTAAACAATAGGTCTTTATTAGGTGTGGTGTTATACATGTTTTCTTTATTTATTATGGTCCGTGTTAGAAATTACATTTTAAAAAAAGTATTTTTATTCAAGTAATATGAAATATATTAATAGCGTGCACATGTGCTTTAAAAAAGATTTAAATAATAGTTTTGTTTATCACAATGTTTTTATCTCCTTTTTAGAATACTCCAGACAGCAATTTCATCTTGGATTACCATCCTCTTTACAAGAATATTGTCATAGGTTCTGGATTCTCAGGTGAGCTGGGAAAGTGGAAGCTGGCATGTTAGCCTGGAAAGTTTAGCTTAGTTAACCCTTCAACATTTGCTTTTCCGCTATAGGTCATGGCTTCAAGCTTTCTCCATTGGTCGGGAAGATATTGAGTGAGCTCAGCATGGGGAAGGAACCTGCGTATGATCTTACACCATTCAGCATCGCTCGCTTCAAAACCCAAAGTGCATCTTTGTGAGATGAAGAATGGAAAAAAAACAGTTTTCACCTTTTTATGGATACTTTATGGACTTTTAGTAATTGGTCACTATGTCTATATCAGTACAAGCTGAAGAAGGCAGTGAGGTAGTACAGACAGACTGGGATTGATTTACTAAAACTGGAGAGTGCAAAATCTGGTGTGGCTGTGCATGGTAGCCACTCATATTCTAACTTGTTCAATTAAGCTTTGACAAAAAAAAAAAAATGGAAGCTGATTGGTTACTGTGCAGAGCTGCACCAGATTTTGCACTCTCCAATTTTAGTAAATCAACCCCTTAGGGTCGTACCTACGTGTTTTGGTACATTGCAGGTGCTCTTTGGTGGTGTTGCAGCAAAACACCTTTTTTAATAGGGATGACTGATGCCTAAAATGCACAGGTGTGACTACAGCCTTAAAGAGGAAGTAAAGCCTCTTAAAAAAAAAATAAAATAAAAAAAGACACCCTGCAAGGCAAAGGCATAATGAGCTAGTATGCATAGCATACTAGCTCATTATGAATGACTTACCTGAAAACGAAGCCCCCGAAGAGGTCCTCATCCACGATCTTCTTAGCCGCCATCAAACCCGGAGTGACTTCCGGGTCTCGCCGCTCCAGCGCTGTCATTCGCTGGAGCGACGATGACGTCACTCCCGCGCATGCGCAGTAAAGCGGCATATCGCCGTGAACTCGGCATGCGCAGTGCGCCTGTGCGCCGCTGTCTACGGCGCATGCGCCGTAGACAGCGATGCCTGTTTTTTTCTAAATATCTCCTAAACCATGTAGGTTTAGGAGATATTTATTGGACCTACAGGTAAGCCTTAATCTAGGCTTATCTGTAGGCCAAAGTGCTTTGGAAGGGTTTACTTCCACTTTAAAGCAGTGGTTCTCAACTACTGTCCTCGGGACACACTAACAGGCCAGGTTTGCAAGATAACTGTAATACATCACAGGTGATATAATTTTCTGCTCAGTGATTGCAGCGTTCTAGTCTGCATCTCCCCAAGGTAATACTTAAAATCTGGCCTGTTAGTTGGTCCTGAGGACAGGAGTTGAGTACCACTGCCTTAAAGGGTATGTAAAACCTCAACATGAACTTTTCTTATTTGATCTGTTAAATATACCATTAAAAGTATTTTTATATATATATATATATATATATATATATATATATATATAGCTCTTTGATAAAAAAAACATACCCTTTGATCCTGCCAGAAATCTTATGAGCACTTCCTGTGCCCTTTGCCTCTACTAACTGTTATCAGTTACATTAGATATCTCTGAGGACTACAAAACGGCATGTTTCTATGTTATGAGGAATATGAAAGGGGGTGAAGCTCTGTAGTCCTTTCCTGTTTCTGTTGTCCTGATACAGTACAGTAAGTGTGTATTGTCATCACAAGACTTGTGTTGCTGGCAGAATCACCTGGTGAAAATGAAGGAGAAAGGTCTTCAAAACAAATGCAGGCACCTCAGCTAAGGACGTGTTTTGGGGTTCGGGTATGATTTATTATTTTAGACACATAAACAAGGAAATGTATGATCATTAGACATGGAAGTGTATAATTTGCTTAGCAATTGCATATTAGGCAGAAGCAGACTCTCAAGCTGTTATATATTATATCTCTCCAATACAAAACAGTTTTGTGCCAGTATACCCACTGTGGAGCGAGTTATATTTGATTCGACGGAACTTGTATTTTTTGTATAGTAGTGACCATTACCAGATAATTGGCTGGATGTAGTGACTGAAAATGTGCTTTGAATCATTAATTTGTTCCATTCTTTGAAGAATCAAAGCCTCACTAATTTAGTTATAATTTTATACTTGTCAAATACTACACTGAATGTTGCAGCCTTTTTTGGTGAAAAATCTTAAAAATATACTTCACATACCTCACATTTTCATTTTATTATGAGATCAAACATTCTTGGGTATAGAGGAACTGCTATAACAATTTATACAAATATACACAGTTTACAGATTTAAGGAGGGCTTATCATTAAAATTCTCACCTAATGTGAATCAACAGGATATTGTCACTAAATCATGATTATTAGTTTAAATCATGCTATTTCATACCATAATTAGAGGCATATTAAACACTTTAACTACATGTCTTACCTACATCATGCATTCCACACATAAGAGTTTATATTTCATTTAGGACAGTGATGCAGATCATCCCTGTATGACCACAGAGCCAACGATAAATCCAGAACCACTGGATTATAGCACAGATACAGCCCATTATTATAGAGCCATTTACTTTAAACTGCATACATTTGTATCATCAGTGAAATGCATGGAAACCAATCTATTGAGTAGGGCTTAGAGAACATTAAGAAAGTAGCCTAGACAATTTATGGTGTGGTGGGTTAAAAGGAACCAAAAAGCCCTTCAATGACCCCGTGCAAGGGAAAGTAGTACAAAAAGTATCTTCATGCTGCAAATCCTTCACAAATTCTTTTGAGACCTTACTGCTGTAACATGAAAAGATGCACCATAAGCAAACTTCTAGATGTGAATGTTAGAGAAACCTAACCATACAGTAAATTAAAACCTTCTATTGCAGGGGATTATTATTTTTTTTTACTTATCTTGACATTAAGTAAAGCAGATTTCTGGAGGAAAAGTAAGCCAATAATAGAAACAAGAAATGTGATTTCTGGGACCATTGTAAACCAGTGTACAGAATACCTCCATCTTGCATGAAAGTGGGATTTTAATTTTTATATATTTAGAAAATGACAGATTAACAGGGCAATATGGGTTTAAAAACAATCAATCACAAAATGGTGGTGCAATTATTTGTTGTTTCCCTCCTAAGCAGGGCCCTCCAAGGCCAAGCCCTCTTGTTTGAATTATATTGTAATTGTACTGTCTCTCTTTATTTTGTAAAGTGTTATGCAAACTGTTGGCACTATATAAATCCATAATAATAAAAGTGAAAAAATAAAAGTTTTAAAAGTTTACCTCTAGTGATAGTTAAAGCTTTCAATGATTCTACAAACTGGCCAGTGGCAAAACAGTTTACTAGTATAGATGGACTTCTTTTTTTCACAGTACCACACTGCATTGTACAAAAAGTAAAAAAAAAAAAAAAAGATCAAATCGGCATACACAAGAATTCTGTAAAATCATAAACCCACATTCCCCGAACCCACTCCCATCCCTGTATCCTCAGTTATTCACAAAATTTCAAAATCTAGTTCTCAGGTTTCTAATTTACTAAAGGCAAAAGATGGTTCACTTTGCAGATGAAATTGCATTTTTAAGGGAATTAAAAAAAAAAAAACTCAGTGAATGAGTTAAGACTCTGCTAACTTCCATCATCCAATTATGTGCAAGTTGAAAATATGTTGCATGTGATTTGTTATTTTTTTGTAAAGTGAAGTTTTACCTTTACATTCCTTAAACTGTCGAAAATTCCCTTGCAAAATGCAACATCCTTGTAAAGTGAGCAGCCTATTTTCCTTTAGTATATCATCACCTAGATATATGTTTAGTAGACATTGAGTGTGTTATTTGAGATACAATAGGCACAAAAATCGTACAGTGGCTGTACAAAACTAAATTAAACAGTCATTTCTGCTTTCACAGCCAAATTGGGATAACACCTACTTTATTTTTGCTACAAGTCCTCATTCAAATAGCAAAACATATTTAAAAATTGCAGCTTACCTTTCTGGAACTTACATAAAGTAAAAAATTCTATTTAATTTTCTTTGTTATGAGGAGTCAGGAATTTGCCATAATTAACCCTGTCTGGAGGCAGATATCTCATCAGTTTTATTAGATTTGAACACTTTCTGTCCTAACAAAAAGGTTTAAGAGCTAGGCTTTTCAATTGTGTTTTTATTCAAATATATTTTTTCCAAAATACAGAAAAACACGGATAGACAGATAATGGAGTTATAGTATTAACAATCGATTCCACTGTATTTTAATGAGAACTTGACTTGCCATTCCCCAGCCCAGCTATGGGGACAGATTACCCTGAGCTAGCTCAGAAATACTTGCAATCATCTAAGACACCTATTATTCAAAAATATATAAAAGGTAAGAATTTTTTTTTTATTTTTTTTGGTATGCTGTGTGAATAGGAACACATAGCAAACATATAGTGGGGTTTTCTCGAACTTGACTACAAAAGTGGAAATACACTTTAAGCTATAGGGCTGCCTCTAGCGGAAAAGAAACAATCAAAACGAGAGGCCCGCCCAAGGTCAGAACCTTTTGTCTGAATTTACTCATTTTGTTGCTGACTTACTCACTTTATCAAATATTTGAAACCCAATCTGGTGTTTATTGGCATATTTAAACATGTATCCATGGTGAAATCATGTTCTAGCCTATTCTGTGACACATACTCACTATGCTCTATGAGTAGGCACTGATGTGTCACACATTTCACAGAGCCTGCCTTCTGAACTACAGAGGTGCTGAAAGGAGAAGTTTCAAGAGGCCGAATCAGTGCAGGAATGGCTGTGTGTAGGCAGCAAGGTACCATGGGATATGTAGTCCTTAGAAGTTGAAAGTAAACAATAGAGGAGAAGCTGCAAAGTATGCAGGGAATCCACAAAATTGTGGAAAGAGATGGCCAGCAGACAGGCAGCACTCACAACATGAAAGGAGATTTTTCAAGTAAGCTTATATTGGATTGCCAAATATTACTATTGTATGTATTGCTATTACAATGCTGATGTTATTAAATTAAAGTTTATGATGTGACCATAGATCTCCATACAAAATCAGTCCTTCGCCTCCCTTTTTTTATGTACAAAGAAAATAATAGTCCCCAACTCTAAGTGGCTGGAAAATAATTATTAGCCTATGCACATTCTCTTTATAAAATAATTTACGCAACTCGAGAATGCTCACAAAAATGTGAATATCTTTGATCCCCCTGGCTTGTGAAGAAAATGTTATGGTTGCTGCTTTAGTTGGAACTAGGGTTGTCCCGATACCGATACTAGTATCGGTATCGGGACCGATACCAAGCATTTGCACGAGTACTTGTACTCGCTCAAATGCTCCCGATGCTTAGCCGATACCTTGACAGCGGCAGCGGGCGGTGCGGAGGGCGGAGTCAGCGGGCGCTGCGGAGGGCGGAGTCAGTGGGCGGTGCGGAGGACAGAGTCAGCGGGCGGAACGGAAGGCGGAGTCAGCGGGCGGAGCGGAAGGCGGAGTCAGCGGGCGGAGCGGAAGGCGGAGTCAGCGGGCGGAGCAGAAGGCGGAGTCAGCGGGCGGAGCGGAGGGCGGAGTCAGCGGGCGGAGTGGAGGGCAGAACAGTACGGAGAGTGAGTACTCCGTGTCTGCGTGTTCCCAGCAGGGATGTTACTTGATCGGCGACCGGAGCCGTCACATTCAGTAATGCAAGTGACGCTCCGTGTTGCCGTTACATGCCACGTGGTTGATAATCCCGACGCCCATCTTGGTACACCCTGCACTCACTCGGCCTCAATAAAGCAGCAGCGGACATCTTGTTACACCCAGCCCATATAGTTGGGGCTGGGTGTAACAAGATGTCCGCTGCTGCTTTATTGAGGCTGAGTGCTAGGTGTACCAAGATGGGCGTTGCAGAGCAAAACTAAATCCTCTTGCCACTGCCAGCCATAAATCAGTGCCCATCCAGCCAGTGCCCATCCAGCCAGTGCCCATGCAGTTAGCCATCAGTCAGTGCCACCCATCAATGTGTGCCACCCATCAGTGTGTGCCACCCATGAGTGCGTGCCACCTATCAGTGTTTGCCACCCATCAGTGCCCATCAGTGTGTGCCACCTATCAGTGTTCATGTGTGCGTGCCACCTATCAGTGCCCATGTGTGCGTGCCACCTATCAGTGCCCATGTGTGCGTGCCACCTATCAGTGTGTGCCACCTATCAGTGCGTGCCACCTATCAGTGTGTGCCACCCATCAATGTGTGCCACCCATCAGTGCGTGCCACCCATCAGTGCGTGCCACCTATCAGTGCCCATCAGTGCGTTAAGATTAAGAAGATATCATTAGTCTGTATTGTGGTTTGAAAACTGTCACATGACATTATTAAAAAAAAAGTATCGGTAATCGGTATCGGCGAGTACTTGAAAAAAAGTATCGGTACTTGTACTCAGTCTTAAAAAAGTGGTATCGGGACAGCCCTAGTTGGAACTATAGAAAATTTTATAGGATGACCATGGCCAGAATGACATCTGAGCAGCCTATAGGCAGAGAATAATGGAAAAAAAAAAAAGACAGTAAGACTGACTTTTTTTTCCTGATAAATTACCACAAATATGAGGCTGCACCGCGTAAACAGATACCCAAGATGTCAAACCTTAAATTTGTGTGCGCTCGTGAAATGGCATCATACTTCAGTACCCTATATTTTCTATAGAGGATGCTTAAAAAAAAAACCTATAGGTCATCAGTTTAGTGTTACGGAGGAGGTCTTGTGCTAACATTTTTGCTCTCCCTCTGACGTGCGCGGCAATATGTATCGTGTATCACAATCAATGTTTTCACGTGTAGGCACCAAAATGTGTGTATTTACAGTTTTACGTGCATATATGTGGGGGGCCTCAAATTTTCTTAGAGGGCATTTTACGTGCTTGGGTGTCCCTTTTTTTTTCTTTTTTTTTCATCACATACGTGAAAAAAGTCCCCTATGTGATGATTTTAGGTGACAGGTTCCTCTTTAATGAGACATACAGGGTCTAAAAGACCCTGCATGTCTCCTCTGGCTCCATGAGATGTATTGCAATGCACATCGTACTGCTATACATCCCTTCCCAGCTATGAAAGCTGGGGAAAGTGACAGGCTGACCTCGAAGTGACATCATACAGGTCACTTTGTGGGTCACCAACAAGAAGGATAGAAGAGCGGATGTGTGTCCACTGTTCTCCCTCCCCTCCACTCGCCGGCACCTACCATGTCTGTCCTGGGCCCACCGATGGGCAAGCAGAGCCCATAATACATGGCATACTGACCTGGCAGCGAAAGGGTTAAAAAAAAAAAAGGAGAACATAAAACCTCATTGACAGGTGCCCTTCTAGAAAGGGCGCCTGTAGGCACATGACTACAGTGCCTAGTGGAAAATGCAGCCCTCATGATGACTAGATGTTTCAGAAAGAGTTGGCACCAAGATAATACCATTAACTGAGTTTGTTGCTTATTCATCCATTGTGTTACATGTTAACATGAATGACAACATCTGTGCGATGTAGTGTATAGTCAAGTAATTGCAGTGGACCTGTTTGCTTTTCTACCTATCTGGTTTGTTAATAGATGCCCTACCTATTTTGTATGCCACTTTATAGGTACTTTGTATTGCCTGGACACCTGTTAGTTCATATGCTTAATTTAAAAACTAATAAGATATATCTTTAGGAGAGGCTAAGATACGATTAGTGATACCACGAAAACCTGTTTCCTGCAATAATGTACAGTAAATATTTGCCTTTTTATAAAAAAAAAAACAGTCAATAGGAGATAGGATAAATGCATACGTAAATTTAAAGAAAGCATTCCCCTACTCTACATTAGTGGACTGTTCCTCAGCATCCTCACATCCAATGCAAGGCTATAGGCCATTCTTGATGACATCAGAGGACCTTAGACTGCCAGAGCATAGGAGAGAAGAGACTGCAAGGACCAATCTAACAGCACAGAGAAGCCTGCAGCAGTGTAGGCTCAGGTAAAAAAAAACTGCTGTACCTGTTCCCCCTAGACTAGGGGTAGGCAACCTGGGGCCCCCAGCTGTTGCAGAACTACAAGTCCCATCATGCCTCTGGGTGTAATTGTAACTGCCAGCCTTGCAATGCCTCATGGGAAATGTAGTTCCACAACAGCTGGAGGGCCCCAGGTTGCCTACCCCTGCCCTAGACACAAACAAGCAGTTGACCCTCCCAGTGTAGGCCTAGCTGCACTGCAGGGGAGGACTTTTAGTTTTCCCGGAGTTCAGCTTTAACGTGTAGGTCAGACCTAAGAATACATTTCTCATATTAGATTAATTTTGGTCTGCTAAATATACCATTTAAAATGTTTTGTTATATCTTTTTTGATAAGTCCATAGAAAAATATCTGTAAACCATGTCAGAAAACTTGTCAGATTTCTGATAAGGTTGTCAGTTAAAAGAGAAGTATGGGATTTTTTTTCCCATATTCATACTTACCTACTATTGCCGGGGGACCAATGCTGCATCTGTTCCCCGCCGCCTCTTCACTGAGAACCGAGCCATCTAACATCGCCGATGGCTCGGTTCTCTTACCTCCCCGAACGGAGAGCTTTTGACTGTCAATCAGCATCTCTCCTGCTCTGCTCACTGGAGCGCTGAGCTGGAAAGGGGCGGGGAGCAGTAATCTCAGCAGCTCGCTGAGAGGCTGAGACGGCCATTAGTCCAGGCACCTGGCAGATACAGACTTCCAGAGTCGGGATGACACACTTTCTGGACTGATCTGTGTGACGACAGCAGAGAGCGGACTTCAGACTGCTCTCTGCTGAAAACGGGTCACAGGAGTGCAAAACAGATTACACTCCTGTGATCCATAGGAGAAGCCCAGCCAAACGAGCTTAGGCTGGACTTCTCCTTTAAAGAGGCAGTAAACACTGGGGTTCTTTATTTCCCTGCAAATGTAAAGCATAATGGGCTACTATGCTACTATGTGTCACTTACCTGACACTGAAGCCCGCGCTGTCACCGTTGTCCTCAGGAGCAGGGAGCTTCCATCTTCGCCCCTCTTACTTCCGGGGCCGCGAATTCCGGCTCTGTGACTGGCTGGAGTCAGGTGATGACACACATGCGCGCAGGAGCTGCCAGTCACAGCATGACCCTTAATAGAAATAAGACGATGTGCCCTTTCTAAAGGGCACACTGAAGCCCGCGCTGTCGCCGTTGTCCCCAGGAGCAGGGAGCTTCTATCTTCGCCCCTCTTACTTCCGGGGCTGCGAACTCCGGCTCTGTGACTGGCCGGCGTTGGGTGATGACACGCATGCGCACAGGAGCCGCCAGTCACAGCATGACCCCTAATAGAAATGAGACAATGTGCCCTTTCTAAAGGGTGCATGCGCCAATGAGATTGGCGCTCGTCTTTTTAGTAAATATCTCCTAAACTGTGGAAGTTTAGGAGATATTTCAAGCACCTACAGGTAAGCCTTAATGTAGGCTTACCTGTAGGTAAAAGTGGTTGTACAACCACTTTAAGGGTGATGCTACTACAGAACGAAAAATACAAAACACCATTCACTATGTTATGGAGATACGGAGAGCACATCTAAGAACTGATAAGCTGCAATATATTAAATGTTGGTTCTTGGGTTTCGATACACTTTAGAGGCAAGCTGCTGACCATAGGTCTAAAATTTGCTCTACCAAGACAACAATTATCATGCTACAGCACGCCATGATATTGGCTGGCATAATTAAATCCAACTAACACATGAAAATAGAATTTCTGACACCATCTAATTTCCTGTTCTGAATTTTGATTCATTAGTTTAATCCTGTAAACTTGACCAGTTTGGGGAGGGGTAATTTAGATTGAAAATTAGAAATACATCTCCAAGCTTTGGTCATTTGCAATGCCTATTAATGAATAAATCCAGCAAATGATTTCACCATTAGCATAAAGATGCTTAGATCATTTCAACTGGCAAGCCCTTTTTTCTGTGCCATTCTACTGACATGTTCTGTTTTTTACCACTGAGAACGAATGTTGACATTAAATCCACATCTTCCAGCTCAGATTCATGAATTTTATTTATAAGACATAGAGCAAGCTCTGATGATAAACCTATATCTCACAGCTTAGCAAAACAGATAGTGTTTAAAGCACATGTAAAGAATTCCCTTTGCTGCCTATTAATTATACATAACAGCTGTGTAGGAATGATGAAAGCAAAATGCAAGTTTACTAGAAGAGGTTATTTTCCTGATACATGCAGATTTTTCTCCCACTTTCCTATCCCCATAGCTTTTGCTCTATTCATCCTCTCTCCACTGTACCATCCGGTATTTGATTCCAAACCTGGATTCATTATTAGTGGTATCCTGGAGTCTCCCATTCTGGGAATTGATTATACTAATAGCCCCACTCTAAACTATAACTCACGTCGGCTGATTTCACGGCCTAGTCACACTGCAAATGTTCTGATTTCACGCATTGTAGGAAGATGAAAACAAGCACGTTCCTAATGAAAACTCTCTACTGTGCCCCCATACAAACCAAGACAGGTTATTTTCTCTGGCTCTGGAATCAGACAATACAATACATTGGATAAAAACACACACACCTTGGAAGGATAAACTACCATTGGCAGCACTTTACGTATAATAATTCAAGAACTTAAAAATGTAGCTACTTGGTACTTTCTACTGCAAGGTAAAAAAAAAAACAAACAAAAAAAAAAAAAAGCTTACAATGTACATTAGATTTTGGGCTTGTATAATTCCAAGGCCTGCTTGTAAAATAAGGATTTGTAATCTAGTCCTGGGTGTACAATAATTACTCAATCTGAAAAGACTACATACATGCTACAATAGAGCTCAGTAAAATGGGAAAGTCACTCTGACAATAGTAGTGAAGACAATTTTTGCTCAGTAATATATGGTCAGCATTTTGAAACCCATCTTTGGGCAAGTCTTTTTTGCTTACAGGCCACCCATCCCTCTACAGCACTGGGAGGAGGCTTACAGGACATTCAATATGATACAGGCACTTCCTGCAGAGCTATTCGGGGGATGGGGGGTATTAAAGCGGCGTTCCACCCCGCTCATCTGATTACTCCACCCTCCAGTGCCACAATTGGCACCTTTCAGGGGGGGAAACAGGAGACAGGATACCTGTCTCTGACGTGTATACTTTCCCACTTCCGGGAGCCTCAGCCGCGGCTATTAACATCATGGCTGGGGCTCCCCCTCCTCCCTCCTCCTTCCCCTGTCACCAGGCAAGTAAGAGATGGGAGCGGGGCCTCGTGAATGCGGAGTAGGGTTCCCGGCGTGAAGCCGGAAGGCTACACTGCAAGGTACCCTTACGCGCAATGGCTGCGGCAGCACCCGACAGCTGATGGAAACATCAGCTGCGGCGCCGACATCGCTGGACTGCAGGACAGGTAAGTGTCCTATTATTAAAAGCCAGCAGCTGCAGTATGTGTTTTTTTTTTTTTTTGGGCGGACCTCCGCTTTAAGGAGACCGGTCACCCTATCTGTGAGCTGGGTGATCAGTCTCAACAGGAAGATTAGCCTTACACACACTTAGGGGACAGTACTTTTTGATAAAGTTCAGACAAGGGAACTGTGGGCAACTTAAAGAGAAAGCCCTATAGTAAAGTCGGGGCACAATCATCCTTTGAAAAAAAAATTGCCTGAAAAATAAGTGAACATGTGATTTACCTGTGCAGGCTCACCTTCCTTTTACTAATGTGATAATTCATTGGCTGCTGAGAGTGAAGTGTCGCTGAGAGAAGATGTACTGTGTAAACCCCCATTAAATCTGATCAGAGCTTACACAGGGCTGAGGACCCACCCCCGCATGATAGAGCTGAGTGACTAATCGGCCAATTGCTATCAATGTTGCATCAGTACAGTACAGTACATCAGTTTGGGAAGTAGAAGACTATGATATGTGTTGCCATCTGTGTCCCATTCAGGAAATTACCTTCACTTTCTGTCCTATAGATACAACAGGAAATCAGAGAAATCTCTCAAAAGGGAGGGAAATCGACTCTTAGACAGTTGTTACCTGAACAAATGTCCCTATTTTTCC
The DNA here is from genome assembly GCA_028564925.1 of Lithobates sylvaticus. NCBI lineage: Eukaryota > Metazoa > Chordata > Amphibia > Anura > Ranidae > Lithobates > Lithobates sylvaticus. Next base: position 101,013,335 of record CM053027.1, read on the forward strand.
CCTCTATTTCTGGTGACTCTGGCTCCATTTCTGACCATGTCTTTTCCTTACGATTCTGTGCCTCGCTGCCTGCCTGCTGCTGACCTCGGCTATCCCTGTGACCAAGTTATGTTCCTGGCTCTGTTCTCACATATCTGGTTCGAGTTCCTTCCTGGCTGTCATCTGTATCATCTCTGGTCACAACAGTGAGTTCCTGTCTCAAGTCTGCTGGGAGCTCTGACAAGCCTCTGCCCCTTTAACCGCTTGGTGCCACTTGTATGCAAATATGCCAGTCCAGCAATCTCCCCCGCTTAGCTGTTGTGTTCTGACAGGGGGCGCCTCCGCCAGAACACTCCGATCAGTGCTTTCCGCCATTGGCTGAAGGCGCTTATCGAGAGTCGGTTGGCTGCTGGTTTTCCAGTATGCACTTCTGACAGAAGCCAGCCATTTGGTCGACTTCTGTCGGGCAGACCGACATACACACGGGCAGAATGTCGGACGGTTTTCTTTGAACCAGGAAATATTTCCCAACATCCTGCCCGTGTGAATTTATGATTTTGTTTTTCAAACTTTATCATACCCGGGACATCTACTAGACTCTTGTTTGGACAGATTTAAGTGTGTTATTCCTAAGAATTACAGGCCTACAATATAAAATGCCAAATTACCATGCAAAATAGTTGTACCGCTTTCAGCATCAAAAATCTGAAATAATCATACCGCCAGGGAGGTTAAAGCAGGTGCACATTGTATACCATCTGTCTAAACTGGTGACCACTGTTTTTTTTTTAAACTGGCAAAAAAGTATCAAAAATCATCCTTTGGCGGGGGTGGCAGGGGTAAGTATGAGTGCTTTTTTTTTTTTTTGCAGGTTTGCAGGTTGGCCTTCTTTATAACTTATAAATATCAGCAAATAAATTTTTTAAAAGTATACTGTTGGTGTGTATTGTGACTTGTCAGGAATTTATTCGTCCTGACGTGCAAGGTTAATGGTTCCCTTTAGAGAATACAGCATGCATCCATTTATTGTCCAGATGGATCCATACACATAGGAATAGATACAGATAGACACTGCTTAAAAAAGCAAGCAGAAATTTATGAAAACCATATAGAAAGGCAAAATAGCAAAGTTTGATTTATTATTTATTTCTCTGCTATGCCTTGTACATCGTGAATATGTATCGGTATAAGTGAGAATATTATTTTAAAGTCTCCATCCATTGCATAGTGTGTGAACAGAACTCTCTTCAGAGATAATATTGATTGAGAGTTACAGTGTTCCCGAGAGCCTAATTATCTGTCAATGCTCACAAAGGCCTCTCCGACGGTTTTCACCCTTTCAGCCAAATTCAGTACCTCAGTACTTTGTCCCAGAATGTTTTGTTTTTAGCCTCTTCAATATTCATGCCTTGCTCTCCGCTCCTCTCTATTCCTAGTACTTTCCCCTCTGCTGCAGATTGTATGCTATTAGCTCTAGCAGACAGTGTTAGATTAGCATGTTAGCTCAGTTAGTGAATACAGCACTTACTGTACTCCAGAGAACAATGCAGACACAATGGTTGGTCGTACATAGCTTATAATTAAGCAGAACATCAAATTATTGCAATTTCTTTATATTTTCCAACTCCTACTGCGGGCCATTTAAAAAGTGTACAGTTCTGCAGTATTAGATGGGGTGAGACGTCTGTAAATGACTGAATAATCAGAAAAGATTGTTTACAGAGATAAAAATATTGATTGATGCAAATAGTGGTAATTAGGGCTACCATCGAGGGATGCTGAATCTCAGGAATCGCAATCTTAAAGCGGTACTAAACCAAATACCGAAGGTGCAGTATGCCTCAGCTTACCAATCATTAGATGTGGTGGCTCTTTTATTTTAATTTTTAGGCTTTTCTCCTTTTGTTTTCACGTGCTGATCTGGCCAGTAACACACCTCCTGTATTAGGCCTCTTTCACACGGACTGTCCGTTGTGGTCCGCCTGTTATTTTTTTAGGCGGACCTGAACGGATGCTCCATAGACCTCTATGGAGCGACGGATGTCAGCGGTGACATGTCCGCTGACATCTGACCCGCTCCGATCTGCCAAAGTGTGACGGAGGAAAACCCTATTTTTCCATCCGTCTGTGCATCGGATGAAAACGGACTCTACGGTCCGTCTTCATCAGATCCCTCATAGGGGAGAGCGGCGCTCTGACAGGTCCGTCCCTGCACAGTGTGCAGAAACAGACCTGTCAGCTGCCTGCTCAGCGGGAATCAACGGAAAGGGCCCTTAAAGTGCCCCCACTCCAGTATTGGCAACCATCAGTATTTTTACTGGCATTCAGTAAAAAACAGGCAATTTTCTCCTGCCAGTAAATGCCATTAAAAAAGAAAAGGTTGCCAGTAACAAATATGGCTGTGACGCTTGGCCCGGAGCCAGCCGAGACCATACGAGTACCTGCTACAGTGTGTTCGGGCAGCTCTGGTGGAGGCGGTGCCTGAGCAAGTCCTGTGATGTCATGGTGCAAGGGAGCCAAGCAGAGTGGCCAGAACCTTGTGTGTGGGTCTGCAGAATGGGAGCAAGGCAGGCCAGGAGCCGGACCATCAGTGCTGTTTGGACTGGTGGGACCACCTGGCTTGGAGAGAGACTGTCATTGTGACTCAGGAGGGGACGTGTCATGTCGGAAATCTGTACTGTTGCACACTGCTGTCAGTATCATTGTGAGAGTCAATTTCATGGGTGTGCCACTCATTCTAATTTCTTGCCCTCCTGTCCTGTCCCTGAGCTACTTCTATATCGAAAATAAAATAATAAATATGTTTTTTGCCTTATTAGCTACCTTAAATGACATTGCTAATTACACATTGTACTTGTTTGTAGCCTAAATAGTGAAATTTGTACTTAAAACTGTAATTTTGTAACTTTTGGAAAAGCCAGTAAAAACTTGGCTGTGCCAGTAAATTTTGGGTGTTGTGTCAGTAAATTTCAATGTGTTAGGTTGGCAACACTGCCCCAATCTGGATAAAGGACCACAGGGGGCACCTTTGGACAGCAGCATTGTCAGTCTGGGGTAGGAAAAGATGTACTAGCAGATTTAAATGCACTAACAAATTGAAGCTGAACTCTAGCGAGCAGTTACAGTAAACATTTTTTTTCCTTTTGGGATAAAGGTTTTACAGTATCTCACAAAAGTGAGTGCACCCTTCACATTTTGTGACAACACTGAAGAAATTACACTTTGCTACAATGTAAAGTAGTGAGTGTGCAGCTTGTATAACAGTGTAAATTTGCTGTCCCCTCAAAATAGCTCAACACACAGCCATTAATGTCTAAACTGTTGGCAACAAAAGTGAATACACCCCTAATACACACGAGCGGAATTTCCGTTGGATAAATCGTGGAAGGTTTTTCCGACGGAATTCCGCTCAAGCTTGGCTTGCATACACACAGTCACACAAAAGTTTGCAGAACTTTCGACCGTCAAGAACGCGGTGACGTACAACACGAAGACGAGACGAGAAAATTAATTCAAATGTGTCAAATTGTTTCGGTGAAATATCAGGGTTCTACACAGACCCCTGATGACCTACATTTAAGACTGAGAAAGAGACTGAGAACAGGATGGAGGTGCAGATGTTAGAACTGAAACCCCTGCAGCGCTGGGTGGAGGGAGAGGAGGTGAAGCCGCCAGCGCTGCAGGGGGAGGAGGAACTAGAGTATTGGTATCTGCAATAAGGCAATACAGCTCCTCCTGCTCGCCAGGTCCCTTTTGAATTATTAGGACATGGGCCTGGTACAGGAGGGCAGGCTGTACTGCCTTTTCATCGGCCCTGGAGCACAGGGTGATTAGGGTGTGCCCAGGCACACCCCCTGCGCACGCCTATGCTAAACATAGACTCTATTCCATACCAACTTCACAAAACTGTAACACATATCCTACTGGCTGCCAGACAAAACATCACCAGACGTTGGAAATTGCCCACCCCACACTATCGTTAATGCGTGTCATAAAATAGGTCCAAGACCACTTTTGAGTCCACCCTTGCAGCGGATAGATGCCTCTCTCAAGTTGTCTCAGGCATGGGAACCCTGGTCGTTATGGTATAACTCCCATATAAATTGCTGACTAAATTGTCAACCTTTAAGTGCATAGAGCGAATCCTGTAATCCCTAGTTCATCCCTATTCACCCCCCACCTTTTTAGATAGGTGGTTTGTAATGTGTTTACTGGTGTTGTATAGGTTGCTGTGTATATGTTTTCACCTGTGTTGTGTCCTCAATAAACCTTAATGGCTTATCATTTTGTTTTGAACTTCCTGAGAACAAACTGCATTTTCTACAATCCCTGGGCCTCCCAATCCAGTGCTCTGCAGATGAGAGCTACGCAATGATCACATCTGACCCTGACACATACAGGCAGAGAAATTAACAGAGATCACCATGCTGGGAGAGATGTTTTTTTTAATCACATTAGCACTCCAAAGTCGCCTGTCCCTTTAGAGCAGGGGTCTCCAAACTTTTCAAACAAACCTTCAGACTTAAGGGGGGCCGCACTGTGGCAAGTGAGGGTAGAAAATATCCTGGGGCCAGCATCAGTGAAAATAAACATTGCCTCAGGGTTAGTGGTCAGTTACATAGTGCCTGTGGTCAGTGGGAGGAATAGTGCCCATCATTCGTATTACTGGAAGGAATACTTCCCTCTCAATGGTATTACTGGGAGGAATTGTGCCCCATCATTGGTATTACTGGATGAATAGTGCCCCACCTTTGATGTTAGTGGGAGGAATTGTGCCCCATAATTTTATTACTGGAAGGAATAGTGCCCCATCACTGGTATTACTGGGAGGAATACTTCCCTCTCAATGGTATTACTGGGAGGAATTGTGCCCCATCATTGGTATTACTGGAAGGAATAGTGCCCCACCTTTGATGTTAGTGGGAGGAATTGTGCCCCATCATTGTTTTTTTCCTGGAAGGAATAGTGCCCCACCTTTGATATTAGTGGGAGGAATAGTGACCCACCTTTGATATTAGTTGGAAGAATTGTGCCACATTATTGGTATTACTGGGAGGAATAGTTCCCTGCATTGGTATTGCTGGGAGGAATAGTGCCCTATCATTAGTGTCAGTGGGAGGAATAATGCCCTGCTATTGGTGTCAGTAGAAGAAATACTGCCTCATATCAATGGGAGGAATAGTGGCCCAAGGGCCAGATAAGGGCTAGCAAAGGGCCGCATCCGGTCCTTGGGCTTCAGTTTGGAGACCCCTGCTTTAGAGAATAGGGACAAGCTAGGTGAATAAATACATGTAAATAAGGGAACGATCAGACATGACACTACAAATTGCAGCCACTACATGTGAGCTCATTATTACAAGGTAAGGCAAACAAACGACACAGGTAATACTGTAAAACGACTCTACTACCTAGTTAAAACAACTAAAACATGTGAGAGTGCATAGTGCCTGTAAATATAGACCTTACTCTTAAAATGTTTACATTTTGCAGGTGATTTAGTTCATTTTTTTTAAAATCTATTTCAAATACGTTTTTATTCAGTTGTCAGTGTCAAAGACTGAAAAAAAATGCAATCTACGGTGGAAAGTCTTACTGAATAAAATGTTTTAATGCTATTATTTTTATTCCGCAAAGCGTAGACAGCCTTGAGCTGTACAACCACTTAAACTCAGGCATGATATTTAAGTGTGTAAATAAAGATGCCCTTTGCAAGTCTCTAGAGTCTGGAAAATAAAACAACTGTTCACCACCAACTGCTCAGGCCCATCTCCATCCCAGTGACCCCTATGTCTGAAGCGTCACCCAGACTCTGCTGATTTAAATTTGTAGCGCTTCATACATTTATATTTAATAAGCAACCGAAAGCATTGACCTGTTAATAAGCTGCAAGCATAAATTGGAAGGCAACTGGGAGAGAGATGGAGAGCGATTAAAAGCAGCAAAACTCAGAAGCGGCTGCTCTTACTGCAGGAGGCCTACACACTCGGCAGCTTCCTCTTGACCTTGGCAGACAGTCAGATTAAAGCTGGTGGAGGGCACATGGGGCAGGGCATGATGTTCCTAGACTTGCAGTGCTAGCAGCATCTTCCTGAACTTACAGTAGCCCCCCATTAAGCAAACGGCAAGCGTCTCAGAATTAGCAAGGTTTTAATAATTAACATGACAGTGCATCGGGCCTCTCCTCCTGCACAGCTCCCGATTAGCATATTTATTAAGCTTTATAAATGATTCACACAGTAGCCAGACCCCCACCCGCTGGAAAAGTATGCCTAGGAAATCTGCAGGGGAAATGTTTCCACTGGTCTAGAAAACTGGGCACGGGAGCTGAAAGGAGCAAATTAGGATGGATTCTATTTAATGTATATATGAAAAGTGCTCAGTCGCCAGTCATGGAGAAATCTCATTAGCACTTTACTCCAAAGTCATATATTTCTAATGGCACAGATTGTTACATTTTAAGGAAAATAGCATTATAACAGAACTCGGATCCTCTACTTAACACTCACAGTCATGTATGTGAAACGTGCTAAAAGGATTGTTACATTCATTTATATTTAGCATATCATTTGTTCTCCCAATGGCAGATGGTGGGAAAAAATAAGGGAAACCTGGTAATGGGTTTTACCTTATTGCTTAATTAACCTTGTGCTTACCTTATGTTATGTGTGTAATGTTAATTAGCCTTATGCTTAATTGCATATCTCATTTATAAATTGATCTGATCCTTTGTAATCAGTTTGGAGTTTTTCTATACTAAATGCTAACATATAGTAGTTCTATATTTCAGTTAATCTTTTACTAAAGCTGTCAATGTAGTGTGATGTTTGGGGCTTGTTGGCCCACTTTTATCAAAAAGAAAGAAAAGTCCAACAAAATTAGCAGCTTTCTTCCCATGGGGTTTCCACCATTGTCATGAAATTAAATATTTAGCCTCCTGGTTCTCTTTAGCAGCACCACTCCTCGGACCTTGTGCCCCGGTCCCTCAGATCACCTAACACAGCACCCATGTGTTCATGTACCTTTGTCAGTTCTCTCTTTCTTGCAGCTCCCTGCCATTGCAGTCCTCAGGCTTGGGCCCTCTGTTCTCCTATCACAGACTGCGCCATATGCAGACATGCACATTTCTGGCTTCTCCCTTGCAACCATATGGCTTCTCCCTTGCAACCATATGGCTTCTCCCTTGCTCCATATTAACTGCTCAGGAGGGTAGAGCCCAGAACCCTAGTTCTGACTCTACAAAAACCCAGCTCACACCTGCACCATTAGTGTGCTGATTGTCTTCAACACCTGATCCCAAGATTGAAAATTTCCTTGCTTCCAAATCTTTACGAAAGATCCAGGTCCCAAACTGATCCCAACTAACTACTGAGGAAACTGAAAAAACAGTTTTCTCCAAATAAAACAACAATCCTGTAACCCCTCTGCCTGCCAAGTTGAAAATCCTGGGTGACATAACAGCCATTTACTGAAAAGCAAGGTCCACTTGTGTTATGAGGGCTCCTCCCAGAATCCAAAACACTGTTGTAAAAAATAAAAAAAAATAAAAAAAAGGTGTTGCCAGAAGGGATGTGAGGTCACCGTGCAGAAGCCAAGTATAAGGTAAGTATGTTCTAACTTTTTTTCCACTAGCTATTTTTTTACAACTTTGATAAGTGTTTTCCCATTAAGATGCAACATCCTAAGTATTATACACAGAGAGTTTGATTTACTAAATGCAAATATACCAATCATGTGCAAGCAAAAATGCTGTTTCTTTGCATGTTTCCCTCAGATCTAAAGCAACTTGCAGTGCACTTGCCTTTAGTAAATCAACCCAATTGTATTTCAAAAACAAAATAAGTTTAAAGTACAAGTAAACCTTAAACTGAATAAAATTTAGTTTAACAAAGCAGTTAAACAATGACCATATTTTATTTTACAATACCATTATGCACCCCGAAACTACTGAATATAATTTCTCAAAGTAAGTTTCCTAATGGAAAAACTGTGCAACATATTTTGGCACGGTTGCTTGTACTATTAATTGATACAGCATGTAACAGGATGACAACATAGGAGCACAGTTGAGAGACAGGGCCGGTGAGTTGTCAGTGTCACCCCAGAACAGAAGTGCCTGAACATGATCTTCATGGTAGGATTACCAGGTATTATTTTAATGGAAGCTGCAGATTTGAAAATAGTAAAAATTACTTTTCAAATTACACTAACATGTTTAGGCTTATATTAGACTTTAGCAAATAGGTTAACATATACTGTGATGAAGATACCAGATACTGGGTTTTTTATTTTTTTTGCGCTATTAACAAAAAATGACCGACAATTTTGAAAAAACAAACAATATTTTTTCTTTTCAGCTATAAAACATATCCAATAAAAAAATAAAAAAAAATCGAATTTCTTCATAAATTTAGGCCACTATGTATTCTGCTACATATTTTTCGTAAAAAAAAAATCCCAATAAGCGTATATAGTTTCCTTTGCGCAAACAATTGGTTGCATCTACAAACTATGGGCTATATACTGGAATTTTTATTTCATTTTCTTTTTATACTAGTAATGTTGCCGATCAGCGGCTTATAGCGGGACAGCAATATTGTGGCAGACAGTATGGCGCTAACTTACACTTTGTGGGAACCAGTGACACCAATACAGTGATCAGTGCTAAAAATATGCAATGTCACTGTACTAATGATACTGGTTGGGAAGGTGTTCAACATCTAGGGTGGTCAAGGGTTAAATGTGAGTCTAACCAGTGTTTTTGTGTACTATATGTACTGTTTTTACTAAGGAATGTGACGTATTTTCTTTCCCTGCTCAGCAGGGAAAGAAAATCCATCACATCCCTGCTGACAGAACAGAGTTCTGCCTTGTATACATAGGCAGAGCTCGGTTCTGTGTCTCTACTCACAGATCAGCAGGTGACTGGCGGACATCTATCATCCGGCACCCGCTGATCAGCTTGTGCTGTATCTAATCCCAGCACAGCTGCAGCGCACCCCCTACCTGGAAGTGCCAGATCACTTACTAGGTACATGATCCAGCACAGGAGAGCCGCTCTTCCGCCGTATAACTAAGTCATGCAGTCGTCAAGCAGTTAAAGTCCAAACAAAAATTTAACAGAACAGACTCTATAATGAAAGTGTCAATAAAATATTTTTATTGCATAAATTGTTTTAGGCCCCTTTCACACCTAGGCGTTTTTCATGCGGTGCAGCGCTAAAAATAGCGCCTGTTCACCGCATGAAAAAATCCTGCCCCTTTAACTCCAGTGTGAAAGCCGGCGGGCTTTCACACTGGAGCGGTGCGCTAGCAGGATGAAAAAAAAAGTCCTGCTAGCAGCATCTTTGGAGCGGGATAGGAGCGGTGTGTTCACCGCTCCTATACCGCTCCTTCCCATTGAAAAGAATGGGAGACCGCGGTAAAACCGCGGCAATACCGCCGCAAAGCGCCGCTACGGCGGCGCTCTGCGGGGGGTGTTTTAACCCTTTTTCGGCCGCTCGCGGGGGGGAAAACCGCACCGCGAGCGGCCGAAAACCGCGGTGAAAACGACGGTAAAGCAGCGCTAAATATAGCGCTGCTTTACCGTCACCGCGGCTCACCGCCCCAGTGTGAAAGGGGCCTTAGGACTATTGTTAACTTTAGTTGGCTATACAAGAGTGGATTTTCAAATGAGCATTCGTATAAACAGGTATATGAAAATAAATTTGTATGAAAATTTTCAGTTCATTCCATGACTTTGAATGAGTATTCTTAACAAACTGCATGATCATGTCACCTGTGGAGACCCTTGTTGTTTCTTGATTTCTATGAATGGGGGTAGTCTAATAGGGTACATGCAGTAATTAGAATGTAGATGGTGGAGAAGTCAAGGTGTATAGATAAGAGGGTTATGCTGGGTAATGGGTATACACGGGCTGAGTATCGGTCTGTTTTTCAGGAACCAGCCTACTTTCTTCCTGTGTGTACAGCTCCTCATCCATCAGAAGCCACTTTTACAACCGGATTCTGTCAAACAAGCATGCTGGAAAACCAGCATCCAATTAGTGGGGAGCTCAGTGGGGAGATCGCTGCTCTAACATTGGATGTGTTAGTACAGCGATATGTACATTTTTTCGTTCAGCCCACTGGGTTGAACGAAAAAAAAAACGTATAGTGTGTACCCAGCTTTAGGGAAGAGAAGAAGATAAAAGGAAAATAAAGAAATAGGGAATGGTGGGTGCAATAAAAAAAAAAGGAGGCAAAGGAAGATAAGTGAAAAAATCGTGTGGGGGGGGGGGGGGATAGTAGGGTTGGGAAGCTGAAATGGATAAGATACAGAGTAGCAGAATAAGATGCAGAGTAGCCTACAGGTTGGAGAATGTGTAATAGGTAGAACTTTACCCAGGCAATAAAAACAGGTCTTGCGTAATTTTAAACATTACTCTTCATTGCACTGGTAAAGTTATCTAGCTCTATGAATAAACCCTAGTGGATGAAAAGCATCAGAAGATATGGCTAACAGACGGGGACTAACTTGGCTTGGCTGAATAAAGACTTACTTAGTGGTATCATCAGTGTGCAGTTCCGCCTTATATTTATGGTGTTTCATGAATTGAGGGTGAGCACTTTTGAGACTGGCACCTGCCCATCTTATAGACCTTCACATAAGCACCAGAGCTTTGAGCAATGCTGATTCTTTGAAGCTTTTCAAAGTAATTTCTTCAGTTTGATATCATTTATTCTATGAAACCACATTAATGTGATTGGTGGGAATACCTGAGCAGCTGCATTGACCAATTGTACCAAGATTGAGCTTTTATATGATTTTTTTTTTCATTGTATTTATTGAAGAACTGAGTAACAACAAAGTATACAAACGTACGTGTCAGTCAGGGCTCAAGTCCTGCGGGAACGCATGGGAACGGAGTTCCTGTACTTTTTCCACAACAGGAACTCAGCAACCGTGTCCTACAAGACTTTGAAGTATGCGAGCTGTGTGGCAGGTCCTACACCAGCAGCTGCTGACACAGCTCACAATAGTAAGTGCCGCACACCTGACCATTCAGGCATTGCCAGTAGGGGGCCCCATGACAGCTTCCGCTTCGATCTACCTGTCAATCACAGCTAGCTGACAGGTAGATCAGGTCCCTGCTGCTAAGAGATTGTATTTAGTCAGACCTCTCGTGATGTGCTCCTCCCCGCCAGCCCATCCTGATTTTCTGTCTCCTCATCACCCCCCCAGTCTCCTGCATACTTGCTCTGTGTGTCTCACTGAATCCCCCCCCTCCTCTATCTTCAGTGCCATATGATGAGAGAACCCAGAGAAGGAGCACAGCTATTCTGCTCACAGGACATGCAGGGAGAGAGGTGAGCTGAGGGAAGAACATCAGTTTGGGGTGGTAAGCTGAGCACAATACCTTGCAAAGTTTAATGCCAGGAGGGAAGTTTATGTGGAAATATGTGAAGGGTTGGAATAGCAGTGAGTGTGTGTTGGAGCCCTGCAGAGTTTGCAGCCCCCCAAGCTAACATACACCTCCTAAGCAGCAACACATCACTATCTCCCTAAGCTTAGTCCAGATAATGTGCAGTTAATTTATGACCTTTCCATTTAACCCTGTGTTATCCAAACTCTGTTCAATGAAAAGTGTAAACTCACCACATAAACACTCTATATACAAAATAAAATTCCCCAATAAAGAGTAGAACATGATGTTCACATTTGCATGGAAGCACAATTGAATGAATGCTGATTATTCAGAGAATTACCATATTTATGTTTGAGGATTGTTTTTTTTTTATGTACTAACAGTTAAGCTTCATACACACAATACGAAAATTGGATGAAAAATACCACTTTTGAAGCGTTCGTGTATATGAGCGTATCATTTTTTTTTTTTTTTGGTGGGCGAGTGGATCTTGGGTGGGAGTTCCCACACTTTTTTCCCCAGGACTTGACCCCTGGTGTCAGTACATAGAACGTGAGTACAATATCTACAGAAAAAAGTGTCATGACATTATTCGAAAATGCTCAGACAATAGAGCAGGAAGAGTTAGCTACCTTGTGCACAACATTAAGGACCATTAAAAAGGTAAAGGCACATATGCGGCCAACAGATGGTACATGAAATGGTTTATGGAATGTACATAAGGGTTAGAATAGATAGCAGGCATAAGAAAGCTGGAAGAGAGAGAGGGGCAAGGGAGAGAGGCAAAAGAAGAGAATTGTGAAGCGATAGGGGAGAGACAGGAAAGGGAAAGGGGGGTTTATTTATTTACTTCAGGTACTTATATAGCGCCTTCAATTTACATATACATTCACATCAGTCCCTGCCCTCAAGGAGCTTACAATGTAAGGTCCCTAACACACATTCATACATACTTATACTAGGAACAATTTAGACAGGAGCCAATTAACCCTCCAGCATGTCTTTAGAGTGTGGGAGGAAACCCACGCAGGCAGAGGGAGAACAAACTCCAGGCAGATGGTGTCATGGTCGAGATTCGAACCAGTGGCCCTTTTTGCTGCTAGGCAAAAATGCTAACCACTACACCACTGTGCTGCCCTTCCACACATCATCAGTTGGTGTAATAAATACCCAGTTTAGGCGGTAATGTAGGGGTGGCGTTTATATTATTTTTTTTCAACCACTTGCCGCCCGCCATATAGCAATATGACGTCGGAAAAGTGGTTGCGATATCCTGACCGGATGTCATATGATGTCCCCAGGATATCAAGCTGCTGCGAGCACCCCTGGCGCCGATCGTTGTTGCGGGGTGTCAGTCTGGGTGTCAACTCCGATCTAGGTATAAAGTCTGACGGAGACTCTTTACCATGTGATCAGCCGTGTCCACTCACGGCTGATCACAGTGTAAACAGGAAGAGCTGTTGATCGGCTTTTCCTCAATCGCATCTGTCAGTAGAGGAGAGCCGATCGGCTGCTCCTCTGATGGGGGGCTCTGTGCTGATTGATTGATAATGCCAACACTGGACCACCAGGGATGCCACCAGGACCACCAGGGATGCCCACCACTAGTCACCACCAGGTATGCCAATCAGTGCCCATAATGGATGCCAAATAGTGCCCACAATGGATGTGGATGCCAATCAGTGCCAAACAATAATGCCTGCCGATAAGTGATGCTCATCAGTACCATCCATTAGTGTACATCAGTGCCACTGATCAGTGCCCATCCATGCCCATCTGTTCCACCCATCAGTGCCACCTTTCAGTGCCCATCCATGCCACCTTTCAGTGCCGCCTATCAGTTCTGCCTATCAGTGGCACCTATCAGTACCCATCAATGCCACCTCATCAGTGCCCATCAGTGCCGCCTTATCAGTGCCCGTCAGTGCAGCCCCATCAGTGCCCATCAGTGAAGAAGAAAACTTACTTATTTACAAAGTTTTGTAAAAGAAACAAAAAAAACTTTGTTTAGCAGAAAATAAATATCCCAGAGGTGATCTATTCGTGGGAACAAAATGATAAAAATTTAGTTTGGGTACAGTTTAGCATGACTGCCCAATTGTCATTCAAAATGCGACAGCGCTGAAAGCTGAAAATTGGTCTGGTCAAGAAGGTGTATAAGTGCCCTGTATTGAAGTGGTTAAAGCAAAAAAGTGCTAAGAAAACTTTTTAGCCAAGATTAGGCCAGACAGAGAAACTCTGAGGGATGTTTAGCGCCTCCTGTCTGCCCCTTGCAACCCTCCCCAGCAATTATCACTCGCTGAAAGAGTAGGAATCGGATCACGCCCTGACCACCACACAAGCGACTGCGTGTCTGGTATAACTTAGGCGTCACTTTATTCCCAGAGAAGTTGGATTCCTGACAATAGCAGGGAGATGACCTTACCCATTACAGGAGAGGAGCGAATGGTGCTGGGTGTGCATTTTATCCTGATTCCCAGTTTGCCTTTTGTAAATTACCTATTTAATCATGTGCATCCTCGAGCAAGAAGATGGAGGACCTGCTTGGCTATGTTCAATAGAAACATGCACAATACTGTCTGTGCCCTTGCCAGAAATATCCACCTGACAACGTACCGTAGCCTCCAACATCAGCGACAACATTACCCACTGATGTCATTCACCTTCAACCATTGCTCTGTGATCTATATGTCATGCTGACAGCCCCCCCTTCCTCGACACCACAGCAAAGGACAAAACAAACACATTTTTATCAACCTTCAAACTAGCGCAGATGTTTTCTATAATATGCATTTTTTCACATGAGGCTACAGGGCTTGAAATGCTAAATATTTCATTACTAGTTTTCACTTTGTAGATTGAAACAAATTTTTAAATATCAGAGCAATTCGATTTCAAGTGAATGGAGCTTTTAACAGAGAAGTATTGGCAATAAATAATATTTGCAAAGAGACAATTTATTTTTATTTTTTTAATTACATGGTTATCATCTGATGTTTGTTTGCAGCCTCATTAAAGCTGAAATCCAGGCAGATAGAAAGCATACAAAAGAATGCAGCTTTGCATTCATTAATATTTTTTAAATGCAAGCACTAATCTGAATTAGTATCAGCCTCTTGCAGCCCCTGTACAGCAGAGCTAAGACTGGGAGAAGGAAAAGCAGCAAAAGGAGCCAGTTGTGCTGCAGTGCTCATGCACCAATTAGAAGCATGCTGACCGGAGGAAAGAGTAGAGTAACAGAGAGATGAGCCCATCAATGTGTTGCTTCTGCTTTGACCTATCTTTATTTTTTAAAGTAGCAGTTCAGCCTAAGGCCCCTTTCACACTTGTGCGACTTCAAATTTGTTGATTTTACCGAGATTCGAGGCCGCGGTTTTCGCCGCGACTTTGCCGCGATTTCAAGGAATGCCTGTGTAAGTGGCATCAAAATCGGACCAAAGTAGTGAAGGGACTACTTTAAAGTCGGAACGACTTGAAGTCATACTAATATGAATGGCTGTCATTGGAAATCATGGGAATGACTTGTCATGCTACTTTGCAGTCCCAAATCGTGGGACAAGTCGACTTGTCCCACGATTTGGGGCCTAAAACTAACTATCTCTAATGTCAGGTACACACAGTCAAACTTTCCGGCAGAAAAAGTCAGATGGAATCTTTTCATCGGATATATTCCGATCGCATGTGGGCCTCATCTGACTTTTTTTCAAAAATTCTGACAGACCTAGAAATAGAACATGTTTTAAATATTTTTCTGACGGAATCAATTCCTATCAGGAAAACCGCTCGTCTGTATGCTGTTCCGACGGACCAAAAACGACGCATGCTCTGAAGCAAGTACGAGACGGCAGCTATTGGCTACTGGCTATTGAACTTCCTTTTTCTAGTCACGTCATACGTGTTGTACGTCACCGCGTTCTAGACGGTCAAACTTTGGTGTGATCGTGTGTAGGCAAGACTGTTTCAGCGTAACTCCTTCAGAGTTTATTCCGACGGGAAAACCGCTCATGTGTACGCGGCATTAATCTACTCGCAGCCACATTCTTATGCCCTGTACACACGTTAGGATTTTCCGACAACAAAATCCATGTTTTTTTTCCGACAGATGTTGGCTCAAACTTGTCTTGTATACACACGGTCACACAAAGTTAGTCGGAAATTCCGAACGTCAAGAACGCGGTGACGTGCAACACGTACGACGATCAGAGAAAAATGAAGTTCAATAGCCAGTGCGGCTCTTCTGCTTGATTCCGAGCATGCGTGGCACTCTGTGCATCGGAATTGTGTACACACAGTCGGAATTTACGACAACGGATTTCGTTGTCTGAAAATTAGAGAACCAGATCTCAAATTTTGTGTGATGGAAATTCCAATGGAAAAATGTCCGATGGAACCTACACACGGTCAGAATTTCCAACAACAAGCTCCTATCAAACATTTTCCATCAGAAAATCCTATCGTGTGTAAGGGGCATTAGACTACTCTACCTAACCCTAGCCGATCTGATCTGGTCTACAGGGGCGGATGCTGTGTAGAAGAAACAGCCGACAATGTCTGGGAAATGCCTGGGAAGTGAAATCACCTATAAAGTTACTATGGAGCTTCTGTTATCAGCTGCCTTCTCTGCACCCCCCTCCACAAAGAAGCCGGTGCTGACAGCTCAGCGTGGGACCAGACCAGAGCGGCTGCAGAAAAGGTATGTATAGCATTTTCTTCTTTACAGGTCTAGATAGGTTAGTCTTAAGAATGTGGCTGCCAGTAGATTTAGAGTTAGTTAGTTTTAAGCTGAACTGAAACTGAAACTACTTCCGGACCGCCGAATGTATATATATGTCATTAGTTTGACATTATGTACTGTGGTTAAGGCAGCAGCTAGCTTCCATAACCCCAGTATTTTTTTATACAGCCGGCGATCCTCTTTCCGATAAAAGTAATCTTGGCACCAGATTCACCACAGGATCACTTTTAGAGGAAGCGGGAGAGGTACTCCCCCCCCCCCCCCCCCCGCGGTTCCCAGTCATCTCCAGACTTACCGGAGCTTTCGGTAAGCCCGCAGCTGATCCGATCCTCTGTGTGGCTGGGCAGAAAGCAGAGTGAGGGCAAGATAGCCCTCGCTTGGCTCTATGGCCTTGGAGGAACGAAGCAACGTCCAACGTCACTTCCACTTTCTGGCCTAAAGGGATGATTTTTTTTTTCATTGCTTTTAAGTATCAATGGGAGATCTGAGGACATTTTGACCCCAGATCTCGCAATAAAGAGGCCCTGTCAGGCTTATTTCTATTACAAAGGATGTTCACATTTCTTGTAATTGGAATAAATGTGATCATAAATAAATCCATTTAACGGGATTTTTAACGGGTAAAAATAAAAAGTAAAATAAATAAGAAAAAAAACAGAAGTGAACGCATGCATAAGTCACGCCCACATATGTAAACTGTGTTCAAACCACATATGTGAGGTATTGCCACGATCGTTAGAGCGAGAGCAATAATGCTAGCACCAGACCTCCTCTGTAACTCCAAACAGTTAACCTGTAAAAAAAAATTCAAGTGTCGCCTATGGAGATATTTAAGTACCGTAGTTTGTCGTCATTCGAGGAGCACACACAATTTTAAAGCATGACATGTTAGGTATCTATTTACTAAGCGTAACATCATCGTTTACATTATACAAAAAAATTGGGCTACCTTTACTGTTTTCTTATTTTTTAATTCTCAAAGAAGTAAATACCTCAAACCAACATGGTGGCAGCAAGCCATGTGCTCACATCTACATCTTTGGCCTACAGATGTGAGCACATGGCTTGCTGCCGCCATGTTGGTTTGAGGGCTTTGCTTCCTGGCTTTTATCAATTTATCTCCATGGCACAAATCCAGTGACAGGTGAGGATACCTAGGAGTTCTCAATCCTTGGCTTGGTTAACTGTAGTAGAAAAATATCTGGTAGCTTGCCCTATCAAGTAGGACTGTGGTGTGTGGCAGGGCTGTGTTAATCTCACAAGTCCAGCTTTAAAGTGGTTGTTAAGCCACTCTAACCTGTATACACCATCAGCACTGCCTCCTATTGTAGTATCCCCCCCTGTGATTTATAAAAATAAATTCTGCAAATACCTAATTTCAATGCCGAGATTGCGATCACATGACTGGCCAGCTTTCCCTTTTTCTCCTTTGAGGGATGCAGTGGGCTGAGATTCCTCTGCTGATGTCAGTCTAGAGGGGAGGAGGAGAGGAGAACATCACACAAACTATTGAGTGTTAACAAATCTTCCATGAACCAAATACACCATGGTACCAAAAAGCCACCCACTAACATACAATAGGCATAGGTAACCACAGACCAGGGTCCTTTTTAACCACCACAACAAAGAGGGCAGACCATTTGACCTTTGATGCTCTAAATACCCCAGGACATTTTGTCCTCCAGTAAGGTTAGAAAACCATAGACATGCTTAATGCTTCACCCCCACAATCAATGACCATTTTCTGTTCTCTAATAGGCCTGCATCAATGCATTTGTAGATCGCAGTGTGACAGATTACCAGTCATTTCTATGTCAAATATCTATTTAAATAGTGTAAAAAAAGGAGAGAATATCAGATTGCTAGACAGAAACATTACAAAATCATTACAATGTCCGTCAGCCATATATAGCTTTTCAAAGTGCTGCATTCACTCTGAGGGGTAGCCACATAGCCCCTTGCTGTTATGGCTTAGTTTTCCTGTAACAATGAGGTATGATTAGCGTACATTAAAGCGTTTGCTAGACAGCCTGCCATGCATTGTAGAACAAATGTGTTTATCTTTCTGCCTGCCTCACATATCACTCTCATTTCCATACACCGCAGCACTTCAAGGGATTTGTCATTATTTGTTATGTATGTTGCAGATCCATGTAATTCATTTATGTCTGGACTTGCAGGGATGATCCTGCTACAGCACATGGCAATAATAGATAATCATGAACAGCTTCTAATTTTTATAGACAGTTTGGGATTTTATAGATTTAAAGTCGCCTTACTATATTTTTGTTATTTTCAGTAAATACTGTATATTTAAACATTAACCTGTAAAACAAAAAATAAATAAGATATTATAATAATTAACTCTTGTAAACATGCATTATTGGGGAATCAAAAATGTGGTGTTATACTGAGCTAATGAAAAAAATTTAAAATATAAACTATAAAACAGCAGCAATTAATCCAAGTGAAATAATCAAGGGAAACATGTGTATACACAAAAATAATTGTGCTAATCATGAACAATAAAGTGCATTGCATAAACTGATCCACATAGCAAAAACAACATGGAATTACATGCAAATATAAGTGTGAAATGTCCTTATTATAAAAACATCAAATAGATTACATTACATGAATAAAAAAATGTCTCTATGTAGAAAGAAGAAGATCAAAGTCAGCAATCCACCACCAAGTGATAGTGCAGGACTTCAAGTGACACTTCCACACCTAGTGAGCAGGAACGCTTACCAGATGTTGTGGACCACCTATTGCTAGGATGGTCTTATGAGCAGACAGGATATACCTCTGCAGGGTATAGGACAAGACCTTGGTAAACCCTCCAATACAGGGCCAAATCTTCTATAGTAATCACACCCAGATGGACCGCAGCAGGATCAACATGATCAGTTAGGAATCTAAAAGAAAGAAAACTCCAATAGTGTGATATCGTTCTGATAATTTATTGAAAAGAAAAAGCCAATAGGCTACTTACAATGTTAAAAATGCAATCTTGCATGGATAAAACAGGTTTGCTGGCAAACTCTCAAGGAACGAACACCTGTACTTCACATGGATCGCGATGGCGTCAGCGCGTAGCTCCACCCGACATGTTTCGTCACACATGACGTCTTCCTGAAGCACGGAGGACGCACTGAGCCATTGCATTAAATAGAACAACCAGGCTTAATTTTTGCACGGCGGCCATAATGTATTCTTGGGGAATCTAATGTTCACTGGTTTTACAAGACAATATATAATAGGCTAGTAAATTTCTCAAAGATGAACTCTAGGGAAAATGACCCTTGCAGTTGGGCTCCACAAGAGCTGCAAGGATTAAATGATGTCCAGGGGGGGGGACAGAAAAAGACCCTCAGCAACCTCCCTTACAATGCAGGACCGCTGGTTCTGCATTGTATGTGATGACGTCTGAGTGCCTGCAACCAGAGGAACGGCAGAGAAGTGGCCTCAGAGGACTAGCCGTGCAGGTGAGAGATAGCCTGAGGCTGCAAGGGATAAGGTAAGTATAGTTACCTTTTATGTGCCCCTAGACAAAACAGGCATTTAACCCTTACAGTGATGGGTGAACCCCACTGCAAGGGTAATTTTTCCCCATAGTTTTAGCTTTGAATTGTATCTCTCGCAACCTAATTTATATCTCCCTAACTTGTTTTTGTTTAGCTACAGAATATTAGGAGTTGTCATTGGAACAGAAGTGAAGGGCAATCTTTCATTGATTACACCTTTTCCAGTAACTGCTAAGAAGAGATTTCCACTCACCGTAGACACATCTCATGGGACTATTTTGCATACTTACATTGGTCCAGCTTGGACCAATGTAGGTATGTATATGCCATACCTGACAGACCTAGGTAAAAGTTGGAAATCACTGTAGTAGGCACTGCTACTACAGTGATCGCCACTAGCTTCTGGGTCCCATGTTAAGCAGTTGCCCTGCTACATAGTGAACAGTCTGCTTGCTTGGCACGTGCACGATTCGGAGAACACTTTGCATCATTTCAATGAATGCATATTGTTCTCTGAATGGACAAGGTGGAGAATGTGATGTCATCACCCAGACTCTTTACCTCATCCAATCAGAGAACCTTTTGCTTTCATTGTGAAAATGCAAAGAATGGTACCTTTAACATTTTGTGGAGAATGCAGGGCTTTTTCTATGCTTATAAAATTATGCACTGCAGTGCTAAGAAAATAGGGAGCACAAAACTGCACCAACTGGTGGTGCCACTGACTTTTTTTTTTACTCACCCATACCTGAGAGCTTTAAGAAGACCTTTTGGTGGCTTTCCATTGTACAGTTAGGTCTGTTGTGGCAACTACATCTGATGGTCAAAGCAGGCCTAGTACTCCTCAATGAAAACTTGTCACTACTGAAACTACTAGAAAGCCTTTTGATTCAAAATCATGAATTTAATAAAAGTACATTGGGACCTGCTGCTGTCTGTGTGCAACGCTACTTCAAAAAAATAATTCTGGGGGCATGGACTGCACATGGAGGAAGCAGCGTGCTAGCGTGCTGTGCTCTGGTGAAGACCCGGGGGAGAGATCAGCCAGCCATGAGCTGTAATGAGTAGTGCTAGCGTTCTGTGCTCTGGTGCCGCTTCGGTGGAATCTTGATCAGCTTGTAATTGGCTTATCCCTGCTGTCGCCTCTTACTGTTTATTTATACTCTGCTTGCGCGGTTCCCATCGACATCAGCAACAGTCTCAATTGGCATCTGCTCCAGCCGCCCCTGCCCCCCCCCCCTGGTTCTCTGGCTTATTCCTGGTTCTCATGGGCAGGAGGAGGAGGAGACGTGGTGACTCTAGTGGCCTGTCTGGTATTACACCTGTATCCCCACAAACTGGTATCCAGGACTTTTTCTTTACCAACAGACGGACCCGCTCCTTTAGCCCCATAGCCAGGATGGCAACAGAACAACATGTGGGACAGCATATGGGACAGCATACAGATCAGCAAGCAGGTCAGTTTACAGGACATGATACAGATCATCAAACAGGAGTTGGCTAATCTCGATCCCATTCTCTCTCACCAGTACATAGCCCTGCATTCCAACAATCTGAGTCTGTTGTTTCAGCTGTTCCATAGCAATTGCAGAGTGTCTCACCTCTCCCCCCTCCAGCTCCACCTCTACATCCACATCCACCTCCCCCTCTGCCTATACAATCACCCGTTACTAGTCTGGGCTTAGATGGGGGGGGATTTACGAGAATTTCTAAAAGCTTTACCAACACGGAGTGAGATGGAGGCGTTTGTACGGCGCTTGGAGCAAGGTTATCGCACCGATATTCATGCGGTTAAAAGCGAACTACAAGTACCTTGTGTTAAAACATCAGAATTAGAGGATTCTGTTACAGTCCTGGCTGCTGCTGTTCATGTGCAAGACCAAAAATTATATATGCATAAATCTCAAATACAAATAATGTACTCACTTATAGAGGATCAAGATAATCGAAACCGGTGGAATAATATTAGGATTCAAGGATTGCCAGAGGCGATGGGTGTAGAGGATCTCTCAGTAATGGTTAAAGGCATTTTTATCTCCATATTGGGGACAACAGAGCTGGTCAATTTGGAATTCTATAGGGTTCATCGGGCTCTGGGGCCACAAAACCTTGATCCAGCTAAACCAAGAGATATTATATGCCGAATACATGTTTTTCGAGTAAAAGAGGACATTATGAGGAAAGCTCAAGTGAAAGGCCCAATCGATTATAAAGGGACTACTGTCCAATTGTTGCCAGATCTGTGTCACTTCACCCTAGAAAAGAGGAAGGCCTTAAAACCCCTCCTTGCATTGCTACAAGACCGTAATATTTCTTATCGTTGGAACTTTCCATTCCAGCTGCAGATCCGGAAGGATGGAAAGTAGTTAATTATCCATGGTCCATCTGATATCCCGGCAGTAAAAGCCCTGGAGCTGCCAGAGCTTCCACCCTTTGAGTGGCCCCAGTCATATTCTTTGTTTCGGGGTGAAGGGCGTCGGGTCTCTGTATTGGGGGAATATCCCAGTAGATCAGGATTTGCCCCTCTGCCCTCCATAGTCTAATAAAGGCTTTTCGATAACAATAACAATACAATATAAATTTTGGGATATAAGATATTTTTTATAGAGATTTAAATAGATTTTTGATTAATTCCTGATTCTTGATTGATCCTTAATATGGGTTATACCTATGTGTTATATCAATGATGATATATGGAATATATATATATATATATATATATATATATACCGTATTTATCAATGTATAACACGCACCCCAAGTTTAGGGGGGAAGTTTAAGAAAAAAAAAAAACTTACATTTAAATGCCCATTTGCACTGTGTCCCCCTGAAGCCTGGCACTGTGTCCCCCTGAAGCCTGGCACTGTGTCCCCCTGAAGCCTTTCTAAAAAGCATGGTAGATTTTTATTTTTAAACTTACCGCCGCCGGCATCTTCGGCTCCTCCCCCCGCCATCTTCGGCTCCTCTTGACGCCGCCACCGAGATCTTCGGCTCCTCCGGCCGCCGCCGCCGAGATCTTCGGCTCCTCCCACCGCCACCGCCAGCATAGACCGAGCCGGCTCCACTCGCAGTAACGCCCCCATCCCACCCCTTGGCCCGGCTCCTATGATGGACACAACGCCGGGCCAATGGTGGGACATAAAGGCTAGGGAGGTGGGACTGGGCGTGACTGCGAGCGGAGCCGAGTACACAGAATACTCGGCTCTGCTCGTAAATGTCGACGGAGCTCCGGATCGGCGGGGATCGGCGTATAACACGCACCCACGATTTTTCCCTGATTTTAAGGGGGAAAAAGTGCGTGTTATACACCGATAAATACGGTATATATGGAATATATGATATGACATGTGATGATGATATGATATATGATCTATGATGACGATGATATATGACGATGATATATGTCAGTAATGTAGGAGGTAGGTTTTGATATTATTAAGGGTAGAAAGAATATCTGTCTCCCTCCCCTTGTTTTTTTTCCCCCCTCCTCCCCCATGGTTAGGAACACTCCTTCTGAGGGGGTGGCTGTACCTGGAGGAAGTGGGGGAAAAATTCTATATGTACAATATAAGCTGTAGCGTGGCTATTTGTCACACGGGGAGGTGGGGTAGGTACTATGTAGATAAGTAGAATTTGTTGTGCATATATTAACCTGTTGCCCTGACTGTGTCACCAGCACACAACAAAGAAATATTCATGGAATCTGCTAGTGGTGACAACTACTGGGGTTCCTGTAGAGTGTGCATGGGTATGTGTGTATGCGTGGTGTGTGCATGTAGGTGTAGAACGTGCACAATGTGTGCACACATATAGATATAGGGATCCAAGGGGGAGGTATATCTCACAAAGTGTATGTGCGCCAACCTTTTCACTTTCCCCTATAGGAACCATTTTTTTTATTATTAATGTTTTGTATGTGTTGGGAGGCTGGTCTAGTGTATTGGAGTGACAGGCGGGTGTTGGACCTTCATGTCCGATTCGCTATCCAGCCGTTATAGTTCCTAGAAGATGAACTGGGTGGAGATCATATGTTGTGGTAAAAGGAAAAGGAGGGGGGATGGTGTGGTGTGGTTTCCTCCCCCCTCCCTCTTTTTTTATTATTTATTACTTTTTCCTTTCTCCTTGGGTATTATACACTATGTCCAGGAAGCACCCGGGTTTCATGTAGACAAATATAGTTTTTTTTTGGATGCAGAATAGTTTGATTGCATATATATTGTTGATTGTGATAAAAATTGGTCTTTCTCTCGGGTCCCACCATGGGGCCTTTTTTGTGTGTATCCACTTTCCCCTTGTAGGTACACCGGCCCTCTGGGAGGGAGTCATTTTTTTTTTTTGTTTTCTTTTGTTTGTGTTTAGTATGCTATTCTTTTTGTAGAGTTTACTATTCTGTGTTTAGATTCTCGTTTCTGGGTAGCTCCAGATCCAGAGAGAGAGTTATCTCACTAATCGATTATAAAGGGACTACTGTCCAATTGTTGCCAGATCTGTGTCACTTCACCCTAGAAAAGAGGAAGGCCTTAAAACCCCTCCTTGCATTGCTACAAGACCGTAATATTTCTTATCGTTGGAACTTTCCATTCCAGCTGCAGATCCGGAAGGATGGAAAGTAGTTAATTATCCATGGTCCATCGGATATCCCGGCAGTAAAAGCCCTGGAGCTGCCAGAGCTTCCACCCTTTGAGTGGCCCCAGTCATATTCTTTGTTTCGGGGTGAAGGGCGTCGGGTCTCTGTATTGGGGGAATATCCCAGTAGATCAGGATTTGCCCCTCTGCCCTCCATAGTCTAATAAAGGCTTTTCGATAACAATAACAATACAATATAAATTTTGGGATGTAAGATATTTTTTCTAGAGATTTAAATAGATTTTTGATTAATTCCTGATTCTTGATTGATCCTTAATATGGGTTATACCTATGTGTTATATCAATGATGATATATGGAATATATATATATATATATATATATATATATATATATATATATACACCGTATTTATCGACGTATAACACGCACCGGCGTATAACACGCACCGGCGTATAACACGCACCCCAAGTTTAGGGGGGAAGTTTAAGAAAAAAAAAAACTTACATTTAAATGCCCATTTGCACTGTGTCCCCCTGAAGCCTGGCACTGTGTCCCCCTGAAGCCTTTCTAAAAAGCATGGTAGATTTTTATTTTTAAACTTACCGCCGCCGCCATCTTCGGCTCCTCCCGCCGCCATCTTCGGCTCCTCTTGCCGCCGCCACCGAGATCTTCGGCTCCTCCGGCCGCCGCCGCCGAGATCTTCGGCTCCTCCCACCGCCACCGCCAGCATAGACCGAGCCGGCTCCACTCGCAGTAACGCCCCCATCCCGCCCCTTGGCCCGGCTCCTATGATGGACACAACGCCGGGCCAATGGTGGGACGTAAAGGCTAGGGAGGCGGGACTGGGCGTGACTGCGAGCGGAGCCGAGTATACAGAATACTCGGCTCTGCTCGTAAATGTCGGCGGAGCTCCGGATCGGCGGGGATCGGCGTATAACACGCACCCACGATTTTTCCCTGATTTTAAGGGGGAAAAAGTGCGTGTTATACACCGATAAATACGGTATATATGGAATATATGATATGACATGTGATGATGATATGATACATGATCTATGATGACGATGATATATGTCAGTAATGTAGGAGGTAGGTTTTGATATTATTAAGGGGAGAAAGAATATCTGTCTCCCTCCCCTTGTTTTTTTTCCCCCTCCTCCCCCATGGTTAGGAACACTCCTTCTGAGGGGGTGGCTGTACCTGGAGGAAGTGGGGGAAAAATTCTATATGTACAATATAAGCTGTAGCGTGGCTATTTGTCACGCGGGGAGGTGGGGTAGGTACTATGTAGATAAGTAGCATTTGTTGTGCATATATTAACCTGTTGCCCTGACTGTGTCACCAGCACACAACAAAGAAATATTAATGGAATCTGCTAGTGGTGACAACTACTGGGGTTCCTGTAGAGTGTGCATGGTTATGTGTGTATGCGTGGTGTGTGCATGTAGGTGTAGAACGTGCACAATGTGTGCACACATATAGATATAGGGATCCAAGGGGGAGGTATATCTCACAAAGTGTATGTGCGCCAACCTTTTCACTTTCCCCTATAGGAACCATTTTTTTTATTATTAATGTTTTTTATGTGTTGGGAGGCTGGTCTAGTGTATTGGAGTGACAGGCGGGTGTTGGACCTTCATGTCCGATTCGCTATCCAGCTGCTATAGTTCCTAGAAGATGAACTGGGTGGAGATCATATGTTGTGGTAAAAGGAAAAGGAGGGGGGATGGTGTGGAGTGGTTTCCTCCCCCCTCCCTCTTTTTTATTATTTATTACTTTTTCCTTTCTCCTTGGGTATTATATACTATGTCCAGGAAGCACCCGGGTTTCATGTAGACAAATATACAGGTTTTTTTTGGATGCAGAATAGTTTGATTGCATATATATTGTTTATTGTGATAAAAATTGGTCTTTCTCTCGGGTCCCACCATGGGGCCTTCTTTGTGTGTATCCACTTTCCCCTTGTAGGTACACCAGCCCTCTGGGAGGGAGTCATTTTTTTTTTTTTGTTTTTTTTTTTGTTTTCTTTTGTTTGTGTTTAGTATGCTATTCTTTTTGTAGAGTTTACTATTCTGTGTTTAGATTCTCGTTTCTGGGTAGCTCCAGATCCAGAGAGAGAGAGTTATCTCACTAATCATTCTGTTGTCTTTTCCTCTCCCCTCTTTTTTTTTTTTTAGTAAGCCAGGAAATGGCAACCAAACTATCCTCGCCATCCTCATTGAAACTCTTTTCATATAATGTTAAGGGTATTAATAATCAATCCAAAAGAGGCCAAATTCTATATGCCCTTCATAAAGCTAGGGTAGACATTATACTTTTCCAAGGGACACATTTTAAAGCAAATTGTATTCCAGCATGCTCACGAAGATACTTTTCGCAATGGTTTCATAGTACTTTGCCCTCTTCCAAGAGTAGGGGAGTCTCCATTGCTATCCACAAGCGGCTACCAATATCGCCCTTGGAGCATGTAACTGACTACAATGGCCGGTATCTCTTTTTTAAATTTAGGCTTTGGAATAGGGTTTATACAATCGCCAATTTCTATATCCCAAACTATGATCAAATAAAGGCAATTACAAAATATCTTCATCTTTTGACAGAATTTGCAGAAGGTACGATTCTTGTAGGAGGAGATTTTAATATGGCACTAGAACCCCAACTGGATACCTCCTCTCAGCGATCAAATATTTCTTACAGCCAGCTGAGATCCCTTAAAAGAGAGTTGTTTGAACACCGATTGCTGGATCTCTGGCATACCTTAAATCCTAAAAATCTGGATTATACATACTATTCTTCAGTTCACCAATCCTATAGTAGGTTAGATAATTTTTTCACGGGATCACATTTATTGGAATGGAATCCACTTATGGATATTGGGTCTTTTATTTGGTCCGATCATTCACCTCTTTTTTTGACAATACAACCTCCTCAGATCTCTCGTTCCGATTGGTCATGGCGTTTAAATGAAACCCTTATGTCAGATCCTATGTCATCAGGCAATTTTGGTAGCGTTTAAAATTTTTATTGCTGACCATGAGCACAACGAGATCCCTTTACCTCTACAATGGGACGCCTTGAAAGCAGTATTATGAAGATTGTTTATTCAACATGGAGCCCGTCTAAAGAACGAAAGATCAGCGACTATACAGGACACTGTCAAGGCTTCGGGCTCTGGAGATTTCACATAAAATGTCTCCGACCCCGGAGCTATTAGCTGATATATCTATGATATGGTCATCTTTACTACAGTCTCTAGAGGTGTCTCACAGTAAAAGTCAATATAGATATGCTCTAGGAAGGTACCGGTATGGAGACAAGTCTGGGAGACCACTTGTGAGGTCATTGCATCCCGCTCCTCACAGACCTTTATACCTAGTATTGCGTTACCATCTAGGGAAATCACCTCAGACCCACAGGCCTTTTGTGATTATTTTACAGCTTTGTACAATCTTACCCCCCCCCCCCCCCCCATCATCTTCCGACTTAGATTCTCTTGGCCATCATATATAGGAATATGTGTATGAAACTGCTACCCAAAATTAGACGAAGATAGTGGGAACTCCTTGGATTGCCCTTTTTTACTTGAGGAATCATTGAAAGTGATTACTAATACACCATCAAAAGTCCCGGTCCCGATGGTTTTACTTTGAAATTCTATAAGATCTATAAAGAACATACAGCATCTCACAAAAGTGAGTACACTCCTCACATTTTTGTAAATATTTTATTATATCTTTTCATGTGACAACACTGAAGAAATTACACTTTGCTACAATGTAAAGTAGCGAGTGTACAGCTTGTATAACCATGTAAATTTGCTGTCCCATCAAAATAACTCAACATACAGCCATTAATGTCTAAACCGCTGGCAACAAAAGTGAGTACACCACTAATTGAAAATGTCCAAATGGGCCCAAAGTGTCAATATTTTGTGTGGCCACCATTATTTTCCAGCACTGCCTTAACCCTCTTGGGCATGGAGTTCACCAGAGCTTCACAGGTTGCCACTCCGCCATGACGACATCACAGAGCTGGTGGATGTTAGAGACCTTGCGTTTCTCCACTTACCATTTGAGAATGCCCCACAGATGCTCAATAGGGTTTAGGTCTGGAGACATTCTTGGCCAGTCCATCACCTTTACGCTCAGCTTCTTTAGCAAGGCAGTGGTCATCTTGGAGGTGTGTTTGGGGTCGTTATGTTGGAATACTGCCCTAAAGCCCAGTCTCCCAAGGGAGGGGATCATGCTCTGCTTCAGTATGTCGCAGTACACGTTGGCATTTATGGTTCCTTCAATGAACTGTAGCTCCCCAGTAGGGATGAGCCGAACACCCCCCGGTTCGGTTCGCACCAGAACCTGCGAACGGACCGAAAGTTCGCATGAACGCTAGAACCCTATTGATTACAATGGACGCGAACGTTTGAAATCGAAAGTGCTATTTATAACGGCCAATATGCATGTTATTGTCCTAAAAAGGGTTTGGGGACCCGGGTCCTGCCCCAGGGGACATGTATCAATGCCAAAAGAAGTTTTTTTTCTGGAGCACTCATTTTAAAGATGCGTAAAGTTAAATATTCCTTTAAATATCGTACCTGAAAAGTGTCTAAAGTATGCCTGTGAAGTGGCATGTGTTTCTCATGTTTAGAACTGTCCCTGCACAAAATGACATTTGTAAAGGAAAAAAAGCCATTTAACCACTTAAGCCATTTAACCAATTTGCAGCCAAAGGACCAGGCCCCTTTTTTGCGATTCGGTACTGCGTCGCTTTAACTGACAATTGCGCGGTCGTGCGACGTGGCTCCGAAATAAAATTGGCGCCCTTTTTTTCCCACAAATAGAGCTTTCTTTTGGTGGTATTTGATCACCTCTGCGGTTTTTATTTTTGCGCTATAAACAAAAATAGAGCGACAATTTTGAAAAAAATTAAATATTTTTTACTTTTTGCTATAATAAATATCCCCAAAAAATATATAAAAAAAGTTTTTTTCCTCAGTTTAGGCCGATACGTATTCTTCTACATATTTTTGGTAAAAAAAAAATCGCAATTAGCGATTATTGATTGGTTTGCGCAAAAGTTATAGCGTTTACAAAATAGGGGATAGTTTTATAACATTTTTATTAATATTTTTTTTTTACTAGTAATGGCGGCGATCAGCGATTTTTATTGTGACTGCGACATTATGGCGGACACATTTTTGACACATTTTTGGGACCATTGTCATTTATACAGCAATCAGCGCTATTTAAATGCACTGATTCCTGTGTAAATAACATGATTGAATATTAGGCAGATGCCTGTGTTGCACAAATCAACTACACAACACCAGCAATGAGGGGGTAGATTCAGGTGTATGCTGTGCAGTGTGCAGGAGGCACGCTACACCCACTGTAACAGCGCTAGGTTAGGAAGCAAAGCAAAGCTGACACTGTCCCTTCCTATCCTGCTCTCACCCTGAACACTACACTCACTGTAACAGCGCTATCTAAAGAAGTATATATCACGGCTGACACTGTCCCTGCCTATCCTGCTCTCTCCCTGAACACTACACTCACTGTAACAGCGCTATCTAAAGAAGTATAAAGCACAGCTGACACTGTCCCTGCCTATCCTGCTCTCTATGAATGCTGCACAACATTACACAAGGCCGCCGCACTGGCGGCCTTATATAGTGTGTGGCGTGTACTAAACCCCCCTGAGCTATAATTGGCCATAGGCATCCTGCCTGTGGCCAATTATGCCTCTCCTCGCTGCCGGCGCTGTGATTGGCCAAGCATGCATTGTCACAGTGCATGCTTGGCCAATCATCAGCCAGCAATGCACTGTGACTGGCGCAGTGCATTGTGGGCCGTTCGTATCACACGAATTTAATGCGAACGGCCCACAAAGTTCTGGTTTCGACGAACGGACAAACTGCCGATGTTCGATTCGAACATGGGTTCGGATCGAACACTGGGCTCATCCCTACTCCCCATACTGGCAGCACTAATGCAGCCCCAGACCATGACACTCCCACCACCATGCTTGACTGTAGGCAAGACACTTTGTACTGCTCATTTTGTTGCCGCCACACATGCTTGACACCATCTGAACCAGTTGTTTGAAGTTTATCTTGGTCTGATTAGACCACAGAACATGGTTCCAGTAATCCATGTCCTTAGTCTGCTTGTCTTCAGCAAACTGTTTGCAGGCTTTCTTGTGCATCATCTTTAGAAGAGGCTTCCTTCTGGGACGACAGCAATGCAGACCAATTTGATGCAGTGTGCAGAGTATGATCTGAGCACTGACAGGCTGACCCCCCCCCCCCCCCCCACCCCTTCAACCTCTGCAGCAATGCTGGCAGCACTCATACATCTATTTCACAAATACAACCTCTTTATATGACGCTGAGCACGTACACTCAACTTCTTTGGTCAACCATGGCAAGACCTGTTCTAAGTGGAACCTGTCCTGTTAAACCGCTGTATGATGTGGGCCACCGTGCTGCAGCTCAGTTTCAGGGCCTTGGCAATCTTCTTATAGCCTAGGCCATCTTTATGTAGCGCAACAATTATTTTTTTCAGATCCTCAGAGAGTTCTTTACAGTGAGGTGCCATGTTGAACTTCCAGTGACCAGTATGAGAGAATGAGAGCGATAACACCAAATTTAACACACCTGCTCCCCATTCACACCTGAGACCTTGTAACACTAACGAGTCACATGACACCGGGGAAGTAAAATGGCTAATTGGGCCCAATTTGGAAATTTTCACTTAGGGGTGTACTCACTTATGTTGCCATTGTAGACATTAATGGCTGTATGTTGAGTTATTTTGAGGGAACAGCAAATTTACAGTTATACAAGTTGTACACTCGCTGTCACATGAAAAGATATAATAAAATATTTACAAAACTGTGAGGGGTGTACTCACTTTTGTGAGATACTGTATAACACCTACATGCTTTGGATGTTCAACAGCATATCTGTTATTAATGGGTTTTCACCGCAGACACTAGAGGCGCACATCACATTACTTCCTAAACCGGATAAGGATTTAAAACTGTGTTCTAGCTATCGTCCTATATCTTTAATAGTAGATATTAAGATCTATCCAAAAATACCAGCTTGCCTTCTCTCTATTGATGAAGAGAAGGCATTTGATCATGTTGTTTGCCCATTTTTGGAACACACTCTGATTCAAATAGGACTAGGACCAGTCCTGTTAAGGAAAATCATGGCACTCTATACTAAGCCAAGAGCTAGAATACAGATTAATCAATCGTTGTCTTCTAACTTTCCTATTCAAAATGGTACGTGTCAAGGATGTCCGCTGTCTCCCCTTCTGTTCATCTTAGTAATGGAACATCTGGTAACAGCTCTTAAACAAAGCTCTTGTATGACAGGCATACCGTTAGATGGGCAGGAGGTGAAGTTGACAGTATTTGCTGACGACTTGCTACTTTATGTCACCAACCCACATGTCTCCATGTCCTCTATTTTGTATGAATTTCAGCGTTTTGGTGCCCTGAGTAATTTTAAAGTTAAATCAGAAATTCTTAATGTATCTCTGTCACCACATCAAGTCCAGGCTCTTGGGAATAATTTCCCATTTAAGATTTGCACTTCGACACTTAAATATCTGGGTATAAAAATTCCACAAGATCTTACCAAGTTATATATATAGAAAATTATCACCCTCTTATACACATGTACACCGATCGGTACAGTGAGAGGGGAGAAGCGGAAAGGGGGAGAGATGGGACCAGCGCTGTGGGCTGGATGTGTAGTGCCCACAGCGCTGGTCAGTGACAGCTCCACTGCCACCACTGTGCAGTGCTCTGCCACCACTGTGCAACACTGCAATACTCTGCCAATACTTGCCAATACTCTGTCAATACTCTGCCAATACTCTGTCAATACTCTGCCAAAACTCTGCCAAAAAATTGTAATAGAAACAAAGAATTTTTTTTTATTACCGAATTTTCAGTATTTTTTGATTTATAGCGCAAAAAATAAAAAACCCAGCGGTGATTAAATACCACCAAAAGAAAGCTCTCTTTGTGTGAAAAAAAGGACACGAAATTCATTTGGGTACAGTATTGCATGACTGAGTAATTGTCATTCAAAGTGTGAGAGCACCGAAAGCTGAAAATTGGTCTGGTTAGAAGGGGGTTTAAGTGCCCAGTGGGTAAGTGGTTAAATATTGATTGTGTTAGTTTTCAATAGGAGTTCTGTCATTTTTCAGGTCTCCACTAAAAAAATGAGCTCTGTCAGTAAATTTTCCATGTTTTGTCAGTAAAAAATGCAGCTGGAGGTTGGCAACCCTGTTTCCCCATTAGAGATTTACCCATTTCTGCCCCATTAGATTCACCCATCTCTTCCCCATTAGAGAAATTCAACATCTCTATTTTTCTTAGTGGCCATAGTTACCGATATAGAAAGTGAATTGAAGTTCCGTCTAGCCCACCTGGCAGGGCTTACACCCCCAATATATCAAGCAGACTATATCTTCACTAGAAATACACTAAAATCATTATTAGTGGACACAAATATAACAGGTAACCCGTGTGAATTCGCTTTTTTTTAATTGTTTAAAAAAAAAAAATTTTTTTTTTAAATGTTTAGCATTTTTACAATTATTTTTTTTTAAAAAAATTTTTTTTTATTACAATCTTTAATTCTTTTTTTTACAATTTGTTATTTTTTTTTACAGGACAGGGAACCCTGCAGCGCTGCAGGGGGGGGGGGGGCACAGTGACAGGGGGGGCACACTGGGTTGGATCAGAAGCAGGTAGAACAGGGAGGGGGATTGATGCCGGGTAAGCAATTACAGGAAGAATGCCCTGTGTCTCTCCCTGCAGCAGCTGAAAGCCGGCGGGAGTGGGAGAAACTGTCTTTCAGCTGCTGCAGAGAGCCGCACGGGGCATCCTCTGTAATTGCCCCTTTTCCCGACCACACTAATTCCCCCTGCTGTTTGGGCCCTTTTTCTGGCAGCTGTCTACAACGGTATTTACCCCTCCTATGGAGAAATTTCCTCTCACTTCCAATCATATCTCCAGGACAGGAAATTAAGGAAATGCTAAAAGGAATACTAAAATCAAAAAATAAACTGACAAAAGTTTTAACCTGTCTCTATTCAATCCAAAACTAAAAAGAAAAGTGTTGGCTAAGCTTATACTTAAAAAAATAGACATGTATTTATCTTGAATTTTTTTTTATTTTCTAAAATAATATTTTAAATACCGTTTAGAATCATAGCAAAGATCTTTGCAGTATGCTTTGCATCATTTAGAAGGTAAATTCTGTTTTATAATGTATGCATAAATACAACATTCAGTTTTCTTGTCATTGTCTGCTCTGTTCTTTTCCCTGGTGTTTTGCAGAAAGGGCACAATGTCGTTTCGTAAATTATACTATATTTTTCCCTTGTCAAAGCTAGGAACGTATGCAGCATGTAAAAATCAGATTTAAAATGGCCAAATATCTTTCTTACCCACTGGTATTATTCTTTTATATGTGGAAATAAACCAGATAAGTGATTGCAGTCCATTGATGCTCAGACTAAACCATAGTAACTAATACCATAACACTGAACTGTGAAAGTGGAAATAAAGATTCCATTACACCTTGGGCCCTACCTGAGGAAGGACACGGCTAAGATGAATTGTTGCACTATTCTGGGAATTCAACTATCCCATCCAGTGTATTTGCTAACATGCAATAAAAGAGACAGTTTCAAAGAGCGGATGAGTCCTAAAATTTATTTTTTGCTCTTGGAAGAACTGCCACTGATTAATGGACCCTGGATGGTTTCTTCATGAAACCTTACTATTCTATATTTAAAGTTACCTGGTCAGGCTTTAAAAATAAAATAAAAAAGAAAGGTTTGTGTGTTTTACCTTCCCTTTGTTTCAGTGCTGCAGGCTCCATAAGACTCTTCAGTATTCAACACTTCTAGGAGTGGAGGATGCCTCTGTTTTGTGATTCCAACCCCTACATCACTACAGGACAATGACATAGGGGTTGGAGGATGAGACCAAGGCAAGTGGTCTATGACACTTCTATATGTGTTGCATGCAGGACACTCTAACTCCGGCTGTAGCCCCAGAATGGAGAGAAAGTAGGAGACATGGTCCACTGAAAAGGTAAGCATTAACACGCTTCAATTTAAAACATATTTAATTTTTTTTTTTTTATAATCCTCATCCTCATCAATAGAGAAAATAGCCCAACACTTTAGGCTAAGAACATTCGAAAGAGGAGATAATACAAGGGAGACTTCAGCACTATGTCAAAGTGTATGTCGATTCCTGTGCTCACCACCGATAGTATAATCAACTAGCTACTGCAGAGAGTGATCTGCTATACCAGGGGTAGTGAATTAAAATTAAAGGAGGTACGGTCATTATAAAAAAATTCTGGCTAAGGTCTGAATCACAAGTCTGTGCCATTAAAGATTGTACAAGTCTTCTTTCCTTTTTTTGTGCTGACAGCACAACAAAATGTGCCCATCAGCGTGCCCCTTAACATAAAATGTGCCCATCAGAGTGCCCCATAACATAACATGTGCCCAGAGTGCCCCTTAACATAAAATATGCCCATCAGAGTGCGCCTTAACATAAATGGTGCCCATCAGTGTGCCCCTTAACTTAAAATGTGCCCATCAGAGTGCCCCTTAACATAACATGTGCCCATCATAGTGCCCCTTAACTTAACGTGCCCATCAGAGTGCTCCTTATTTTATGTAAAGGAGCACACTAATGGGTATATTTTATGGTAAGAGGCACTCTAAAGGGCACATTTTGTTGTGCCCCCCCCCCCCCCAGAGTTAACGTTACATTAAATGTGCCCATCAGTGTGCCCCTTAAGAGAAAATGTGCCTATCATTGTGCCCCTGTAAACATTCCACATAACTTGAGGCAGGCAGGGAGCAAGAGCCAGCAGAGGTAACAAGCTGCAGTGGGTGAGAGCTGTGCTGAGAGTCCTGCTGAAGGGGGCAGGGCACGCATATAACATTGTATCTCGCGGCCGAGTGAGAACCGGGAGTCACGAGATGCCAAGCAGCAGGGGGCGGGGACATGCACTTGATGTCACGTCTCACTTCGCGGCCCAGCCGGGAGCCGTGAGAGAGTAAACGGCAGGGGACGGGCGCACACGCAACATCATGAGTTGAAGGGACGTTTGTGGTCCCAGCAACCAATGACTGCGGAGTGGTGATGTGGCAATGTACACTGGGGGCTTGACGGTCCGTTTTTGGACCGAGGGGCGCCATTTAATGACGGCTATGCTATACATAATTGAAACAATGTTACAGAGGCAGAACTCTGTTGATTGACAGCGATTGAAAGACCCTTTAGCTTCAGCCTCGGTTCACATCTCTGCATGCAGGTGTTGCATGTAGAACAGCATATTCATTTCAACGGACTGACCTACCTGTGAGAAATGTGGGAAAATAAGTCCCTGACCCTTTAGTAAAATCGCACTGCATCTAACCACATGGTGCAGTGGTTTGGTGCATGCAAAAATGTGGTGCCTTGTGTTTCTGCTAAAGTGCAGCATGTTTCTCTGCGTGTCGGAAAATGCGCAATTTTGTGTATGTTCCTGATATGCAGTAGTGTGAACCTAGCCTTACATATGAGCAACAGATGCAACACTGTATGAATTCTCTATAGCAGTTCACTCTCTACAGTAGCTGATTCATTACACTGTTGACGGTGAGCACAGGAATGTAGAAGTCTCCATCATATATTTCCCTCTTTTGATTCTTAATCTATAGGGTTATGCTATTTTCTCTATTGGTCGAAAGTTCTTTAACTATTTCTGATGAATGTTCTTAAAGCCTTATTCTGTTAGGATCAAACATTTGGGAATATAAATTCATCCGTGAACAACAGTTGGAAACTGACATTTAAAGGGGTGTTCTGGCCACATTTTTAAAAAAAAAAAGTCAGCAGCTACAAACACGCGCTGCACAATCCAAATGGTCCCTGCTGTCTCTGGGACCCGTGTGTCTCCCAGCAGACAGCGCGGGGGGACGGGAAGAGGCGTAGACTCCCGCGGGAGTCAAGGGGGGCCCCAGATCCCGCCCCCCCCATGTGAATGGGTATCGGGTACATTGTACCCTTACCCATTCACCAAAATAAGCAGTGAAATGTGACAAAAAACAATAGCCGGTTTTTGACAATTTTTTTATTGTAAAATAACTCTGAGTGGTCTTCTCCTCGGAGCCCTTTCTCCCGCCGTCATCTTCTCCTGGTGCTGTCTCTCTTGCCGCCATCTTCTGTCGCCATATCCTGTTGCCGTCCCTCCCGCCACTGCTTACTTCTCCCGCTGCTGTATTCTTCCTTGCTGCCGTGTTCCTCCGTTGTGCTGTCACCCGCTGTCTGTTGTCTATTACACAGCCATGGGGTGTGACCATTCCTTGACGTCACACGGAAAGCCCGCCCCCTTTTATCAAAAAAAGGGACGGGCTTTCCATGTGACGTCAATGTATTGTCACGCCCCATGGCTGTGTAATGGACTGGGGGGAACTCATGCCGTTTTTTTCAATCTTTTTTATCTAGTTTGCCGGGATCCGACAATACATTACAGCCACAAGCAGTTTTAAAAGACATTTTTTTCTCGCCTTTAGAAATGTCATTTTCCTACAGTAATAAATATGGGAAAGATGCGCTACTTTACAGGCATACTAAGGACACCCCCCAACAAAAAAATGGCCACTGCCCACACCCATAACTGGCCTTCACAGTAAGGAGCACATGGAGGGCATATACATGTACGACAAAAACAATTCCATAGCTCAACTCACCAACCAGTCTGCTGACCAACCAAATTAGCCTGTCTAACCGTCTGTTAAAAGCAGGGGTTTAGTTAGCACACATTTGCAAACGCATGTGAAAGCTGCAAGGCCCCGTCAAGGCACCCTGTGTTGCTTGCAGTCCTAACACTACAAATTTATAAGTGTCTCCACAGTGGAAGCACATGCATGAAATGGATAGATGTGGGACAGGTGAGCCTGGAGGCTGCCCTAGCCCCCTTAAAGGGACAGGAGCACACTGGCTACCCAGCAAGAGCACAATGGCAGCAAAGGTGTCCAGTGTGTCACTTTGTGTAACCACCCCGACCCATATATACAAACAGTAAGCGTAAAAAACTGGCTAATGAAAAGCTTCCCCTTCCTGTCTATTGTATAGACAGGAAGGCAAAGTGATGTCACGCTCGGTGCGCCGGTCTATTTTTATTACACTGACACCAGTACAGTTAGGCACATATTCCACCCCCCTGTCACCCCCCAGATCACCCCCTCCCCCCCCAGTCATGTCCTAGGTAGCCCCCTACCCCCCCCTAATAAAGGTTTAACCCCTTGATTGCCCCTAGTTAACCCTTTCACCCCCTTTTGCCAGTGTCACTAAGCGATCGTTTTTCTGATCGCTGCATTGTGTCACTAGGTAACCATTTTTTTTTTATTTTAACCGCCATGTTTTATATAGGTTCATAAATAGTTTTATAGGTCAGGTACCCCCATATTACAACCTAAATAAAGGTTTTAACCCCCTGATTGCCCCTAGAGTTAACCCTTTCACCAGGAATCACCGTATAACTGTCACTGGTGACGCTGGTTAGCCAGTTAGTTATTTCGTTATTTAGGTTCCCCGTCAGGTTTTTATATAGCGTCAGGTACCCCCATATATTACCTAATAAAGGTTTTAACCCCCTGATTGCCCCTAGTTAACCCTTTAACCCCCTTTTGCCAGTGTCACTAAGCGATCGTTTTTCTGATCGCTGCATTAGTGTCGCTAGGTAACCAGTTTTTTTTTTAGGTTAACCGCCATGTTTATATAGGTTCATAAATAGGTTTATAGGTCAGGTACCCCCATATTACAACCTAAAGGTTTTAACCCCCTGATTGCCCCTAGAGTTAACCCTTTCACCAGTGATCACCATATAACTGTCACTGGTGACGCTGGTTAGCCAGTTAGTTATTTCGTTATTTAGGTTCCCCGTCAGGTTTTTATATAGCGTCAGGTACCCCCATATATTACCTAATAAAGGTTTAACCCCCTGATTGCCCCTAGTTAACCCTTTCACCCCCTTTTGCCAGTGTCACTAAGCGATTGTTTTTTTGATCGCTGCATTAGTGTCACTGGTGCCGCTAGGTAGCCAGTTTTTTTTTTTTTGTATTACTGTTACGGGTGACGCTGGTTAGTTAGCTTGTTTTTTATACTGTCAGGGCACCCGCCATTTATTACCCAATAACGGTTTAACCCCCTGATCGCCCGGCGGGTGATATCAATTAGGTTTTAGGGTCAAATAAGGTCTGCGTCGCCCCA
Source organism: Lithobates sylvaticus (assembly GCA_028564925.1). Classification (NCBI taxonomy): domain Eukaryota; kingdom Metazoa; phylum Chordata; class Amphibia; order Anura; family Ranidae; genus Lithobates; species Lithobates sylvaticus. Next base: position 101,051,876 of record CM053027.1, read on the forward strand.
GGTTAGTGCCAGTACCGCAAACACCCACGCGCAAAGCATACACCTCCCTTAGTGGTATAGTATCTGAACAGATCAATATCTGATCTGATCAGATCTATACTAGCGTCCCAGCAGTTTAGGGTTCCAAAAAAAAACGCATTGTTAGCGGGATGAGCCCAGATACCTGCTAGCACCTGCGTTTTCCCCCTCCGCCCAGCCCACCCAAGTGCAGTATCGATCGATCACTGTCACTTACAAAACACTAAGCACACATAACTGCAGCGTTCGCAGAGTCAGGCCTGATCCCTGCGATCGCTAACAGTTTTTTTGTGGTAGCGCTTTGATTCAGTCGCTTCAGTCAGGAGCTTTTTTACCTGTGAATCTCAAAAAAATAAAAAAAAATAAAATAGTTGTCGTTTTATTATTCTCTCTCTCTCTCTCTCTATTCTCTCTCTATCGTTGCTCTTTTTTTACTCCATTCTATTCTGCAATGTTTTATTATGTTTTATCATGCTTGCTTTTCAGGTATGTAATTTTGTTTACTGTGTTTCAGTGTTAAGCATTTTTTTGTTTTTCAGGTGCGCCATTCAGTTGCAACGCGGATTTATTTATCTTGACAGCAACAGCGTTTGCTCCCACGATACATAAAGCCGCGACTCCAACGCTGTAGGAGGTGATTTCACCACCACAGTTAAAAAAAAGAGCATATATGCCGAAGCATGGGGGCAGCAGGGGGGGCGGAGGAGCGATTGGCTCCTAATGCCACGTACATACGGTCGAAATTCCGACCGTGTGTACACGGCATAACTTTTGCGGGAGGATGCCCCCATGCATCGGCATATATAAATGGTGCATGTATGCCCATCATTAGAAGTGGGTGGATGAAGGGAGGTATTCTAATGGTGGGCATACCCACCAATCAATCTCTTTTTTTCGTTCAGCCAAGAGGCTGCATGAAAAAAAAAAAGATTACAATATATGTCCAGTATGTTGCTGGACTTTGAATGGTTATACCAGAATGATGCCTGCAGGTTTAGGTATCATCTTGGTATCATTCTTTTCAGCCAGTGATCGGCTTTCATGTAAAAGCAATTCTAGCGGGTAATTAGCCTCTAGATTGCTTTTACAAGCAGTGGGAGGGAATGTCCCCCCTCCCGGATATAAACCGCGCCATTGGGAAATTGGGAAAGCATTTTATCACACCAATCTTGGTGTGGTCAGATGCTTTGAGGGCAGAGGAAAGATCTAGGGTCTAATAGACCCCATTTTTTTCAAAAAAAGAGTACCTGTCACTGCCTATTGCTATCATAGGGGATATTTACATTCCCTGAGATAACAATAAAAATCATAACAAAGAAAAAAAATGGAAGGAACAGTTTAAAAATAAAATAAAAAAGCTAAATAAAAAAAAAAAAAACAAAAAAAAAAAAAAAAAAAGCACCCCTGCCCCCCCTTCTCTTGCGCAAAGGCGTACACAAGCGTTGGTCTGGCGTCATATGTAAACAGCAATTGCACCATGCATGTGAGGTATCACCGCGAAGGTCAGATCGAGGGCAGTAATTTTAGCAGTAGACCTCCTCCGTGAATCTAATGTGGTATCATGTAAAGGCTTTTAAAGGCTTTTAAAAATGTATGTAGTTTGTCGCCACTGCGTGTTTGTGCGCAATTTTAAAGCATGTCGTGTTTGGTATCCATGTACTCGGCCTAAGATCATATTTTTTATTTCATCAAAAATTTGAGCAATATAGTGTGTTTTAGTGCATTAAAATAAAAAAAAGTGTATTTTTTCCACAAAAAATGCGTTTGAAAAATCGCTGCGCAAATACTGTGTGGAAAAAAAAAATGCAACACCCACCATTTTAATCTGTAGGGCCTTTGCTTTAACAATATATATAGTGTTTGGGGGTTCAACGTAATTTTCTTGCAAAAAAAAAATATGTTTTCATGTAAACAAAAAGTGTCAGAAAGGGCTTTGTCTACAAGTGGTTAGAAGAGTGGGTGACGTGTGACATAGGCTTCTAAATGTTGTGCATAAAATGCCAGGACAGTTCAAACCCCCCCCAAATGACCCCATTTTGGAAAGTAGACACCCCAAGCTATTTGATGAGAGCAATGTTGAGCCCATTAAATATTTTTTTTTTTTTATCCCAAGAGATTGAATAATGAAAAAAAAATATATATATATATTTTTTTTACAAAAAGTTGTCACTAAATGATATATTGCTCAAACATGCCATGGGCATATGTGGAAATACACCCCAAAATACATTCTGTTGCTTCTCCTGAGTACGGGGATACCACATGTGTGGGACTTTTTGGGAGCCTAGCTGCGTACGGAACCCCAAAAACCAAGCACCGCCTTCAGGCTTTCTAAGGGTGTAATTTTTTTATTTCACTTCTCACTGCCAATCACAGTTTCGGAGGCCATGGAATGCCCAGATGGGATAAAACCCCCCAAAATGACCCCATTTTGGAAAGTAGACACCCCAAGCTATTTGATGAGAGGTATGGTGAGTATTTTGCAGATCTCGCTTTTTGTCACAAAGTTTTGAAAATTGAAAAAAAGAAAAAAAAATTTTTTTTTTCTTTACTTTCTTCATTTTCAAAAACAAATGAGAGCTGTAAAATACTCACCATGCCTCTCAACAAATAGCTTGGGGTGTCTACTTTCCAAAATGGGGTCATTTGGGGGGGTTTTGTGCTATTTTGGCATTTTATGGCCTTCGAAACGGTGATAGGTAGTGAGGAGAGAAATCAAAAATTTGCACCCTTAGAAATCCTGAAGGCGGTGCTTGGGTTTCGGGGCCCCGTACGTGGCTAGGCTCCCAAAAAGTCCCACACATGTGGTATCCCCATACTCAGGAAAAGCAGCAAAATGTATTTTGGGGTGCAATTCCACATATAACTATGGCATGTGTGAGCAATATATCATTTAGTGACAACTTTTTGAAAAAAAAAAAATCTTTTTTATTTTTGTCTTTATTCAATCACTTGGGACTAAAAAAAAAAATATTCAATGGGCTCAACATGCCTCTCAGCAAATAGCTTGGGGTGTCTACTTTCCAAAATGGGGTCATTTGGGGGGGGTTTTGTACTTCTCTGCCATTTTAGCACCTCAAGAAATGAAATAGGCAGTCATAAATTAAAAGTGGTGTAAATTCCAGAAAATGTACTCTAGTTTGTAGACGCTATAACTTTTGCGCAAACCAATAAATATACGCTTATTGGCATTTTTTTTTTACTAAAGACATGTGGCTGAATACATTTTGGCCCAAATGTTTGACTAAAATTGAGTTTATTACATTTTTTTAATAACAAAAAGTAGAAAATCTCTTTTTTTTTCAAAATTTTCGCTCTTTTTCCATTTATATCGCAAAAAATAAAAATCACAGAGGCAATCAAATACCATCAAAAGAAAGCTCTATTTGTGGGAAGAAAAGGACGCAAATTTCGTTTGGTTACAAATTGCATGACCGCGCAATTACCAGTTAAAGTAGTGCAGTGCGAAATTGAAAAAAGACCTCTGGTCCTTTGGCTGCCAAATGGTCCGGGGCTGAAGTGGTTAAGCATAATTAAAATCACTGCTTCTGAAAAAACGTCTGTTTTAAAAACATTTTTTCCAATTAATACATGTCCCCTGGGGCAGGACCCTTTTATGGCAAAGAACTTGCATATAAGTCTTCAGAGAACTTTGGATTTTGCAGGTTCGAGCCCCATTGACTTCCATTATTCCCGCATATGTGTTCGCCAGCAATAGCGCTGCATTCCATTTGCATTAGTTCCCAGTTTCTGAGAGTTGAAGTCTTAATTGGCCTTAATTGGACACTATTTTCTAATTTATTGGCACTATAGTAAATGACCCCCAGAGTGTACATAATTCAACTGCCTTTGTAAATCACAAATGCTGGTATAATATTAATTGTTGTAGCTGTATGTACATGAGCATTTGAGTAATAAGTAGCCAGGGCATAATCAAAGTTATTTTTCACAGAAAGGAGTAATTGACCACTCAACAGTCACCTGACTCCAAACAGCAAATTTTCCTACCGCACCAGAATGGAAAATGTCTTTGCACATGTCCATACAAGCAGTATTTTTAGCACCCCCAACACCTAATGAAATCCTACTATGCCACAGCCATCACAGTAGTTCTACATCTCTTCCCCATAGACTTGTAACTGATCAGTTTATGGAACAACAGCATCAAGCGTTCAAAGAACTCTATTAACTATGACAGAATCTTACAGGAATTCCTCTGTGCATTTTGTTACAATTAAAATGAAAACAAGAAAACTTATTGTCTGAGATACATCAGCCATGTGACAAAAATAAAGCACCAAAAAAATACAAAGTTCAGTGCGCTCAGTCATCTCCTGGGTGCTGTCCTACCAAACAACATACTGAATATAGGAAACCATTCAATGGAATCTTTCCTTGGTGCCAGTATTCATTTAAAATGGACCAGTACTATGGGGAATGGTCTGTCTCTGCTACAAATAGACTGCAAAAAGATCTTCTGGTATTGAGATTTCAGGGTGGATGTTCTAAAGAGGTTTCTCTTTACTCATAGAACTATGCAATCTTTTGAATTAATTAAACCTATAAATTGAAAGATGCCAATTCCTACATGATTCACATTTCATGCTATCAAATACCTTGCCTCTGCCCATTGATAAGGACTAAAGGTTTTCTATATTAATCATTCTTAATTTTGCAGTTAAGGTGTCTCAAAACGTTATCAAGACCCACAGGTTATTAGGTCTACACCTAACTACACTATCTACATTAACCTGCCAGGACTTATCAAATATATTAAATATATCAAATGCCATACTCATGAATCTCATTTTGGAAAATTGTATTAAATCCCGGGGTTATGCTTTATTGCAACTTGTACTACTTGTCACAAATACAAAATATTCAATGTATTCAGGTCTATAGTAAGGATGGGCCCGGTGCTCGATGCGAACCCATGTTCGCATCGAGCACCGGGTGTTCGCTCGCTCGGCGAGCCCCGAACTATTTTGGCCGCTCGCATCACATTCGTGTGATGCGAGCGGCCCCGCAATGCATTGCGGCCGGCGCGGCCGGCGCAGTGCATTGCTGGCTGATGATTGGCCAAGCATGCACTGTGACCCCGCATGCTTGGCCAATCACAGCGCCGGAAACTCGGAGAGCCATAATTGGCTACAGGCAGGACGCCTGTAGCCAATTACAGCTCAGGAGCTTTAGTACACGCCCCCTCTTATAAAAGGCCGCCACGCCGTCGGCGCCGGTCACATGCGTTCCGGCGTTAGAGAGAGCAGGCTCATTCTGTGTCACTCTGCTAGATTCATTTAGAAAGATTTATTTAGAAAGATTCATTTAGAAAGATTCATTTAGAAAGATTCATTTAAAAAGAGGGGCTTGTAGTGTGTTCGTGGCAGGCACTGGCAGCAAACAGAGCTCCTATATTTTGTTCCCAGAAGCACCTATAGGACTTGTAGTGTGTTCGTGGCAGGCACTGGCAGCAAACAGAGCTCCTATATTTTGTTCCCAGAAGCACCTATAGGACTTGTAGTGTGTTCGTGGCAGGCACTGGCAGCAAACAGAGCTCCTATATTTTGTTCCCAGAAGCACCTATAGGACTTGTAGTGTGTTCGTGGCAGGCACTGGCAGCACACAGAGCTCCTATATTTTTGTTCCCAGAAGCACCTATAGGACTTGTAGTGTGTTCGTGGCAGGCACTGGCAGCAAACAGAGCTCCTATATTTTGTTCCCAGAAGCACCTATAGGACTTGAAGTGTGTTAGTCCCATCACACAGAGCTATATTTTCTTCCCAGAAGCACCTATAGGACTTGTAGTGTGTTAGTCCCATCACACAGAGATCCTATATTTTGTTCCCAGAAGCACCTATAGGACTTGAAGTGTGTTAGTCCCATCACACAGACCTATATTTTCTTCCCAGAAGCACCCATAGGACTTGTAGTGTGTTAGTCCCATCACACAGAGATCCTATATTTTGTTCCCAGAAGCACCTATAGGACTTGAAGTGTGTTAGTCCCATCACACAGACCTATATTTTCTTCCCAGAAGCACCCATAGGACTTGAAGTGTGTTAGTCCCATCACACAGAGATCATATATTTTGTTCCCAGAAGCACCTATAGGACTTGTAGTGTGTTAGTCCCATCACACAGACCTATATTTTCTTCCCAGAAGCACCCATAGGACTTGAAGTGTGTTAGTCCCATCACACAGAGATCCTATATTTTGTTCCCAGAAGCACCTATAGGACTTGAAGTGTGTTAGTCCCATCACACAGACCTATATTTTCTTCCCAGAAGCACCTATAGGACTTGAAGTGTGTTAGTCCCATCACACAGAGATCCTATATTTTGTTCCCAGAAGCACCTATAGGACTTGAAGTGTGTTAGTCCCATCACACAGAGCTATATTTTCTTCCCAGAAGCACCCATAGGACTTGTAGTGTGTTAGTCCCATCACACAGAGATCCTATATTTTGTTCCCAGAAGCACCTATAGGACTTGAAGTGTGTTAGTCCCATCACACAGACCTATATTTTCTTCCCAGAAGCACCCATAGGACTTGTAGTGTGTTAGTCCCATCACACAGAGATCCTATATTTTGTTCCCAGAAGCACCTATAGGACTTGAAGTGTGTTAGTCCCATCACACAGAGATCCTATATTTTGTTCCCAGAAGCACCTATATGACTTGAAGTGTGTTAGTCCCATCACACAGACCTATATTTTCTTCCCAGAAGCACCCATAGGACTTGAAGTGTGTTAGTCCCATCACACAGAGATCCTATATTTTGTTCCCAGAAGCACCTATAGGACTTGAAGTGTGTTAGTCCCATCACACAGACCTATATTTTCTTCCCAGAAGCACCTATAGGACTTGAAGTGTGTTAGTCCCATCACACAGAGATCCTATATTTTGTTCCCAGAAGCACCTATAGGACTTGAAGTGTGTTAGTCCCATCACACAGAGCTATATTTTCTTCCCAGAAGCACCCATAGGACTTGTAGTGTGTTAGTCCCATCACACAGAGATCCTATATTTTGTTCCCAGAAGCACCTATAGGACTTGAAGTGTGTTAGTCCCATCACACAGACCTATATTTTCTTCCCAGAAGCACCCATAGGACTTGTAGTGTGTTAGTCCCATCACACAGAGCTATATTTTGTTCCCAGAAGCACCTATAGGACTTGTAGTGTGTTAGTCCCATCACACAGACCTATATTTTCTTCCCAGAAGCACCCATAGGACTTGAAGTGTGTTAGTCCCATCACACAGAGATCCTATATTTTGTTCCCAGAAGCACCTATAGGACTTGAAGTGTGTTAGTCCCATCACACAGACCTATATTTTCTTCCCAGAAGCACCTATAGGACTTGAAGTGTGTTAGTCCCATCACACAGAGATCCTATATTTTGTTCCCAGAAGCACCTATAGGACTTGAAGTGTGTTAGTCCCATCACACAGAGCTATATTTTCTTCCCAGAAGCACCCATAGGACTTGTAGTGTGTTAGTCCCATCACACAGAGATCCTATATTTTGTTCCCAGAAGCACCTATAGGACTTGAAGTGTGTTAGTCCCATCACACAGACCTATATTTTCTTCCCAGAAGCACCCATAGGACTTGTAGTGTGTTAGTCCCATCACACAGAGATCCTATATTTTGTTCCCAGAAGCACCTATAGGACTTGAAGTGTGTTAGTCCCATCACACAGAGATCCTCTATTTTCTTTGCAGAAGCACCCATAGGACTTCTAGTGTGTTAGTGGCATCACACAGAGCTCCTATATTTTCTTCTCAGCAGCACCCACAGGACTTCTAGTGTGTTAGTGGCATCACACAGAGCTCCTATATTTTCTTCTCAGCAGCACCCACAGGACTTCTAGTGTGTTAGTGGCATCACACAGAGCTCCTATATTTTCTTTGCAGAAGCACCCATAGGACTTCTAGTGTGTTAGTGGCATCACACAGAGCTCCTATATTTTCTTCTCAGCAGCACCCACAGGACTTCTAGTGTGTTAGTGGCATCACACAGAGCTCCTATATTTTCTTTGCAGAAGCACCCATAGGACTTCTAGTGTGTTAGTGGCATCACACAGAGCTCCTATATTTTCTTCTCAGCAGCACCCACAGGACTTCTAGTGTGTTAGTGGCATCACACAGAGCTCCTATATTTTCTTTGCAGAAGCACCCATAGGACTTCTAGTGTGTTAGTGGCATCACACAGAGCTCCTATATTTTCTTCTCAGCAGCACCCACAGGACTTCTAGTGTGTTAGTGGCATCACACAGAGCTCCTATATTTTCTTTGCAGAAGCACCCATAGGACTTCTAGTGTGTTAGTGGCATCACACAGAGCTCCTATATATTCTTCTCAGCAGCACCCACAGGACTACCGACTACAATGGCTGGAAGACCGCCAAGGGGAGGCAGAGCGTGCAGAGCCAAGAACACAGGGCAGGCAGGCTCTGTTTCTAGTGGACGTGGCCGTGGCCGTGGACGTGGTCGTGCATCGTCATCAGCACGTGGCCATGGGACACGCGCGTCTTTGTTTTCGGCAGCTGGACATGTGGAGCCGCATCATGCTGAAGGCTTGGTAGAATGGATGACCAAGCCCTCCTCATCCTCCTCATCCTCTCTCACCCAGGCTCAGGGTACTGGCAGAGCAGCTGCCAACGCGTACTCAATGGCATCATCAGCCACCCCTTCCCTAGACCCACCATGTCCTCCTGAGGAGTCCCCCGTACTCTTTGAGCACAGTGTTGGGTACATGCTCCAGGAGGATGCCCAACGATTCGAAGGCTCGGATGATGATACCCAGCTTGAGGAATCTGGCAGTACTGTTCCACCAGCTGCAGCTTACTGCCAGGTTTGCTCTAGTGGTGAAGAGGGAGGGGATGATGAGGTCACTGACTCCACGTGGGTGCCTGAAGGGAGAGAGGATGAGGAGGAGGACGAGGAGGAGGAGGATGCGGCGTCACATGTCCAACGAGGCAGGATGCCCCCTGGAGGCCAGGTAGAGGCCAGCACAGCAACTGTACAACACCGCAGAGCTCCGCCTGTGCAGGGCGCTGCCTCTGCACGTTATCAGAAAAGTTCTTTGGTGTGGGCCTTTTTTGAGACGAGTGCATCAGATCGCACCACTGCTATTTGCAATATTTGTCTCAAGCGTATCTCGCGTGGCCAAAACATCAGCCGCTTGGGCACCACAAGCATGAGCAGACATATGTCGACCTGCCATGCAGCTCGTTGGCAGGCACACATAAAAGACCCACACCAAAGAACTAAGCGGACCTCTCCTTGCTCCTCATCAGCTGGGATCTCCACCCCCAGTACACCTTCAGTCCTCTCTGAAAGCTGCTGTGAGAGGACTGAAGGTGTAGAATTAGGTGTGTCACAACCAAGTACTTGCAGTACACCGACGTCCGATTCTACCAGGCAAATTTCCCTGCCCCAGCTGCTGGACCGTCGAAAGAAGTACACTCCCAGCCATCCACATGCCCAGCGGTTGAATGCTAGCTTGGCTAAATTGCTAGCACTTCAACTGCTGCCTTTTCAGTTGGTAGACTCGGCCCCCTTCCGTGAGTTTGTTCAATGTGCGGTTCCTCAGTGGCAGGTTCCCAAACGCCACTTTTTTCTCACGGAAGGCGATTCCGTCTCTCTACCGGCATGTGGAAGGCAATGTCCATGCCTCGCTGGACAGGGCGGTCAGCGGTAAGGTGCATATTACCGCTGACTCATGGTCCAGCAGGCATGGACAGGGACGTTACCTTTCTTTCACGGCCCATTGGGTCACTCTATTGGCAGCTGGGAGGGATGCAGGACAAGGTGCAGTAGTGTTGGAGGTTGTTCCGCCACCACGCCTCCAAAACGCTACTACTGCTACTGGTTGTGACACACCTCTCTCCTCCACCCCCTCCTCTTCTTCTTCCTCCAGTGCTCTGTCCTCGGAACCAGCGGTGCTCCGTAGGCGTACAAGGGGCTACGCAAGTACGCAGGCAAAAAGATGCCATGCCGTGCTTGCGCTGGTGTGTTTGGGGGACAGGAGCCACACTGGGCCAGAGGTTCTGGCAGCTCTGCAGGGGCAGGCCGAGAGGTGGTTGACGCCACGTCAGCTTAAGCCAGGAATGGTCGTTTCTGACAATGGCACCAACCTCCTCTCCGCCCTGCGACAGGGGCAGCTCACCCATGTGCCCTGTATGGCTCACGTCCTCAACCTGGTGGTGCAGCGGTTCTTGGGCAGGTTCCCAGGCTTACAGGATGTCCTGAGGCAGGCCAGGAAAGTCTGTGTGCATTTCCGCCGATCTTATAATGCCAGTGCTCGGCTGACTGAGCTGCAAAAGGAGCTGAACCTGCCCAAGAACCGCCTAATATGTGACATGCCCACCAGGTGGAACTCAACGTTGGCCATGCTGCAGCGACTGCACACGCAGCAGAGGGCCATCAATGAGTACCTTTGCGACTACAGCACCAGGACAGGGTCAGGGGAGCTTGTTTTTTTTTCCCCACGTCAGTGGAGCATGATTAGGGATGCATGCACTGTCCTCTCACCATTTGAGGAGGCCACGAGGATGGTGAGCAGTGACAGTGCATGCATCAGTGACACTGTACCTCTTGTCCACCTGTTGGAGCATACGCTGCGTGGGATAATGGACAGGGCACTTGAGGCAGAACAGAGGCAGGAAGAGGAGGACTTCCTTGCCTCTCAAGGCCCCCTTTATCCGGACAGTGTTCCTTCTGTCCCACCCATCACACAGGAAGAGGATGAGGAGGAGGAGGAGGATTGTGTGAGCATGGAGGTGGAGCCTGGCACTCAGCATCAGCAGCAGCAGTCTTTTAGGGATGATGTACAGTCCCAACAAACCAGTGGACTTGTACGTGGCTGGGAGGAGGTGGCTGGCGATCATGTCATCCTCAGTGACCCAGAAGACTCCGGACCGAATGCCTCAGCTAACCTACGCTGCATGGCCTCCCTGATCCTGCAAAGCCTGCGGAAGGATCCTCGTGTTCTTCGGATCAAGGAGAGGGACCATTACTGGCTGGCCACTCTCCTTGATCCACGGTACAAGGGTAAGGTTGCGGACCTTATCTTGCCGTCGCAGAGGGAGCAGAGGATGAGACATCTCAGGGAGGCCTTGCAGAAAGGTCTGTGCAACGCGTTCCCAGAAACTGGGAGGTTACAAACTCCTGGTCCTGGGCGACGAGTTGCTGAGGCTTCGGTCAGTAGCAGAAGGAGCGGTGGGGAAGGTGGACGTCTGACCGATGCGTTCAGACAATTTTTTTAGTCCGCAGCCCCAAGGTATGATCGGTTCCAGCAACCATCGCCAGCGTCTGATATACATGGTGCAGGAATACCTTGGGGCAAGGTCAGACTTGGACACCTTTCCCACCGAAAATCCTCTGGCTTACTGGGTCCTGAGGATGGATCACTGGCCAGAGCTTGCACAGTATGCAATTGAGCTACTGGCCTGTCCTGCCTCCAGCGTTCTTTCCGAACGCACATTCAGTGCTGCTGGAGGATTTGTCACCGATCATAGGGTGCGCCTGTCCACCGCCTCGGTTGATCGACTGACCTTCATCAAAATGAATCAGTCTTGGATCACCACCAGCTACCAGGCACCTGAAGCGGATATAACGGAATAATTTATAATGTCACATCCCTTCAAGACTGCCTATGCTGATGCTGAGTGACTGTCCTCTTATGTTCACTGACTATCCTCTTCCTCCTCCTCAATGATCCATGCCACCACACCAGTGCCTAAGGCACAATTTTTCAGCCCCTGTTTAACAGGGGCGTGTACTTACAATTTTTAAAAAAAATGCTTCGCAACACGTGTGACTGCTGTGCTCCAAGTACAGTATCTGTGAGGGGTTGCAGTGTTGTGGCACCAGCACCAGTGCCTAAGGCACAATTTTTCAGCCCCTGTTTAACAGGGGCGTGTACTTACAATTTTTTTAAAAAATGCATCGCAACACGTGTGACTGCTGTGCTCCAAGTACAGTATCTGTGAGGGGTTGCAGTGTTGTGGCACCAGCACCAGTGCCTAAGGCACAATTTTTCAGCCCCTGTTTAACAGGGGCGGGTAATTACAAATCTTGATCTAATAGTTCACAGCAGGGCCCATTCCTGTGCCCACCAAGAGTAACTATGAGGGCCTACAGTCTTGTGGCAACACCGTCCACCACCACCGCCAAAGGCCCAATTTTTCTGCCCTGTTCATCAGGTGCTTGCAATTACAAATCTTGATCTAATAACTCACAGCAGGGCCCATTCCTGCGCCCACCAAGAGTAACTGTGAGAGCTTACAGTCTTGTGGCAACACCGTCCACCACCACCACCACCACCACCACCACCGCCGCCAAAGGCCCAATTTTTCTGCCCTGTTCAACAGGTGCATGCAATTACAAATCTTGATCTAATAACTCACAGCAGGGCCCATTCCTGCGCCCACCAAGAGTAACTGTGAGAGCTTACAGTCTTGTGGCAACACCGTCCACCACCACCACCACCGCCACCACCGCCAAAGGCCCAATTTTTCTGCCCTGTTCAACAGGTGCATGCAATTACAAATCTTGATCTAATAACTCACAGCAGGGCCCATTCCTGCGCCCACCAAGAGTAACTGTGAGAGCTTACAGTCTTGTGGCAACACCGTCCACCACCACCACCACCGCCAATTTTTCTGCCCGGTTCAACAGGTGCATGCAAGTACAAATCTTGATCTATTAACTCACAGCAGGGCCCATTCCTGTGCCCACCAGTCTTGTGGCTACACCAACATCTAATAGGGCAAATTTCTGCAGAGTATATACGCCAGGCCCCTACTTTCAAACATCCAACTTACAAACGACTCCTACTTGCAAATGGAAAGAGAAAACAGGAAGTGAGAGGAAATCTACCCCTAGGAAGGGAAATTCTATCCTGTTAGATTTAATTTGGGAAAAAGGTATCTCCTCTCTACTGATTCTTTATCACCAATCCTTGTTTCAATTAAAACCCCACTTTTCCAAAAACATTTGTCATTGGGACGGAAAGTGAGGTGACATGTTCTGAACACATGTGCAAAGACAGCAAATGTTACAGGGGTGATAACCCCTCCCTATGTTCTCCAAAAAGCTTAAAAATAGATTTTTTTGGGATGGAGCTACACTTCATAATGTACCTGTTCAGATTCTACTTAAGAACAAACCTACAGTCCGTGTCTTGTTTGCACCACCTATATACTGCTGTTCAGAGTATATAGGGTTGTAGGTATAGGGTTTTATTTTGGGTGCGGGGTCCCCCTTAATATCCATACAAGACCTAAAGGGGCTGGGGTGGGGGGGGGGGGGTGATGGGGTAGCCATGCCATTTTTCTCAAGGATTTTCAGCCATATGGCGGCCAGGACAAGACATGACATTAAAGCCGCAAGTGGTTTTAAATGGCTTCTTTTTTTCCTTTACAAATGTCATTTTGTGCAAGGACAGTTCTAAACACGGGAAACACATGCCACTTCACAGGCATACTTTAGACACCCCCCAGGTACCATATTTAAAGGAAAATTTCACTTTTTTTTTTTCACTTTATGCATCATTAAAATGACTGCTCCCGAAAAAACGTTAGTTTTTAAAAGTTCTTTTTGCATTGATATATGTCCCCTGGGGCAGGACCCGGGTCCCCAAACCTGTTTTATGACATTAACATGCATATTGGCCGTTGTAATTAGCAATTTTGATTTCGAACGTTCGCGTCCATTATAACGTATAGGGTTCGAAAATTTGCGCGAACTTTCGGTCGGTTCGAAGGTTCTGGTGCGAACCGAACCCGGGGGTGTTCGGCTCATCCCTAGTCTATAGGTTTATCACTGCTGAACAGTGGAGGATATGCAGTCAGTGGCAGTCAGGGACAAATTTCATGGGACTGATAACTATGCAAATGGGTCCAATCTGTATCATTTATATGATATTTCTTTTCAGCTTTTCATCTCCGTGACCAAAAAGAAAATCTACATGTAGTGATAACCCCCAGAAGGGGCCACTGGAAGTATACAGGTCTCCTCTACCTCGAGTACCAGTTCCAGAGCACATCGGCAAACACAGCCTCAGTCTAGAGGTGTCATTTTGAAGATTTATTCTAGTAATTGAACACAAGCGGGTAGAAGTATGAGGGTGCAGGATACTCCAACCCAAGAGGACAGATTCTCAGCCAAATTTCTTCAGTAGTAGTTTTAAGTATTGCTAGAGTTAGAGAGGACAGCCAGCTAGTCTAATGCTGGCCATACACTATACGAAAAATCGTCCGAAATTCGGTCATTAGACCATTCGTTCATTTTTTCGGGCAGTTAATGGGCGCAAAATCGATAATCGTTTGGACGTTTTTGGGCGAACTATAAAATTAAAGGTTAATGTGTTTCCCGTCCGACCTGTCTGCACTAGGTATATGTAAAAAAAACTAACATAAAATGTATTTATTTATATCCACTAAGCGATTTATCGGTCATTACATGATGGCACCATCGTTTGCGCTCGCGGCCGAACGTTCGTTTTTCGAAATTGGGTTTGCCTGATTTTTCGTATAGTGTATGGCCAGCACACAGTCCTTGGAGCTCTGAAGGGTTGGATGCCAAAGGTTGCTACAAGGACTGGAGCTAGGCAAAACACACACAATGTCCAGAGACAGCTAAGCAACCAGCTTTCCATCGACACTCTTCAGTGAAAGGGGTCCTTCTCCAGCTTAGCTTCCTATGGTAGTGTCCTCCAGCAGCAATCAGCCACCAGGCTTATGGAACTTAAAAAAAAACTCACCATGCCTCTTACTAAATACCTTGGAATGTCTACTTTCCAAAAAGGGGTTTTTGTGGGGTATTTGTATTTTCCTGGCTTGTAATGCCACGTACACACGGTCGGATTTTCCGTCGGGAAATGTTGGATGTGAGCTTGTTGGCTGAAGTCCAACCGTGTGTATGCTCTATTGAACATTCTGCCAACAAATCTTGGCTAGCAGGTTCTCAAATTTTCCACGAACAAAACTTTGTTGTCGGAATTTCTGATCGTGTGTACACAAGTCCGTCACACAAAGTTCATACATGCTTGGAATCAAGCAGAAGGAGCCGCACTGGCTATTGAACTTCCTTTTTCTCGGCTTGTCGTACGTCTTGTATGTCACCACATTCCCACGTTCGTACTTGTTGGCCAACATTTGTGTGACCGTGTGTATGCAAGACAAGTTAGAGCCAACTACCTTCGAACAAAAATCCATGGTTTTGTTGTCAGAAACTCTGATCGTGTGTACGGGGCATTAGTGTCTCAAAAATTGAGATAGGCCTTCAGTTTATCAGGTGTGATCAATAGCTTGTAGACTCTTTAGCTTTCACAAAGATCAAATAATATACACTGATTTTGGTTATTTTTCCCAAAGATATGTAGCAGTATAAATTTTGGCAAAAATGTATGAAGAAAAATTACTAATTTGCAAAATTGTCTTTTTTCATTTACAGTGCCTTGAAAAAGTATTCATACCCCTGGAAATTTTGCACATTTTGTTATGTTACAAACAAAAAAACTTAAATGTATTTTATTGGGATTTTATGTGATAGACCAACACAAAGGGGCACATAATTGTCAAGTGGAAGGAAAATGATAAATGGTTTTCAAAATTTGTTACATATAAATATGTGAAAAGTGTGGTGTGCATTTGTTTACAGCCCCCCTGAGTCAATACTTTGTAGAACAACCTTTCGCTGCAATTACAGCTGCAAGTCTTTTTCCGGATGTCTCTACCAGCTTTGCACATCTAGAGAGTAACATTTTTTCCCATTCTTCTTTGCAAAATAGCTCAAGCTCTGTCAGATTGGAAGGAGAGCATCTGTGAACAGCAATTTTAGAATCTTGCCACAAATTCTCAATTGGATTTAGATCTGGACTTTGACAGAGCCATTCCAGCACATGAATATGCTTTGATTTAAACCGTTCCATTGTAGCTTTGGGGTTGTTGTCCTGCTGGATGGTGAACCTCCAAGTCTTTTGCAGACTCTAACAGGTTTCTTCTAAGATTGCCCTGTATTTGGCTCCATCCATCTTCCCATCAACTCTGACCAGCTTCCCTGTTCCTGCTGAAGAAAAGCATCCCCACAACATAATGCTGCCACCACCATGTTTCATGGTAGGGATGGTGTCTTTAGGGTGATGTGCAGTGTTCATTTTCGGCCATACGTAGCGTTTTGCTTTTAGGCCAAAAAGTTACATTTTGGTCTCATCTGACCAGAGCACCTTTGTCCACATGTTTGCTGTGCCCCCACATGGCTTTTTGCAAACTGAAAATGGGACTTCTTATGGCTTTCTTTCAACAATTTCTTTCTCCCACCTGAGCTGTGGATCTCTGAAGCTCCTCCAGAGTTACCATGGGCCTCTTGGCTGCTTCTCTGATTAATGCTCTCCTTGCCCGGCCTGTCAGTTTAGGTGGACGGCCATGTCTTGGTAGGTTTGCAGTTGTGCCATACTCTTTCCATTTTCGGATGATGGATTGAACAGTGCTCCGTGAGATGTTCAAAGCTTGGGATATTTTTTTTTTATAACCTAACCCTGCTTTAAATGTATCCACTTTATCCCTGACCTGTCTGGTGTGTTCTTTGGACTTCATGATGCTGTTTGTTCACGAAGGTTCTCTAACAAACCTCTGAGGGCTTCACAGAACAGCTGTATTTATACTGAGATTAAATTACACACAGGTGGACTCTATTTACTAATTTGGTGACTTCTGAAGGCAATTGGTTCCACTAGATTTTAGTTAGGGGTATCAGAGTAAAGGGGGCTGAAAACAAATGCACGCCACACTTTTCACATATTTATTTGTAAAGAATGTTGAAAACCATTTAACCTTTTCCTTCCATAATTATGTGAGACTTTGTGTTGGTCTATCACATAAAATCCCAATAAAATAAATTTACTTTTTGGTTGTAACATGACACTGTATAGCGCAAAAAAAAATTAAAAAAAACAGTGGCGATTAAATACCACCAAAAGAAAGCTCTATTTGTGTGGAAAAAAAGAACAACAAAATGTATATGGGTACAGTGTTGCATGACTGAGTAATTGTCATTCAAAATGCGAGAGCGCTGAAAGTTGAACATTGGCCTGGTTAGGAAGGGGGTATAAGTGCCCAGTGGACAAGTAGTGGACAAGTAGTTAAAGAGGAACTTTACCCTTATCATAAAATTATTATTATAATTAATGTTTAGCAATGACATTCTACAAATAGATTCTTCTTATTAGATTCTTACTAAATAAGTGTAGGTTTGTTGGTACATTGCATACCCCCTTTTTTTTTTCCTCCCCATTCTTCTCACAGTGGCCATTTTTACTAAGGCCAGATATTTTCATCTCCCTTTACTTCCTATAATTCTACCAAGAAGGCTTGGTCTGCTTTCTGAAACATGTGATGGGAATTTCCCAGAATGCAATTATGAGGAAAGGTTACATCACCAGGTCTCAATCATCCAAAAAGTGGAAAAAAAATATGATTTTGTATTAGTATGCAGAAAGACTGCACTTTAAATTATCTGTATATCCAGCAATGGCCTAAGGTTCAATCCATTAGATTTTTTTTTATCTTTGATAAAATACATGCAAAGTGCTGCATATACATACGTATTCTGGATTGTCTGTGAATCATTATGTTATTATCATAAAAGCTCCTTTCCTATTTACTATTCACAATCAAAAGATTTCATTAGCTGGGAAAAATAAGCAGATAAGAATCTGCTCAAAAGTTTCCCAAAACCTTTTGTGATTTAAACAGGTAACCTGAAGGAAATTGTGTTTGCAGAAAAACTGGAGTCTCATTTTAATAAGAAAGAACAGAAAAACTATATTGTATATCCACTTACTGACTTTTAACTTAATACCATATCTGTGGGAAATGAAGGAATCAAAGAAGGAACAATACTTTGTGGCAGAATCATAAAAGAAGCAATATTACAAGACATTGCATTATTGCAGGCCAATCATTTTTGTATGTTAAGAAATGAAAACATGCTAGAATACACACACCATTACATAAGATGATGGGAAGTAGAATGTGGATCAAAGATTTTATTGCAGATTTAACATCACTGCTGTTGTCAAGGCAGTCCTTCCTAATTTCATGTGTCTATGAAGTAGCCAATGTCTCTATGATCACACACCGGTGTATTCTTCAGTGACACATCCCCTCTGGCATCAAGATACACATTTACTATATACTCCTATATTTACTAAATTTTGTGTTTTCATATAATTTATCTCATCCGGGAAACCTGAACAGTTATTTGAGTCAGCTAAATAGATCCAACAACAGTGCCTCCAATACAAAAATTATTTAACTGATTAAATTAATTATTCCGAGTTATTTTGCCAAGCAGAAATCTTTAAAAAAAACACGATAAGATCGATGTACAATAGGTCACTTACAAATACCATACATTTTAGCCAGATTGGGATATGCATAAACACTAAGATATTTGAGTAAAAGTTCTAAAATTATCTGTAACAGCAGAGTATATGTAGTAAATTAATTTCAATAATTTCCCCTTGCAGACAACATACCCAATGATTTATAAACAAAGAAAATGGCGCTGGAATAAGCGTGTGCAATATTAAATGAAAAACGTGAAGAAAACACAAAAAATGTGCAGCTGCTGAGAAGAAAGTGCTATAACTTTCAAAAAATGCTCAAACCAATAAAAACAGCGCTGGCAATCAAAAATTGTTACAAACCAATAAAAATGGTCCCACAGAATCGACTGGCATCAATAATGTGTGTGAAAAAAATTATTTCATAAGTGACATAATTAAATAGTTACCAAAATTAATGAACCACAACCTATATGTGATAAAATTAATATAAATATAAATATGATTATCCAAAAGCATATAATGTCCAATTAGTGTCCCAAAAAAACAATATAAATGTGCATATAAGCTCTTCCTTGGAATGGACTCACCGGGCTAGCAGACAAGCAGAGCAGCAAAGCAGAGGGCAGATATGCAGACAAGCTGTAGTTTGGCAAGCAGGCACAGAAACAAAGCTGAATAGACAAGCCAGTGAGATGAGAGGGTCCAGGGAGCGATGAATGCACATAGGGCACAATGATGTTCTTGGAGGGTGTTGTACCGATAAGAGAAGAAACCAAAATAGTGAAGTATTGTAGGAAGATTTCAAATTGCGCGCTCGGCGCTACTTACTGGATGCAGAAAGAAACACAAACTTCTCTTCTCAGATACTTCCGCGGTCGCCGCTGGTTCAGCGTGCGCTCCACAGAGACAGGAAGTGGCGTCAGTGGTTAGATCCTTGGCCAGAAATTACGTCAATTTCTCCTTTGCGCTTTAATACATTTTCGAGAAATCAATGGATATTTTTTATACCACTTGCATCATACCTTATTGCTTAGAGAAACACTGTAACTTTGCTCATTTATCTCCTGTGTACTCAACTAACCTCAGCACTCGGCTTCCAATCCGGGACATGTGACATGCTAGGGGCCGTCCAGGAGGCTGGACTGGGCGTCACTGCGAGCCGAGCTGAGCCGAGATGAGCCGAATGCACAGGAGATCTCGGCTCTGTCTAATCTGGCGGCACTCATCCCCTTCTTTCCTCTCTGAGGCAGCACTATGTCGGCGTATAACACACACCCACGATTTTCTCACTATTTTTAGGGGGAAAAGGTGCATGTTGATAAATACAGTACCTAGCAGAATTCAACTATTATTGTCCTGCAGAAAGGGTATGCGTCAAAGTACACAGCATCCTCCGGGACTGTGACATCACAGGGGGGCGGGGTCACCATGTGACATGAGCATGTGACCCTGTCCCCTTGTCTATATAAGTCCCAGCACAGCTCTGGCATTCCGGCCAGAGAGAGCGACGGGTCAACATCGGAAGAAGAAGAAGAAGGCGGCGACGGCGGCGCGGAAAACGACGACCGCGGCAAGAACAGAAGAGACCCCGGAAGACCCCCAGGCGGATCGAGACCCCCAGACGACGTCGACGACGAAGAAGAAAGCCGGGCTCCTCCGCTCGTGAAAGAGCTAGGTAAAAGAGCAGAAGAGAGCGGATGAGTCCGGCGAGAAGACCCCCAAGACGGAAGAAACCCCCGGAGCAGTGCAATAAAATATTTTTTCAAAATTGTGTGGTTTTTTACTTTACATTTTACACCTTAGGTGAATGGGTAGGGGTACATCGTACATACTCATTCACATAGGGTGGGGGGCCGGGATCTGAGGGCCCCCTTATAAAAGGGGGCTCCCAGATTCCGATAAGCCCCCGCCCGCAGACCCCGACAACCAATGGCCAGGGTTGTCGGGAAGAGGCCCTTGTCCTCATCAACACAAGGTGCTTTGGGGTGGGGGGGCGGCACGGCCCCCCTTTCCTCAGGGCACCTCCCATGTTGAGGGCACGTGGCCTGGTATGGCTCAGGGGGGGCGCTCGCTCGTTCCCACCCCTTTCCTGGCCTGCCAGGCTGCGTGCTCGGAAAAGGGTCTGAGATGGATTTGGGGGAGACCCCCACGCCATTTTTTCGGCGTGGGGAGTCCCTAAATCCATGCCAGGTGACGGGGCTAGCGCGGCGGAGAAGTCCGGGCGTGTGTGGGCAAGTCACACGCTCGGAAGTCCGGGCGTGTGTGGGGAAGGTCCGGCGGACAAAGTCCGAACGTGTGTACGCGGCATAAGTTACAGCAAGGATTATTATAATTGGTCTATTCATTTGAGCAAGCAAAATCACCAAGAGAATAATATATTTTTAATTACCCTCCAAGTATACCAGGTAGAGTTTTTAGTGGCTGATTATCAAACCCAAAGATGGCTGCCAATTAATGGGTGGAGTTTGCTTTCCCCCAAAATGTTGTCTAGCTATGCTGGAGCTGTGTGTCCTAGCTTCAGTGAAGTGTCAGATGATGGAATGTGATGATTCCCTGTATATGATGAGCATGTGGGCTGATGGTGATGTCTTCCAGATGATGCAGCCTGTAGATTGCGATCTACCAGTAGATCACAGGCAGGTGACTGGTAGATCGCGGTCTGGGGTAGCTGACCTACTATCCCAGAGCATCAAACAGAGTGGACTACTTGTAAAGTTGGAGCCGTAATAGAGCGCAAGAACCACATAAGCTGATGCCTCCTCCGTAGAGCTGACTCCTGTCTCATGTGGAGTGATACCAACTGTACTCCACATCTTATCCTGGCTAGCAGTCTCCAGAGTGGTGAAAGCAGCAGGAAAGGAGAGATATTCAGGTCAGTATGAAGCAATACACTGGAAATAATAGTATAGGACTGCTTTCACACTGATGTGCTGCGGTTTACCCACACCGCGGGTGCAGTGCAGTGTACCTGCAGCTTTCCTGTGGGTTTGTTGTGCTTAGCCATAGACTTTCTATTATATCCTGCAGGTTTAATGCACTTTATGAAAGCATACCAATACTCCTGAATGCAGGAGTATACCATTTTTGGGATTTTTTTTTTAATCGCAATCTGTCTTGAATTAAAAAACACATATGTTCTGCACAGGAAAAATATCCTCTGTACCACAATTAGTTGAAGTAAAATTGTGTTGGATTCCAATTCTGTGTCTTATTGAAGAGTTAAGCTGCCTGCGAATGGGACCAAGTCAGCAGGTGACCATACTGTCAAGAGAGACTGAGTCTAAGGAGGTATGTCAATGTATAAAGCAGCATTTGAAGCAGAACTCAGAAGCTGCCACGGCTTATTTCAGTTTGAAAGTACAATCTGCCTGGCTGCAATACCCACCACCTTGCTTCAATGCTTTGAGCTGTTGACCTAAAACAGGTATGCAGATCAGGAAACATTTGAGTATCCCTGGCACCAATCTAAGATTCTGTGGCTTTCTCTGGCCATGAGTGGGAGCAACTTTCCGGGTTTTCCATATACCTTTGTCATGCAAACGTATTGAAACTTATTCAGTACCTCAATGTATTGAAGTCAGGTGATCAGCATGGTAGCCAGGGAGCTAGCATTATGAGAGGACAAGGCCGATGAGGACAGCCTTCATGACAGGTTTTCTTTAAATCAGAGTAAAAACATGTGAAGTTGATGGAGAAAGATTTGGCACAAATCTTGGCTTGTTGAGGAACAGATGGCTCCTGAGTAATCAGAGGTCTTCTGAGCGGGGCTGCACCTGTTCTCCGGGTGGTAAAAAAAAACTCTATGGGAAAAGTAATGATTTGGGAAGGCAAGATCTAAAATCTAAACTGCAGTAAAAAAAAAAGAAAAAAAAAAAGCTAGGAAATGCTAATGGTGTGTTCAGAAATGTGCCATGGGTGAAAATGAATGTTTTATAGGAGACTGCAGAGAAGAGAGGATGCAATTTCTTACAATTAAATTAAAAGCAAAATAATTGTGTCTCCAGCTCTTCTCTCAAACTGAACATACAATAAAAGAGAAAAGAGAAGGATCTGGAGCTTTTAGTATGATTCGCCAGGGGCTTAGAAACATGCAGCAGATCTCTGTATTTCTAATGTCTACATTTAATGCATGTTTTTAATTAGAATTGTGAAAAAAAACAGGATGTTGTTTTAAAATAATAAAATCATTATAATTAGTTCAAAATGTTTAAATACAGAAAAAAAAAAAAATATATTGCTGAAGTATAAAAATCTGACATTGTACTGCTTTTTATGAGAAACATGACATACACTTATTCTATTGGGCACAACTGAATGGGATCTATTAACGTAAACCATTAAAGCCCAAATCCAGGAAAAAAGGTGGTCACTAGGGAGGTCCTTTAGGAAGCAGAAGCATAGGTGGTGCACAATACATGAGCATAACAAAATGACAAGGTGAACTTTTCAGAGATGCACAAATGAAGGGTTTGAAGGATTTCCTATAAATTAGTCTGTAAAAGCAGCAGACCGTGAACCAATACTTTTACCTCAGCTGAGTAGATGTGTTGTTAGGATCCTAAAAGACCCAAGTCACCCAAGCACACCAACCTAGAACACAAAGTTACAGAGTGTGACAGTGCACTTAAAGCAGGGACTCATCTGAATCCATCTGCCCTTAGCTCAGGCATGCACGCAGGAGGGCATGCTTAGCTGAGAAAGCTCCTCCTCCAAAGGAAAGAAAAAATGCTCATGAAGTCTCCTGGAATGCATGACATCATTTTGGTCTAGGCCAGAAACAAGGAAGCAACTGAAGAAATGTCCAAAAAAAGGTAAAACAAATATAATATGCCTCCCTATCTATCTACTTGTGCGACCTCTGTTTGAAGCAGTTATGCCAGGACCATGGCTGCAAGTGCAGTCATTACCCTTTTTTTTCTGCCAGTGATGCTCTACAATGTAAAAGCAATCCTAGCGAGTAAAAAGATGCTGGATTGCTTTTAAATGGTGCGGAAGTGGGTATTCCCCCTCCTGTCACCTTCCTGTGCTCCCCCTTCCCACCGGGGGGGGCCTGTAACTAAAGCTGGCAGTTTCGCCAGCTTACCATAAAGATGACAGAGGACAGGAAAATCCCATCCTCTCTATGGTGATTATTTTATAACTTCCAGTTTTGTGCTAATGTAAACTGGCCTGTGAAAGCATCTGAGAAAACCGATCTCAGGTTTGATCACATGCTTTAAAAATGGAAGAGGAGAGATCTGGCACCTAACAGACCCCAGATGTCATGTCTCAGTAAAGAGTACCTGTCACTGCCCGTACTATCACAAGGGATGTTGTTCCTCCCTAGTGATAGCAATAAAGTTGATTTAAAAAAAAGAGTGTAAAAATACAAAAATGTACATAAAATAAATAATAGAATAAATAAAAAACGCCCTCCTCCCCCTGTATTTGCATGAAAAGGCGAATGCATACGTAGGTTACATGTAAACACATGTGAGATATCGCCACAAACAATATAGCGAGAGCAATGATCCTAGCATCAGACCTCCTGTGCAACTCTAAACTGGTATCCTGTAAAGGCATATAAAGTGCCGCCTCTGGACATTTTTAAGTACCTTAGCTTGACACTGTTCCTTGAGTGTGTGCAGTTTTAAAGCATCTATTTACTCTGTGTAACATCATTGTGTTTATTTTACCAAACAATTACATAGTTACATAGTAGGTGAGGTTGAAAAAAGACGCAAGTCCATCAAGTCCAACCTACGTGTGTGATTATATGTCAGTATTATATTGAATATCCCTGTATGTTGCGGTCGTTCAGGTGCTTATCTAATCGTTTTTTTAAATTATCGATGCTTCCCGCTGAAACCACCGCCTGGGGAAGTGAATTCCACATCCTTGCCGCTCTTACAGTAAAGAACCCTCTACGCAGTCTAAAGCCCCATACACACGGTCGGACAATCCGCGGACCAGGTCCGTCGGACCATGTCCGTCATACTTTGTCCGATGTTGGTTTTGCGTACACACGGTCGGACAAAGTTGTCGGAAAATCCGATCATTCTGAACGTGGTGACGTTTGTTGCCTACGACGGGACTACGTAGAGGCTAGTAGCCAATAGCTTTGGTCTTGTAATGTGATCTGAGCATGCGTAGCACTTTGTCCGGTCGGACAACCGTACACACGATCGGATTTGGTGTGATCGGACCGTGTTGACGGCAAATCTTTCCAGCAGGAGATAAGACTTTGTCCGTCGGACAAACCGACGTACACTGTCCGATGGTGCATACACACGGTCTGATTTTTCAACAACATTGTCCGATCGGACAGAATCCATGAAAAAGTCCGACCGTGTGTATGGGGCTTAAGGATTAAACCACTTTTCTTCTAATCCACGTGTGGCCACGTGTCTTATTAATCTCCCTTCTACGGAAAAGTTTTATCCCTATTGTGGGGTCACAAGTATGGTATTTGTAAATTAAAATCATATCCCCTCTCAAATGTCTCTTCTCCAAAAACACTCCCGCCGCTGTATTCAGGCACCTGGCGCCCGAAAAGGGTCTGGGTGCCTGAATAGGGGGTGACAGTGTCGGCCATAGATAGATTCTTGCACTGCATGAATCTATCTATTGGTGATAGAGGGGGTGTCAGGAGAGAGGGTAGCGGCGCTTGTGCGCCCTTATCGATGCACAGCCACTTACCAAATGCAATATTTTACATTCTTCCACATTAAACCTCATTTGACATGTAGTTGCCCACCCCATTAATTTGTTCAGATCTTCTTGCAAGGTTTCCACATCTTTCGGAGAAGTTATTGCCCTGCTTAGCTTAGTATCTTCTGCAAATACAGAGATTGAACTGTTTACCCCATCCTCCAGGTCGTTTATGAACAAATTAAATAGGATTGGTCCCAGCACAGAACCCTGACAAAGAAATTATCAGTCTATACTTTTGTAGCGGTGTAGTTGGCACTAGTAACAGACAATACACCAATGCACCCCACTGCCAGACTTCATATATCACTTCCAGAGACAATGAACAGTCTTTTGCTGGTTTTGTTTTTGTTTTATTGGGGGGTACAACTTGGTTGGGATAAAGGGTATATGGGATGCCCATAGAATAGTTTAATTGCCATCATATTTTAGAGAATATACACACTAGTACATATTTAGAGCCAGAAGGTATGATGTGCATCTGTAAAAGTTATATTTCTCCTCCTGCATCTCCATGCAGACTGTTGCTCCTCCTCTGCACTACTCCTGCAAACAATTTGCTTCCAAAGATTCCTCATTCAATTCCGTGTAGAGAATGAGGACACCACTTCTGACCGTGTAGAAATTATGTTCTCAGAAACGTCTTTCCTCCGGCACAAAGCTTCTCCTCAAGTTCCCCTCCTGCACAAACTTATTCTGAACTGAAGCAATGTCACATCTTCTATTAAGGCAAAAAGGACCCACTCTGAATAAGTCCTTTAGCAGGCTCTGGGTGCTCGGTGCTACTAGACCTGAGGCCTGCAGTACCTCTCCCCGAAGGCCTAGTAGTTTAAAAGCTTTCTCATGGACGGTGGACTACTGTTCCCAGCCAGCCCAACTTGCAAATCCTGTGCCCTCGGGCCACATCGATTTGACACAGATCCCCACAGTCTCTCCTCTGATCCAGGATTCCGCATCATTCACTGTGTAAATGATGAAGACTTTGCTAATGACAGTGTAGAAGCAAAGTTCCCTCACAGACTTCCTGCCACATTCAGCCCTCCACTGTGGTAACACTCACCGACCTTTCACTGCCCTGAGTCCTTGATGAAGAACTTGACCGGACCATACATTGCGACAGCTTCACCTGCCCCTTCGCTCCAGGAGTTCTTCATCACCAACCATGTGATGACAAAGACAATGCCAATGACCGTGTAGATGCAAAGTTCCTTCACAGATTCTCCCTGGGCCTCCTCCTGCGATCAGCGCACCCCCCCCCCCCCGCTGCTGCCTAGTATTCCATTCCTCACTTCACTCAGCCGATCCCCCCCCCCCCCCCACTGGCATGTTACCTCAGCCTATATAGGAGGCCCGCTCCCCTACCAATTCCAGTTGGGGATTGGTCAGGGCTCCCAAACAAAAACAAGCTGCCTGCCACTCCAGTTCTAGGCCCTGCCCCTCTTCCAGAACATTTTCCCTCAGACCGCCATTCTCCCTCAGGCGCCTCAGAACTAGAGCACAGGTAGCCACACCCACTGCTACTCTGACCACTCCCAGCCCCAGATCAAAACAGACTGGCCTAGCTTGCAGCATAGGCCTGCCTAAATTTGCCTGTGCTGACAGTTCCTAGTAAAAAACTATTACTAGCACCTACCTATTGGTAGAGGGTGCTACACATTTAACGGTAGGTTTATTTTAACAGTGAGAGACAGAATAACAATGAAAATATAAAGAAAAACTTTTCAAAAAAGTTATAAATTGATTTGCATTTTAATGAGTGAAATAAGTACTTGACCATTTTGCAAAACATGACTTAGTACTTGGTAGATAAACCCTTGTTAGCAATCACAGAGGTAAGAGGTTTCTTGCAGTTGGCCACCAGGTTTGCACACCTCTCAGAAGGGATTTTGTCCCACTCCTCTTTGCTGATCCTTTCCAAGTCATTAAAGTTTTG
The DNA here is from genome assembly GCA_028564925.1 of Lithobates sylvaticus. Classification (NCBI taxonomy): domain Eukaryota; kingdom Metazoa; phylum Chordata; class Amphibia; order Anura; family Ranidae; genus Lithobates; species Lithobates sylvaticus. The sequence goes on from CM053027.1 coordinate 101,078,875, forward strand.
AGGCTGACGTTTGGTAACTCAAACCTTCAGCTCCCTCCACATATTTTCTATGGGATTAAGGTCTGGAGACACTAGGCCACTCAAGCACCTTGATGTGCTTCTTCTTGAGCCACTCCTTTGTTGCCTTGGCTGTGTGTTTTGGGTCATTGTCATGCTGGAAAACCCATCCATGACCCATTTTCAATGCCCTGGCTGAGGAAAGGAGGTTCTCACCCAAGATTTGACGGTACGTTGCCCTGTCCATCATCCCTTTGATGTCGTGAAGTTCTCCTGTCCCTTAGCAGAAAAACACTCCCAAAGCATAATGTTTCCACCTCCATGATTGAAGGTGGGGATGGTGTTTTTGATGTCTTTGGCAGCAGTCCTCCTCCTTCAAACACGGCGAGTTGAGTTGATGCCAATGAGCTTGATTTCGGTCTCATCTGACCACAACCCTTTCACCCAGTTCTCTTCCGAATCATTCAGATGTTCATTAGCAAACTTCAGACAGGCTTGTACATCATGTGCTTTCTTGAGAAGGGGGACCTTGTGAGCGCTGCAGGATTTCAATCCTTCACGGCGTAGTATGTTACCTATTGCTTTCTTGGTGACTATGGTCCCAGCTGCCTTGAAATCATTGACAAGATTCTCCTGTGTAGTTCTCAGCTGATTCCTCACCATTCTCATGATCATTGAAACTCCATGAGGTGAGATCCTGCATGGAGCCCCAGACCGAGGGAGAGTGGCAGTTATTTTGTATTTCTTCCATTTGCGAATAATTGCACCAACTGTTGTCACCCTCTCACCAAGCTGCTTGGCGATTGTAGATCTACACAAGGCTGGAAGACCAATCTTGTACCTGACATCCTTGGACAGTTTTTTGGTCTTGATCATGGTGGAGAGATTGGAATCTGATTGATTGATTGCTTCTGTGGACGTGTCTTTTATACAGGTAACAAGCTGTGATTAGCAGCACTCCTTTTACCTGTATAGAAGACACCCGGGAGCCAGAAATCTTGCTGATTGTTAGGGGATCAGTATATCATTCATTAAAATGCAAATCAATGTATAACTTTTTTGAATTGCGTTTTTCTGGATATTTTTGTTGTTATTCTGTCTTTCACTGTTAAAATAAACCTACCATTAAAATTATAGGGTTTTATAAGGAGTGATTGTCAGGCCGCTCAGCCAACCCCATGATTAAGTCTATGAATGACGAAACATGTCGGGGGCGTGGCTGGCCAGCAATCATCTTCAGTAAACTACTAGCGTTATAAGCTGAACAGATAGACGGTGAACTATTCCTGGGTCTGGGCAGGGAAGAGAGGGTGAGATCAAGGCTAAACTGCGCTTTACACCTCGAGTCCGCCGTGACTACAGGTCATCTAAGTGTGATATTTGGAAGTGGAACTTGCTGTGTTGGATATTAATTCACTTTTGCTGGTTTTTATTTCAAAAAATGTGAGTGAATTGGTTGAAGTTTTATTTGTGATTTATTTGTGATTTATAAAGTGGTTTGTACTGGATTACACTATTGGAGCACCTTTTTATTTACATGTGGAGAATCATTCTATTACACATTGGATAGTGTGGAGGATCAATCGGTCTGCTGTATATGATCTTATAAGCGCATTTGCCTGTCACGAAAGTGCTGGCATTAGGATCTGGTGAGTGAGTTTCTTATGGGAGAGGAAACATTGATCACAGCGGTGTGGTGGAAGATTAAAGGGGGATTCCACCCTAAAGTGGAACTCCCGCTTTTCGGAACCCTCCCCCCCTCCGGTGTCACATTTGGCACCTTTCAGGGGGGAGGGGGGTGCAGATACCTGTCCAAGACAGGTATCTGCACCCACATCCGGGCATAAACTCCCGCGGGAGTTTACGCAGCTTCCTGTCCCGGCGCGCTGTCTGCCGGGACACACACGTGTCCCAGCAGACAGCGCTGAAGATTCTCATTGCGCCGTGCGACTCGCGCATGCGCAGTAGGGAATCGGGAAGTGAAGCCACTTCCTGATTCCCTCACCGAGAATGGCGCCGGCTACAGCAGAGAGCCGAGCGATCGATCGGCCTCTGCTGCCGACACCGCTGGACCCTGGAACAGGTAAGTGTCCATTTTTTAAAAGTCAGCAGCTGCAGTATTTGTAGCTGCTGGCTTTTAAAAAAAAAAATTTCAGTACAGTCCCGCTTTAAGAAGATTGTTTAACACTTTAAATCATTTTCATTACTTCTTTTGGACACTATATGAACTTTGTGTTATTCAACTTTATTTGCAGGAATTATTGAAAAATATTTTTCACTTGACCGCTTTTTTTCACAGTTTATTTAATTCACTTATCACCTGGTGTTATATTATTCATCATATTATTCACCTATTGTTATTTTTATAAGTTTTTTAAATACCATATTACAACACACGTTTATTGGTTTAGATTAGTTTAGTGCACTATCGAGCGCCATTATCCAATCTGAGTCTAGTTAGGACCTTAGTTTGAATACGTATACATTAAAATTATAGACTGATCATTTTTTTGTCAGTGGGCAAACATACAAAATCAGCAGGGGATCAAATACTTTTTTCCCTCACTGTATGTATTGAAGGATCACCATTACTCAGTAGTTACCTCTGGATTCTTTTTGTTTTTTTTTTGGCATAAAAATAGCACTTTATTGAGCATTACTGGTCTTTTGGCACATAATAGCACTTAATTGAGCATTACCACCATTACTTAGAATTTACTTTAGTTTTTTTGTTGACTGATTTTTGGCAGAAAAACAGCACTTTATCGATTTGTATATATATATATATACAGTATTAACTGTTTGTTCTGGTAACCATTGAGTATGCACTGAACAGCTGATATAAGAGTTGAAACACTATTTAATTAAAAACGTTTTTTTAAATAGTTCACTAGTGGAATTTGCTCGGCGCGATTACCCATATATAAATTTGTATACATAAGTGAAGATTTGAACACTTATTTAGTGCCAGCAGCAATAATATACACATTTTTCTTTTTCCTTTTAAACTTACAGATCAGTTACAATACTGGGTGCTGATTACTGAGAGTGCTGGCTCTAGTGCCTTTTCAGAATACAGTATAGAGTCATATTTAGGCATTCTGTACAATTGTTATAACAGGATAGTGCAGGTACAAATATGAGGGTAATAGTACAATGTCTATCTAACGTCATTTTTATTCCTGTACTTTCAATTAGGTTTTAGTGTGGAACTGACAATACTCTGCCCTGTCTGTATTCTGACATTGGTGTTGATTTATAATACACTGTTCAAATATGAACTGGTGATCTGGTACATTATACAGTACAGACACACCATTCTTCAGTCGCTTCCAGAATGGGCTGGCAGCTGAAGGTCATTGTGTATGAACAGCACACAATTGCTTGGCACTAGAGAGGTTACGGGGTCCTGCTAATATGTTTCTGGTTTTCTTATTCCATGGCTGGATTGGTACTGCAGAAATGGCACAATCAATCAGAATCACCGCACTGTGTCAGTATTAATAACCTCTTCAGCACAGAGGAGGAGGGGGGCTGAAGGCTCAAAAGAAAACCCTAATAATTAACCTTTTAAAAGACAAATAATAATGTCAAAGCCATGGAGTCCATGGGGTGGTCTGGAAATACGCAGGACACTTGCATGCTTAATGATAAACCTTTTATGCCCATTTTAATTAAAGGTCAAAAAAGGGAAACCTGCCATCAGATCCCCAGGAGAAAGGAGGCAAAAGATGGAATCCCATTGGGCGACTCTAGAAGGATGTCAGGTGTTCTAGGAATATAATAGGATTCTGGTTTAAACAGAACCAGTAATTTCAATATCTTATACATCAAGCAGTTTTGTTCAGTTTGTGAGACTGTCCGTTTTAAGAGCTACCATTTTCTAGAGAAACTGCTGAGCTCTATCCAAGGGGTAGGCCTAACCATTTTAATCCATTCCTCCTGTCTGACAGTTCACTTACATACATTTAATGACAGGCTGATCAGTAGCTTAAAAGAAATTGTTCCTGAGAAAAACATGGAGGCTTCTAACCTAATGTCTTGTTCTGAAAATGCTAGTTGCTGACTGTCATGCTTGACCCCTAGTGTGATGATAATAAGTACCGGGCACACCAAAAACTGTTTGAGACACAGGGCAGCCATGTTGTTCGAAATTCATAGTCAGCCATGAAATTTCTTTTTTAGAAGCAGTGACCGCCCTTTCGGAACATGGCTACATTAAGACTTCATCCTACACAATTACCAAACTTTTAGCCGCATCCCAGAACATCCTTCATAGGTCTATTGAGAGGACACCACAGACTCTCTCAACCCTATTAACCTCCCTGGCGGTTTTCCCGAGTGTGGCTCAGAGTGAAATTTCAGTACCATTAGCGGTATCCTCGACCCACACTCGGGATTGCATTGCAGGATCCTGGTGCGATATACTTACCTTGTCCCCAGGATCCTGCGATGTCCCCCCGCTGTGTCTGTGGGCTCTGTCCCCTGCCCGATGCCTCTGTGTGCCAGGCTCCGTTCCCTGCGAGTGTCGCGACGCACAGGGGCGGAGCCCGGCGGGAAATTAAAAAAATTGAAAAATCATAATACATACAGTACACTGTAATCTTACAGATTACATTACTGTATGAAATTATTTCACATCCCTTTTGTCCCCAGTGCTTTGTCCAGTGCCCTGCATGCAGTTTTATATGATATATACTGTTCTTTCTGCCTGGAGACTGGAGATTGTCCATAGCAACCAAAAAGTGTCCCTTTACGTCAAAAGTGGTTTTAGACCAGCTAGAAAATAGCGATAGTAAATTAGAACACTTGCCGAATTGAGCGATAGTGAATCGTGGGGAAATTCATTTTATTATTATTATTATATTATTCTTTTTCAAAAATTATTTATTTATTATATTATAATTTATGATTTTGTGTTTCAAACTGTATCATACCCGGGATATATTGCTAAGAATTACAGGCTTACATTAAAAAACGCCAAATTTCTATGCAAAATAATTGTACTGCTTTGAGACGCAAAAATCTGACATAATAATACCGCCAGGGAGGTTAACCAACATCAAAACAAAGCAGGCCAACCATATAACATTTTGATTTACCTCATCTACACGCTATTAATAGGGCAATACACATCTTAAGCCCTGTACCCACGAGCTGAATGTCGGGAGACATTGGCCAGATTTAAAAAAAAACGTCCGACATTTGACCCGTGTGTATGATCAGCCGGCTTCTGTCAGGTAAGCATGGTGGAAAACCAGCAGCCGACCGATTCCTGATTAGCACTCTCTGCCAATGTCGGAGAGCGTTGATCGGAGTGTTCTGGAAGGGGGACCATCTCCCTGTCAGAACACAACAGCTCAGCAGGGGAGATCACTACACTAACTTCACAGTTAGTACAGCCACTCTGACTGGAGTTGACAGTTTGTTTTTTTTTCGTTGAAAACGTAAGGCCTGATTAACACCTATGCAGGCTGCAGTTGATGCATATTCCAGGTGCATTTTGCGTTTTTTCAATACACGTTTTTGATCCATTGAAGTCTATGGAACCAAAAACATGACCTGCTGGTCCCTGGCCCTTTCCATAAAATGCACAGATGTGAACGTGACTCATAGGAAACCATGTTAAATGGACTGTAGTGCGTTTCTGCAAAACTGCAAAACTGAAAACACACTAAAAAAATGCATAGGTGTGAACCAGACCTCAGTGTATTTCATAACTCTGAAGATAATAACAGTACCACCAGAATAAGGACTTATTTACCTGAATCAGTTAATTAGCAGCATTTTAACCCAAAACACCACTATCCTAGGAGGTACCAGAGGTAGACCTTTCCTAGGTGAAATAGGCATTTGATAACCATTATATTTGTAGTCATTCAAGTGGTCATTTCATGCTGGACAATAATCTACAGGTTACCAGAATGCAACCTGTAGCTATTCCAAGATATTAACCACTTCAGCCTTCATCAGTTTTGGCTGAAATATATTCTTCTACATATTTTTGGTAAAAAAAAATCGCAATAGGCGTATATAGATTGGTTTACGCGAAAGGTATTGCGTCTACAAACTATGGGATAGATTTAATGACTTTTATTTTTTTCATTGTTTTTACTAGTAATGGTAGCAATCTGCGATTTTTAGTGGGACTGCAACATTGCGGCGGACAAATCTGACACCAAATTATACTTTTTGGGGACCAGTGACATTATTACATTGATCAGTGCTATAAAAAATGCACTGAACAATGTAAAAATGACACTGGCAGGGATGGGGTTCGCTTCTGTCAGGTAAGCATGGTGGAAAACCAGCAGCCGACCGATTCCTAATTAGCACTCTCTGCCAATGTCGGAGAGCGTTGATCGGAGTGTTCTGGAAGGGGGACCATCTCCCTGTCAGAACACAACAGCTCAGCAGGGGAGATCACTACACAAACTTCACAGTTAGTACAGCCACTCTGACTGGAGTTGACAGTTTGTTTTTTTTTTTCGTTGAAAACGTAAGGCCTGGTTAACACCTATGTAGGCTGCAGTTGATGCATATTCCAGGTGCATTTTGCGTTTTTTCAATACACGTTTTTGATCCATTGAAGTCTATGGAACCAAAAACATGACCTGCTGGTCCCTGGCCCTTTCCATAAAATGCACAGATGTGAACGTGACTCATAGGAAACCATGTTAAATGGACTGTAGTGCGTTTCTGCAAAACTGCAAAACTGAAAACACACTAAAAAAATGCATAGGTGTGAACCAGACCTCAGTGTATTTCATAACTCTGAAGATAATAACAGTACCACCAGAATAAGGACTTATTTACCTGAATCAGTTAATTAGCAGCATTTTAACCCAAAACACCACTATCCTAGGAGGTACCAGAGGTAGACCTTTCCTAGGTGAAATAGGCATTTGATAACCATTATATTTGTAGTGAATGAATGAATGAATGAATAACTTGTATAGCGCTACAATGCGAACTGAATCGCCTCAAGGCGCTGTATTGGCATTGGTTGTCGAGCTTCTAGAAGAGGTGGGTCTTGAGTTTCTTCCTGAAGGCCTGATGGTTTTCTTCCATGCGAATGTCGGTTGGTAGAGCGTTCCATAGCCGTGGACCTTGGACAGCGAATCTCCGTTCCCCCTTTGATTTGTAACGGGATTTAGGAATGAGGAGAAGATTTTGATTCGCCGATCGAAGACTGCGATTCGGTGTGTAGTATTTTATTTTCTCGCAAAGGTATTGCGGGGCGTTTCCATGTGCGCATTTGTGGGTGAGGCAGAGGGTCTTGAATGCGACCCGATTCCTTACATTTAGCCAATGTAGGTTCCTCAGGGAGGGGGTGATGGATTCCCAGGGCTTTTTTCCTGTTATCAGCCTTGCCGCTGTGTTTTGGATAAGTTGTAAGCGTGCAAGTTGATATTGGGGTAATCCTATGTAAAGGGAGTTAGCATAGTCGAGTCGAGAATTGATGATCGATCCAACTACCACTGCTTTGTCCTCTTTTGGAATGAAGGGGAGGAGTCTGCGTAGCATGCGGAGCAGATGGTGAGAACCACTGACCACTGCTCCTATTTGGGCATCCATTGACATTTCTGAGTCAAAAATGACTCCGAGACTCTTAGCCTTGGTCCTTGGGGCGATGGTCTGTCCAAAGATGGTAGGAGGTGTCCAAGGGATCTTGGTTCGGGGGTTATGATTAGCATGTAGAATAAGAAGTTCTGTTTTTGATTCATTAAGTTTGAGGGAGCTAGTAGTCATCCAGTCGTCTATCATAGTGAGGCATTTGCCTAATTGCTGATGATGGTCTTTTTGTCCGGTGATACGAAAATATAATTGAGTGTCGTCGGCGTATGAGTGGAAGCAGAGGTCTGATCTTCTGATGATGTTGAGGAGTGGGCGAATGTAGATGTTGAAGAGCACTGGCGACAAAGGTGATCCTTGAGGGACTCCACAGGAGATTGCCCGGGTTTCAGAGGTGAAACCTCCTAGTTTCACTGTCTGAGAGCGATTTCCTAGGAAGGATGCGAACCATTGCAGATCTGAGCCAGTGACTCCTGCTACTTCTGTGAGGCGGATGAGTAGAGTACTGTGGTCCACAGTATCAAACGCTGCACTGAGGTCTAATAGTACCAGGAGACATGAATCTCCGTCATCCGCTGCTTCGAGGGCATCATCCCAAATCTTCAGGAGTGCGGTTTCTGTCCCATGGCCTGGGCGGAATCCTGATTGTAATGGGTCCAGGAGTGTGTGTGTGTCCAGGTGGCGTTGTATCTGTTGTACTACCGCTTTCTCCATAATCTTGGAGATGTTGTTTAAGCTTGTTATTGGTCTGCGATGATTGGGGTCCCGTGGGTCGAGGTTGGGTTTCTTTAGCAGGGGTTTGATGATGCCTTGTTTGAGGGCGCCTGGGACAATCCCTTCTTTGAACGATTGATTTATGAGGTGCGTTATGGTGGGAGCCAGGATGTCGGAGCATTCTTTCAGGAGTTTTGTGGGGATGATGTCAATGGAGGATGTGCTGTCTCTGAGATTTTTGATGATGTTTTTAGTAGTATCCGTGGTAATTGGGATCAGAGAAAACTTTGGTGGTTGTGGGATGTTTGTGTCGATATCGACTTTTTGTCATTCAAGTGGTCATTTCATGCTGGACAATAATCTACAGGTTACCAGAATGCAACCTGTAGCTATTCCAAGATATTAACCACTTCAGCCTTCATCAGTTTTGGCTGAAATATATTCTTCTACATATTTTTGGTAAAAAAAAAATCGCAATAGGCGTATATAGATTGGGTTACGCGAAAGGTATTGCGTCTACAAACTATGGGATAGATTTAATGACTTTTATTTTTTTCATTGTTTTTACTAGTAATGGTAGCAATCTGCGATTTTTAGTGGGACTGCAACATTGCGGCGGACAAATCTGACACCAAATTACACTTTTTGGGGACCAGTGACATTATTACATTGATCAGTGCTATAAAAAATGCACTGAACAATGTAAAAATGACACTGGCAGGGATGGGGTTAACACTAGGGCAATCAAGGGGTTAACTGTGTTCCCTGGGTCTGTTCTAACTGTAGGGGGGATGAGCTCACTGGGACATGAGAGAGATCACTGTTCCTGATCACTGGGAACAGTAAATCTCTGACATGTCCCCTGTCAGAACATGAAATCGCCTTGTTTACAAAGGCAGATCCCAGTTCTGCCTCTGTAAGGCTGCTTTCACACTGAGGCGGTTTGCAGGCGCTATTGCGCTAAAAATAGCGCCTGCAAACCGACCCGAAACAGCTGTTGCTGTGTCTCCAGTGTGAAAGCCCTGAGGGCTTTCACACTGGAGCGGTGCGCTAGCAGGACGGTAAAAAAAGTCCTGCTAGCTGCATCTTTGGAGCGGTGAAGGAGCGGTGTGTTCACCGCTCCTATACCGCTCCTACCCATTGAAATCAATGGGAGACCGCGGGGATACCGCCCGCAAAGCGCCGCTGCAGCGCTGAATATAGTGCTGCTTTACCGTCACCGCCCCGCACCGCCCCAGTGTGAAAGCAGCCTAATAGGTGATCACGGGTCATCAGCGGACATTGAGTCCTCCCAACCTGCGGGCACGCTTACGCCCGCAACTGTGCCTGCGTGAGCCGCCATACAGCTACGGCGATTTTTATATATATTTATATATAATATATATATCTTTTTTTTTTTTTTTTGTATAACGATGGCTGGTCGGTCATATTTGACAGCGGGATAGCTAAATGCTTGTAAAAAGGCTGCGACACCCCATCGGTCACTCTTCAGACTTTCTCATTGGTCAGAGCATTTCTGTCAACATACTCTTTAGGGACCAGAAAAGGAGTCAATAGTCTAGAGCTCTCTTTTTATCATCAACTAGGAACATTAGCCAAGACTTATGAGAGCCACTGATCTACCTTGCTCAATAATTGTAGTAATTTCAATTGAAGTATTTCCATTCCTTACCCCATTCAGCTTCCAGCTGGGAGATTCTTGTTAATACCCAAATAGGGCATTGCCATATTTGTGTAATTATGTCAGCAAGCACCCCCCTTGTTTGTTTATGTGCAGTTGTGGTACAGGGAATCTCCTGACTGGCAGCTCAATGGGGCGGAGGATGAATTATTGATTGCTAGGAGGCCACCGGTGTCTTTGCAGCCATAATCCCTTTGTATAAAGCAGTTTCATAACAACTTCCCAGCACATACATGTCCCATTCTGAGCACTGGCATCTCTCTGCACGCCAGAGATATTAAAGCTTTGGGTTTCTTTTTTATTAAAATAACAAACATGTCATACTTACCTGCTCTGTGCAATGGTTTTGCACAGAGCAGGCCCGATCCTCTTCTTCTGGGGTCCCTCGCTGGTGCTCCAGGCCCCTCCTTTTCCTTCTATGGGGGTACCCTTGTGTGCTCGCTCCTTAGTCACCCTGTCTGCGCCTATTGACACAGTCCGGGGGACTCGGCCGCCCACCCCCCCACACACACACCCTTGTCAAGCATTTCATTGGCATTGGCTCCTGGCGTGATTTGCGAGCGTTGTCTCCCAAGACAAGCGGGACTCAAGCCTCTGGGGTGTGCAGTGCCGCATGTGGCCAGAGGTGCGGGGGCGCCGGTGACGATCGGAGAGACACTCCATTCCTGAATGTCTCAGAGTAGTCTCTGAGCATCTCCGAACATCTCCGAGTGTACATTGATTCCTATGGGTAAACTCGCTTTGATATACAAGTGCTTTGGATTATAAGCATTCTTCTGGAACGAATTATGCTCGTAATCCAAGGTACTACTGTTTTATATATTTATTTTTTAGTCCACTCCAGTCCAGTCACATGTTGCTACAGCTCCGGCTCCCCTGTGTCAGCGAACAGCTGCTGCAGGGAAGAGAAGGGAGCACACTAAACAGCTGGGCCACGGGAGCCCATGGGTGACATTATGGCTCCCAGAATTCCCAGCAATTGTCAAGCGCTTCATGACACAAGGGAGCCGGAGTTGTAGATTAGAGAAAAGGGCTGCAATTCAGCCATTGGATTCAGTGTGACAGGAAATCTTGTGATACTCTGATCTATAATCAGTCCTGCAAAGTTTATCCACAGCTAGAAAAGGAAAAGTTCTGCTGTTGTAATCAGTTTCCTGTATTGGTACAATTTACTTCATAGCAGGCAAAATGTATAAAACACCAATGCCAATGATCATTTCATATGTCTAATGCGAGTGTCCTCAAGGTTGCACTTGCTAGGGAATGAATTGCATCAATAAAAAAAATCAATATAGTTATGGCCTTGAGTTTCCTGTCATGGGGTTTAATGCACAGTTTTAGATCTCATCTATAGATCTCACTGTACCAGGGGCTCGGTTGAGTATCATTTACACACTTTAATACGGCTCAAACTTTACGATGGCAAAAAAAAATTTTCACTGGCTAAAAAGACCTGAAATGTAATCTCACCTGACCAACATTTGTTTTTTACCCATACACACAGAATTATTAAAGTACATCTGTATATCAGTTTTTGTGAAAACAAATGTAAAACCTTTGCGTTGCAGGTTTATGGGGCACAATGTGAATAGGGCTCTAAATAGGGCTTTACTAGAAATCCTGACAGAAGTCTAAGACTGGGTTCACACTATGTGCAGCCACGGTTCACAGCAGGGGGTCGGGTGCATCCCTGTTCACCGTTTCAGGTCTGAATTAGGTCAAAAATTAGAGCCAAAATTTGAGCCAAAAACGCACAGGACCCTTCTGCTGTGCGCTCCGAGGCTGCCCCTGAGATTTGTGAACCAGCTCCATTGAGAGCCGGTCGCACACTCTTGTCATGCAAATTGGATGCGGGGAAAGCCGCATTAAATTCACAATAGTGTGAACCCAGCCTTAAGGGCTGCAATGTCTAGATATCTATGGCTTAGGTGACCACCCATAAACTGCTCAGCATGAGACAGACTCTGTCTAGAAAAATAACAAAAATTACTGGATCCCGAACTTGGTTTGTTTAACAGTATATTATTAACACAGATGCAGGTTTTAAAATTTTACTCCTAGAGTTCCCCTCCGGAGAGTCCTCAACTCTGATGCAAGCAGTGAGACGGCTATTGGGAAGGCTTAAATTGATTTAAATATCAAACTAAATACAGGAAATCGCCCCGGGACTTTAAATGAGGTGAATGCGGTTAGCCAACAATTGACAGGGTAAATGCAGTCCCAAAATGTATTAGAATTGTCACGCAATGACAACATGAATGTCTAGTTTAGGTAAAAAAATGCGACAGTGAATAAAAGCACAATTATGTGTTGTAAGGGACGGTGTGCTGTTTGTACAGAATTAATTGCTATCACTTTTTCACACAAGTATCTACTCTGAATAATCTGATTCTTCACACTGCCTCTTTCATGCCCCTCTGGAATTATCAATATGAAACTGCTGTTTTTAGCTAATTGTAGGATGTTTAAAGCCCTGAATGCAAATGTTTTCATCAACTAAGCACGGCTGTTTTCTATGAAATTTGTGTCTCTCGGGAGCAGAACCGTGCGCTTGTTACAGGAAAGTCTACACAAGTACAGTGTCAGTTCTGTGCCTCAGGCTGTGATGTTCCAGTTATAATGAAGTGAGCATCTCTCCAGTATTTTGGACTCAAGTGTTAAACAGAACAAAGCTTTTTACAAGGCTGTCTGTTATTCCTCGTTATATGTAAGGAAGACATTAGAGGGAAATTTCCAAAAAAGCCCAAAATCCTAAATCTGTTTGAAAGACAGCTTTGTAACGAAACGTTCCCCACTCTGCTTGAGTGCTTTCGTCATATACTGCTTCCTCCCAGTCTGAATATAGATATCAGATATTCCAACTGCCCCCAACAACAAACAAGGAAATACTCGTTTGGTTGCTGAACATGGACTGTTTATTAGAGCAAGAATACAGTCTTATATACTGGGGATATGCAATTAGCGGACCGACAGCTGTTGAAGAACTAAAAGTCCCATGAGCCATAGCAAGATTCTGACAGCCACAAGCATGACACCCAGAGGCAGAGGCATGTAGTTTTGCAACAGCCGGAGGTCCGCTAATTGCATATCCCTGTTATATACAGTTGAAGAGGAGGTTCCCCCCCTCCTGCTCATTTTACTCTAACAATACACCTGTAACCAGAAACTTAATTACCATGAGCTAGGTATCTAATCATTTACCAGACTTGGTGACTCAGAGATATGAACTTTCAGGGTTGACTTGCCCTCTCCTCACTCAACTTACAATAGACAGAAGTATAAACACATCCCCCAATAGTTTGCTAGGAGACAAAGGTGTGTTAATGAGCACAATAAACTATTGGGTGAAAGACTCTGGCTTTCCAGATCTCATTAATCAGCATTCCTTTCACATACATCTGTCCACTGAGTCCCAAGCTGGCAGAGACCATCATGACCTCCTTAATTATGTCATTTTGCATTACATAACAGAATATCTTCCTAAATGCTTGTAGCTCCCTCAAATGCCAGGGCCCATAGTCAGTAGGCAAGAGGCTAGCATTTAGTCCCCTCCAAAAGCCTCTTTCCCAGGTGAGTCTGTCACAAGCTTTATAGTAACAAATAGGTGTCCCTGCTCTTACAGCCCTCTTATAAATTTCAGCCCTATTCTTCTGTCCAGAACTTCTTTTGAGCGACAGGCGTCCCGCAATTCTGTTTGCACGATTTACTGCGATTCGTCAGGGGACAATTGCGGCCAAATCATGCCATTGAAAGTGACAGGATCACAAGAGCGCCCTGCAATTTGTGGAGATTTCGAGATAGTGGGCAGAATTTCAGCGATTCTACCCGCACTCCAGGATGCCTATATGTGAACGGAGCAGTTGTAGCGGTACCCTCGTAGGGGCTGCTGAAATGTTGGATTGTCTGTCACCCTGCCTGGCCCGGCATTCACTTCTCAAACACCCAGAGACATAGAACAGTCCACATGCTTTGTTTTTTTTGTTTTATTGAGGGGATTGAACTTGGAGGGGGTAAAGGGAATATGGGATGCCTGGGATAATTTGTAGAACTTGCATGGGACAACTATATACAGTTCAGTATATACACTCCATTTCTCCTCCTGCACACACTTCCTCTCTAATATTCAGGTCTTTCTCCTCCAGCACATCGCTTCCTCTCTAAACTTCAGGTCTTTCTCCTCCAGCACATCACTTTCTCTCTAAACTTCAGGTCTTTCTCCTCCAGCACATCGCTTCCTCTTTAATCTCCAGGCACAAATAGCACAAAGTGGTTCGGCCTGACACTGGCTCAGCCTGGCCTTTAGCAATTGTCCTTTGTAGGCAGGAACCGTGGGCCCCTATAGTGTAGAAAAATAGAAAGTCTCTGGTGCTAGCTGTCCTACCGTGGCTACTGAGCCCAGTAAGCCATCTTCAGGCCCTTTCAGCCCTCCTGGCTGCAGCTGCATCTCTCCACTGCCCCATTTACCACAGTCCACACTCCTGGTTCTGCACCTATCTCAGACTGCAAGCTCCTATTCCTCTCAGGTGTGCCTCATTCACCAGCCCTCTTGGCTGCAACCATTTTTCCTCCCTGGAACCTCTTAGTAGTGCTCTATATCTCTCTCTCTCTCTCTCACTGTCCTCTACTTGCTCTCTCTTGTGCCTCCGGTCCAGGACCTCTTCATGCGTTCTTGGAGGTGGTCCCGATTGCACCCGAGCCCAGGCCCAAGATCATCCCCCCAGACTGGGGAGCTACCTCAAAGGCCCCAAAAGCCTCCACACTCTCTCACTCCAGCTCTTCCACCCCACAACTCCTCCCCAGCTGGGCTAACCCTGGGTATTTAGGGAGGCCTGCCCCCTGTCAATTCAAGTGGGGATTGGACAAGGCTCCATAGAATACCCCAGTGTCAGAAATCATGAATCAGACCGAGACAGAAGTACAGTTAAATCACACTTGTTTAATAATAAAAGTAAATAGAACAAACGTAGTCAAAACATAGCCAAATTTTGGTAACCGGCATGGATAGTCAGACAAGTCAGAGAGTCAGGAAGCCAGAAATCAGCGTGGTGGAACAGCAAGCAGGATTTGGAGCCAGAAGGAATATCAGCCAATCAAGTCTTTAACAGGAGCGCAGGAGAAAGTTTCTATGATATTGAACAAGGCGAAGGCAGAGATCATCTGGGCTGGGCGGATTAAGTAAGCAGGACTGGCGAGCAGGATATCATCAACAGGTGAGTCACTGTGGAGCGATAGGAGCCACCAGGCTTGAGGGGAAAACGTCTATGAAAATCACGGAGGAGGACAGGGGCATGTAGGTCCGAGGATGAGACCCAAGAGCGTTCCTCCGGACCTTTTCCAATGCACCAGGTACTATATGCGCCAGAGGAACTTACGGGAGTCAACAATGTACTGCACTTCATACTCCTCATGGTTCTGAACCTGCAACGGGTGAGGACGTGGCACCGAGGCAGTAAAGCAGTTGCAGACCAAAGGTTTTAATAAGAAGACATGAAATACATTTGAGATATGCCTATTATAAGGAAGGTCTAACGCGTAAGCCACTGAGTTCATCTTATGGAGAATATGGAAAGGCCCAATAAACTGAGGCGCAAACTTCAGAGAGGGAGCACGAAGTTGGAGGTTGCGAGATGACAGCCAGGCCCTGTCCCCAGCCTGGTAGAAAGGCGCAGGCAGGCGTCTGCGTTCGGCATGGAGTCATTACCTATCATTAGCATGTCGCAAAGCCTCCTGGACTTGTGCCCAATTGGAACGAAGACCACGGAGATGCTCCTCTAACGCAGGAATACTCTGCGGAACAAATGAGTCAAGCAACATGGAAGGCTGGAAACCATAGTTCGCCATAAACGGGGACAATCGGGAAGCAGAATTCAAGGCACTATTGTGAGCAAACTCCACCCATGGTAAGAGGTCTGACCAGTTGTTATGATGGTCAGAAATATAGCAACATAGGAACTGCTCCAAGGACTGATAGGCTAGTTCTGCTGTCCCATTAGACTGTGGGTGATATGCAGTGCCGATCCTGACCTCCCTGGGGCCCTAAGCAAAATTCTGCTGAGGGGCCCTCTACCTGACCCGTGATGCTGTGAGCTATGTAAACCATTTGCCACACAGTCACACCTGACACTTCAGCGCTCCCAATACAATCCTCCCTCCTTTAAACAAAACAGTCAAAGAATAAGTACAACAATATAGAACAGACATGTATACAATATATATATCTTTACATATCTGAGTGTGGATCCCCCACTTACATCAGGGTCCCCAGAGAGCCACCCCTTACATCAGGATCCCCAGAGAGCCCCCCCTTACACCAGGGTCCCCAGAGAGCCCCCCCCTTTACACCAGGGTCCCCCCCTTTACACCAGGGTCCCCAGAGAGCCTCCCCTTACACCAGGGTCCCCAGAGAGCCTCCCCCTTACACCAGGGTCCACAGAGAGCCTCCCCCTTACACCAGGGTCCCCAGAGAGCCTCCCCCTTACATCAGGGTCCCCAGAGAGCACCCCCCTTACATCAGGGTCCCCAGAGAGCACCCCCCTTACATCAGGGTCCCCAGAGAGCACCCCCCTTACATCAGGGTCCCCAGAGAGCACCCCCTTACATCAGGGTCCCCAGAGAGCACCCCCCTTACATCAGGGTCCCCAGAGAGCATCCCTATAAAGCCCCTCCTTACATCGGGGTCATTGCCCTTTACATCAGAGTTCCCCCTTGCACTGTAAGGTGGAATCCTGCATACTATGATGTAAAGGGGAACTCTGGGACTGTGGGGAGGACTCTGGTGACCAGAGAAAGAAAACACTAAGATAAGGGGGTTTACTGATAAGGGGGAAACCTTTATATCAGTGCCCCCTTACAATATTGTATTGACCCCCCCTAGACTGGTCTGGCGGTGCTGTCACTGACCTCCTCTCAGGTGCATCGTGCAGGGCTCAGTCAGTCGGCTCCAGCTTGGTGGCACTGGTTTTATCCCATAGTTTCCTCACCGCAGTCCATACATGTCTGACTTCTCCCATGACCCCCATCCTGGCAGCACTCCCTCTCTTGACTCAGGGGAGGTCAGAGGCTGCGGATGGGACAGGGGAGGTCAGAGGCTGTGGGGGGAGGGCAACAGGAGAGGTCAGAGGCTGCGGGGGAGGGCAACAGGAGAGGTCAGAGGCTGCGGGGGGCAACAGGAGAGGTCAGAGGCTGCGGGGGGGGCAACAGGAGAGGTCAGAGGCTGTGGGAGGCTGTGGGGGGCAACAGGAGAGGTCAGAGGCTGCGAAGGGGGGGGACAGGAGGTCAGAGGCTGCGAAGGGGGGGACAGGAGGTCAGAGGCTGCGAAGGGGGGGACAGGAGGTCAGAGGCTGCGAAGGGGGGGGACAGGAGGTCAGAGGCTGCAAGGGGGGGACTGGAGGTCAGACGCTGCAAGGGGGGGGACAGGAGGTCAGAGGCTGCGAAGGGGGGGGACAGGAGGTCAGAGGCTGCAGGGGGGGACAGGAGGTCCGAGGCTGCGAAGGGGGGGGGACAGGAGGTCAGAGGCTGCGAAGGGGGGGACAGGAGGTCAGAGGCTGCAGGGGGGGGACAGGAGGTCCGAGGCTGCGAGGGGGGGGGCAGGAGGTCTGAGGCTGCGAGGGGGGGGGGACTGGAGGTCTGAGGCTGCGAGGGGGGGACAGGAGGTCTGAGGCTGCGAGGGGGGGGGAAAGGAGGTCCGAGGCTGCGAGGGGGGGGCAGGAGGTCCGAGGCTGCAAAGGGGGTGGGAAAGGAGGTCCGAGGCTGCGAGGGGGGGACAGGAGGTCAGAGGCTGCAGGGGGGGACAGGAGGTCAGAGGCTGCAGGGGGGGGGACAGGAGGTCAGAGGCTGCGAGGGGGGGGGCAGGAGGTCAGAGGCTGCAAGGGGGGCAGGAGGTCAGAGGCTGCGAAGGGGGGGCAGGAGGTCAGAGGCTGAGGAAGGGGGGGGCAGGAGGTCAGAGGCTTTGAGGGGGAGGGGGGACAGGAGGTCAGAGGCTGCGAGGGGGAGGGGGCCCAGGAGGTAAGAGGCTGCGAGGGGGGCGGGGGCCCAGGAGGTAAGAGGGTGCGGAGGGGACGTTTTATTTTTAAAAATGGCGCCACTTGGCGCCATCGTGTCACTGGTGCCGCTGCCGCCACTGTGAGGGCAGCAGCGCCTGAAAAAAAGATCGCCGCGGGGGCGACATGCAACTGCGCATGCGCCCGCCTTTCCGAAAATTGCCGAGCAGCGGCAACAACGCTGGCGCATGCGCAGTTGCATGTCGGGCTACTGCGCATGCGCCAGCGCTGTTGCCGCTGCTCGGCAGTTTTCGGAAAGGCGGGCGCATGCGCAGTTGCATGTCGCCCGCGCGGCGATCTTTTTTCAGGCGCCGCTGCCCTCACAGTGGCGGCAGCGGCCCCAGGGGCCCCCGAGCAGAGCCGATCCGCCGCGGGGCCCTACGCAGCTTGCGTAGTCCGCGTATAGGGCGGATCGGCTCTGGTGATATGCAGAGGAGAAAGCAAGCTGAATTCCCAACTGTGCAAAAGGCTCGCCAGAACCAGGACACAAACTGACTACCCCTGTCCGAGACGATCACCTTGGGTAGCCCATGTAAGTGAAAGATCTCCCGAGCAAAAATGGAAGCCAGTTCCTTAGAAGTGGGCAACTTAAGTGGAATATAATAAGACATTTTCGAGAACCGGTCAACAACCATAAGGATAACTGTGTTGCCCTGGGATTTGGGTAACTCCACAATGAAATCAATAGACAGGTGTGTCCAGGGACTCTCTCTATTGGTTATGGTTTGTAGGAGGCCCACTGGAAGGTGTCGTGGAGTCTTACTCTGAGGACACACGGAACAGACAGCTACAAAGGCGGTTACATCAGTACGTAGACTAGGCCACCAGAATTGTTGGGAAATGGCCCAAAAGAGTTGATTCTTCCCAGGGTGGCCAGCAACCTTGGAAGAATGGTAAGTCTGGAGCACGGCAGCACAGAGGCTCCCTGGGACAAAGCAGTGGCATGTAATTGAAACTTGACAAGAAAAGAGCCCACCGCGCCCTTCTGGGAGAGAGGCGTTTAGCCTCAGACAAGAATATGAGATTCTTATGGCCGGTAAGAATGAGAACCGGCACAGTGGTACCTTTGAGGAGATGTCCATTCTTTCAGGGCTAAAATTATCGCTAACAGCTCTCTGTCTCCAATCCTGTAATTGCACTCCACAGGTAACAATTTCTTGGAAAAGTAGCCACAAGGATGCATATCGCTCTCAGAGGTAGGATGTTGAGACAGAAGGGCGCCAACTCCAGTCTCAGAAGCATCAACCTCAAGGATAAAAGGTAACATAGGGTAAGGATGTGCCAACACAGGATCAGAAACAAAGGCAGCCTTGAGACTCTCAAAGGCATTAATGGACTCCAGAGCCCAACAGTCAGGGGCTTGACCAGAGACGATAAGTTACGAATAAACTTCCGATAATAGTTGGCAAAGCCAAGAAAATTCTCTGTTCTCTCTTAGTTTCTGAAGCACACGACAGACATCTGTGTGGTGGCTCTCCAGGGACATGGAAAATATGAGGATATCGTTGAGATAAACCACCACACATAACTGCAAAAATTTTGGAGGACATCGTTAATTAATTTCTGGAAAACTGCCGGAGCGTTACAAAAGCCAAATGGCATTACGAGATACTCATAATGGCCTGTTCTAGTATTAATCACAGTTTTCCACTCGTCACCCTCCTTAATCCTCACAAGATTATATGCCCCTCTGAAATTAGGCTTCATGAAAAATGTTGCTCCCCTGAGGCGGTCAAATAACTCTGTAATCAATGGAATCGAATAAGCATTCTTAATCACGAAACGATTGAGACCCCTATAATCAATACAAGGTCTAAGTTCACCACTCCTCTTCTTCACAAAGAAGAATCCAGCACCAGCAGGAGACGAGTATTTGCGGATGAAACCTCGAGAAAGTGTGTCTGCAACATACTCCTCCATGGCCCTATCCTCCAAGACCGAAAAAGGGTAAACCCGGCCACGAGAAGGTATGGCACCAGGTTGAGGGTCAATTGCGCAATCATACGACCAGTGTGGAGGCAAACTACTGGCTTGACCCTTTTCAAAGACATCGCTAAAATCACGGTACTCCTCTGGCAGGGAGGAGAGTGCAAAGGTGCACAGCACCTTGGCTACCTTCTGGAAACATGTCTTACTGCATTGTGGCGACCAGGAGAGAACCTCAGCATGGAGCCAATCAAAAGAGGGGTTGTGCCTCTGTAACCAAAGATAACCAATAACCAGTGAAAACTTAGGTGAGAAAATAACTTGGAATTGTATTATCTTATAGTGAAGAGCCCCTACAGCCAAAGGAGCCCTGTAAAACAAACACAATAACATCCTATACTACCAGCTACCTGTACACTTTACAAAACTTTCTGTCAGAAGGAGGTTTTGACCCTATCGACAGAAAGAACAAAACAATCAAAGCACACAAGTCACTCCAAATACATCTTCACCTATAGTTCTGTCAAGAGGGGGTGCCGACAGAACATTAAAGGAGAAAAACACAGTATAAAGAGCAACAGTCCTCTTCGGATTTCCTGATGGGAGGGGCCCCTCCCCAAACAAACAGGCTCCGTAAAGGGTTAGTTCAAGGAACAGACCTCACCCTCAGTATCCTTTCAACAGGGAACAAAAGGTCGTCCATTAGGAACAACAGGGTCTGATCCTGCAAAGTCAGGGAGGAAGAACAGATTCACCCTGCAACTCTTCTGGCAATCCAGTTTTATGATGGTTGTACCTCCAACAGTCTATTCAAGCATAAAAGTGTGGGTCGGGAAATCTCTTCCTGCTCCCCCTTCCTCCCTGATAGAGAAAGAGTGACTCCTCGTAGGCCATCCCGCCTTGGCAACCATCACTCTGTCCTTGTAGATGGACCTCCCCAGCCGCCATTCCTTACGAATTTCCTCAAAGCGGGCCCAGGTCTCCTCACATTCTGGCAGCCATAATGGCTTGGGAATGTGTAGATACTCCCAGATTCCATTCTCGATGATGTCCATGGTTGATGGATAGTCCAGACCCCACTTCAGAGCAACTCTATGCTGAACTTACTGCTGGAACTGGGAAAATCTGGGGAGCTCCCTCGGTTTTCCTTTCCCGGGCAGGACACAGGCGTCAGGGGACCTTTGCACCCACTGCCTGTATTCAGCTGTTCTGGTCTGGGTGGTGGATAGTCTGTGAAGGTTTGTCTGTAACTGATAGGAGGCCTAAAGATGCTGCAGGAACCCCCAACAGAATCTGGCTCTTCTCCTCCCTCGGACAGGACTTCCAGGACCTGGGAACCTCCTGTCTCCCATTCCTCCTCTGAGCAGCTATCAGGCGATGACCATTCTGCTAGCCTCTCTAGGGACCTGAACTCCACCAACAGTCTGAGAGAGCCCCAATCTATGGTCCTGCCCCTTCACTCCTCATCCAACTCACCTGAGTGCACACCCTCCTCCAGCACTGGCTCCTTCTGGACTGGGATAGCAGGGGACATCGGAGCAGCCGGGTTTTCAGGGACAGTTTCTGGTTCCTGTTAGGCAGTACTCACAGTTACAAGGTCCCAGGCCGCATTCCACAGCAGACTCCTCTTCTCCTAAGTCACTTGTTTTGGCAGGGGAGTCACCAGGCTCAGACCCCTTTTGATGAGGTCTCCAGGCCCGATCCGGCCTTTCCGGGATGTCCGAGGCTGCGCGCAACACAGTCCTGAGTGCAGGTACACATTATGGTACTGTGGCTCCTGCTGGATGTATGCAAGCCGGGTGAGCGGTTAGCCACAATGAACACACTGGATCTACTGAGTATTGCAGTCGTCGGTATCCGGCATTCTGGACACAGCAGGCACAGACGCTCCATCCCATCAATCATCCAGAGGGCGAATCCCCGCAATGCTCCAACCGGACACCGGTGTCCACTACTGAAGTAAGAATGCTTACAGAAATAGTAGTGTTAATCATTTATTTTTTATCAATTAACAAAATGGAAAATAAATGAACAGAAGAGCAATCCAAATCAAATGAATATTTAGTGTGACTACCCTTTGCCTTCAAACCAGCATAAATTCTTTGATTCTTTTAGATACAATTGCACACAGTTTTTGAAGGAACTCGGCAGGTAGGTTATTACAAACATCTTGGAGAACTAAGCACAGATCTTCTGTGGATGTAGGCTGCCTCAGGTCCTTCTGTCTCTTCAAGTAATCCCAGACAGACTCCATGATGTTGAGATTACACTAGTTTTCATCCTGCTACAGAATAAATTTGGGGTCAATAACACGCCTCTCTGATGGTATGACATGATGGATTCAGTGCCTTGAAAAAGTATTCATACCCCTTGAAATTGTCCACATTTTGTCATGTTACAACTAGAGTTGAGCGGACACCTGGATGTTCGGGTTCGGCAGGTTCGGCCGAACTTCAGAAAAAAGTTCGGGTTTGGGACCGAACTTGACCCGAACTTGACCCCGAACACCGAACCCCATTGAAGTCAATGGGGACCCGAACGGCTATAATAATGTGTCGGCTCCCGTCCCCCTTAATACAGAGAACAGCTTTCCATATCCAAGTGGCTAAGTACACTTTGTTTTTACTCCACATACCTTTGATATCTTGGACACCACGCTCAGTGGCTCCCCCATGTGGCATACAATTGAGCATTGGCAGGACATGTGAGTATCCCACTGACTACTTACCTATTACACTAATTCTACCAAGCAATATATATGTTGACAGTGCAAATATGTTATACTTTACTGAGATTAACTCTATGATTCCTCATACATCCAGATGAGAATCTAAAGGATATCCAGTTGCCTTGATAAAGGACCAAAGTCCGAAACATGTTGGCATCTTCCTTACCATATGTACCAAGCAAGTTTATACCACTGTCATAATGCTTTGTATGTTTTGCTCTCTTGACACGCTATAAACTGTATCAATTGATTCCTGTATGTAAACATACTATGCCTCACTGAGCATCCCCCTGTACATTTTGTATATTTTGAATAAATATTTACTTTATTACACGCATACACCTCTTCTAAGTGTCTATCTTCACTCCAAGCATCCCTCAGGGGTACTGGCCTATGCTTTATGCACATCATGGCCTACTGTTAAAACTATTCTATATCTTATCTGGGATGCGATAGACCATTTGTTGTCCCACCTACCTGCCCAACCAAATTCTCTTTTTTCATTCATTGATGGTTACCCCATCCAAATCCCCAACCGGGCAAGTTTAGGTGATACCCTATTTGATACCTTACCTATTTACTAGCTTACAATTAGGTACTTCTTTTCCTTTTCCACACAATATATCGTTTAAAACAAATACTTACACTCTTTATATTGTATATTCATACATTTGTACAGTCATCTATTACTGCTAATTTACCACATATTCTATACTTTGCTCTAACCATGGCTCTATACCTTGGAGATGAATGGGACAGTACGTTCAGTCACAACTCAAGTATACCTTTCTAAACCTCACACACACCGTCCAAAAGAAAGCTTCTCTCTTCTGGCATATTAAATCCTTCAAAGAATATATTGCCCATGGTATTAACCCCTTTGGCCTTCGGGTACAAATTTTTCCTACTTTTCAGGATATTCGCCCGGACTTTAAAGCCTCTTGGGAAAATGTCCTGAAAAATTGTTCTAACGAACTTATGAAACTATTAATTACTGAGTATGAATCCCAAATGACTGCTTTAGATATCAAACTCGAGCTGATTAACACACAGCTCGAGCAATTCCAGACACATCCCTTATACATTTCACTTGATGAACAGCTAAAAACTCGTTTTGACAAATTTAACCATGAGATTCTTGCGCAAAAGGACAAAAAATTATTTCGCGACAAGAAAGCCTTCCATGAAGAACGTGCATACAAATGGAGCGATACCAACCGTACAAATCGCTCTGATATTTCTACACGCCCTGGCCCTAGGGCATCCAACTCTCGTTCTACCACTGACAAGACTCACACTTCTACTCACCCACCCCACAAACCCAATCTCCCCTTGGGCTCACGCAGGCCCAAACGTGGACGCACACCTAACTTTTCGAGTGACGATGTGTCTGACATGGAGGGGACCCCCGGCGCCTCCCCCCTTGGGGACTCGCCGGTGGCCCCCTCTAATGTCAAGACACACAGATCGCACTCACTTCCTTCTGCATCTCAGCATGCAGATTTTTTAGACAAGATGCGAACTTCACTGCACACACACCAACAACAAACCTCTCTAAATCCAAAAATCCAAACGACCAACACGCTAAAAACTTCTTCCAACAATATTATTAACCTCTCCTCTCACATACTTACCTGCCACGAAATTTCAGTCCTTGAAAAAGGACTCACTTTCTGTCCAATCTCACAGCTTGATAAATTTACAGCTATAAAAGATGTACATCTCTTTATTCGTAAGCTACTTTTGCACAGTATGTACACTCCCAACCCCTTCCCTGACAATGCTTTGCACACTGCCACTGAAACCACTGCTCTTCAGCAACTTATTGAACTCCTTGAGGAGAATAATCCACCAGATTTGATTGACACCATTGACCTTGAAAATCTCCTCAATAATTTTGAGGATGATATTCCTTCTCACAACCCATATTCTCCACACCATATTTCGTTCAAGAAAAAATCAAGTTTTTTTTCCTTCACCCAGTACCAACCCACGTGCTGCACTATTCCTACAGTCAGTGACTAACGAAATCCGACACCTCAAAACTTCCCCCACCCATCCCAAACAAAAAAACTTTACATACAATCAACACCTAGCTCTACAAAATTTAAAAACCAACCCCTCGATAGTGATCAAACCGGCGGATAAGGGTGGAAACATTGTTGTCCTAAACAAACTAGATTACCTCGAGATGTGTCTCAACATACTACGTAATCGTGAATGGTATGCCATAATTCCCAGTACATCAATCAGGTCGTTTCAACAGGAGCTTTACACTCTCGTTGATGATGCTTCTAGACAACATATTATTGATAAACCTACTGCAGATTACATTAGGACCAAATTTCCGAGAGAAGCAACCTTCTATGCCCTACCCAAGGTACACAAAAACCTTCCCAGACCACCAGGCAGACCCATCGTCTCAGGACGGGGCTGCCTTACTGACAATTTGAGCCGTTATATAGACAAACTACTCCAGCCCTTAGTACAGGCACTACCCTCATACATACGCGATACCACACACTTACTTCAGGACCTCTCGGACCTCCACGTCGATGCCGACACTGTTCTGGTCGCCATCGACGTTGAGGCCCTCTACAGCTCTATTCCCCACTCTTTAGGACTTGCAGCCATCCAACATACTCTGTCTAACGCTAACCTATATTCTCAAGAGCTATCCTTATTCATTATTAGAGCACTCAAATTCATTTTAACTCATAACTTTTTTTCTTTCAACGGTTCCCACTACCTCCAGGTACAGGGCGTCGCCATGGGCACTTGTTGCGCACCGGCGTACGCCAATCTGTACCTGGGGGAGTGGGAACGAGACCTTTTCAGTACTGACGCTGCTAGCACCTTTACTAAACATATAGCGTCCTTTCGTCGCTACATAGATGATATTTTGATTCTATGGCAAGGCCCCATTGATACTTTACAACATTTTCTTGTATACCTCAATACTTCGAACTCTCTCAATCTTAAATTCACAATGACATACAGCTATTGTTCCATCTCTTTCCTTGACCTTACCCTTAGCAAGGACACACATGGCCAATTACAAAGCCAACTATTTCGTAAACCGACTGCTGGCAACACCATTCTCGCGGCTTCCAGCTTCCACCCCCAACCTCTACTCAAATCTATTCCTTTTGCCCAATACTTACGTGCCCGACGAAACTGCTCTACGGATACCTCCTTTGAACACGAGGCCTCCGTATTGAGGGACAGACTTCGCGCACGCGGTTACAAGAATAGCGTCTTAAAAAACGCATATAAAAAGGCGAAATCCAAACCACGCTCTGCCTTACTCACCCCTAAACCTAGTGGGCCCTCCACACAACCACCCCTTAGAATCATAACAAACTACTGCCAACAATACAATGAAATTACTCAAATACTTTCTAAACATTGGCACATCATTTCCACAGACAGGACACTTTCCCCCTTTGTCCCGCCTAAACCCTTGATCACTTATCGACGTGCTCCATCCCTCCGTGATAAACTTATCACCAGTGAATACAAAAGTAGCAACAAATCCCAGAGACAGCTCAAGGGCACTTTCCCATGTGGCAATTGCAATTATTGCAAATATCTACCCAAATCCAATTTACACAATGCTCTACCCAATGGTCAACGCCTTTTTCCTAAACATTATGTAAATTGTCGTTCTATTGGTATTGTTTATCTTTTGGAGTGTGAATGTGGGTGCTTCTACGTGGGCAAGACCAAACTACCATTCTGGAAACGAATTTATGGCCATATCACCAGTATAAACCAAAGAGATCCCGATCTACCATTGGGACGACACACTTCTATAGTTCACCCAGATACTACCCCCAAAATCTCGTTCAGAGCTTTGGACCATATTCCACCTCCCAACCGAGGGGGTGACTACAACAAAGCGCTCCTTCAGAGCGAACTTCGATGGATTTTCCATCTTAATGCCACCCTACCCCCCGGCCTCAACGAAGCCTTCAACTTTAAGCCCTATCTCGAGGGCTTTGAGACTGGAGTTTGTGAATTAGACCTTTAATCTGGTCCCCCACTTTCAAGCACCCACACAAAATCCTGCTATTTGTACTATATGCATTATATACTATGTATGTATAACTACATGCCTTTCCCTTCTACCCAATTTATATATGCCACACAAATTCTAATATTGTAATATGCAATATCTTTTTGTGTTATGTCAGCCACTCGCATGTCTCCCTCTGCTCATTTTTGTCATTTTTTGCCTCACATGGATTTATACCCATTTACACAGCTTGCCCCCCGGCGCGGGTAAGACCTGGCAAGCATGCGTTTTTTCATTTGCGCATGCGCCTTGTACACCGCCTTTCATCCGGACTAGACATCTGGTCCGCTTCCTGTTTGCGCTCCACTCTGGAGCGCATCAGGAAGTCGGCGGTTTTCTTTCCCGCGTCGGTGACGCCACGACGCCGGACGTGACCGCGTCGTCATGACGCGGCCGCGCCCGGCGCCGCCCCGTCAGAGGTCCTCAACAGGAAGCTTACTTTGGCGCACTTTCTGGCGCCTGCCTTCCCACAGACACATCAGCCAACCAGCACCATGTCTCCGGCTGAATACACACACCTCCTCTCAGCTGTTGCTTATTACTTGACCCTTTATATACCTCCTACACTCTGGCTTCAGTACATGCTGCTGACTGACCAGAGATGACCTCTTATCCGTTGTTCATGCTTCATACTCAGGTAAATACATGGCTTATCTGACTCAGCCATATATTGCAACTTTAGATACCCTTCCTTATTACCCTCTCTCACTTTGTCCTTACAGTGATACACTGGTTGGCCTACTGTGCCTGATACAGGACCCGGGCTCCCCGCCCTAGCCCTGTACCCTGGACCTTGTATCCTGAGAGGGGCTTTCAGCAAGCTTTCCATATCCAAGTGGCTAAGTACACTTTGTTTTTACTCCACATACCTTTGATATCTTGGACACCACGCTCAGTGGCTCCCCCATGTGGCATACAATTGAGCATTGGCAGGACATGTGAGTATCCCACTGACTACTTACCTATTACACTAATTCTACCAAGCAATATATATGTTGACAGTGCAAATATGTTATACTTTACTGAGATTAACTCTATGATTCCTCATACATCCAGATGAGAATCTAAAGGATATCCAGTTGCCTTGATAAAGGACCAAAGTCCGAAACATGTTGGCATCTTCCTTACCATATGTACCAAGCAAGTTTATACCACTGTCATAATGCTTTGTATGTTTTGCTCTCTTGACACGCTATAAACTGTATCAATTGATTCTATTTCCTGTATGTAAACATACTATGCCTCACTGAGCATCCCCCTGTACATTTTGTATATTTTGAATAAATATTTACTTTATTACACGCATACACCTCTTCTAAGTGTCTATCTTCACTCCAAGCATCCCTCAGGGGTACTGGCCTATGCTTTATGCACATCATGGCCTACTGTTAAAACTATTCTATATCTTATCTGGGATGCGATAGACCATTTGTTGTCCCACCTACCTGCCCAACCAAATTCTCTTTTTTTAATACAGAGAACAGTCATTGAAGTCATTTATTTTTAAAAAGTTAGTCATAAAAAGTGTTTGTGGACCTGGGTCCTGCCCCAGGGGACATGTATCAATGCAAAAAAAACTTTTAAAAACGGCCGTTTTTTCGGGAGCAGTGATTTTAATAATGATTTAAGTGAAACAATAAATGTGTAATATTCCTTTAAATTTCGTACCTGGGGGGTGTCTATAGTATGCATGTAGAGGGGCGCATGTTTCCAGTGTTTAGAACTGTCTCTGCAAAAAGTGTCATTTTTTTCAGAAAAGAAAGCTATTTAAAATCACTCGTGGCTAATGTTAATTGTCGGCTCCTGTAATACAGAGAACAGTCATTCATTGAAAGTTATTCATAAAAAAAAGTCATTGATAAAAAAAAAAAAAAAAAAAAAGCGTAGGGGTCCCCCCAAATTTAATAACCAGGCCCTTCAGGTCTGGGATGGATATTAAGGGGGATTCCAGCCAAAAAAAAAATAAATAAATGGCGTAGGGTCCCCCTCAAAATCCATACCAGACCCTTGAGGTCTGGGATGGATTTTAAGGGGAAACCCAGACAAAAAAAATGGCGTGAGGTCCCCCTCAAAATCTATACCAGACCCTTATCCGAGCACGCAACCTGGCAGGCCGCAGGAAAAGAGGGGGGGATGAGAGCGGCCCTCCTCCTGCCTGAACCGTACCAGGCCACATGCCCTCAACATTGGGAGGATGCTTTGGGGGTCTAAGACCCCCAAAGCCTCTTGTCCCCATGTTGATGAGGACAAGGGCCTCATCCCCACAACCGTGCCCGGTGGTTGTGGGGGTCTGCGGGACCCTACGCCATTTTTTTTTCTTTTGGCTGGGATCCCCCTTAATATCCATCCCAGACCTGAAGGGCCTGGTTATTGAATTTGGGGGGACCCCTACGCTTTTTTTTTTGTTTTTTTTATTTTTTATCAATGACTTTTTTTTTATGAATGACTTTTCAATGAATGACTGTTCTCTGTATTACGGGAGTCGACAATTCATATAGCCGCGAGTGATTTTAAATAGCTTTCTTTTCTGCAAAAATGACACTTTTTGCAGAGACAGTTCTAAACACAGGAAACATGCGCCCCTTTACATGCATACTATAGACACCCCCCAGGTACGAAATTTAAAGGAATATTACACTTTTATTGTTTCAATTTAATCATTATTAAAATCACTGCTCCCGAAAAAACGGACGTTTTTAAAAGTTTTTTTTGCATTGATACATGTCCCCTGGGGCAGGACCCAGGTCCCCAAACACTTTTTATGACTAACTTTTTAAAAATAAATGACTTCAATGACTGTTCTCTGTATTAAAAGCACTCGCGGCTATATGAATATCAATTCACCCGAACACCCTAAAGTCCGGTACGGACCCAAACTTTACAGTTTGGGTTCGCTCAACCCTAGTTACAACCCAAAACGTAAATGTGTTTTATTGGGATTTTATGTGATAAACCAACACAAAGTGGCACATAATTGTGAAGTGGAAGGAAAATGATAAATGGTTTTCAAAATGTTTTACGAATAAATATGTGAAAAGTGTGGTGTGCATTTGTATTCAGCCCCCTGAGTCAATACTTTGTAGAACCCCCTTTCGCTTCAATTACAGCTGCAAGTCTTTTTGGGGATGTCTCTACCAGTTTTGCACATCTAGAGAGTGACATTTTTGCCCATTCTTCTTTGCAAAATAGCTCAAGCTCTGTCAGATTGAATGGAGAGTGTCTGTGAACAGCAATTTGCAAGTCTTGCCACAGATTCTCAATTGGATTTATGTCTGGACTATGACTGGGCCATTCTAACACATGAATATGCTTTGATCTAAACCATTCCATTGTAGCTCTGGCTGTATGTTTGGGTCGTTATCCTGCTGGAAGGTGAACCTCCACCCCAGGCTCAAGTCTTTTGCAACCAGGTTGTCTTATAAGATTGCCCTGTGTTTGGTTCCATCCATCTTCCCATCAACTCTGACCAGCTTCCCTGTCCCTGCTGAAGAAAATCATCCCCACAACATGCTGATGCCACCACCATGTTTCACAGATGGGAAAATGTGTGTTCAGGGTGTTCACCACACATAGCATTTTACTTTTAGGCCAAAAAGTTAAATTTTGGTCTCATCTAACCAGAGCACCTTCTTCCATATGTTTGCTGTGTTCCCCACATGGCTTCTTGCAAACTACAAATGGGACTTTTTATGGCTTTCTTTCAACAATGGCTTTCTTCTTGCCACTCTTCCATAAAGGTCAGATTTGTGGAGTGCACGACTAATGTGCTCCTGTGGACAGGTTTTCCCACCTGAGCTGTGGATCTCTGCAGCTCCTCCAGAGTTACCATGGGTCTCTTGGCTGCTTCCCTGATTAATGCTCTCCTTGCCCAGCCTTCTCCACAACTTTATCCCTGACCTGTCTGGTTTGTTCCTTGGCCTTCATGGTGCTGTTTATTCACTAAAGTTCTCTAACAAACCTATGAGGGCTTCACAGAACAGCTGTATTTATACTGAGATTAAATTACACACAAGTGGACTCTATTTACTAATTAGGTGACATTTGATGGCAATTGGTTTCATTAGACTTTAGTTAGGGGTATCAGAGTAAAGGGGGGGGGTGAATACAAATGCACACCACACTTTTCACATATTTATTTGTAAAAAAATTGGAAAACCATTCATCATTTTCCTTCCAATTCACAATTATGTGCCATTTGTGTTGGTCTATCACATAAAATCACAATAAAATACATTTACGTTTTTGGTTGTAACATTACAAAATGTTGCAAATTTCAAGGGGTATGAATACTTTTTCAAGGCACTGTAAGTATCTGTATGTATTTCTCAGCATTGCGGACACCATTGATCCTGACCAAATATTCACCTCCATGTGCAGAAATGCAGCCCTAAACTTGCAAGGAACCTCTACCATGCTTCACTGTTGCTTGCAGATACTCATTATTGTACCACTCTCCAGCTCTTTGGCAAACAAACTGCCCCCTGCTACAGGTAAATATTTCACGTTTTGACTTAGTCCAGAGCACCTGCTGCTATTTTTCTTCACCCCTGTTCCTTTGTTTTCTTGCAAAGGACATGGACACAAGGCTAAGTGACTCAACTATGCAGGAAAACATCACTTCTGACCAAGTATTATCTAGGCTCCATATATCCTTTGCTAAGGGGTAAACAGGGAATTGCATTAGGTAGACTGTTTTATTTCTCTGGGACAACAGCAACGCAAGCAGTTGGTAATTAAGATCTAGGCAGCATCCAACCAAAAATTAAATTAAGTAAAATTTGAATTATGACTACAGTCATAGTCCATCAGGGGCGGAGCTGGACAGCGTGTGTGGCAAGTGAAGCTGGTGGGAAGCTGGTGGGAAGCCATTTGCTTAGGACAAACACAGTACAGCCACCTGTGTAAATCGACTTGGGTTTCCAGTATTACCAGACTGCTGATATTGACTGATTTATATACCTGATAGACAAGTCTTTATGTGATTAGATTTGTTTTTAACCACTTGCCCACTGGGCACTTAAACCCCCTTCCTAACCAGACCAATTTTCAGCTTTCGGTGCTCTCACATTTTGAATTAGTCATGCAACAAATAACAATTAGTCATGCAACCCTGTACCCATATGACAGTTTTGTCCTTTTTTCACACAAATAAAGCTTTCTTTTGGTGGTATTCAATCACTGCTGTTTTTATTTTAATTTTTTGCACTATAAAAGAAAAAAAGACTGAAAATTGTGTAAAAAAAAAAAATACACTTTTCTTTGTTTCTGTTATAACATTTCGCAAATTAGTAATTTGTCTTCATAACTTTTGGCCAAAATTTATACTGCTACATATCTTTGGTAAAAATAACCCAAATTGGTGTATAATATTTGGTCATTGTGAAAGTTATAGAGTCCACAAGCTATGGTGCCAATCTCTGAAAATTAAAACACCTAAAGTACTGGCAGCCTATCTCAATTCTTGAGACCCTAACAAGCCAGGAAAGTATAAATACCCCCTAAATGACCCCTTTTTGGAAAGTAGACATTCCAATGTATTTAGTAAGAGGCATGGTGAGTTTTTTGAAGTTGTAATTTTTTCCCACAATTCTTTGCAAAATCAAGATTTTTTTCCCACAAAATTGTCATGTTAACAGGTTTTTTCTCACACACAGCATATGCATACCACAAATTACACCCCAAAGCACATTCTGCTACTTCTTCTGAGTAGGGCGATACCACATGTGTGAGACTTTTACACAGCCTGACCACATACAGAGGCCCAACATGCAGGGAGCACCTTCAGGCGTTCTAGGAGCATAAATTACACATCTAATTTCCTGACTACCTCTTGCACTTTTGAAGGCCCTGGAGCACCAGGACAATGGAAACGCCCCAAAAATGACCCCATTTTGGAAAGAAAACACCCCAACGTATAATCTATGAGGCACAATGAGTCTTTTGAACATGTCATTTTTTTCTACAAGTTTTTGGAAAATGTGGAAAGAAAATGAAAAGGCATTTTTTTTTTTTTTTACACAAAGTTGTCCATTTTTCTAAAACAAAGCATTTACATAGTAAAAATTACACCCCAAAATATATTCTCCCACTCATCTTGAGTAAAGCGATACCACATGTGTGAGACTTTTACACAGCCTGGCCACATAGAGAGGCCCAACATGCAGGGAGAAGCATCAGGTGTTCTAGGGGCATACATTTCTTAAATCTAATTTGACTACCTAATAAACTTTTGTGAGGAACTGATGAGAACATATGTGGCATGGATGAGCATGAATGGGGATGGATGAGCCGTGGATGGGGATGGTTGAGCCATAAATGTGGATGGCTGAGTATGGATGGGATGACTGAGCATGAATGAGTATGGCTGGTTATGGCTGACTATGACTGAGTATGGATGTGATGGCTGAGTACAGCTGGGTATGGCGGAGTATGGCTGGGTATGGCTGAGTATAGCTGCGCATGGATGGGGTGGATGTGATGGCTGAGCATGTATGGATGGATGAGTATTGCTGGGTATGGATGGATGAGTATTGCTGAGTATGGATGGCTAAGCATAGATGGAAGGATGAGTATTGCTGAGTATGGATGGCTGAGCATGGATGGATGGATGAGTATGACAGAGGGATGGCTGAGCATGGATGGATGAGGCTGAAATGGGCACAGAGCAGAGCTGTTGGCACTACAGGTCCAGCCCACAATGCTGCTGCAACCGATCTCTCCCCTCTCTGCTCATAATGTACCGATCGGTACAGAGAGGGAGAGAGGAACCGGACATGATGCGGTTTGTTTACAAGTAATCGCTCCGTCATTTGACGGAGCGATCACGTGATAAGCGGCTGCTGTCAGCGCCCATTTACTGTGATCTGTGATACGTCGGGTCCTCTGGACCCGGCTGTCACAGATACTCCTGCGTGGCATGCCCCTGGGAGGACGTCAATGTACACCCTCCCAGAGTTATCGAGCTGCGCTGTAGACGTCATTCGGCTATAGCACGGTTGTTAAGTGGTGGAGTGTTTTATGGGATTACACTATGTGCCACTTTATTTCTTCATTATGATACAAGTTACCATTCATCTGAAACTGATGGAGGATTTGCAGAGAGGGTATGACCATTCAGTGGTGATGGGTTGCACCGGGTGATCATGGGCGTCCGCAGAACTTTTTTCAGGGGGGGGCATAATTTTTGACAGTGTCATTATCACATTATCATGTTCAGAGTCTGCAGACATAGTACAGTTCCTAGGATAAGTAATTTATAATGGCTGACAAGCCCTCTTACCAGCGCTGGGCAGTGTGGCTCTCTCTCTGGTGGCGCTGGGCAGTGTGGCTCTCTCTCTGGTGGCGCTGGGCAGCTTGACTTCCAGCACACTCCTCGTTCTTTGTCCTGTTGCACTCTCTCCCTCAGCTTTTTTCCAGGCTGCAGTCTCTCAATCTCTCTCTTGATCGAGCTGTAGCCTCCTCCCTATGAAAAATGGGGCCACCAATCTTTGGGACTACATGTCCCATGATGCTCTCCTCTCCTAGTCTCCTTTGATTGGCCCTCAGTTATGGCCAATGGGGAAGGAACTGAGCAGGCAGGAAGCTGGGCGGGGAACCTAGTGACAGGAGAGAGGGGGGCAAGTGGGAGAAACCTCTGACAGCCCGCAGCTCGCCTTTCTCCTGTCACAGCACCGCCAAGTTCTCTGCTAAACTGAGCAGAGAAAAGAGCCTGCAGTTACACTACACTGATGGGTGGGCTTGACAGCACCTTGATGGTGTCACCCCACTGGCAGGTGGCACCCAGGTGCAGGCTGCCCGGACTCATATACCGACGCCACTGTGCTGAATTTAACAGTGCTGATCCAATCCCTGATTCCAGGGGGGGCACTTGACCCCCCACTTGACCCCCCTTGCCCCTACCTGCGGACGCCCATGCGGGTGATTACAAGGTTGTTTAAGAGCACAGTATGTTTGGAGAAGATCAGCACATGG
Organism: Lithobates sylvaticus; assembly: GCA_028564925.1. NCBI lineage: Eukaryota > Metazoa > Chordata > Amphibia > Anura > Ranidae > Lithobates > Lithobates sylvaticus. The sequence goes on from CM053027.1 coordinate 101,113,584, forward strand.
AAAGGAGTGTTTGATGTGGGACTTTGTTTTGATCTAAAAAGATACACGGTTTCTGTTATTAGATACATTGATATAATATTCTGCTCACAGTTTATTCTGTTGACTAAGGTCCCTTTTACACGTGCCAGATCTGTTTTATTCTCAGCAGGGAAACCATCTTCTGATCCGCTGCTAAGCGGAGCGGCCAGATGACAAGTCTGTGTCCACCCCATCTATGCACAGTAGACACGGACACAGTCCACCCTGCTCCATGGGCAGTAGGATTTAACGGACCGGCTGTCCGTTTACACCTGACAGCCCTCTGATCCGGCCAGAGGGGAATGGATCTTCTTCTGTTCTGGCCGCAAGTCCGTTTACATCCAACTACTAATAGAGGATCTGATCGGGTCCATCTGAAAAGTGGACAGTTGGACCCAATCGGACCTCTCGTGTGAAAGGGGCCTAAGCAATGTGGAATAAGGATTATTATAAGCTATTTGGTAAGATATTTACATTTTCTGTTCTTTTTCAGTTTTTTAAGTTGGTGACATGGTTTCTTTAAGGTTGAAGCTCAGGTGTGGCAGTTTTTACATAGTTACATTGGTCCAGCTTGGACCAATGTAGGTATGTATCTTGTGGGATCACCCTGAAAAATCTAAATCAATGTAGTAGGCACTGCTGCTATGGTGATCTCTTTTAGCATCCAGGTTCTGTGCCACACGGCTGCTCTGCTGCTTAGAGAACACAGATAAAGCAAAACCAAAGAAATTCCCAGCTCAACTTATCAACCAGCCTGCAACCAACCAAATTATCCTAACAGTATGCGTTAAAAACAGGAATATAGTTTGCACACATTTGCAAATACATGTGTAAGCTACAGAGCCCCATCACGGCAACTCAGTATTTTATGTAGTCCTAACTCTAAATTTTGAGAGCCTCCACAGTGGAAGCACATGCATTATAATGGATAGGCAGAGGGCAGGTGAGCCTGGAGGGAGCCCACCCCTCCTTAAAGGCACAGGGGCACACTAGACACCAAGCACATAGCACAATGGCAACAAAGGTGTCCAGTGCACCACCTCACCAATATTTCAATAGTACAAATAGCCACTGCCCTCACCTATAACTGTCCTTTATTATGCTTCCACTGTGAAGGCTCTCAAAATTTAGAGTTAGGACTACAGAAAATACTGGGGTCCTGTGACAAGGCCCTGTAGCTTATGCATGTATTTGCAAATGTGTGCAAACTAAACCCCTGTTTTGAACGCATACTGTTAGACAGAACAATTCAGTTGATTGCAGGCTGGTTGGTAAGTTGAGCTGGGAATTTCTTTGGTTTTGTTTTGCATGTGTTGCCCTTCCATGTGCTCCTTGCTGTAAAAGCCAGTTATAGGTGAGGGCAGTGGTCATTTTTTTGTATTAGTGAACAGAGGTGGCCACTTGCTCGGCCCAAACACCATTCAGAGAACACTGCATTTTCTCAGTGAATGCAAAATGTTCACTCTGCCAGTCCAGGCTCTAGAGAGATCCCAACTTTTATGCTGGGATTCACCCAGATGCCTGACTGACAGCTGGCTTAGCCTCTCAGCTAGCTGCTGAGAACCTGAGCAAGCCGCTCTCGCCCCCTCCACAGCCTGGCACTCCAGTAAAGCTGGAGAGGCAGGGCAGAAAGTCGGTGACTGACATTCACTGGCTCTCTGCTCACTGAAGATTGAGAACTGAGCGATCAGAGGCCTTTGATCGCTCAGTTCTCAGTGTAGAAGCCATGAGGGACAGATGCAGCATCAATCCACCTATGTTAATATGAATGTTTGTTTTTTCAAATCCTGCATTTCTTCTTTAAGCCCCACATTATAAGTTAGAGGCCTAAAGGAGGGGGAAATCAAGATGACCTGCAACTACATACAGTATGTGCAATAACACCTGTACAGCCCCGAAAAAAAATTTTTTTTAAAGTTGTCGATTGATTTATATATAGAAAATAGGGAAATGTTTTTTCTAAGGTGGCTCTCATCACACTATTTTCCCTTGTTCTGTTGTTACATTTTTCCTCGGCTATCAAACAAAACTGAAAAACAAGTACAATGGAGCAGAACTTACTTTAGAGCTGCTGTAACATAATAATAGAGAAGATAGGAAGAGGGGACACTCAGACAAGTGTCAGAATGATCCAGCGATTGAAGCAATAAATAACCCGCAGAACAATGATCCGGCTCCCTATCTTATTTCATAAGCAGTCACAAAGATTACAGGATTAGAAGCTTTAGCTGCAGGCCTTAAAAGACTGAGCAAACCTAATACATTATTGCTGTACTGCCATATGGGTCACAAACTTATACAACATCCTGAGATTGCATTATCTGGCCTGTGGACAGCATGGAATCTTTACCAGGACACAAAACAGAGATAGCAGAGAAATGAATCCAAAAGATTAATCCTGCTTTTGGATGGATAAAAGCTCAATTTTTTATTTATTTTTTGACAGCTGTGCAGATACACTGCAGAGGCTGCCATGGTTAAGCGTCGGACGTACAGATTTAGCACAGCACTTTTATTACAGAAAAATACAGTATTACAGTGAGGGGGAAACCAGAGTGGTGAAAAGGCAATACGATTACCAGCTAGAAGTTTTGGTAACTACTGGCTTGTCTTTAGCAGAGGGTGGGGTTGGGGCATTTGCTCACTAAGCCATTACAAATAACATATATTGGGCTGGGGCCCCAAGTTGAGATGCTCCTGATTATTTATACATCAATCTTAGCAGGTCCTGCAGTCAACCAGCTGCTTGGTTTATTTATTAATATCATACAGGATTTATATAGCGGCAACGTTACAACATAAGGGCAGTACAATTACAATACAATTTAATACAGTAAGAATCAGAGGGCCCTATCTGCTCGTTGTTCAGACCTGCGATCTCTGAGATGTTATATGACCAACTGCAGAATCACAAAGGACGTTAGTGCTGGAAAAGAATGCCAAACTGTGAAATTTGTTAAAGGAATTTGTTGTAGAAGAAACATGATTTGGTAGCATTATAAATGAAGACCCAGAACAAATGTGTTTTTATTTTTTTTTTGCTTATTTTTAAAAATATATTGAAAAATATTACTACCAAAAACGGTAAAGCTTTTGTGTTTTCCAAAAAGCAATATATGTTTTACTTCCACAATGACAAAGCTATTGGCACATGCTCTACAGACCGTGTCAGAAACCTGATAACTGTACAGCAGCTGAAAACATACAAGGTGGCCAGTATGCAAATAAGGATTTCTGACTTTTGTTTAATTTTACTGAGCTGCTAACTTGTTCCAGGTCACTGGCTGATAATATTGAAGCATGACAGGCATGTAAATAGCATTTGTAGAGAATCAGCTCAGCAATGTCCACCTCCATGTTTACTCTTGTAGCAGGTTGCCATTCAAACAAATTTATGGGTGCCCTTTTTATTCACCGAAAGCAGTGGTCACAAGACGCTCCAGTTCTGAGTCTTCCCCCTTTTCTATTTAAAGGAGCCTGGGTCATTATTTGGGTGTCCATATTCTTGTCTCTTCTATTTACAGGTGGCAGAGTCCTTTGGGTGTCCACACCACAGAGGCAGTGATGCTGACACTCAAAGAAGGACCCCATCTCCTAGTTTCCATTAAAGCCAATCTCTGGGTACCACCTGTCCCCTTCAACTGATTGCTGACATAACAAAAACATTTTTTTTTATTTACTCAATGCCATAGACCAGTGGTTATCAACCCTGTCCTCATGGCCCAGTAACAGGCCAGGTTTTATGTATTACCTTGGGGGGGGGGGGGTACAGACTAGAATACTGCAATCACTGAGCAGCGAATTATATCACCTGTGATGTATTTCAGTAATCTTGCAAACCTGTCCTGTTAGTGGGCCCTGAGGACAGGGTTGATGACCACTGCCATAGACACATGAGGCACCAGTCTCCTCCCCCTTATTGTTTAAAGGAAGCTGGGTCCTTCAGTTGTTATCTGCCTGCATGACGTGGACACTTCTAACTGGCTTCCAAGTAATGGGGTCCTCTTAGGATCCTAATGAGGAGGCAACAGTGCGAGAGGACTGTCAGGGACTCACCAGCAGGGGCAGTTCTGGGTTAACAATGCCTCGCACCCAGCTGATGGACAAGTGAGTATATCTTGCTTTACAAGGTAAGAAAAAAAATTGTGTAGGATGGGTTAGAGAGGGGTGGACGGCGTAATAGTTAATGCTTCCTAAGAGATTAGCTTTAAGCATGCTAGTTCCCTTCTTCGCAAGTTGTGGCTTAATTTGTATTATAAGTTATCACATTGTGCGATGCTGCTGGATCACTGCCTGAAGAATAACTATTTCTGGTACAACAATAAATTCTACCATCAAAACACTGGAGTTGCGATGGAAGCAAAATTTGCCCCAAGTGTAGCAGGACTTTTTATGGCCCAATGGGAGGAGAACTATGTTTTTAACGAAAAACCAGATGAACTAGCGATATACAGGAGATATATAGATGATGTTTTTATCCTATGGAAAGGGGACTCCACACATTTGAATAATTTCCTTGAAAAACTTAACCTTAATGATAGAAATATTAAATTATCCTGGGAGATCAGCGATAAGGCAGTGAGATTCCTGGATTTAGAGATCATTCAAAAAGGTCCCATAGTGAGGTCACAGACACATTTTAACAACATAAATAGAAACAGCTATCTCCCCATCGAAAGCTGCCACCACAAAAATTGGCTGTTTAACGTATCAAAGTCCGACGTAATTGCACGAAAATTGAAAACTTCTTAGAACAAGCAGAAACCATGGGATCTAGGTTCACAAACAAAGGATATGATGGTATGATGATCAAAAAGAAAATAGAGGAAGTCAGAGTGATGGATAGGACTAGACTAATCCAAGATAAAGACAAAAAGGCAATTATACCAATGAAAGCTCCCATAATTTTTAACTACAATATACAAAACAGAAAGATTGAAAACATTGTGAAGAAGCATTGGCATATCCTATTAGCAGACAAACAACTTCAGACCAACTTACCGAACTATCCTAAATTCATTTATAAGAGAGCACCCACAATTAGAGATAAGGTTGTAAAAAGCATTCTGGACCCACCAAAGAAACAATTTTCCTTTTTCTCCGGGAAAGGTTTTTATCCTTGCAAGAGATGCTATGCATGTACCAGAACCAAGCGCCCAAATGAGAAGAAATTCAAATTCACTTCTACCAGCACAGGAGATAAATACAAAGTGAAAGACTTTATATGTTGCAATACAGAAGGCGCAGTATACGCCTTAGAATGTGGTTGCGGTCTACAGTATGTAGGCCGCACCAAACGCCTACTAAGAATACGTATTAAAGAACACGTCCAAAACATCCTAAAAGGCTATGACAAACATAGTGTGTCAAAACATTTTTTTTGCATCATAACAAAAACCCGACCGATCTGAAATTTTGGGGTATTGAACCGTATGTCAAACACTGGCGAGGAGGGCATAAAGTCAGAACCCTCAGCCAAATGGAATCCAGATGGATATTCACTTAAGACACGTTCTCACCTAGAGGGATGAACATAGAATTTGATCTCCAAAGCTTTTTAAGTGACTTTTAAACACACCTATTATCCAATTTTTATCTTTTACGATTTTACTAGTGTATATTCCACCTCGCATTTTATCCAGATATTCCATCCACTCCCCACACTCCCTGCCTGCAGTCCCACAGACATTTATATCTGATTTATATTCCCACTATCATCCACTGTTTACAGTTTTATGGATCTCAGATATGTTTATATATTCTTTATATATTTTTATATATATTAAATATATTGGGTCCATTAAATATATATTTTAATATTTTTATATTTTAATATATATTTTAGTATGTTTTATTGGATCTATTATTATGTCCTATTTTTTAGTCAGGAGTATAGGAATTTTATTGTCTTACCAGTTTACTATTACCAAGATATGGTCATTCAATACGATTTTTTTATTTTATTATGTTATCGCTGCATTTTATTTACATATGTATCATTGCAGGCATGTAAGCCTACCATGTCCCTCCGTACATGGCCTAGGACACCTACACAACACTATGCCACATCTTGGCCTTTCTATCTCCAACACTCCAGGTCTGTGTCCCCCATACATGTAGCATTCCCGGCCGATTATTGTTCTCTACGCTGGCCGGCGATCTAACAACATAGACTACCAACAAAATGGCCGCGCCCGAGGCGGCAACACATTTACTATACTGTTATCCAGCCAGGAACCAACAAAATGGCCGCGCCCGCGATAGTCGGGAAAATGGCCGCCAATGGGAACTTACATTTGAACCACAGGAAAATGGCCGCCAATTAGACAGACTATTTAAACAACACACAAATGCCCCTCTAGCATCCCCTGATGAAGTCACATGATGCCACGCGTAGGGACACGGAGAGGCATTCATACCTGAAAGATAACGAGTTTGGCACTCGTTTGGAGATAAGCAAAACCTTTCTTTTTATTTTGTGAGTTTTTTACTGTGAGTTTCTATTTTAATGCGGTTAACCCTTTACCGCAAGGTAAGGGTCCAGTACTTATCATAGTGTGCCCCGCACGAAGAGGAACGCCCCCCACTATTTTATGACACCCCACTGCACGAACACCACTTCTGTATAAGGATCATATCACTTACACCGAGATTTGTAATCACAGTTATCAAACTGTCAAGGACTTTTTTTTCTATATCACGGACCTATGTGCATGCAGCCTAGTCTGCTACTTGATTTTGGTCACATTTACCTCTTTACGGATATTTATTTCCAGCCACGTTCTCATATAATAACTTTGTGCTACTCTATTTGGCATTTTTTTCTGTTGAAATCGCATTTTCTCTGTTAAATCGCATTCTGCGTTTTTTTTGCAACTCAGATTTTTGCAAATCGCATTCTGCATTTTTTGCAACTCAGTTTTTTTGTGCATATCTATATATGTATAACTCTCTCTAGTCAAGCAGACTAGCTCCACGTATGCTTCACTATCTGCACCTTTAATGCATTGTGCACTTTCATTCACTGTTTAATTTTTTATTCTTGTCAGTGCATCTTACTTTTTGCATTATCATCACATTCCGCAGATTGAGATATCAACTTTTTTCTACACTGTATCGCATAGCCAGTGTTATTATATATACCAGCACCTCACAGTTTTACTATATATACCGACACGTCACAGTTATATATATTTTTCCTGACGCATCTTCATGGCAGCACACACTGGGTTGTGGCTCCGCCCCCACAACCTGACAGGATTGGTTTAGCTATAAATTTGAAGGGGAGACCCCCCGCTGCATTCTCTTTTTTATCCTCACCTGACAGGTTGGATGAACAGTTTCTCCTATTACAGATGAAAAAGCCTCTTACCGCATTCGCCCCAGCAGGTTCAAGCCTCTCCTGTTTGGAAGTCCCTCCTGTACAGTCTCTAAAGGAGCTTCTATGGAGGGAACCCCCGGTCTGGTGGTCTCAGGGGGCATCTGGATGCTGGCACAGTAAGCTTTAAAGAAGCTTTATATTTGGCAGTGGACTCCTCTCCTCTATCATCTCCCTTTTCTATTTTCTTATTTCTGCTGGTCCTTGCTGTCCTCCGCTCCAGCCGTCATGGCCGCCGCTTATCCCGGCTCCGCTCTGCGCACGTGTAGAGCCAGATAGTGGCAGGGCTATCCCTGCGCCCTTTCCCAAAAAGGCGCCGAGACGCTCGGGAGGCTTGTGCGCATGCGCGGGAGCATCATTCGGCCGCCGTAATGGCGCCAATTTTAAATAACAGAGTTTTCTCCCTCACAATGCTAATGCTGCACAGAAGAGGCTGCTAATCGTTCCTGCACAGCAAAATCAATCCAATCTGCTAAGGTAAGCCCTGCTACTTCCCCAGCTCCCTTTTTTTATATGAGAAGAATAAAAAAAAAATTAAAATCTTTTAAAAAATAAATAAAAATAAAATAAAAAATATACAATAATAAAAAAAAAAAAAAATATATATATATATATATATATATATATATATATAGGGAACACCTGTCCTATTTTCCTTTTTATTCCGCAGGCTGCCTTTTTTCCATGGAGTCCACTGCCCGCGCAGACCACCATCAGCAAAGCAGGTAAGAGGCCATACCGTCATAGGTAAATATTGAAGAAAGGGGAGAAAAAAAAGAGTGCCAGGCCACTAATTGCTGCATTTTCCTGGCAGCCCTATCAGGTCAAGAGCCGCAAGCTCCAGGCATGGGAGAAGATCCAGTCATGCGTCAAGCAGGAGGTCCCGCAGAAGCCGCTCAAGGTCGCCCTCTCGCCACCGGAGACACAGCCACTCTCGTCACAGCCACTCCCGCCACAGAGACTCCCGCCACAGTCGGTCATACCGCAGGCGGTCTCCTTCACCGCGCCACCAGATCCGCCATACCCGACCTGCAGCCAACGCTTGCTGGGTATGTGGCGCACCAGCCCTGCCAGACAAACTTGCATGCCGCTCATGCTTCAATGAAGCTACAAAAGAGAAAGAATCTGATGCAAGGATGGCTACAGACCTCATAAGAGAATCTGTACGGGAAACCATACTGGAGTCAACCGCACCAATAATAGATAGGTCGGCACCCAGTACATCATCGGCAGACCTCCATCGCACTCAAGCCTCAGAATCCTCCTCCGAAAATGAGGATCAGGAAATGGCCGCTGGCTTAGTTTTTTCCCTGGTTGAGCCGTTTGCAAAGTCTGTTAAGGAAGCAATCGGCTGGGAGGAAGACATGCCGGAACCGCAGAAAGTTCGGAAATATTTCCCAAATTTAAAGAGGGATCCTGAAGCTTTCCTGTTTATAGGAGAACTTGAGGATTTGATTAAAGACGAATGGGAGCGATCGGATAAACGGTCCAGCCTTACCAACAGACTGGCCAAAATGTACCCTTTAAAAGAGGAAAAAGTCAAACCTCTGATAAATGCCCCCATCGTCGATTCCTCCTTAATGCGCCTAGCCAGGCATGTCACCCTGCCAATTGAAGATGCGGTCTCCTTCCGGGACGTTCTCGACCGGAAGATGGACCTAGAACAAAAAAAAGCATATTCCACAGCTAGAGGCGCCTGCAGGCCAGCAATTACCATGGCAGCAGTAGCAAAAGCCATCTCAGGGTGGGCAGCCAGGATAGAAAAAGACCTTCAAGACGGCATTGAATTAGAGAAGATAACTTCCTCCCTTCAGGAGATTAAGTTAGCTGGCGATTTCATAGCAGAGGCCTCAGTTGACATCATAAGATCCTCAGCCAGAGCAATGCTAGCCTCAGTCACAGCTAGGAGGGCATTATGGCTTAAACCATGGATGGCTGACACCGCATCCAAAACAAATTGGTGCAGAATCCCATATGATGGCTCAAACCTATTTGGGGCTAAATTAGACTCCGCCATTTCCAAGGTGACGGGAGGAAAGTCAGGACTGATTCCCTCCGACAGAAGACCCAAGGTCCAGAAGGGGCCGTCCTATAGACGCAACCTCCCTGATAAATACTGGGAAGCTAAATCCTACCGTCCTGGTAGGGAATTTAGAAGGGACTGGAAAAATGCAAGACCATCCTTCCTGAGAATGCAGAAGTCCAAGACTACCCCGGCAGGGGAACAGCAGAAGTCCTTTTGAAAATTTGCCCGCCCACCCAGCAGCAGGGGGGAAGGTGGGCGCCAGGCTCAAGAACTTCATTCAAATCTGGTCAATCCATATAAAAGATCTATGGGAGCAATTCTGGAGGTCCCATCAGATCAAAAAGGGAGAGGATTATACCCCCCCCTGTTTCTAGTAAAGAAGAAGACAGGAGACTTACGACCGGTGTTGGATTTGAAAAAACTCAACAAATGTATCAAAATAGAGGCTTTCAAAATGGAAAGTCTTCAATCCATACTCCTGGCAATAAATCTGGACGATTGGATGCTATCCATAGATTTGTCGGACGCTTATCTTCATGTGCCAATTCACCCCGCCTTTCAAAAATTTCTCAGATTCTCCATCAACCAGTGTCACTTTCAGTTTCGATGCCTCCCATTCGGCATCTCTTCAGCCCCCAGGACATTCACCAAGGTCCTGTTGCCTCTGGTTGCATTCCTCAGGGAGAAAGGTCTACAAATCCACCATTATCTAGACGATATTTTACTTCTAGCAGGAAGTCGGGAGACGCTGATCCATCATCGGGAGATTCTACTGGCAACTCTCCAAAAACTTGGGGTGGCTAATCAATTGGAGAAAGAGCAGTCTGCACCCCACCCAGAATATGGTATTTCTGGGTGCAGATCTGAACACCAAATCGAACAGGGTGCAACTTCCCCAGGAGAAAGTTCAGCCCCTAATACAGAAAATGCAGAGATTATTGGCAGCAAGACATCTACCAGCCAGAGCCTGTTTGAGTGTCCTGGGGTCCATGTCCGCAACCATACCCATGGTACAATGGTCACAATGGCACATGAGGGTCCTGCAGAACTCCTTTCTAAAGCAGTGGGATGGAGTATCAATGCGTCAGACCATTACCATCTCCAGGTCAGTGAAACAATCAGTATGGTGGTGGACACGACCAAGCAATCTCAGAAGATACAGGCCAATAATTCCCCCAGACCCCGAAGTAGTCACTTCAGATGCCTGCCAGACCGTATGGGGAGCCCACTTTCAGGATCAAGCAGTTCAGGGTCAGTGGCACTTCCAGACTCAAGGGGTAGTATCAAATATACTAGAGCTCAGGGCAGCATTTCAAGCTCTCATGGCATTTATTCCAATCCTGAGAGGGAAGAATGTACTTATCCGGATGGACAACAGGGTGGCAGTATCCTATGTTCAGAAGCAGGGAGGTACCAGGAGTGTCACACTGATGGAGGAAGTCCGTCCTATCCTAGAATGGGCACAGAGACATCTAGCAGACTTGAGGGCAGTATATGTCCCGGCAGCACAGAATATGTTAGCCGACTATCTGAGCAGAGAGACCCTATCGAACAACGAGTGGTCCTTGAGTCCCCAGGCCTTCTCCCTTCTTACAAAGGCTTGGGGAACGCCGGAAGTCGACTTAGCAGCCACACCCGCGAATACCAAGTGTCGGAGGTTCCTGTCGAGAGCTTCATTTCCATCAGCCGAAGGGGTGGACTGTCTAATCCACCCATGGAACTTCAGACTGGGGTACATATTTCCTCCAACTCCGCTGATAGCGAGGTTCCTGTCCAGGCTCCGGAGCTCTTCAGCTACAGTTATCGCAGTAATTCCACTTTGGCCGAGGAGGCCATGGTTCACGACCCTACTACAGCTCAGCCTTCAACCTCCCATTCCACTCCCAATAGCTCCGGATCTGCTATCCCAGGGCCCATTCTTGCATCCAGCTCCAGAGAAGTTGCATTTGACGGCCTGGAAATTGAAAGGACTAGGCTGAGAGAGCAGGGTTGTTCCCAGGAGGTAATATCAACCCTGATGCAGGCCAGAAAAACCACGACCAACGTCACCTACTCAAGAGTTTGGGGGAAGTTCCTTTCCATGGCCCAACAGAAGGGATGGAACCCAGTCTCTCCAGAGCCCCCTCAGATTTTAGAATTTCTCCAATCAGGACTTCATAAAGGCCTAGGCACAAATACCCTGAAAGTACAGGTATCTGCTCTGTCTGCCAAAACAGACACCAGATGGGCTTTTCACCCTCTTGTAACACAGTTCCTAAGAGCCCGTCTTAAAATCAAGGCTCCCAAGAAACCAGCCTTTCCATCATGGGATCTCTCAGTAGATCTCAACGCCTTCTCCAATCCTCCTTTTACTCCTCCAGAGTCTATCTCACTATGGGATCTAACCCTGAAACTATCCTTCCTCATCGCGATAACGTCGGCAAGGAGAGTATTTGAGATCCAAGCACTTATGTCATCAGAACCCTACTTGGTATTCTTTCCCGATAAAGTGGTCCTAAGGCCCTCAGATCGCTTCATACCCAAGGTAGCAACCTTCTTCCATTATAACCAGGACATCGTCCTTCCATCTTTCAATGACGATCAAGGCAAACCTCATCCACTGGATGTTAAAACAACCATCATCAGCTACCTGACAGCCACAACTTCTTTTAGGAAGACAGATTCCCTCATGATCATTCCACATGGAAGCAGACGAGGGCAAGCGGCTACCTCACGCACTATTGCTGCATGGTTAGTGAGATCCATTAAGACGGCCTACTCCATTCAACATCTGGCAATTCCCGAGAACATCAGGGCTCATTCCACCAGGGCAGTGGCTACCTCCTGGGCAGCATATTGCAGAGTCTCACCAGAGACGATTTGCAGGGCAGCAACGTGGTCCTCCAGACACACCTTCATTTCCCACTATAGAGTGGATTCTGCACACTTAGCAATGGCAGACTTCGGTAGATCCGTTGTTAGGGCCAATTCTTCCGCACTATAAGGAATAAATATTATTTTACTTGCACCCACCCGACTGGCGAGTTATTTCCCAGTGTGTGTGCTGCCATGAAGGCGTCAGGAAAACAGAAAATTGTATACTCACCTTTCCGTAATTTTCCTTTCCTGACGCATCTTCATGGCAGCACACAGTTGCCCACCCTGTTTTTTGTGATAATATATACAGAGAATGCAGCTGGGGGGTCTCCCCTTCAAATTTATAGCTAAACCAATCCTGTCAGGTTGTGGGGGCGGAGCCACAACCCAGTGTGTGCTGCCATGAAGATGCGTCAGGAAAGGAAAATTACGGAAAGGTGAGTATACAATTTGCCGTTATTCTTTGCAGTATGCACTTTATATTTTATATTGATCTACACCAGGGGTCTTCAAACTACGGCCCTCCAGTTGTTCAGGAACTACAATTCCCATCATGCCTAGTCATGTCTGTGAATGTCAGAGTTTTGCAATGCCTCATGGGATGTGTAATTCTGCAACAGCTGGAGGGCCGTAGTTTGAGGATTCCTGATCTACACCATATGTTCACCTAATATTTTTTATATATTTTATTGATATTTTTTATGTCTCATATTTATGATGTTTTACTAGCTATTATATGTATGTGTCATTAGTCATTTTGACACTCTCGCAATTTTTACATATTTATCTATCGGCCACCACTATTATCAGTATATTTATTGATCGCAGTACATTGTGCTTACCACTAGGTATCATTAACCTCATACTTAGAGTTTGGATCTATTATATTATATTATTATTATATCTATACTATTGTCCATTACCATTGTATACATTAGGGGTTCACGCTTTTGCCCCAATACTGCCACCTTGAGGTAGATCTAATACATTCCCCTGGGGAACAGCGCAGCATCACCCCCACTTTTCTATTCCTTGTTCAGTAGGTACGGTCTGACCTACATTCGGTGCTTGCAGCAGTCCCCCCTCAGTCAACCCTTCCCTCCCATCCCCTCTCCATGGAAGCGCAGGAATACTCTATCACATTCTGGATCACTGACCTGTTTTGCCTCTTACTGTCACTTCTAAAGAGGCAAAAATGGGCAAAACAGCTACTGAACATACTGCTTATTAAGCAGTCATAGCAGTTTAAAACAGGGGTGGTGTCGAGCCACACTGTGTATGTCAATGGAAGCATACAGCCAGACGGGAATCAAGCCTGCGCGACCTCCCCCTATAGCAATCGGCTTGCTTTAGGGGCACTAGAAAAAGAGGAGGAGCCTAGATCCCCATTTGGGGCCCCAGAAGAGGAGGTCCATGACTCCTCTGTGCAATACTAATGCACAGAGCAGGTTAGTATAACATGTTTGATATTTTAATTTAAAAAGTATTAAGTTTACAATCACTTTAAGATGAATTAGAATGCCAGCTTACACCTAACTAGCCTTAACATTGTGCCCTCCCCCTCCTAACTCCTATTTCTAACTAATCTGTGTACTTGCCTATTTTCAGGCTGCTCATGTCCAGTTATGTGATCCAGCTCCCCTGTGTCAGTCAGCGTGGCTGTAGGGGAGAAGAGGAAGCAGACAATGGATGGGCCATTGAAGACTATGGGGGATGTCACTGCTCCAGGTTTTACTAGACACTGCCACTGGCTGACACAGGGGCGACCACGGGGCCAGACCAGGTTGAAAATAGGTAAGTATATACATCTTTCTTAGCGTAGGGTGTTAGGAGGTGGGGGAAATGGACAGTTTGAAAATAGGTGTAAGATGGAAATCTACATTATAGGTAAATCTTGTCATTTTTTGCTAAACGTAGGAACAAAGCCCCCTCCCTGCACCACCCTATTGGTCAGTGAAGGTACCAATGACTTTAAATGGCCAGTATGGGAAGCTTGGGATCCATAAAGGGCCATGGTCAAGTGATTTTTGTAGGGAAAGTGAGGATTTGTATATATTTTAAGTGGCCTATATCTCTGCAAAGCATGCTCATTGAGACATTTATTTTTTACTGAAGATAATCTTTTTAAATATAGACAGTTGTTTTAATTGTCCAGGTTTGTGACAGCCATATTTGTTTATGCTGTTGCTGGAGAGTCAGCATATTTTTTCCTAGGTTTCAAAGGTGAACTATGGACTGATGTGTCAGGGTTTCTATGCAAATTCATTAGTATTAACCTTTTTCGCTGTATCTGAGTGGTCAAGTGTCATATACTTCCAGGTTTGGTTTCCTTTTGCCCCCCTTAGCAGGTCAAAAAAAATAAAAAAAAATAAATGAACTGATTCCCCCCATCCACGCATTCGATGTGGATGGGGGAATCAATCCGGCTGAGCTATAGCCAGCAGGACTGATCATTTGGGAAAAATCCAACAGGCTGGTTAGATCAACTTGTGCACAAACCATAGCCCATACATGGATCGAAATTTGGCCTATTCAGCAGGGAATTTTGATCCATGTATGGCCAACATAAAAGAATGTCTGCCTCTGTTTTCTGTCCAACTATTTGTGCCTTGAATTATTTCTTTATATTTGTACTCTGCTTGACTATGATTATTCTGATTATCAGTTTGTTACCTCTGCTAGTATCCATCTATTCCATTTACCTTTGAAGAACATGGACTGTTTTTGTGTCTGACCTGGCTGACCTGGCTATTACGGTCTATCTGCTCTGACCACCTGCCCTGCATGTTGTTGACTGTTGTCCTAGAGGATTTACAGAAATCTGTGAAATTAGTATACAGTAATGCAGCAATGTTTAGCACCAGGACACTTTTCTTGGAAAAATACAGTCCCTAGTACACATCTCAGGAATCCTGAAGGAATGTAAAGCTTATTGTTTTCTGAACATTACTGTTATTACTAGTATTACAAGTCATAGGTTCCCTGTTGGCCTTGACTTGCAGAAACCTCTTATCAGTCAAGCAAACATCAGCCTCAGGCTTTTCAAGAGGCTCCACTTTGATGCACTGTGGCCCTGCTTACTGGCCCAATACACACACACACCATTCTTTCTCTCAACCTCTGGGATGGTTTTCTCTTCATTAGAACTTACCTTACTAGACCCCACAAATCTTAACAACCTAAAACCCATCTCCTTACTCCCTTTTGCCTCTAAACTCCTTGAACGCCTACAACCTTCTGAGCTGCCACCTCATTGAGACTAACCTCCTTGATCCCATTCAGTCTAGATTTCGCCCTAAACACTCCACAGAAACTGCTTTTTTAAAATTTACAAACGAGTTACTAACAGCTAAAATTAATGGTTTCTATTCTGTACGCTTACAATTGGACCTCTGTCTTTGATACAGTTGACCACTCTCTCCTCAAAAAAAAAAAAAAAACTATATTCCCTTGGTCTCTGTGATTGTACTCTTCACTTGGTTCTCATCGTACCCATCTCTCTGCACCTTCAGTGTACCTCCTCCTCTCCTATTCCTTTTTCCGCCGGGGCCCCTCCAAGGTTCTGTCTTTGGACCTCTCTAAAGCCTCATACACACGATCGGACCTTGGACCAAATTTCCCGTGGATTTTTGTCCAAAGGGCGTTGGCCCCAAGTTGGTATTGCATACACACGATTGGACTTTTTAGGCAACAAACATGAAAGTAGTGACGTTTCAACGTACTGACGACACTTCAAAAGAGGACGTTCGAATACTCCAGCGCCACCTTTGGTCAATTTCTATATTGTTGTCTGATCTTTTGCATTGGTTCTGAGCATGCGTGTTTGTACTTTGTACAAAAGTCTGTTGGTTTTGTGTACACACGGTCGGACTTTTGTTGGCAGAAAGTTGGTCCGTTCGCACAGCCAACAAAAGTCCGATGAAACCTGGAAAAAGTTGGTCCGATGGAGCGTACATATGGTCGGATGTTGGTCCAAAACAGCTAATTTGCATGTTGGTTGTCAAAAAGTCCGATCGTGTGTACGGGCCTTAAGTCTCAATCTATACCTCCTCCCTGGGTCCACTGATAGCTTCCCATGGCTTCTAATACCATTTCTATGCTGACGACACCCAAATCTATCTTTCAACCTCTCAGTTCACCCCATCAATTTCCTCATATATCAGTGATTTACTAACAAACATATCAAAGGGGGCGTGGCCACGGCATTAGTGTGCGAGGACGCTTGTTAGAGGAGCTCTGTGAACCCACCGCAGATATCGCACCCAGAGCAGCTCTCCTGGGGGATTTCAGCACCGAACCATGCCATCCAGACGGCGGACATCTCCGAAGCCCCAACTAACCTCTCAGAACCGGTCTTGATCTCTGGACCAGTACTTTTCAGAGCCTCGCTGCACCGCAGCAGATTTCCAGGATGGCACCGAACGGTAAATACCAGGCCACACATGCAGCTTCTCCTATTCCCCTCTCCAAAGCTTCCATCTCCCTCGCTCCTTCCCCCTCACCCTCCAGCTCAGCCAGCCCAATACCTCCCTCAGTGGCAGTTGATAAGATGGGGGACAAGGATTTGCAGGCCCTTATTCTCTCCCTCCCCACTAAATCTGATTTGGAGCTTTTTGCCCACAGGGTTGAGAAGGCCTTTAGGCAGGCTATTGAGGCACTGCAGGCTGGTACAGCACATATTGGGGGCAGAGTGGAGGATTTGGAGTCACAATGAGAAGCAGTTACACCTGCCCTGCAAGCACTTCATGAACGCTTTAAGACACAGGACCGACTGATTAACTCTTTAATAGATGAGATGGATGACTTTGAGAATAGAAGTCGCAGAGTTAACATCCGCATTAGAGGCATGCCAGAAGTTACTGGCCCCAGGGACATAGTTCCTTCCATGCAAGGCCTTTCAAACATATTCTTGGACATGAAGCACCTGATCATATAGAAATAGATTGCGTTCATAGAGCCCTCCATCCACCTTCAGACTACCCAGACAAGCCAAGGGATATCATCTGCAAGCTAAACAAATATTGCCTGAAGGAACGCATAATGTTTCACATCAGAGGTGTCCGCCACATGGACTTTGACGGCGCAAAGTTGTCCTTTTTCCCAGATCTTTCCAGACGCACCTTAATGCAAGGCCGTGCCCTCAAGCAACTACTTATGGCTCTTCAGGATGCAAAGCTGGTCTACAGATGGGGTTTCCCTTTTAATTTGTCGGTGACCAAAGATGGCCGCCAAGTCATCTTGCGCAATAAAGATGAGGTGCCGCAGTTCCTGCAACACCTGGGCTTACCTGCCATTGATGTTCCAGATTGGAGGTCCTCACTGGGGAGATCCCGCTCCCTGCCGGCCCACAGCCTTGGCACCCTACACATCGTAGGGGAAGGAACAGGCGCATGTCTAGAGAGGATCCCCCCCCCCCAGGCAATATCAAACTCTCCCCAGCATCCCCCCCCCCCTCAGAGGAGGTCCTGAAGGACTCATGTGAACTGAATGTCTAACTTGATATTGTTTCTTTTTACAGGGACCTCCCCAGGGTTCTATTTTGATTTTTACTACTGCTGTGGTAATTTGGGTTTGCACATCTTTGATGCTGCTATGATCTTAATGCTGAACAGGGGTTTTTCTCTTTGGCGGCATCACACCTGGTGCTGTGCCACTTCCCCCACATAGGTCAACTCCTAGAAGTTATGTCCCATATATGGGACACAACGCTACTCGCTGATCTCCACTCTTATTTTTGGCCAGATGGCCAAGTGGAGATTCCAGACTAGTAGTGTTGGGATACTTTGGGATGCCCTTACGGCAAAGTCCCCCTTGAATGTATTGTATGTGTTGATGGTTCTTTATTTTCTAGGTTCTTATGTTTGTTTTTTATTTTCTCAGGACTCCTTGATTCATGGATCAATCACTTGCAGGTCTCTTCTCCCTCCTGATGGGGACTTGGGACATCTCCATGACCTACGTACCTTATGGTTCCCTGAAAGTGGTATTGTATAATGTCCATGGCTTGGGATCAACTCATAAACGCAGTAAGTTGTGGCTCGAAACCAAACGCTTAGGGGCACAGATTATTTTATTACAGGAGACACACTTTCGCACTGACTCGGTCCCCCGCCTTTCCACCCACCTGTCTAAACAATGGTTTCTCAGCAACTCTCCTCGATCTAAGTCGAGCGGAGTCGCTATAGCCATACATAAACAATGCCCCTGTCCTGGTGGACCAATTAACGGACTCCAATGGCAGATACATTTTAATTAAAGGCACCATCCTGGGCCGTAAATTCACATTTGCAACTGTGTACACAACGAATACTCAACAGCTCACCTTCCTAGACTCTTTCTTAGACTCCCTCTCCAATTTTAGAAAGGGCCAACTGATCTTGGGGGGAGATTTCAATGTCAGCCCAGACCCCCGGATGGACACATCCACCGGGCGTTCATCCCACTCTTTCTCTTTGCTTAAACACTTCAGAAAATCCCTACACTCCCACCATCTTGTCAACTGCTGGAGGATACTCCACCCCACCGACAAAGATTTTAGCTACTACTCAGCCACTCATACCGTATATACCTGCATAGATCTGTTACGGATGGATCAGTTCTCTTTGGAGACCCTATCTAGTGCATCGATCGGTTCTATCAGCCTCTCAGACCATGCCCCGGTACCCTTCTCTATACATCCATTGTCCTCTGATGCCAGGTCCTGGACCTGGCGACTGAATGAGAACATCTTGGATGAGGTAGTGGGGTCGAAGCACATATCGGAATCTATTTCCCTGTACTTTGCAGAGAACTCAACGGAGGATGTAGGGCTGGCGTCCATATGGGAAGGGCATAAGGCGGTGATCAGGGGGGAGTTCATATGCCAGGGCGCAAGGCTGAAAAAAGCACGGGAGGGGGATCTCCAAACCCTCCTAAAAAAATTACAATCTGTGGAACTCAAACATAAACATTGCCCGACTCCAGAGCTGGCAGCAGAACTCCAATCCCTTCTCTTGGAGCTTGCCAATATGCTCGATGCCCGGATACGGGCACGCCTATGCCACATTTCTCACAAATTTCATGAGTACGGGAATAAATGCGGGTGACTGCTAGTCAGGGCCCTAAAGAGACAACAGGCCTTGGGCCACGTACATAACCTCCAAACTGCAACGGGTTCCACGGTAGTTCACTCCTCTAAGATTGCGGCTGCCTTTAGGAACTACTCTGTCCAGCTATACCATCTCTTTGCTACACTACCTGGCTTGACAGCAGATCAGAAACAGGGCCATATTCTGGAATATCTGGCAGAGGCCAAGCCCCCCAACTTACCTCCCAAACCAGCACACACCTCGAGACACCTATTACGGAACTGAAAACAGTGGTAAAAGAACTCCTGAAAGAGAAAAGCCCAGGTCCTGACGAATATATGAATGCTTACTACAATATGTTCCTCCCCTTACTGTCTGCTATACCTAAAGAGGGATTACTGGCACATATCACAGAGCTCCCCAAAGAAGGGAAAGACCACACTGTTCCTAGCAGCTACAGACCGATATCCCTTCTTAACACCGACATAAAAATATTAACGAAAATTTTAGCAAACAGTCTTAAACCCATAATGCCATCCATCATACACCCAGACCAAACAGGGTTTATTACCGGAAGAGAAGCTAGGGACAATTCTAATCGAGCTATTCAGTTGATCCACTGGGCACAAACACAGACCAACCATCCACCCTTTCTCCTGCTTTCCACTGACGCTGAAAAGGCGTTCGTCAGGGTGGACTGGGTATACCTTCGAGCTGTATTGACCAGGCTAGGGCTTAGCCCTAACCTGCTCTCCTGGATAACCTCACTCTAGAGCCACCCTGAAGCCCGAGTTAAAGTGAACAGAGTCCTATCGGACACCTTCCCTATTGGAAATGGAACTAGGCAGGGCTGCCCACTGTCCCCCCTCATTTTTGCCCTCACCCTGGAACCATTGCTCAATAGGATTTGCTCCAAATATCAAAGGCTTTGGGCCAAGGGCACATAAACTATCCGCTTATGCTGATGATGTCCTGTTCTATGTGGCTGACCCCCTGATCTCTCTCCCCAATATCATGGATGAACTACAGAATTTCAGCTTACTCTCCAATTTCAAAATCAATTATAAGTCTGAAATTCTATCCTTAATAGATCCTTAAATTCCTCCTTCTCCTTCACTTGATGCCACACTCACCTGAAGTATCTGGGTGTTTATCTTACCCCCCCTGCTCCCAGCTGTATAATAGTAATTATGCCCTGCTACTTTCCACTATAAAATCAGACTTACACAGATGGGAAAGGGAGACCTTCTCGTAGATGGGCAGAGTCAGTGTATTAAAGATTAATGTGTTGCCTCATATTCTGTTTTATCTACAAATGGTGCCTATTTACCCAGGTCTTTCTTTTTGATCCTTAACAGTAGGTTTCTAAAATACATCTGGCAGGGACGTAGCCCTCAGTTAGCTCTTCGCTCGTTACAGAGACCTAAGCAGCTGGGAGGCCTGGGCGTCCCAGATATATCCAAATATTTTGAGGCAATCGCCCTACAGCGGATATTGGACTGGCACCATGGGGTGTCCACTAAGGTGTGGGTATCTTTAGAAAATGTTCTAGCTGGCTGCAACTTATCCCATGCCCCATAGCTACCTGAGGCACATAGAGGTCTGTCAGCATTTGTTTCTCCAGTAACTGGAAAAGGGGAAACCAATATACATTCGAGAATGGGAAAGAGACCTGCAATATGAGTTTACAGAGCTGCAACCTGACCATCTATACCATCTTACTCACTCTAGTTCTGTTAACACGAAAATGCAGGAGAATGCGTTCAAAGTAATGACTAGATGGTATAGGGTCCCCACCAAACTCGCTAAAATATACCCAACCTCCTCAGATGCTTGCTGGAGGGATTGTGGACATAGAGGTTAATTTTTGCACATTTGGTGGGATTGCCTTAAGTTACAACCTTACTGGCAGGACATTAGAACCCAAATAAACCTCATATTGAACATAGACCACCCTGACTACTGCCTCATCTCCTAAATGCGGCTAGGAGACTGATCCCCATCTACTGGAAAAGCAGACAAGTTCCAAGCCGCTTGTAATGGATCCGCCTTGTGAACGATATTAGGGCTGCAGAGGAATGGATGGCGACATGTTAGGACAGACATGATAAATGGTATGGAATTTGGGCCACTTGGATTCATTATGTAGATGAGGCCTGCACAAACACGCGACAGACGGATACCATCCTGGTAGGAGGAGTGTAACAGTCAGAAAAGCTTTAGACTTGACCATCCGAGATATTTGATACACGACTGCTAGCATAATTTATTAGAGTGCATGCTTTCTTTTCCTTTATTTCTGTTGTTTGATTTAAATGTTTTATGTTTCCTGTATCTGTTTGCCATCTGGCTTTATTTTTTCTGCCCGAATCAGTGGTGTCTGTTTATTAATACCGCTAAAGGTTGGTAGCACGGCTAGAGACAAATAAATAGTGATATGGTTCAAATGTTCTCATGACCACGAAGTAGACGCCTGCATCTCTAACGCCCTCTATGTTGGATGGCCAATTGGGCCTTATATTATGTACTCTGTTCAAATACCCGTTTGGGCTGCTTTGTCCTTTTCCCCTTCTTAGTTGTTCTCTGATTGTTATTGTCCTTTTGACTGTTTTGTCAGAATTGTGAACATAAATGAAGATTATATTAACAGACATATCAATAGGAATGTCACGCCCCTACCTCAAATCTATCCAAAACAGAGCCCATAATATTTCCTCTCCCACATAACTCTCCTTTTGGCCACACATCCAATCGCTGTCCAAATCATGCTGCCTCAACCTCCACATCATCTCCAAAATACACCCCTTTTTAACAGACACCACACATATTCTAGTTCACTACCTGGTTATCTCTCGTCTTGACTACTGCAACTCCCTTCTTTCCTTTACATCGTTTTCTTATACCTTTCCATCATGAATGTTGCTTCCAGACTCATCTACCTTACCAACCCTGTAGTGTCTGCTACCCCTCTCTGCAAGTCTCTCCATTGGCTTCCGCTCACCCCCATACAATTCAAAATTCTAACAACTTACAAAGCCATCCACAACTCTGCCTCCAGCTACAACACTAATCTAATCTCAAAATACCAACCAAATCGCTCTCTTTGGTCCTCCCAGACCTCCTGCTCTCTAGCCCCCTCATCACCTCCTCCCATGCTCGCCTCCAGAGCATCTCCCATCCACTGGAACTCCTTACCCCAATCTGTCTATCTCCTTCTTTGGGCAATCCCTGAAAATACATCTCTTAAATGAAGCCTATCCTGCTCCTATCTAATATACTGTTTTTACTTTCTCTATCAGCTCATCCCCCACAGTTATTACTTTTTGCATCATTTGACCTACCCTCAGACTATAAACTAACTAGCAGAGCCTTCTTGTATTGAACTGTATTGTAACTAATGTCTGCCTTCATTTTGTAAAGCGTTGTGCAAACTGTTGGCGCTATATAAATCCTGTAAAATAATAATATATTAATAATAAACCTATGCATAAACCCGGTGTAAAGGAAAGATGTCTATACTTACCTAATTAAAGGGCATTCCAGTCTGGTCAAGTGATCCCCTCAGCAGCCGGTTTGAGGGGAGAGGAAAAACAATGGCTGCAGTGACATCACCCATTAACTTCCTATAGGGCATCTGTTGTCTGCTGTCCCTCCTCTCCCCTGAAGCCGGAGCTAGGATCTAATCATGTAACTGGACCGGAACCCCTCAGATTAGGCAAGAATACACATCTTTCCTTTACAGGCTAGTTAGTATAAGGCTTAGAATAGGGGTGGGAGCAAGTGCAGACCAGACTTAACTCCTACAAATCTCTTTTCAACAGCCACCACTTTTAACATGTGGTTGTCAGGAAAAAAAAATCGTAAGGAGGTACAGACCTCCTGTTATATGGCTAGAGGAAGCAAACAATAGACTAAAAGTGTGGTGACATCGCCATCCTGCTGCTGGCCCGATCTGTTGAGTCACAGTGGTGTTGTGACAGATGGCACTTATAGTATTCCCATTCACAGATCCCTGTATATGGCTGACAACTGTGAGGGCAGAGCCTCACACTGCTAAGCCGAATTCCCACTGGAAGCAAGAAGCACCCTGCAATTCAGCTTAGTGGGGGCAAGTTTGAGAGGGGGTGTGGAGGTTGGGGAATGCAACAATGTTTCATGTTAAACTTTAATTATGGGTGTAACATGAAACATACAGTATCTCACAAAAGTGAGTACACCCCTCCCATTTTTGTAAATATTTTATATCTTTTCATGCGACAACACTGAAGAAATAACACTTTGCTACAATGTAAAGTAGTGAGTGTACAACTTGTATAACAGTGTAAATTTGCAGTCCCCTCAAAATAACTCAACACACAGCCATTAATGTCTAAACCACTGGCAACAAAAGTGAGTACACCCCTAAGTAAAAATGTTCAAATTGGGCCCAATTAGCCATTTTCCCTCCCCTGTGTCATGTGACTTGTTAGTATTACAAGGTCTCAGGTGTGAATGGGGAGCAGGTGTGTTAAATTTGGTGTTATCGCTCTCACTCACTCATACTGGTCACTGGCAGTTCAACATGGCACCTCAGGGCAAAGAACGCTCTGAGGATCTGAAAAAAAGAATTGTTGCTCTACATAAAGATGGCATAGGCTATAAGAAGATTGCCAATACCCTGAAACTGAGCCACAGCACGGTGGCCAAGACCATACAGCGGTTTAACAGGACAGGTTCCACTCAGTGCTCAGCGTGATATCCAGAGGTTATCTTTGGAAAAAAGACGTTTGAGTGCTGCCAGCATTGCTGCAGAGGTTGAAGGGGTGGGGGGTCAGCCTGTCAGTGCTCAGACCACATGCCGCACACTGCATCAAATTGGTATGCATGGCTGTCATCCCAGAAGGAAGCCTCTTCTAAATACGATGCACAAGAAAGTCTGCTAACAGTTTGCTGAAGATAAGCAGACTAAGGACATGGATTACTGGAACCATGTCCTGTGGTCTGATGA
Source organism: Lithobates sylvaticus (assembly GCA_028564925.1). Classification (NCBI taxonomy): domain Eukaryota; kingdom Metazoa; phylum Chordata; class Amphibia; order Anura; family Ranidae; genus Lithobates; species Lithobates sylvaticus. The sequence continues at coordinate 101,137,916 of CM053027.1, forward strand.
GACCAAGATAAACTTATTTGGTTCAGGTAGTGTCAAGCGTGTGTGGCGGCAACCAGGTGAGGAGTACAAAGACAAGTGTGTCTTGCCTACAGTCATGCGTGGTGGTGGGAGTGTCATGGTCTGGAGCTACAGTTAATTGAGGGAACCATGAATGCCAACATGTACTGTGACATACTGAAGCAGAGCATGATCCCCTCACTTCAGAGACAGGGCTGCAGGGCAGTATTACAACATGATAATGACCACAAACACACCTCCAAGATGACCACTGCCTTGCTAAAGCCGCTGAGGGTAAAGGTGATGGACTGGCCAAGCAAGTCTCCAGACCTAAACCCTATTGAGCATCTGTGGGGCATCCTCAAATGGAAGATGGAGGAGTGCCATGTCTGTACCATCCACCATCTCAGTGATGCCATCATGGAGGAGTGGAAGAGGACTCCAGCGGCAACCTGTAAAGCTCTGGTGAACTCCTTGCCCAAGAGGGTTAAGGCAGTGCTGGAAAATAATGGCGACCACATAAAATATTGAAACTTTGGGCAAAATTTTGATGTTTTCACTTAGGGGTGTACTCACTTTTCTTGCCAGCGGTTTAGACAGTAATGGCTGTGTGTCGAGTTATTTTGAGGGGACAGCAAATTTACACTGTTATACAAGCTGTACATTCACTACTTTACATTGTAGCAAAGTGTAATTTCTTCAGTGTTGTCACATGAAAAGATATAATAAAATATTTACAAAAATGTGTTACTTTTGTGAGATACTGTAGTACCAAAAGTGAACTATGCCTTTATGCAATGTTTTCGGAATAGTATGTATGATACAGTAAACAGAACATAACCAGTCTGATTTTTTTTTTATTTCAATTTAATTACACACAGTTGTTAAAAAAAAAAAAAAAAGCAGCAGCTAGAGTATATCTAAAATATGGATAGCTGGGCCTTCATTACCACACTGTCTTGTGGGATTGATCTTCTACCAGGGATATACACAGCATGTGGCATGCTTACAGGTATCTCCTCAGCTATAGACATTGTTGTTCAAGCTTTTAGTGGACACAGGGGAACAAATCTGGAAAATATCCATTCTAAAGTGTACCTATTACCTACACACAGAGGACGCAGCTGTTTTGAGGGCAGAAAGAATGGCGGCATTTTATTTCTATTGTAACATTTGTCAATGCCGTGACAGGTTGTTTACACAAAATCCCAGGCTCAGCTGTAGTATAATAACAGGTACACTTCACATAATTACCAATTACTTTTTGACATGAAAAATCAATTGTTAAAAAAATTTCTCTTCCTTGGAAGAGAAATTCACATCCCTAAACCCAATATCAATGGATTACATGCAGAACTTCAAGCATCTTGGTACTTTTTATTGCACAGTTTACTGAAATCAGCATGGATCTGGAAATTAAAACACAAGTTTAAAAAGTGAAAAGCAATCAATACATACATCTGTGTAAAACCGGAAGATGGCCATTCTCATATTTCCTCCCACAAACACGGTTTATTACAAGTAGTCTATATAAATAAAGATAGTGCTGTGATGGAGGAAGGTTGGGAAGGAGCACGGTCTTCCAAGGATGGAGTTTTTAGTGTACTCTGCAAGTGTCATGTTTAAGGTGTGGCTCATTCCTCTATGACAGCTCTAGAAATGTGGACTGTGGGTGAGCTAGATGTGACAGGGACAACTTGTGGTGAGCTGCAAAGAAATGTCTGGAGAAAGGGAGTGAAGGGAAATATGTCATCTCAGTTACATTTACCCTACAGTTATATACTCCCTTTAAATCCCCCAATACATCCTTCTAAATAGTGGCTATCTCTACCACAAGCCAACTTTGTAGCATCTCTGCTATGTGAAGGTAACCTACATCCAGTAATACAGAGGTGGTAAAACTGAAAGGACCATAATCACAAAAAAAACTGCATTTTGATACTGCGGTTAATTCTTGTAATGATAGTTATCAATTATATATTCAACAGATTTACCTGCAGACCAAGGTGTCCAGCATGGTGACAGTAAAGGGATTGGGACAAACTACAACATTGGCCGCATTTGCTGAAACTACTCCTCAAGCACCTCTGGCCATGTTATAGTTTGTCCCAAAACCTATGACTGTCACTTTTGCTCGTAACATTGGTTGGCATGTAAATGTGAAGAAAACCATAAAGGCATGTAAAATAAAGGAACTACAACACTGATAATCATTACTTTTGTATGCACAATCATTAGAATACAATATTTTTGCAACAGAGGGCCTTCAAAAAGGTACAAGAATTTAGAACACACACCAATCTTCCAGTAATAAACTAAAACCTCTATTAAAAGATTTGTAAAAAAAAGCCTGCAGTGCTTCCTTTGCAGCTTATGGTTTGCGTTGAAATAAAATTTGCACATGAATCTGAGCTCCAGTAATTCTGCCACTTTGTAAAATCTGCTGGCTTACTATGGTTTACGTTCAGAGGGGTGCATGCCACTTTGTAGACTCATCACTCCTTTTTTACACTGATTGTTATACTGAGCGCTGGGAGTACAGCTATCACTACACTCCCAATGCTCTGACGGGAGAGACTATATCTTCTTATAAAGAACATCTCTGCCTGGCTCTCCCCTCTACTGTTCATGTACAGAAGGCTTTGTATTTTGTGAAGGGGTTCACAGAATACAAAGCACTCTGTGATTGGGCAGGAGGAGAGGAGGGACAAGCACAGCAGCTGTATGCGACTCTGCAGCTGTTGGAGACCAGGAGGTCCAGTGTCAGAGCTATAGTGAAAGCTGTACTCCTGGAGCTCAGTAAAAATGTAAACTGTAAATTAAAGAGATAAGTCTAAAGGTGGCATACACCTCGTTGGACTTAACCTATGGTATGTAATCCAGCAGATTTTACAAAGTGGCTGAATTCCTGGAGTTCAGCTTTAAAAGTGTACCAGTTGGCAGCATAGCAGCCTCATAGATTTCCTTTTGATTAGCAATTGGACAGGCTGCATTCTCCTAAATACTGCAAAAGTGTACAACATGTTTGCTGCTTGACAGCAACAGGCACACTTTTAAAAGTATTTGCCCAGTATAGAAATATGGGAGCTGCCATGATTGATTAGTTCTTAAAAGGTTAATGCCCCATGCTGTCATTCTTATGCTTCCTTCACTACTTGTTGAATCATTGACCAGCAACAAGGTTTCCAGTAAGAGATCCAAAAGGATCTGGATGACAATCCTTGGAGCACGCACCTTCAAAAACATGGTAATAATGGCAACTTTTTTCTGTATCTGCAAGATTTCTGGTGAATCAGAAGCAATTATTTATGTCAGGCATATCAGTATGCTGCCTTTTATTGAAATATTTAGTTATTGCCATGAGTTTATACAGATGAATGAGAATAACAGCTGTAAATTGTGTTTTAGGACAAATCAAGTCATTCCTACAGGACAAGCAAGACTTCCTAGTTAGCCATGCTAAGAACTTGCATTTTTAATTTTTTTTGCATATCTTCGAAGGAGATTCCTAATGTACATACACATTTTTTACCAAAATAGTTTTACATTTTTGGTATCGCACCTGGATATACCAATATAAAAGATTTGATGCAGGCCCTCCTGGCAGGCTAGCAATTATAGGAACACTGTGTACTTCATATTATTTGCTTTAGTCTTTGCTGTGAGAATACCACCCTTTTTACCCACAATGCAATGTGCACAGCTTTTACCCAAGCTGCTCTTTTTCGTCACATTTCTGTGAACAGCATGTCTGAAGTATGACCCCCACCAGAGCCAGCCTGTGTGATCTTTTATTCTTTTTGACACCTGCTGTCTTTTCTTTAGTTAATCAGGAAACCAAGTGTATATACATAATAAACATATGTAAATAAAAAGGTACAGGATCATCACTTTGAAGGGTCTGGAAAGCATTAAAGATCAATAAAGAGGGCAAAAGAAAGGCACCATTTAGCGCGGCACTCCATGGCAGCAGCACCTATAACGATCGCTTGGGACTACACGTCCTTCTAGTGTTTACAGATAGGAGCTCTTAGACCCAAGGACAGTGGAAATCCCAGTAACTGTGTTACAATTCAATGTTCCAAAAAGGGGGACAAACTTTCAGAAAAAAGATCAGAGTAATAATTTATATCTGTTTACTCTTCCACCAACTGTCAAGCATGAACACAAGCGTGAACAATCCGATGGAAGCCACCTTCAACTTTAAATGCAGAAATGAGCCCATGCAGTGAGAGTGGCAGTATCTGGGCAGAAGTGGAGTTATCTAGCCAAGTCTGAGATGATCATCATTTGGAAGCCAGTAGACTGTTCCATGGACGTGTACAGAAACTGCAAAACTCAATCCATGGACATTGCAGTGTGCTCACATTCTCCAGCGTAGCAATAACTTTCACACGCTCAGCATGGTTAGGATAATGCTTCAGAGGATTTGGTTTCTGTGTCACTGTCGCTCAGGTAGCTCCGAGTGGAATATTTCGATCGATATGTACTTTCAAAATTGTCCCGCTCGTCGTCATAACTTAATGGTTTCCTATAGGATGGGGGGCTGTTGAGGGAAAAAAGGACACTGTCAATTTCTACAACATGGTTAATCTTTCAGCTATGTTATCTACAATTTGGTTTAAATAATTTGAATATATTATTATGGAATTTTTCCAGCATGCAGGATCAGTTTGAATCACACTGATTTGTATTCACCCTTGCAAAAACCTGATTGTGCAAAATAAATAAGGCTAAAGGCCAAGAAAATTGATATTTCAGTATTTGGCAGTGGATGAAAGTCTTACATGCTGGTTACATATATCAGACCGGCAGGTTGATATCTACCTATACACAACCTTGACCTCAGTTTCTACTTGGTTTAAGCTTTGGAATTAGGATACCCACAGTGCCAATTTCTGCTTGGCCAACAAAAAACATTGCCTATGGTAGGGTTTCCAGGGGGGGCACTCATCCTGTTCCTGGCAGTGAGAAAACATTCCTGGGTATAATAGGGCCATGACTGCACAATTTCTGCATTTTACTAGGCAGACTATTATTCTTTGCTTTTCCGTACATCTATGACCATACTGTTGGCAGAATAGGAGTGTATATACACCTTACAGATGATAAACAGCTGAACTCCAGTAAAATGACTGGATACTCCTCTGCATCAAGATGAGATTAGATGTATAATGTAATTAAACAAGATGGGTCCCCCTGCTGAACAAATACACAAACTATTGAATAAAAGATGTATCCTATTGTTTATATAGTCATCAAAATTGGATCTAAATCAATTTAGATGCAGTTTTAATATTCATAAGGACCCATTCTCTTTATTACATTATACTTGTAATCCTACAGTGTCCTTTACTCATCTTGTCATCAGTGTTAGGTGTACCTTCCAGCCTCAGTGTGGAAGTATGACTATCCCTTAAGCCACACATCGAAGTAAGCCCACTCAAGATGGTATGTGTCAACCTCAGCCTGGGCTCCCAGCCAGGCCATGCCATGCCCCCAATGCATTTCGCTCAGCCCCTTGGGAAGCCTCCAGTGTGTCCTGTTTGGGTGTTATTTAATCTTGCTTGTATGACTCTATGAACAGCTACTTGACTGGGGTAGAAGGGGGGTGGCACAAAACAGTTAAGGATAACCAGAAATGTACATTAGGCCCTGATCGCAGGATATACATAACTAGCATAGTAGAGACGTGTAAAGTTCTTGTAAAACAAAAAACAGCCCTCCTTTATCTCAGGCCATGAAGCTTTTTTTACAAAACCAAAATTTTTTTTCCAGTAACTTATATTTATATATGAAACTTAACATGAATGCTCACTGGTTAACATCCCTTTACTCATCACTAAACCTAACTTAAAAGGAGAATTCAGCACTGGAGACTCGAGTAAACAGACCAAAAGCCAGTCAAGACTCTAAAGAGAAAAATCAGTCAAGAGAAATTCTGAGTGATGGCAAAGAGAAAAGTTATCAAAATGATGAATGCTAATCCATACACTAATCAATACTGAAATATTAATTTTCAATGGAATTGGCAATCTAAATTTAATGCCCAACACAATTATCTATTTAACAAAATTAGTCAGAAGCGAATGCATGCTGTTTTCAGCATTTACACTCATATTAGGAATTTATTGGGTTTTCTTTACACATGCAATAATATAATAATTAAAAGAAAAACGTAAATAAGGTTTGTTCAAATATTGGTAATTATTCGTACACACAGGCAGATATCTTGTAAGCTGAACCAATATTTTTGGGAATGTGGCATAGCTAATTACTAAAATACACAGAGGACACATTAAAGCGTAATCATAAGTGTGAATATTTTTGCTAACAAATCAAGAATCTGCCCCTACTACCACATATATCAAAATCATTCATACAAGCCATTGAAGAGAATGACTATCTAGCAATAGCCGCTCCCTTGAAGTGCCTTAGTTGCGTGGAAGAGTTTAATGGGCAAACTGGTAGAGGTCATGGTAGGGGGCTAAGGATGCCCTTCTAGCAAACAAAATCACACTTGCATTAAAAGTTCAATCAAGCTCCGTAAAACAATGATGCCTGTACTTCATTAACAGCTAGAACTCAAATGAATCATAATGCACTTTTTTGACTTTATAAAAGCCAGAAGAAAAAAAAAAAAACGTGTATCCCACAGCAACAAATCAAATACAAATTTTAACCTGTAATGGGAAATTCTTCTTGCTGTGGGACTTTTTATCCTCTAGCTTAAATTACCCAATATTGGTTCAGCCTAGCCAACTGGCTGCCTCTGTGCTGCAAAGTACATCTCTTCTCCCAAAACCTATTAGGATCTGTAGCTGGGCCATCTCCAACAAGGCATTTATAGTGTTTTTTTTTTTAATTACCAAAGAAATATAACAAAAATCCTGCAATATTATGTTTATATGATATTGATCTAGTGACAGAGATGTCCCAGCTAGACATTTTAGAATCAGTTGCAGTAAGTTGGGGATAATGACCTACAGATTGTCTGGTCAAAAGAATACCAACATACTTACCTTGTATTTACCACACTGATTAGTCTTTGTTTTTACCTGTCAATTAATGATGTAACATGAATGATCTTCTACAGACATGTAAATAGGAGCAGCACATTGTGAATACATTTTGGGGGCCCTAGTGAGTTTACAAAGTAACCACTTTATTGGAGGCAAATCAACTACAAAAGTGTGATAAGCACCAAATAAGTGAAGTGGCAAAGGTTTTAGAATGGAATCTGTAAGAAATATGGGAGATAGCAATACTAATTTTTCTTTAGCTGTGCATGCTCCAAGACTCTGACTTCAATAACCAGCAAGTCACCAAGCAGAAACATGTATACAAGACTGTCGTTTAGACTTCACTGGCTACATTCTTGTCCCAGCCAGAATTTGTAGTTCCATTACACTGGTGGCCCATTTGAAAAAGCTAAAACATGCTACCCAAAATACAATTAATTCCCTGTATCTAACTTGGCTCCTTTTTTCTGTTTGTTTCACAATAAAAAATAAAATAAAATGGAAATTAAAAAACAAACCCTTTATAGCTACACAGTTAATACCATAAAATAACATTTTCATTTAGAAATAAAAAGAATAAATCCTGGGCTCTGGATAGTATATGCAAAACAAGCATCTTATTTTATTAATTGTCTCAATTGTTATGGAGGGGATAAAACAACAGCTGTTGCAGTGATCCCCTGCAAAAGACGGCTGAACTCTTAAATCACACCTTGTAAAATATATTCACACATTTTCTTGCTTCCAAAAGACAGGGGCTCCAACATTATGTTCACCAACTGTGTGTTAAATGGTTAAAGCAGCAACCTGCTTCATCTATTCTAATGAATTGCCATCATCATTATTTATTAATAGAGGTCTGCAGATCCTGAGCAACTGCACAATGCGGAAAGTGAAACAGCATCATTAAATACCGCTCTCTACCATTCAATCATCATGTGGCTGTGGACATTAATCCATTTAATAGATGCAAATTACCATCTACAACTAATTAATACATTTAACCCTAACAATTTCATGGTCCATCCTTTTACAATAAGACTTAAAAATCCCTTTTTTAGATAAACTACCTGTAATACAGTGCATCCGGAAAGTATTCACAGCGTTTCACTTTTTCCACATTTTGTTATGTTACAGCCTTATTCCAAAATGGATTAAATTCATTATTTTCCTCAAAATTCGACAAATAATACCCCATAATGACATGTAAAATACATTTTTTTTTCAAATCTTTGCAAATTTATTAAAAATATAAAAAATCCCATGTACATAAGTATTCACAGCCTTTGCCACGACACTCAAAATTGAGCTCAGGTGTATCCAGTTTCCACTGATAATCCTTGAAATGTTTCTACAACTTGATTGGAGTCCACCTGTGGTAAATTCAGTTGATTGGACATGATTTTGAAAGACACACACCTGTCTATATAAGTTCCTCAGCTAACAGTGCATGTCAGAGGCACAAACCAAGCAATGAAGTCTGAGGAATTGTCTGTAGACCTCAGAGACAGGATTGTATTGAGGCAAAGATCTGGGTATGGGTAAGGAAAAATTCCTGCAGCATTGAAGATCCCCAATGAGCACAGTGGCCTCAATCATGCATAAGTGGAAGAAGTGTGAAAACCCAGAACTCTTCCTAGAGAAGGCAGCCCAGCCAATCTGAGCGATTGGGGGAGAAGGGTCTTAGTCAGAGAGGTGACTTAGAACCCAATGGTCACTCTGACAGAGCTCCAGCATTTCTCTGTGGAGAGGGGAGAACCTTCCAGAAGAACAACCATCTCTGCAGCCCTCCACCAATCAGGCCTGTATGGTAAAGTGGCCAGATGGAAGCCACTCCTCAGTAAAAGGCACATGACAGCCCGCCTGGAGTTTGCCAAAAGGCACCTGAGGAACTCTGACCATGAGAAACAAAACTCTCTGGTCTGATGAAACAAAGGATTGAATGATTTGACCTGAATGGCAAGCGTCATGTCTGGAGGAAACCAGGAACCACTCGTCACCTGGCGAATACCACCCTACAGTGAAGCATGGTGGTGAGAGCATCAAGCTGTAGGGAGGTTTTTCAGCGTCAGGAACTGGGAGACTAGTCAGGATTGAGAGAAAGATGAATGCAGAAATGTACAGAGACATCCTTGATGAAAATCTGCTCCAGAGAGATCAGGACCGCCAGACTGGGGCAAAGGTTCATATTCTAACAGGACAATGACCCTAAGCACCCAGGCAAGATAACAAAGGGACAACTACGGGACAACTTTGTGAATGTCCTTGAGTGGCTCAGCCAGAGCCCAGACTTGAACCTGATTGAACATCTATGGAGAGATCTGAAAATGGCTGTGCACTGATGCTCCCCATCCAACCTGATGGAGATCGAGAGGTCTTCCAAAGAAGAACGGGAGAAACTGCCCAAAAATAGGTGTGCCAAGTTTGGAGCATCATATTCAAGACTTGAGGCTGTAATTGTTTTTTTCCTAAAACTTCCCTCTTAAAGTTAAGGTGCGTGTTATACACTGATAAATACGGTATGTACATGTGATTTTTATCGTTTTTTTATTTTTAATAAATTTGCAAAGATTTCAAACAAACTTCTTTCAAGTTGTCATTATGGGGTATTGCTTGTTGAAGTCTGAGAAAAATAATGAATTGAATCCATTTTGGAATAAGGGTCCTTTCACATGGGCTTGATCTGCTGATCCCCGCTGAGCAGGCGGATGACAGGTCCGTCTCCGCTCACTATGCAGAGACGGATCTGTCAGAGCCCAGCTCTCCTCTATGGATAGAGCCGATGAAAAATTACCACCTGTCCCTTTTTACCGATCCCATCCGATTCGACCTGCCAGAAGGATGGAAAATAGGGTCTCCTTCCGTCTGGATTTCACGAAGAGGATCGGATCATATAGCTGTGGGTGTCGGCGGACATGTCACTGGTGACATCCGTCGCACCATAAGGTTGAATGGAGCCTCCGATCAGGTCTGCCTGAAAAACCAACAGGCGGACCTGATCGGAAACCTGTATGAAAGGGGCCTAAGGCTGAAACATAACAAAATGTGGAAAAGGTTAAGCGCTGGGAATACTTTCCAGATGCACTGTATATCTGCCATTTTCATTTTATGCAATTTAGTCTCCTTTACTCTTCTTTCTTGTTTTTACACTTTGCTTTGTCTTTCTGGTGCCTCCCATCTCTTAAAAATTTGCAAGTTTAGCAGCTTTTATGTCTTTCAGTGGTGAATGGTTTTAATGCAGAGCACCCGGCACAAACAATGATGCCCTACCCCCTTACATTAACCCTCCATGCAAACCTAACACGAAACCTCTCTGTATTCCTAACCCTAATCTCCAACAACATAAACCTAAATGAACACTATAATGGTTGTGACACAATTTTTTTAATAGTAAAAAAAACTCCAGTTTTTGTCTTGGTAAAAATTGCCAACAGTGTTAAAAATACAAAAGCAGCTTTCACCACCATAGTCATCTTCAACCCAAAACTGTCCTCTGCAGTAATACCTTTGTGCAACTGTATGTTGGCAATTTTCTGCGTTTAATGGTGGTCAGGATCATTAACCACATGCTGACCAGCGTGCAACCATATACACCGGCACAATGGCATGGCTGTGCAAACGGGCGTATGGGTACGTCCCCTTTAAACAGCAGCATTGTGGGTGCGCGTGCGCCGCCACATACTCCGTGACCGTGCCCGAGGATCCCGCAGACTGGATGCCTATGTAAACAAGGCATTTCCCTGTTCTGCCTAGCAATGTGACAGAGATCTACTGCTCCCTGTCATCGGGAGCAGTGATCTGTCATGTTCTAGTGAGGCAATCCCCCTACAGTTAGAATCACTCCCTAGTACACTCTTAACCCCTTGATTGCCCCCTAGTGTTTAACCCCTTCCCTGCCAGTGTCATTTACACAGTAATCAGTGCATTTTTATAGCACTGATTGCTGTATAAATGACAATGGTCCCAAAATAGTGTCAAAAGTGTCCGCCATAATGTTAGTCACGATAAATAAAAATCCACTAATAAAATAATTTTATAATAAAAATGCCATAAATCTATCCCCTATTTTGTAGACACTATAACTTTTGCTTATAACTTTTGCGCAAAATATGTAGAAGAATACATATCGGCCTAGACTGAGAAAGAAATTAATTTTTTCATAAATCTTTTGGGGATATTTAGTATAGCAAAAAGTAAAAAATATAAAATTGTTGCTCTTTTTTTGTTTATAGCGCAAAAAATAAAAACCGCAGGGGTGATCAAATACCACCAAAAGAAAGCTCTATTTGTGAAAAAAAAAGAACGTCCATTTTGTTCGGGTGCAACATCGCACGACCGCGCAATTGTCAGTTAAAGCGAAGCAGTGCCGTATCGCAAAAAGTGCTCTGGTCAGGAAGGGGGATAAATCCTTCCAGGGTTGAAGTGGTTAAACCCACTTCCTCTGAGCCCAGATTGTCATGGATACTGCCCCTGGGTGAATGTCATCACAACATTCACCCATCTGCCAGGGGCCAGAGAACTAGTGCACAGAATGATGCTCACATGTCACGGGGTGAGCCCTGTTTAGTGCACAAGGAAAAACCAACCACCATCGTTCCCACAGGGAAAAAAGAAGCCGTTGCCATCACTAGACCAGCCAAAAGGAAGGGGAGTTAAAATCCAGAGTTCTGCTTTAAGCATATAAAATGTTTCATTATATAGTAAAGCTTTATTAAACCCAAAAACGTAATATATTACAGCTTAACAATCATTAGATGTTTTCTTTTGCTTTACCCCCTCTGTTTTAACCTGGTGATCTAGCCAGCAACACCTCCCATATTAGGAGACACAACTATGGATAAATGAGCACAGGAGGCACAGCAGAAAGCACCATTGTCAGTCTGGGGGGTAGGGCGTGTTAAACGCATTAGCAGATTTAGATGCACTAACAAATTTAAGCAAAACTCCAGCTTACACTTTATAATCAGTTAAAGCAGTTTTCTTTTTCCTTTTGGGATAAATGTTTTGCAGGAATAAATAAAAGCTGACCAGTTTAATTACAAAACCCAGTGTTCGGTGGTTTGTCTCATATATGTAAACTGATACATTCTGCTGGAGAGCTTGTACTTTTGAAAAACAGACTTGCTGTCTGGATCACCAGATGAAAATAGAAAAAAGAAAGCCTAAAAAATTGAAACTAATGCAGCCATCACATCTAAGGCTGCATGTACACATCGCCTACTTTAAACATTGGCCGTGGGAAATGTGGCAAAATTACGCTGCGATTTGACCACGTTATTCAGGCGGCAGTCAAACTGTTCCTATCCTGAACGCGATTCTTCCACGTTCAGGAGAGGAAGGTTAAAAAGCTCCCCTAACCTAAATCTATATATACATATATACATACACACACACACACACACACACCAGACAGGTCAGAGACAATGCTGTGGAGAAGTTTAAAGCAGGGTTAGGTTATAAAAAAAATATCTATCTCACGGAGCACTGTTCAATCCATCATCGGAAAATGGAAAGAAGGTGCTCTGGTTAGATCAGACCAATTAAACTTTTTGGCCTAAAAGCAAAATGCTATGTGTGGCGGAAAATTAACACCACACATCACTATGAAAACACCATCCCCACCGTGAAACATGGTGGTGGCAGCATTATGTTGTGGGGATGTTTTTCTTCAGCAGGGACAGGGAAGCTGGTCAGAGTTGATGGAAAGATGGATGGAGCCAAATACCTGGCAATCCTACAAGAAAACATGTTAAATATATGCAAAAGACTTGAGACTGGGGCGAAGGTTCACCTTCCAGCAAGACAACGACCCTAAAAATACAGCCAGAGTTACAATGGAATGTTTAGATCAAAGCAAATTCATGTGTTAGAATGGCCCAAAGTCCAGACCTAAATCCAATTGAGAACCTGTGACAAGACCTGAAAATTGCTGTTCGCAGACGCTCTCCATCCAATCTGACAGAGCTATTTTGCAAAGAAGAATGGGCAAAGCTGGTAGAGACATACCCAAAAAGACTTGCAGCTGTAATTGCAGAGAAAGGTGGTTCTACAAAGTATTGATTCAGGCAGGCCGAATACAAATGCACTCCACACTTTTCACAAATTCATTTGTAAAAAATTTGGAAAACCATTTATCATTTTCCTTCCACTTCACAATTATGTGCCACTTTGTGTTGGTCCATCACATAAAATTCAAATAAAATACATTTACGTTTTTGGTTGTAATATGACAAAATGTAGAAAATTTCAAGGGGTATAAATACTTTTTCAAGGCAATATATATATATATATATATATATATATATATATATATATATATATATATATATATATATATATACATATACACACACACATATACACACACACACACACACACATATATATATATATATATATATATATATATATATATATATATATATATATATATATATATATATATATATATATACATACATATACATACACACACACACACACACACACACACACACACACACACACACGAAGGCAACTGTGACTATTGCGTCAGAGGCACAGTGGTGTTTTCTCTTTAAGTGCCTATGCCCAATTCCTATAAATAAAATATTTATCTATGTGCATGGACTAAAACGCCATGTATGTAAGGATTCTTTCATTTGAACATGGTAATGTTGATGGAGGCGGGAGTGAATCTGCTGGGAGATATTAAGGAGGTTTTCCAATCAGATAAGCTGGATGCTACTTTTAGTAATCGCTTATACATTAACCCACTTTCCCTCCTGCCTCGTATTCCTGATTTTCTACCCCTATGAATCTTCATTCGGTTCCAAAATGCACCCTCCAGGCAGAAACAAATTGTGTTGAAGTTGTGCAAATTGCAGGCATGCCAGAGTATTAATCCAGATCAATGAGCGGAGGGAGATTGAAAAACAAAGGATCTGTCAGGGAATTTGCTGCCTGCCCTGTGAGGATTCTCCTAACTGAACAAACAAATGAACACGCTTAGCCCGGGAGCCAAGGCAGCCAGCTTGCAGGTGGAGGGCTCATGTAATATGCCAACAATGAACATGTTATGCATCATACAAGTTACTTTTCCCAGCTACATAGAGCACAATGAAATGTTGTGACTAAGCCCCTGTCATCCTATAAGCACACCCATGATGACAATGTTTGATAGGTTAATTGAGGTTTCTTGTTTAAAATGCAATACTTCAATTACATTCTGTATGGTGCTGAATAAACTGCCGTATAGAAATGAACAGGCTTATTACACAGAGCACAGCAAAGTGCAACACTGGTGTGCAAAGTACACTTTTCCTTAGCAATCAGATTCCAGTTTATTAAAATAAGAACAGTGAAAATTGTTGTTTACTAGTTGCTATTGTCTTGCTTAATTAAAAACTTTACCTTTCCACACAAAAAATGCCATATACCCTGGGACCTAATCTGTCACAGACTGCCCTTATATATGTATGTGGTGAAAGCAAATTCTACAATCAACATTCCAGGACAGTAGTAGTTGCATGTATTAGCCATTCAGTACTACTGTACCACGCACACCCTTGAAATTCCACAGTGTTTAGGTCTTTGCTTACAAGTGTGTACAGCAAGTTATAATCTGATAAAGAAGCATCTACCTAAAGCATGGACAGGCATTCACTTGGGTGTGACTAGAAATCTTAATTGTGCAAGCACTTTGTATAGTCAGGGCACAGCATACATACCATCGGATCCAGCTACTTGGCCCTACCATGGAACACCCAGAGGTTTGTTAGTTGTGGCTAAACATACAAATAAACCAAAGCAAAAAGCCCAAAAGAGATGCTGCTGTACAGTAGTTAAATTCATGGATAAAATGGATAGACTTCAGGACAGGTCTTCCTCCCGGGAGAGGACTTTGGGCAAGTTGGGTCTACAACAGCCTATAGTAATTGGCCACATAGTTGCCCTATATAGAAGGCATGTTAAGGCTGGCCATATATTAGACAATTTCCTTAAAATTTTCCTTTAGATTTACCATATAATATGAGGTCACACCTAAACACTTTCACTTTCAATTTGTATGCAATCAGGCAGACCCTTGTACCACATATGGTAAATATAAAGGAAATTGAATTTGAAAAATTGTATAATGTTATAACTATTAGTTTGGGTTGAATGCCCCCCCCCCCCCACCATTTCGGTCATGACCCTTTGACAGAAGTCGGCTGCTGTACACATGGGCCGAATGTCGGCTAGTTCGCCTGACATTCGGCCCGTGTATACTGGGCTTAAATCTAGACTTTAAGGTGCTTGAACTAATTTGGTGAAAAAAGTAACATGTGTAAGGAACAATTGGCAACATAAATATCTTCCAATTCTATTAAGGATGAGCTCCGTTGTGTTCGCACAGCCCACGTGCAGAGCCCGCCAGAAAGTCGGCACTGTGCTGCGCTAATCACAGGCAGTGAGACATTTCCCGATCTCTGCAGCCGCGCATCGGGACAATGTCTCACTGCCTGTGATTAGGGTAGTGCAGTGCCGACTTCCTGACGGGCTCTGTACGTGGACTGTGCGAACACGCCGGAGTTCATACTTAAATTCTATAAACTCTGTACATACAAGTCAGTACAGTATGGTTGTGAGCTATGGACTGCAGGACAGTTTGTTGTTAACGCTCTAGTTTGAACCTATATTTTCGGATTACTAAAAAAGGACATACTAAACCGCACGGTGGCTAAGTGGTTAGCACTTCTGCCTAGAAGCACTAGGGTTCAAATGCCAACCACGGCACTACCTGCACTCTGTCTGAATGTTCTTCTTGTGCTTCCGTGGGTTTCTTCCAGGTACTCCAGTTTCCTCCCACACTCCAAAGACATGCTGGTAGGTTAATCGGCTCCTGTCTAACTTTGCCCCAGTAGGTCTGTGTGTGTGAATGTGAGTTAGGGACCTTAGATTTTAAGCTCCTTGAGGGCAGGGACTGATGTGAATAAATTATATATATATATATATATATATATATATATATATATATATATATGTATATATATATATATATATATATGTATATGTAAAGTGTTGCTTAATTGATGGCGCTATACAAGTACCTATAATAAATGGCATGTTGTTAAAGCTCAACTCTTGCCAGATGGCTATCCCCAACTCTCCAGGTGACTGCCCAAAAACTGTATACAGTTTGTATAGTTATGCAAAGCCACAGATTTTCATTGTGCACCATTACAATATTCTAGCCGCTGGCAACCTAACAACCAATGATGTTATCGCTCCTTGTCAGCACTGGGATCACATTAGCTGAGTGAGGGAGAGAAACTGAGGGAGAAGAGAAACATTGGAATACTAGTCAGTACCACTGTGCAAAGGTGTATTTGCTTTGGAAAAATAAATCGCCTCCAACATTGGGTGTCCTATGTGTGTGAATGTTGCTGCATTATGTAAAACTCCTTTTTTACATTTTAGAATGGGGTGCCTCGAGATTAGGCACCCTTTAAAATGCTGCACAGACTAAAGGAAAGGTTGAAACACACTGGCCTATTCCTTCTACTGTAGGCTCAAAGCTTTGTACAGAATCTTTCAAAACAAAACATCTAAAAACAAAGAGCCACAAAAAAAAAAAAGTTTCCCAATGAAAGTTGGTAACTTGGAGCTCTTCTTTAAATTGTTTAGTATAGGCCTGACTGGTACATACTGGTACTAAAATTCGGTTTTTCATGATTTAAACAATTTTATTAGATGCCAATGACGTCTACGGTCACAAGATGCATGATTGTTGCTGTAAAAATGCTCTTAAACACATTTTTGTCATAAGAACTCTTCCTTCAAAAGACAAAGGACTTCAGCAGACGGAGTAGGGAAGGGTTCAAATGTGTGTTAGGGTTTTATTGTCATCTGTGTCCCCCACTGGAGAGATTTCTACTCACTTCTTGTGTGAATGATAGGGGATCAAAGGAAGAAAAGTGACGGAAATCTCTCCGCTGGGGACAGTGATGGTAAGAAATTTTTTTTCAGTAAAGTGGAGAAGAATTACATTTCCTTCGATTTGTAACCATGGGGAATATTTGGATTTCTTAGTTACAGGATTCATTATTTGGTGATGCATAAGACTATTTCCTTTTAATTCTTTACTGTAATGGCAGGGTTGCTTTAGTAGCAGAAAAGTATATATCTGGCTATGATCCAATTTCTTGGCATTCATTTTTGGAGTATCGTGGAGTAATGGATTTTCTCCTCTATGAGCATGATTCACTTAATAAACCTCTGCTTCAGGTATTATTGTACAGTTTGAAATAGCCAAATCAACAAGATTACAATAATGGAATTCAACAGTAATGATCAATGATCAGCTTAGTATTATAGGAGTGGGGCATTATTTATGCTTGTACATGTGCAGACCAGAATAGCAATTATTGAAGGATGACATGAACTTTGTCTACAGCAAAAAAAAAAAAATGCACTGTCAACAAAATTGAATAGCAAAGGTAAAAACGGCTCAGCAAATATACAAGGCATTCACCAATCAATGTAAGCACTTTGATAAAAGAAAACTGTGCAACTTTTCAGTTCCAGAGATGAAACCTGAGGAATACTCTCATTTGTCTTAAGAATGCCTAACACAGATAATACAAATTATGAATTATCTGCAATAAGTTTGAAACTGTAGGAACAAAATATGCGCTTATTAGCATAAGAAGTGTTTATTATTTCAACAGTCAAGTACACTGAATAAAGCAAATTTTTAGTAGGTTGCATAGGCTGCGGTGAACTCCGTAACCTGGATAGATCTCCTTCTACCTACTGTTATTTCTAATGTTAATCTGGTGCTCTCGCTGAGTTCTGTGGCGAAATATTTCCCCCAAACAGCCTTGGGGGAAAAGTTTGCATAGACAGTAAAAAATAAAAAAGGAAATACGCTACAGTTTAGCTGCTAATTTCCCATGGTGCTTAGTTACTGCTTTTGTTACCCTATATTTTGCAACACTGGCAGAAAATATTCCCTTAAAATGGAGCATGTTCTCACATATGTCATGGAGAATGGTAGGAAAAAAAACCCCCATCAACATGTGTTTATGGATGCTCTGCCCTACGAGACCTGTTAGAGTAAACGCAGCGCAGCACATCTGTATGGCAATTCGCATTTTCCCAAGCGTTGCCACATGCATTATGGTGTGGGCAAACCCTGAGCTACCACTGAATTTTTTGAACAGAAGTTGCATAAAGGTATAAAGGTATAAATGTATTGGAGAAACAACATGCCCCTTGCCCCAAAGTAGATGGGAACTTTCCAAGTTCAAACTTACTTGGACAATACTTTTAAAGTCAATCTGTGCAGAAAAAAACAATAGGGTCACAGGCTCTCTACCTCCCCCCCCCCCCCACAGCTATACATATTCTCCTTTTTCTTTGCAGAATCCTACCTCTGTTAGCCATGAGATGAGAAGGGGGGGTGAGAGAACGGGGGGGGGGAGGGGTGAGAGAACGGGGGGGGTGAGAGAACAGGGGGGGTGCATACAGGACACAAACATCCATATTCACTAATTCTGCTTTGCATATTGGAAAATTCTGGCAATCTTTTTCATAGTTCTCAAAAGTACAACGAGCATGCTCAGTTCTGGAGAATGGACGGAGCAAACCCCCATTAATGTTTATGTACAAAATGTGCAGCATAGAAAAATGCTAAAAATTACTACAAAGAGTGCGACGTGTAATTATATAGAATGTATGCTCATACACAGATTTCCTGCTGTGTGGATGACAGGTTCACTTTAATACTGTTATTTGAGAGGAGGAAGCTTGATCCATCTTGGAATGGAAAGGGTTACACAGCAAGGTGCTAGATTGCCGCAAAAAGACCATGGATAATAAAACAGGCGACAAGAACTGCAAACTGCTCCCGCTGTGCAGATTAATTTTCAGTCTGTTCACTCACTAGCTTCCTTGACAGAAAGAGCTACACAATGCTTAGCAGAAGTACTATTTTCAACAAATATGTATAAAGGGATATTTGCATATCTGTGGATCACAAACCTCTTTTCAGGACTGGAAAGATTGAGGTCACTCAACAGGAGGTGCAAGAGCTGAACAGAACAGAAGCACAGCCTTTAAAACATAACTGTGCCCTAGGCTTGTGTTATTTTATGTAGTGTGGATTTCCAGGGCTGGCTCAATGTAAATGTGCAGTCTGTTTCACCTTAGAAATTATTTTCACAAGAACATCTATACAGTAAATGTATGACATTCCCAACACACATCCTAAAAATATAGTTATATCTACGGTATCTGTCACATTTCTTACAAAAGTTGATATTGAAAGGCTGCAGTGCTGGAACTTTCTCATCTATGCAGCCTGTTTTAGCTGCCTACTGGGCACCAACTTATTTCTAGGACAAAACATATAATTAGCACTGCCTCCTTGAATGTTGATTTCCCATGCTGCTGCTCCTCTCATCTCTCTATCCCTAGGCCAAATATAAAGTGGGTGGTCACTAGTGTGGAGAAATTAGAACCCCTGTCAGTTTTTATTGCTGCCTGTGCCCCGTTAAGGAGATTCACCCTCTCTCGTCATCATGTTTACTATTATCATTGAAAGTTAAAAAAAGTAAACGTAAATCCCAAATTTTGGGTTATCCCCAGAAAAGTAATGGAGGGGGAATCTGCTAATGGGGACACTAGTTCTGGTGACCTGGGGGTTCCCAAGGAATCCCCTTTATTTGTAGGGATTTCCTTTCACTTCGTGCAAAAACAGGAAGAAAGGTTGGTGCCATGGAAGTCGGCTAAAACAGTTTTATTAATGCAGGCAAAAAACAAAAAATCCAACGTGTTTTGGCTATCAGGCCTTAATGGCCTATGATTAAAGAGGAAGTAAGCCCTGATGGGTTTTACTTCCTCTTTGTTTTCCTGCAAAGGTAAAGCATAATGGGCTACTATGCATCGCATAGTAGCCCATTATGTGTCACTTACCTGACACAGGAGCCAGCGATGTCACCGCTGTCCACTCTTCCACGAAGCGTCCATCTTCCTTCCAGGTATCGCGGCTCTGGCGCTGTGATTGGCCGAAGCCGCGATGACATCACTCTTGCGCATGCGCACCGGAGCCGCCACTAATGGCATGATCGCCGGTAGCAACAGCACGCTCAGTGCGCCTGCGAGCCGCTGTCTACGGCGCATGCGCCGTAGACAACAGTTACCGGTCTTTTGCAAATATCTCCTAAACCGTGTAGGTTTAGGAGATATTTCTTGCACCTACAGGTAAGCCTTAATCTAGGCTTACCTGTAGGTAACAGTGGTCTGTAAGGGTTTACAACCACTTTAAGGCCTGATGATTGAAACACATTGGCTCCTTGACTGTTGTTCTCCTGCATTAATAAAACTATGTTTTAGCCAACTTCCATGGCACCAGCCTTTCTCCCTTTTTGCACAGATTGCACATGGAGGTTTGCAGAGACTTCCCAGGCTGAGTGCTGTGTTCTTGAGGCTGACAGGCATTACACAGGAGGTAATAGCTCAGATGCACCTGTTCAATTTCCTGTAACTTCCTGTTTGGCTATGGGACAGGAAGTGAAGTAAAATATCTGCAATGGGACACAAATTGCAAAAAAAAAAAAAAAAAAAAAATAATCAGACAGGGATTGCAACCCTCCCTTGCTCTATCCAAAATAAAAAAAATTAAAATTTGCCTATAGTTCTAATTTAATTTTCGACTGGAGTGTTTCTCACCAGCTTCCATTGTTGTGCAAGTGTGCATCTAAAAGTATAAAACTAGGAACTTTAATGTGCAAACTTAGCATTGCATATTGGTGTATAATGTACTTCACATGCTATGAAGATGCTCAAGGCTTTCAAAATGTTAACTACAAACACACACAACTTCACGATAACTGCACTTTTGACACTCTAGCACCAGATTTTAAAACAAGGGATAGAATGCTGCAAACGTGAATGTAAATTACAACACAGGCTGTTAAAACAACTCAATCCAAATGTCACCCTGAGTTAATGTTAGTAATCCACACTGTTCAGAGCATGCTAGGTCACTCACAAGCAAAACACCTACTGCATTAATCACTTTCTGGCCGGTATAAATATTTCATCATCAGACTGTCAACCTGCTTCTTCCTCTTCTTATCCTCCTTCTTTACGTGCTTACTGTTTTTCTCATCTTTTTTGTCACCTTGAAGGTCTTCTTCATCTAGGTCCCTATTTTTCGGCCCTTTTTTCACACTACCCCCACTACGGTATGATACTGTAGAACCAGATGAGGAGTCAGACTCAGATGATGAGGATGAGGACGAGGATTCAGATTCTTTCTTCTTTGACTTCTTCTTGGATTTCTTGGAGCGCTTTTTAGAACTCTTCTTTTTTCGATTGTCCTCAGATTCCGAGTCAGAGCTACTTTTTCTAGCTCTGCTTTTCCTGCTTGGTGCCCGAGAGAATTCCATAGCTGAAGCTGACCTCCTGAGTCCAGAGGATGTTTCTGCTTTTTCTCGGTGCAAGCTTTTTACACTCCGTACACTTTTTGAATCATCTTCATCATCAGAATCAGGATCAAGACTCTTTCTCTTGAACTTTATAGGCTTATAGCTCAGGACCTCATTGATTGCAGCCTCAAGATCTGGATCTAAGTAATTGCGATGAGACACAGGCTGAAGATCTCTGCTTTCCAGTTCATTGTCATCTGCGCCTGGTGTTCTTGCTTGGGGAGGTACAGAAAAACTACGCCCAGAATGCTGACTGTACAAAGAGCGACTATCACTAAATCCAACACTAACAGAGTCATCAAAATCATCTAAAGTGCTTCTGGCCATAGACATTCGAGTGTCTGATCGGCTTCCAAGAGTAGGGCTTTCCAGGCTAAAGTCAGAACGCCTACTAAGTGAGGGACTTACAGCTGACAAACCATTACGCGTCTCCTCTAATTTGGAAGTACTACGTCTTAGACTTGGAGGACTGGTAATACCAAAGCTCAGGGTTGATTTTGTGTCATCTTCATCTTCCAAACCCCGTCTACTAGATAGACGACTGGATACAACAGAAACTTTATCAAATTCAGGACTTGCAATTGACCACCTCTTGTCAAGTCCTTTCCTCGCCCTACTAGATGCCTCAGTAAATGCTTGAGAGACCATAGATGAGCGATCGTCCAAGTCTTCACTGCCTTGAGATTTTCTCCACGAACTCACTGATAACGTGTCATCAAGAACGCTTCCTGCAGAATCTTTCGGAGCCTTACGGAAAGATCTCTCTGGGGACTCAGGCCTTTCTTTCAGAGTTGAGAACAATGAATCCTCATCACCTTTACCGCCTATGGAGTCTTTAATAACTGCTCGCTTTCTATAACTCAGGGAACTCATTACAGACATTGGCCTCTCCTCCAACTCTTTCCCTTGTTTGACTGGCTTTGCTTCCTTTCCTTCTTTTAAGTCTGTACTTTGGCTAGGTCTTAAGTTTTCAATATGTGTGGAATTTTGAAGGGTGAAACAGAAAGTAGACAGAAAGAGTTAAATATAAATGAAAAGAGAAGGGAAAAAGAAAAAACGTGATATCTTTATAAACAGAGATGGAAAATAAAATATAATGTAATGCAAAAAGAAGAAAAATATACACTCATGTACATTAAAATGATAGAACTACGCAATTGTCCCTATTAAACTTTTTTTGAGAACCATTCGAAGGATAACATTCTCATGCAAACTTTCTCAGGTCAAAGATAGATTGAATATTACCAGTGGAGCCTAAGAATCTTGAGCTGGTTTTTACTAACAGAAGACTGTGGTAAATGAGCTCCCAAAAACGCTACAAGTAACACAACACAGACAACCTAATCGAATCCTATTGACTAAATTATTTCTTTGGCCAGATGAAAGAATTAAGAGCTCATGGCAGGCCATTTGATCTCAACAATATGCCTTGAAAAATGAGTTTGGGGACATTGGCATCGAGTTGCAATGCTGTGGCCTGATACTAATTGCTCGGAAATGACTAATGTATAGCCTGATTCAAGCTGGCTAGAGAGCACCCCAAGTTATAAATTGTGATTGGTTTCCTGCTTAATGACGCACACAATTTGCTGATGACCCTCAGCAAAGGGATGCAGGCTGACATAAACACGCTCCTTCAAGAAGTCTTCCACATCGAGGGCCTGCTTAACGAGTGAAATAGACAATTACCACTGCAGATTTCTGGCACAACTCCCCAGCGTTCAGTACTTGATTTAGACATGGATCTCTAAAAAAAATAACTTATTGTATACCTGGCATAAGCAAATCATGTATTGCAAATGAAACAGTCAGCTCTTGGGTAAGGATATTTTCTCTTTCTTTATGTGAAGCCAGCTGTCACTTTAGAATGTAAATCTTGGAGAATATGCAATTGTATTCAAAGACACAAATTTAAAAGGAGAGATTGAGAGACAGATGGCAAGTGAGGGTGAGAAGACTAAAACAGAACATTTAAAGGTAACCTACCCTGTGCCTTCTAAATGTGTCATAACACAGATGTGTAACTTAAGATGAGAAGATATACTTCTGATTCCAGATAAATTGGTTCACATTATTTTAACTGCAGATTTTGTTTGGGATGGAAAGTAAGAGGTTAAACATAGTAAAAGATTGCACATTGTCACCTCACTATTCACCACGAAGCTGTACGTTTCCTCTGATGATCTCCGGAACAATACAAACATTTTATAGCACATTCTTCATCCAATCAGCACATGAAGCATAGTTAAACCATTTCGACATTTTACGTTACAATGTATGAGTGCTTTGGTTCATAGGAGAATTACACATTTTAACCATCATTATCAGACTTAGAACATGAGTGGCAGGGAGCCTGCCCCTAGAATGCATAAAAATAAATGATCAGCTGTTGCTTAAACACTGCATCTAATTTTTGGACCACCCCAATGTGACTTCCTTGGACTGTCTGCATATAGACTGCACAGTTAAGCTCAGCACAAATAATCATTACCGGCATTTGCGGATACTTGCCAGGGATCAGAACTACCTGCCAAACGCCCCCGTTTAACCATCCGTTTGAACATATCCTTGGAGTATGTCACATTAAAGAAGCCCAGACATGTTCAATTACAAGGAACCAAAATTTCACATTAACATTCACCAACCTTGAGCTCTTTAAACTGCCATCATCTGAGAAGGCTTTGGAAGAACCTTTGTTCTTTGACAGCCAGGACTTTACACCATCCACTCGTTCGTCAAGCTCGGAATCTGCATCTGAATCTCCATCGCTGTCAGAAAATAATATACAGTTCTTTAGTTTAATTCCCTAAGATCATAAAGTATGGGCTATCTGCATTTACAGAGTTAGTTTTATTTAAAAAGGTAAGGGGTAAGAACAGAGAAAAAGATAAAGATAGAAGAATGCAATCAAGGATTTATATGTTAGCCATTCCTGGATTTAGTATGACAAAAAAAAAACATAACGGCAGTGATAATACTTGAGGAATGTTTCATTGCAGATTTTAGATTTTACTGCCAAGTATAATGTTCAGAAGAAAAAAAAACTATTTTTTTTTTTAAGTAACCGTCAAAATATTCCATTTATTTTCTTGGATATATGGCATACCCTATTGCTATTTGTATGGGTACATTTATTAAAGAGCACATTCAGAAACCGTTGCTTGACTGAACCTTTGACCAGCTGAAAACGAGGACCTTGTAAGCTTTGGTCATACCCTGCAAATAGTGGTGGCTGGTGTGTTTTTTTTTTGGGGGGGGGGGGGGGGGGCCGAAAACACCCCACCTAGGTGGCAGGCAGTGGCTCCTGTTTCCTGTTCTCCATCACAGCGGCTTCCTTCCCTCCTCCTAGGCATTCAATAGGATCGACAGTCCTTTCAGCCAATGGGGTGATGGGTCTCAAGACCTGCTTCCTGATTGGCCGGGAAGAGGATCAATGTTACAGTAACGAATATTCATTTGCTATTGTAACACACCTGTGTGATCTCGGTTTGCATTCTCTGCGCTCTGAGCCCACCCTATTTTGAAGCCTATTAGAGCCTCCCCCATTGGAATCCATGCATCCAGTGTCCTGCAAGGGGCCAGACGTGTGGATGGGGGGGGGGGGGGGGGGGGTGGCACTCATGCACCCTTAATGGGCGAGCCGCCCCTGCCTGTGAATATTGGTCACAGTGTAATAGTGAACTGTGGCTCATTGATTTATAGTTGTAATACATACTGCTGTACTGGGCTCCTTAAGAAACCTTGTATAAGGGAGCAACACAGAAATCACCAATGCTGATCACCTCCAATTGTCATTTGCCAGGCTTAGTCAGAATCACTGATGCAGGACATGTCTATAGAGCGTTTTACCTTTTGACTCCGATTCAAAATTACACACCCCCGCTTCATGCATCTTGGACTCAGATTCCAATATATGTATCTTTATATCTTTTCCTCGACACAGAAAAGAAACACTGGGTGGTGACCACAGTGATTGGCTAATCACAGTGCTTACATGATCGTGAGTTGGTTCTCCTGGCTCCCGATCGTTAGAAAGAGACCCGGAGCGGTCAGCGATAGCCTAGTCTCAGTGCTGGGAGTGCGCAATCAAGCATGCTTCCAGACAAACACAGGAGAGCATATATGCGGTGCCCGCTTCCTTGATGCCTGATTTATGTGTTCCATGGTCGTAAATGGGTTTAGGTCATAAAAAATGAAATCACAGCATTTATAGTTCTTTTATGACAGTTTTTTGCTACTCTTACACTAGGAACTCCTCTAAATTCCTATGAAGCTTTCAACTTTATGAAATCTGGTACTTGAATACTAAAGAAAGCAAACCCTGATCCATATATGACAGCAGGTTTTCTACTTTACCTATACATTTTTCAATCCCTAATTAAAATATAATGGTCCCACACCCTGGCACCAGGAATGCATGTTTTTCTGCAATAACTCACTCTGAATTTAACCCCTCTATGTGTTTTAAAGTGGTTATAAAGTCTAAACATTTTTTTCCTTAATACATTCCTTGCATTGAGGTAGAAAATGTTAAGGCATTAGTATCGCCCTACCCCTTTTACTTGTCTGAGCCCTCATTTGATCCAGTGCTGTGCCTGTCTGCAGCTCTTGTCTCTACTCACTTCCTGGTCTCTTGGGCTTTGCTTGGGGTGGAGTCCTGCTATCTGTGTCAATAAATGCAGACAGGCTTGGGAGCGAGCCTGCACAAGTGCCCCCTTAGAAAGTGGCTTTCTTTGGGGGCACTCTGCGGATGGAGGGGATGAACCAGGAGCCCCGGGCGCTTTGAGCAATTCCATTGCACAAAGCAGGCAAGTATAAACTTGTTTGGTATTTAAAATCACTTTCAATTTTACCTGAATGTTAGTTAGGCTGATAGCCAAAACAGAGCAGGCCTTTATAATATCCTATAGTTAACCTCATTAACAGTGAGTTGTTTCAGATGCTTACCTCTTGCACACCAGCATTGTTGGTGATCCATTTGTGATTTGGATGTATGGCCATTTCTTCTCTTAGTTTTGTGTAGCGTATGGAATGTAAAATGTTTCTTTCCTATCTATTTTTGTCTCAGCAATAGTGGTCACCAGGGCAGATAGAGTGAATCACCTCAAGCAGCATTAAAGTTCACATGGGTTCTAATCCCCCCCCATCCAATACAAAATTGAAAAGTTTTGGCTACACATACCATACAGCAATATAGGAAAAATTGTGTGCACAGATAACTAATGCATTAATGGCAAGAACCTTAACATATGCCACAAAGCATTGATTCTGGCTCATTCCTTTCAATTCTCCTTAAAAACATAAAAGCTTCATCAAGCATACAGGTACAGTGAATACTGCAATACAAATGTGCAATAGAATTCACAGTTCTGTATTGTTCTGCTATCTCCCACAGCGCCTTGTTGCATTTAAAATCTACTTGTGTCATTATGACAGCCTGGTAAAGGTTTAGGATCAAATGGGAATGCCAATTGCGGTGCCGACGGACTCACTCAGGCAGCTGCTTGCAAACCTGAAAGCAGCAAGGGTAATTTAAACCGACTCGCCTGTTACAATAATTTAAAATCAATAAATATTTCAGCATTTCTGGCCTGACGTCCGTATTGGAGATGACTAGAGCAGAAGGCTGGGCGGCAGGATAGGCTTTAAGAGAGAGTGGATATTTCAGCCAAGGCAGCGTTACATAATATTTAGTGATGCTCTGTAAAGAAAACTAATTTGCAGCACTGAGTGTATTAAAAGGCTGCTGTCACGGCAATGTGTCATCAGCTGAACTCTTCATCCTCACGCCGGCAGCTGGTGCAATTCATCAGGGAGATTGCTTTACAGGCGAATTTATGAAAAAAATTACAAAAATGACAAGAGCATTCGAAATAAAAGATGATCTTAAAATGATTTTCACACCTTGGTGCAGTCAATTTTCTCTATATATATTAAAAAATAAAAATGTGAAACACTTGAAAGGTTGTCGGTTTTTGCTCATTTAATATCCAGAGCCACTGATAAGGCCAAGACTCGAAGTCAAAATCAGAGACCTGACAAGTTGACCCTAAACTGGGTGTGCAGAACATATAAGAATCACTCACTATAATCTAAGATCTTTCAGAGTAGCTCCTTCTCAGAGGTTCCGAGAAAGAAAACAAGCAAGTTGTATCAAATTAGGTTATGCAAATTCCACCAAAAGAAAACATGAAACATCCAGTGGACACAGTTTAAAGTCACCCCACGGTTGTAGAGGGCAATTCACAAGACAACACTGCAAGGTAGATCTTGCAGCTGAAAACCTCTGGGCGTAGGAGGACACCACCAAGAAACAAAGTCCGCTGATGTCCATCAAAAGACTTCCCCACTTGCTTTCTAATGTCCAGGATGCCTAAGAAATTTTGAGAGTGGAACAGGAATATGGATCCTATTTAAAGATTTGAGCCTAGCCAGAGAGTAAAGGTGGGCTCACCAGCCACCAATCCATGCTGGGAAACTGCGACTGGTGAGTGGTTCCGACCTTGTGTGTGTCCAACATATGTAATTAAATCTAGTGTTGAAAGATAAAGATATTGAATGGAAGAGATGGAAAGCTAAATCCAGAGATTTCTTAACTGGTGACCTCAAGATATAAGCTATAGCCACAACTAGACTATCAATCTTGGTTACACTTAGTCTTTACGGCTTTTTATTTTCATAATTTTTTTTTTTTAAAGAAAGCTGTTTTAACAACTAGAACGTGAATAAGTTTGCTTTATGGTTCTAAAACAGAAATGGTTTACCCAACACCATCTCTCTAATAAATGAACTTTAACTGAGCAATCTAAAACTCTGCCACTCTTGACAGAGTTTATTTAAGTTAAAAATGTTTGTTTCAGAAGGTTTATAAAGCGTCCAGAAAAAAGAAGGTACACGCGGGAAAAAATAGTCCTGTATCTGCTTCAAAAATAATAACTGTCCCCTGCAGTGAGTGAGGAAAGTGATGGCAGCTAAAGAATTGGCCTTATTTAACGACTTTCTCCTTGGAGATGAATAACAATTTGATGGACCAAGTAAACAGTGTGTTTAAAGTAAGTATGGGGAACCAGAGGCCATAATCACTTCCCATTTGACTTACACCTACACAGGGACCTAGCAAACTTGTAAATCTGCTTGACATATGTAGCTGTACTATAAATTGCCGCCTCCTCCCGACACACAGAAACATCCGTCAGCCGCCCCTCCTTCCTCCCACCCTGGCATACCGCTGATCTGATTTCCAACACCGCTGTGGAGATTTGCTAAATCCATTCCCTGCTTTCCTAAAGCAGTTTCTGGTGACACTGTCTGAATACAGAGTGGCCTCCTGCTCTCATTATGTGTGGAGGGAACGACAACTGTGGCTGCACTGCTAGTAAATGGAAATAATTTTTTTCCTGCTTGGCTGGGTAATAGTATAAACAGCAACACCACCTCTCCTCACCCCTTAACCCTCTTGTGTCTTCCCCTCTTCCTCACATCCTTCCCTTCTAACTACAACTGAGGCAGCCAAGAGCTCTCATGGGAGAATGGGACAAACTCTGCTCAAATTGAAAGCATGCCTGAAAACGGTTACATGGCATTAGCGGCAATCAGCAATTTACTCCATGGCATTAAGCTTTTTTCTGTCTAGAGACACGAGGCATATTGTAACCTTTATCTCTGGACTAGTAACTCATTACTATCACTTTTCAAGTAACATAAATTTATAAGTTTACAATTAAAGAAAACTCATACGCCAAGGATATTAAAAACTGACAAAGTTTGCCAGAACAAGTAACATTGTAATACAATCAAGGCATAACATCAGCTACAGAAAAAAACGATAAAGTTCAAAGTCATTTGTCAGCAATTTCGAAGTTTAAGGAGTTGCACGTTAGAGTGACCACTGAAGGACTGATAGATATTTCGATTGATTGTAAAGCTTAATTTTTTTTTTTTCTAAAATAACAAGCGTTATTTTTTCCTGCTCTATAGAAGTGGTTTTGCACGGAGCAGCCCAGGACCTTCTCTTCTTGGGTCAACTGCCGATGCTCTAGGTACCTCCTTATCTTGGTGCATCACTATAAGAAACTGCTTACAATGCTATGGGTGCACTTGCGGGCTCACTCCGGAGCCAGGCTGTGTGCATTTATAGTGAATACAACCTGGCTCAGCCCTGCCCTCCACTCCCTCCTCACAGGATTTGACTGACAGCAGCAGGAGCAAATGGCTACCACTGCTTTCACTTAAGACAGGAAGAGAGAGCAGGGCTGCTACACTCGGGCACAGCGCTGGATTGAGATAGGGCTCAGGTAAGTATTTAGAAGGTGAAGAAGCGATACAACCAATGGGACATTTTTTAACCTAATGCAAGGAATGCATGAGGGTAAAGATTTCCTGCCTTTAGAAACACTTTAACTAAACCTATGATCCACATACAAACTACTGTCAGAGACTTTTGGAGCTCCTACACGCTAAAAGTCGAAGAACAAAATACTTATCAAACAGAAATTTAGAGCTTGAATAACTACTCTTTACTTTTTATTTTTTTTATTTACATGTTTTGTCTACTGTTAGGTAAAAGGGAAAAGTCTTCATCTCATAAAGCCCACCTCCAGCTAGACCATTTTCTTTTCAAAATGCTGATAGAAAGGAAACAGGTTAGAACTTTTGTCAGGTTTTTGCTAAGGCTTGTATCTCTGTTGGGCAAATTTTAAGTCAGTCACTTCCTACGACATTGAAACCAGGACATAAAATAAGGGAAAAATGTGTACATCTGGCACAGGAAGATGCACAAAGCATAATATAATCCACAGAGGCTTTAATGCTTAAAGTGGTTGTTAAGCCACTTTCACATCTTCATACCATCCCCCTCTGTGTTGTAATCCTGTGTGCCCCTGTGTGAGTGATTTATAACAACAAAAAAGCCTGCTATACCCCATTTCAGAGCTCTTCTCAGCGATCACATGAGCGGCTGGCTTTCTTTTGCCCCCGTCCGATGGCCCTGCCCACTGCATCTGAGATGCCCCCGCTGACATCACTCGGGAGAGGAGAGAGAGCGAGACAGCCGATCATGTGATAGCGGAGTCAGCGCTCGGGGGGGTTATAGCCAGGCAGGATCAGTCAGGTATTTTAGGTGATACAGGGGGCCAAATGACACAGCACAAGCACTGTGCTGTATAACATGCTTTAACTAAGACTGCCCACTGTCATATGAAGGCGGCAAGAAACATCTCTTGTTTCGGGCCGCCGTCATATGACGGCACTAACTTTGCGGCCACTAGGGGGCGCGCGCGCGTGCCAGCCGCGTCGTTGGGGACCCGATGCGTGTGCCCGGCGGCCGCGATGTCCACCGGGCACCTGCGATTGCCCAGTAACTGAGCAGGGCGTGGATCTGTGTGTGTAAACACACAGATCCATGTCCTGTCAGAGGAGAGGAGACCAATGGTGTGTCCCTTGTACATAGGAACACTGATCGGTCCCCTCCCCCAATCAGTCCCCTCCCCCCACAGTTAGAATCACTCACATAGGGAACATATTAACCCCCTGATCACCCCCCTAGTGTTAACCCCTTCCCTGACAGTCACATTTATACAGTAATCAATGCATTTTTTAAAGCACGGATCGCTGTATAAATGTGAATGGTCCCAAAAATGTGTCAAAAGTGTCCGATATATCCGCCGCAATATCGCAGTCACGATAAAAATCGCAGATCGCCACCATTACTAGTAAAAAAATAAAAATAAAATAATAAAAATGCTATAAATCTATCTATCCCCTATTTTGTAGACGCTATAACTTTTGCGCAAACCAATCAATATACGCTTATTGCGATTTTTTTTACCAAAAAATATGTAGAAGAATACGTATTGGCCAACTGAGGAAAAAATTTGTTTTAAAACAAAAAAAAAATTGGATATTTATTATAGTAAAAAGTAAAAAATATTGCGTTTTTTCAAACTTGTCCCTCTTCTTTTGTTTAAAGCGCAAGAAATAAAAAAACGCAGAGGTGATAAAATACCACCAAAAGAAAGCTCTATTTGTGGGGAAAAAATAATAAAAATTGTATTTGGGTACATTGTTGCATAACCACGCAATTGTCATTCAAAATTTTTTCCCAGCGCTGAAAGCTGAAAAATGGCTTGGTCAGGAAGGGGGTGCTCGTCCCTGGTAGGCAAGTGTTTTAAAGAAACAGGATCTTTTTTTTTGGGGGTTAAACGCTTTAAGGAAGAATTTTTATTGTCATTTTGGCTGGAGCAGGCCCTTTAACAGGTCATACATCGGATTGAGTTTCAGAGTTTCTAGTATCAACTTTTGTTGACTACTCAGCAAATTAACAAGGAGTATCAACATCAACCTCGGCAAGAAGCCGTCTCTGTGGACTAAAAATCTATTCACTGGCTCTAAACTACCAAAGAAGAGTAATTTTCCTAATCTGTTGTCACATTTAATACCAAAGCAGTCCCAAGGTGAAATAGTTTTTTTTTTTTTTTTAAATTCTCCAGAACTTGATTGGCTATTTGAAGTGAACACTGTGGAGAGAGAAGCATGCCTCTTTTATTGGCTCCATTCTGTCTGACAGCTTCATGCACTTTCAATATCACATTTGCTGAATATACCAAGTTCTAAAAACAAATGTTTTCAGCAAATGTTCCATAAAAAAAACACAAGACAAAATGAGAATTTATGAGCACTCTCCCTTAGTCCATATTACGTTCTACTAAATTATGCTCTGCAAGAAACCAGGGTCTCAAAAGGATTTAAACTGGGAATGCACTGGAGGAACCATACAGGTTTCATTCCTGCCATATCTACAGTTAGCCGTCTACACTTATGCTCATCATAATCACATAGGTATCCAATTTAACAAGACAGGCAGACAGCAAACAATATGTGATCTGTGTCTCAGTCACTCAGACTGAACAGGCTTATCACTTCCAGAGTCACTGTCTCCGGTCAGTGAAGTCAGATTAAGACTGTATTTACAAACCTACTGGAATATAAATCTACAGATAGACACAGGGTCAGTAACTAATATTTGTACTATTCCCAATATGACATATTTGTCCAAGTTAAGTAACTCATGTATTTTTTTCTCATCAATAGAGCCAAAACTTATGAGAGGGGTGCCTTTAGGGCTTGTTCACACCATATAGTGTGCCCGAGCAACGCGTTTTTTTGCATGTTCCCGTGCGTTTAGGGCAGCTATGAAATGCACATACATTATACAGGCACAACTTTTTCCATTGCACCAAATCGCAGAACCATGTGTTTTGGCGTCTGGCACTCACGTTTGCGAAATGCGAGGGGGCGCCATTAAAAATAAATGGCACCCATGTGCATCTGTATAAGGCAGCGTGTTTTCGTGCAGTGCGAGAAAATGTACGACTTTGCGCATCAGCCCTCACTGCAGCAGACATACTACAGAGGGATTTAGCGAACCTATATAATTAAACATTATGACTCAATGAATGGGCAGCAGACTGCACAGGTATGGCCTGCCTCACTGTGTGAAACAAAGCAATTCCACAGGACAATCAACAAGTTACAACCTTTTTATATTATATTGAAAATTGCTGTAAGAATAAATAGGTTAGGAAGTTTAAATACTTTTGAAAAAAAAAAAAACCTTCATAACAGTCAATGGGATTAACAAAACAGACATGCACTTGTCTGGGTGAGAGAGGAACCATGCAGTTATGTAAGGGATCTTTCCAGGGAAGGTAATTGAAAGGGGAGTTATTGTTGCTTAATGCATGCTGAAATTAAGGGCAATTTAAAATCATAACTTAACACCATGTCCTCACTTTTTATTCTTGCGTTTATGATACTTGGTCACCATGTCCTGTAGACTGAAAACATGGAAATAAAATAAAACATGAGAGAGTGTCAGATGAAAAAAGAAAAGTAACATGAATAATGGAGTAACGGGCCCCATTTATCAAAGTGTGAGATGTATTGTTCAGACAGGTCATGCAGCCCACACTCATACAAATTCTCCTTTTTGTTTTCCTATACTGCAAAGGGAAAACATGACTGTACTTTGCTGGATACATGCTGTCTGGTGCAATGTTCTCTCAGACGTCACTTTAATAACGAACGTCCAATGTTTTTGAGATCCAATGGATGTCTCCACTGCCAGTTACTTCTGGGATAATTCTGCTGTTTAGCCCAAAGTGATGAAATCTCGGAAAACTGTTACTGGGGCCCAAAAGTGTTGGTAAATGTGGCTTAATACGCTTAAAACATGGCTTACCCTAATAAATGTGATCACTGAGAAACAAACCAGATAATACAACATTAGGGCTAAATTTCTGCTATTACTAAAGGAAATGCAATTATAGCAACCACCATAAGAGAGTCAAAAGGTCCTATACCTGTTAATGAGGTCTTCATTATCATCACTCTCCATCTCGTCTTCTATGGCGGCTTGAAGATCCCCAATGCGCTTAAAAGCAAGTTTCAGATCTGATTGTAAACTCTGATTTGCAGCTTCCAAGCTCTCAAGATCCATTTCCTACAGAAATATGAAACGTTTCAGTGTTACCATATACAGTAGCCTGTAAAGACTGAACAAAGCAGTATACATTAACCAGTAGTGCCTTTAGCCCTTTTCGATGAACAAGCCAATATGAGTTCAACACAAACATTTGCATGGAGGAAAGTAATGTGAAGTTAGGGAATACATATGACCTAAAGTTGTATGGACTGATATACTGTAAATACAATAAAAGTTATAGAATTTAAAAACAAACACTATGAAAATCATTGCAGCATATTCAAGATGCAAAAACAAAAAAAATTGTATACACAAATGTGATCTATATATACAGTATTTCATAAAAGTGAGTGCACCCCTCACATTTTTGTAAATATTTTATTTTATCTTTTCATGTGACAACATTGAAGAAATTACGCTTTGCTGCAATGTAAAATTAGTGAGTGTACAGCTTGTATAACAGTGTAAGTTTACTGTCCCCTCAAAATAACTCAACACACAGCCATTAATGTCTAAACCGCTGGCAACAAAAGTGAGTACACCCCTAAGTGAAAATTTCCAAATTGGGCCCAATTAGCCATTTTCTCTCCCCGGTGTCATGTGACCTGTTAGTGTTACAAGGTCTCAGGTGTGAATGGGAAGCAGGTGTCTTAAATTTGGTGTTTTTTCTCTTACTCTCTGATACTGGTCACTGGAAGTTCAACATGGCACCTCATGGCAAAGAACTCTTAGGATCTGAAAAAAAAAAAAAATGTTGCTCTACCTAAAGATGGCCTAGGCTATAAGAAGATTGCCAAGACCCTGAAACTGAGCTGCAGCACGGTGGCCAAGACCATACAGCAGTTTAACAGGACAGGTTCCACTCAGAACAGGCCTCACCATGGTCAACCAAAGAAGTTAAGTGCACATGCTCAGCATCATATCCAGAGGTTGTCTTTGGGAAAAAGACGTATGAGGGCTGCCAGCATTGTTGCAGAGGTTGAAGGGGTGGGGGGT
Source organism: Lithobates sylvaticus (assembly GCA_028564925.1). Classification (NCBI taxonomy): domain Eukaryota; kingdom Metazoa; phylum Chordata; class Amphibia; order Anura; family Ranidae; genus Lithobates; species Lithobates sylvaticus. The sequence goes on from CM053027.1 coordinate 101,172,868, forward strand.
CAGCCTGTCAGTGCTCAGACCATACGCTGCACGCATCAAATTGGTCTGCATGACTGTTGTCCCAGAAGGAAGCCTCTTCTAAAGATGATGCACGAGAAAGCCTGGAAACAGTTTGCTGAAGACCTGCAGACTAAGGACATGGATTACTGGAACCATGTCCTGTGGTCTGATGAGACAAAGATAAACTTACTTGGTTCAGATGGTGTGAAGCGTGTGTGGCGGCAACCAGGTGAGGAGTACAAAGACAAGTGTGTCTTGCCTACAGTCAAGCATGGTGGTGGGAGTGTCATGGTCTGGGGCTGCATGAGTGCTGCCGGCACTGGGGAGCTACAGTTCATTGAGGGAACCATGAATGCGAACATGTACTGTGACATACTGAAGTAGAACATGATCCCCCTCCCTTCGGAGACTGGGCCGCGGGGCAATATTCCAAAATAACAACCCCAAACACACCTCCAAGATGACCACTGCCTTGCTAAAGAAGCTGAGGGTAAAGGTGATGGACTGGCCAAGCATGTCTGCAGTCTGAAACCCTATTGATCATCTGTGGGGCATCCTCAAATGGAAGGTGGAGGAGCGCAAGGTCTCCAACATCCACCAGCTCTGTGATGTCGTCATGGGGGAGTGAAAGAGGACTCCAGTGGCAACCTGTGAAGCTCTGGTGAACTCCATGCCCAAGAGGGTTAAGACAGTGCTGGAAGATAATGGTGGCCACACAAAATGTTGACATTTTGGGCACAATTTGAACATTTCCCTTAGGGGTGTACTCACTTGCTGCCAGTGGTTTTGACATTAATGACTGTGTGTTGAGTTATTTTGAGGGGACAGCAAATATACACTGTTATACAAGCTGTACACTCACTACTTTACGGTGTAGCAAAGTGTCATTTCTTCAGTGTTGTCACATGAAGGGAGAGGGGGAGAGAGAACAGCACATGAGATAAGACCTACCCCAAAAATAAGCCCTACAGTGTCTTTTGCTGACAAAATTAATATAAGACACAGGCTTATTTTCGGGGAAACACAGGGTATATATATATTTATATTTAGGTATTTATTAATTTTTTTTAATACCAGGTCAACATCAACAAATGAAATGACTGAAGTAACCCACAGCACCACACTAACATCCCTCAAATTGATAACAGGTATTTAATTGGTTCACAAAGCAAGGGCCTCAACAGTGTTTATGCCACAGGTTTGCTATTAACAGAAGTAGTCCTAAATGGAAAAAGTATAATAAATCTATACTGTAGCAAAACACCTATAAATTACCAGTTCATGTCTTTTGCGGCTGGCTTCAGCCTCTTTTTTGGCCAGTTCTCCCATCTCCTCTTTCGAATCCCTGATCTGTCGCTGTATCCTTTTATTTTGCTCCTTCTCACGGTTCTCTGCAGCGGCTCGCTGATCTCGCTCTTCTGTCAGCTTTTCTATGTTTTCTTTTAACCGGGCAACCAAACTCTGTAGGTGGAACAGCATGAGACTGTGAATGGAGTACTCGATCTTGATTTAGAAAACTATCAGACATACATACAAATAAAAAAGTCTTACTTTGCAAATTTAGATTTTTCTTTATATTTGGTGTAGAATATAATTCTACAAAATCAAAAAATGTGAGATACATTTTATGAAGCATTAAGGAAATCTATTTTTTTCTGCTGATTTGTAGCACTAGGAAGGTACTGCTCATTACAAGCTTTAAAGAAGTCCTTTACATAGAACCAACCATTTTGTTTTGGACGGAGCATATGTTTATTATAATTTATGCTAGGGTAAGACATTACACCATGAAGTTGTTTCTTTAATTTTCTTATCTCAGTGTTCAATGAATGTCAAAAGTAGGTACAGATTTAACTGACCTTAAAATACAGTAACCTAGGTTCAAATAAGATCCTGCACTGCCTTTCCTCGCTACACTCTACCCAAAATGAAATTAACAGTACTGGATGTCTAATATTTGTACAATGGTTTAATAGCACCTGTGCTGCATGTGATCCACGTTTAGAACTCAACTGGTACTGCACTTGGGGGTAATTAAACCTCTACAATATATGTTATTCATGGTAATACCAGAACATATGGCTCAACTGAGCACAGGTGCGTACAAAGCATACTAACATAACCATAAATAAAATTAAATCATTCACGGAAGAGGTCAGGGACTCTTCTTACCTCCATGCGCTTCACTTGTGTTCTCTCAAATTCCAGCCGTGTTTCCAGTTCTCGAATTTTGGCCTCTTGTCTGCTTACTACAGATTTATCCACCATAGACTGCTCCAGGAACTCCAGCTGACTCTGCAAGCCTTGTAACTGTACAATGAGATACATGCGTCACTGAAACTACCAAACAAGCAATGAAATGCTGCCATTACACAGCATTTACAACCCCCTGAATGATATTTAAAGTAGTATTTGCATTGTTCTGTTTTTGAAGAACGAACATAAATAGAGATTGCATTTACAGGCTTCCGCGACAATTGTCCTAAAATGATCTGCATTTCTTGCTTATTAGCTTTACTGAACAGGAAAGATTCCGATCTGATTATGCAAATATTCATATTACATAGGAGTGAATCATCTTTTCTGTTTGGTAAAATTCAGTGGTCAGCCATTACTGGTCACATGGAGATCAATGGGCAGATAACCAAATTACAATGGGGTTGATAGTACATCCCTAAGCATTGAGTATTTATTTTGTAAAAGAGGCAGCTACATGGAAAATGTTCAATATGACTACTTATGGATGGAGGCGACACAAGAAGACCACCTGTTACTTTTAAATAAAGGGTAACAAAAAATGGATAGAAGAACATGAGAAAGTAAGACTTTTAAGAAGATGACCAGAATTTTTTTTGTATTGTCTTCTATACCGCCACTTCCCTTAGCACTGTACAAAGCATAACACACATAGCTACATGGAAAAAGTTAAATAAGAACCTAAAATTGCACAGCTAACCATATAAAACACAATGAGTGAAAATCATTTTTTTTTGCTGGGTATCAGACAGAACAGGAAGTAAACGGAAATCTCCAATCCCAAACAGGGACACTGGCAGCAAGAAAATCAACTGGTCTAATAGAGTGGAGAAGGGGTAAAAACTTTGTCATCTTTTCACTACCATCTGGAGAAAATTGCCTTCAGGCACAAGCCAGATTACAAATCAGAAAGCGAGGAGAAATTGTCTCAATGGGGCATACAGATATCTTACAAATAACAATTTCAGGTCCTCACAACAAGGTAAAACAATGCACTGCTATCAGTAAGCGGGATCATTCATTATAACTGGAGCCCTCATTAAATTTTCTATATCAAATTATCTAAACCAAGTAGAAAGGGATCAAAATATTCAGATTAAAATACAGCAAGTCCTATGCAATGTCACTATCTGCTAACAGGTTACTTAGAAATGGCAGTGGTTTTGTCCTCTAGCAATGTTAATACCCTCAACCAAAGGCAGATGTGTTTGTCTTAATAAGAAGCTTTGCAAGGACAGACTAGAATGGATAAAATTATAGGAGACCAGGGAAAAATATAAGAGAACTGAGAAATACACACCATCAGAACATGTTAAGAAAGAATGTAGATTGTCAAAGATAGAATGAGCAATATAAACTGGAATGAAAACCTTACCTAATGGTTTCTACGCTTTCATGACCCTACAAGGCTACACTTATGATAAAAGATGCTTAATGTGCTCGATGTCTGCAACCAAAGAGGCTTCTATTTTCCATGAATAGGCTCTGTTGTGGCAAAGCTAGTTAACTGAAGCCTTTCAATATGAGTCCTTGATTCCAGGCAGGAGTGGAAGTAACAATAAATACAAGAGGAGATAACAGAGTCAAGGAAAAGGATTCTTGAAAGTGAAAACGATGGAGAAAAAAAATAAGTATAAAAAAAGAAGAGGCAGCCATAGAAAAGATAGAGGATAGAGGAAACCAGAGAAAGTGCAAAAAAGTCAAATTAAGTCAGAAAAAGCAAAAGGAATTCGCAAGAGGTCAAGGTACAGTGAAAACTGCAGTAAAGGCAAAGACACCAGAGAAGAGGTAGAAAGCATTAAAAGAAATGCAATTTAGAAAACAGAAAATTAGTAGGATAGGCATCTTGGTACAGGGAATCCTACCCAAAAATAGACAGGCACTCCGTAGTCCAACTAAACCTAACAAATATGGCTGGCAGGACAAAGAATTCCCTTACCTAATGGTTCACACCCAAAACAATGCAGGTGTTTTTCTGAGTTAAATGTGAATTGCAAAGATTTTGAAAGAACCTTCAACGTGCCACCATGAAAAACTGCAACCTGGACTATTTTTGATAATGTAGCACACAGCAACACAATGCACATGTGCGATGTGGTGGGCTATAGTACAGGTGCATGTTTTTTAACCACTTGCTTACTGGGCACATATACCCCCTTCTTTTTTTTTTTTACACAAATAGAACTTTCTTTTGATGGTATTTAATCCCCACTGAGTTTTGTATTTTTTGCTAAACAAACAAAAAAAGACCAACAATTTTGAAAAAACAAAACAATAAAACAGTTTTCATAGTTTGTTATGAAACTTTGCAAAGTCATTTTTCACCTTCACTGACGTGCGCCGATTAGGCTGCACTGATGGGCACTGATAGGTGGCACTGATCAACAGTACTGATGGGCACTGGTAGGTGGCACTGATGGGACCAATGTCCCTTTTACAGAAGCCGGTAATCTGCGTTATTTTTTCCCCGTGCGCTGTCAGCGTGAGGGAAAAAAAAAACAACATAACGGGCTTCTGTTTACATCATGTGATCAGCTGTCATTGGCTGACAGCTGATTACATATTAAAGGGCCCTTTACTCCGAGCTGTGATCAGCCAAGTCCATGTACACCCTCCTGGCATTTTAAGCCTGTGCTGTAGCCGTCTTCCGGCTATAGAGCGGGTGCCAATTAGTTAATGTATATGTGCATTGGGATGTGATTAAGAAAGGGTGGCAACTCACATCAGCATGCGTGTACAGTGTATTACCATACACTGTTGTTGCAGTGTAAATAAGCTCTTTGGGTTTTTAATTGCTTCCCGCCCATGTCATTGTAAAACGACGGGCGGGAACCCCATTGTTCTAGGAGGGCGTCATATGACAGCCTCCTGAGAACGGACTGCATTTGGGCGCAATCTGTCACTCGTTGCGTCCACCGATGACTGATCAATGTACTGGCCCACTGCCAAGACCATGTGATCACTGTGATCAATCACAGCAGATCACATGACAGGTATAAACAGTTGATTATGTGCATTGGGGTGTAAATAAGAAAGGATGGCAACTCATACATTGTGGTTGTGGTGTAAATGAGCTCTTTGGGTTTTTAACTGCTTCCCATGCACGCCATCGTAAAATGACAGGTGGGCGGGAACCCTATTGTTCTGGCAAGGACATCATATGACGGCCTCCCAAGAACGGGCCGTGCTCCGGCGTGATCTGTCTCCAGCTGTGTCCACTGGACACAGTGGATGACTGATCAGTGTACCGGCCCACTGCTGGTACCATATGATCGCTGTGACCAATCACAGCAGACCACATGACAGTTGTAAACAATCAATGGCTTCCTTTCATGCCATTCAATGTATACAATTGTGCTAGCTGTGATTGGTCACAGTGATCACATGGTACATACATGGCCAATCACAGCCCATTTGTACCATTTGATTAGCTGGGGCCAATCACAGCTAATCACAACAATACACACTGTCATTCGGTAAAAATATTTGCTTATAGCAGTGAAATTCATGTAAAAAAAAATCCTGATCAACTCCCCAGAGTCGTACAGTGTTTATATGGTAACACTGTACTGCTCTGGTCACAGTATGTGTGTGTGTGTGTATATATTTTGTAATATATATATATATATATATATATATATATATATATATATTTTTTTTTTTTTAGAGAATATCACCATTCAGTGTCCCTGGCCACCGCCACACCAGTTATATGATGACGCTGTACAGCACTGGTGACTAATAAAAAATGTGAAAACACACTTTTTAAAAAAAAAAAAAATCAAAAAAATTGTGACTCGCCATGCCTCTTACTAATTTTCTCACATGGTCAACGTTCCAAAAGGGTAATTTGGGGGGTGTTTGTACTGTCCCTGCGTTTTCAGGTCAGTACATCAGGATTGATTGATTTTTAGATATATATACACCATAGTTTGTGGACTCTAAAACTTGCCTATAGACTAAATAATATACACCAATTTGGGTTATTTACACCAAAAAATGTAGCTGAATACATTGTAGCCTAAATGTATGAAGAAAGATTTATTTGCAAAATGTTATAACCAAAATGAAGAAAAACGTGTTTCTTTCAAAATTGTTGGCCTTTTTTCTCTTATTTAGCAAAAAAATAACAAAACCCAGTGGTGATTAAATACCACTAAAAAAAAGCTCTACTTGTGTGAAAAAAATTATAAAAATCTTATATGGGTACAGCGTTGCAGGACCGCGCAATTGTCATGCAAAGTGCGACAGCGCTGAAAGCTGAAAACTGTCCTGGGCAGTAAGGGAATAAAAGTGCCCAGTATTGAAGTGCTTAAACAAATTTCAGATAGTTCTCAAAGAGAAGAAAAGGTGCCGCTCACCAACCAAGTGCATTAGTATGTAGATAAACGTGGCCTCAACCAGCGCCACCCCAGCCATGCCCCCCTGACATGTTCTGCCCCGCTCACCAGGGCCTGGTCACTTCTGTGACACATCAGGGGGCATGGCTGGAGCAGTGCCAGCTGAGGCCACGTTCATCTACATATCAATGCATTGGTAAGTGGCGCCTTTTCTTCTCTTTGATAATGCACTTAGACCTCTGAATGGTGCACTGCTCCCTTCACTGCAAACGGCGGGGAGACCTCTGTCTCAGCTTAGAGTGGCACTGCAAGTTTCATTTAGATTTCAGATAGATTACAAAACGTTAGCATGGTCATTAGGAAGCTGAATGACACTCTTTTCATATGCCAATTCAACATGATGCAAGGAGAAAAACAAAAGATTAAGAATGTACATGAAAATCAGAAAGAAGGGTTCAGATAGGAAGGAATAATGTACAGAAAAGACAAAAAGAAAAATCTATAAGATATTGACTCTTTCTTTCTTCAAGTCTACATTAATCCACCACTGAAGAAGTGTCTCCCCCTCCACCCCCTTCCCTTCCAGGATATTGATTGGGAATTACTTAATGCGCTTTATTTACTTAGTTTCACTAACATGGCTCTTAATTACCAATGACAAATGTATTAAATGAAAGAACTGCAGACAGGAACCTTAGAGGGGTTGGAAAAGGTCATGGAGTGATTTCTTCTCTGTGTCATCTTATAAATGGGACATATAAATAAACTTCTGGAAAATAATGGTTTAACAACCTGAAATATGTCCAGAATAGAAGCATTCTGTCTAGTAGCGTATGGCCTGGACAGGCTAATCAAGCAGTAATGTTGCACAAATAACACTAAATGAAAAAAAAAAAAACAACACTCCCCATTCCAACCCCACATACAGTCGTGCTCAAAAGTTTGCATACCCTGGCAGAAATTGTGACATTTTGGCATGAATACTAAAAATATATGACTGATCATGCCAAAAAACTATCTCTTATTTAAGGATAGCAATCACATGAAGCCATTTATTATTACATAGTTTTTTGGATCCTTTTTAAATCATAACAATACAAGTTACCCAAATGGCTCTGATAAAAAGTTTACATACCCTGGAATGTTTGGCCTTGGTACAGACACAGAAGGTGGCACACACGGGTTAAAATGGCAATTAAAGGTCAATTTCCCACATTTGTGGCTTTTTGAATCACAATTAGCGTCTGTATATAAATAGTCAATGAGTTTGTTACCTCTCACATGGATGCACTAATCCGGCTAGACACTGAGCGATGAGGAGGTAGAAAAGAACAGTCAAAAGACCTGCGTAACGTAAGGTAATGAAACTTTACAAAGATGGAAAAGGATATAAAAAGATATCCAAAGCCTTGAATATGCCAGTCAGTACTGTTTAATCACTTATTAAAAAGTGGAACTATTTTGAGACCAAGCCAAGTTCAGGTAGACCAAGAAAGATTGCAGCCACAACTGGCAGAAGAATTTCTCAGGATACAAAGAAAAACCCACAGGTAACCGCAGGAAAAATACAGGCTGCTCTCCAAAAGACAGTGTGGTTGTATTTAAGGAGCACAATTCAATATTTGAACAAAAAAGAGCTGCATGGTTGAGCTGCCAGAAGGAATGTTAAGGTGTTGCATATTGTAACCAGGCATTTTTGTGGAACTTGTACAGTAAAGGTTTCTTTCTGGCAACTTGACCATGCAGCTCTTTTTTGTTCAAGTATCATCATATTGTGCTCTTTTAAAACAACCACACCATTTTTTTCCAGAGCAGCCTGCATTTCTCCTGAGGTTAACTGTTGGTTTTTCTTTTTATCCCGAACAGTTCCTGTGGCAGTTGTGGCTGAAATCTTTCTTCATCTACCTGACCTTGGCTTGGTATCAAGAGATCCCCACATTTTCCACTTATTAAGTGATTGAACAGTACTGACTGGCATATTCAAGGCTTTGGATATCTTTTTATATCCTTTTTCATCTTTGTAAAGTTTCATTACCTTGTTGCACAGGTCTTTTGACTGTTCTTTTCTACCTCCCATGGCTCAGTGTCTAGCCTGCTTAGTGCATCCATGTGAGAGCTAACAAACTCATTGACTATTTATACACAGACACGAATTGTGATTTAAAAAGCCACAAATGTGGGAAATTAACCTTTAATTACCATTTTAATCTGTGCGTGTCACCTTCTGTGGCTATACCAAGGCCAAACATCCCAGGGTATGTAAACTTTTTATCAGGGCCATTTGGGTGATTTCTGTTATCATTACGACTTAAAAAGGATCCAAAAAACGATGTGATAATAAATGGCTTCATGTGATTGCTATCTTTAAATAAAAATCGTTTTTTGGCATGATCAGTCATATTTTCAATATTAATGCCAAAATGTCACAATTTCTGCCAGGGTATGCAAACTTTTGAGTACAATTGTACATTTATATAATAGCTTCCACTCTTCTGCAATTATTACCAAAAGATTTTGAAATGGGTTTTTGGGAATTTAAGGCCATTCAACAAAAAAGCAACTGTGAGGTCAGGTAGTGATGTTGGGTGAAAAAAACTCACTTGCAAGTGTCATATCAAATCATCCTGAAGGTGTTCAACAGGTTAGGGGTCAGGGGTCTGTACAGGCTATGCTAGTTCATCCACACTAAACTTATCTAATATGTCTTTATGGAGCTGGCCTTGTACTGTACTGTTTTTCAAATAAATGCTCCCATACCTTAAGCAAGGACTTATTTTCTGGATAGTAGGGGATGGTTAGTACCCTGGTTATGTTTTCTCTCATCTGTGTCTAGGGAGATCGACTTTGACTTCCAGTGCTGGATAAACAGCGGTAAGTGAGAAGGAAACTGAAGCAAAGTGCGGAGGGACATCCACTCTTATCTGTCAACAGAACAGATGTCCTAATTTACCCTCACCTCCTGTTTTAGTGGCAACTATAATATTTTTAAGGGACAAAGTTCAACAGGGACCTGGGTGGAGTGGCTACTCCTTCCACAAGCAAAATTATATTATATGACCAAGGATTTATAAAGCAGTATGGGTTAGCTAAAAAGATAATGCAACAGATACCGTCTGCTTTGAGGTTCAGTTTGTTTGACAAACATCAGACGGAACCATCCCATAAGGAACGAGTCATTGTAATGGGTTTTGGCTTTAAATATACTTTACTACATGACAAAGGATTTGTAAAGCACTATGGGTTAGCTAAAGAGACAATGCAATGTATACTGCCTGCGTTGAGGCTCTGTTACATAGTTTCATAGTTAGTATGATTGAAAAAAGAAAAAAGTCTATCTAGTTCAACTGTGAAAAAAGCTTTCCGTATTTGGAGATTAAATCTTTTTTTCCTCCAGACGTAAAGAGTGCCCCCTTGTCCTCTGTGATGGCCTTAAAGTGAATAACTCAACACCAAGTTCACTATATGGAACACTTATGTATTTATATCAGACTGCTTGTCTGAATTAAACACCAGACTCAGCCATCCTATGATCGATTAGTCATTGCAATGATGTGTGTGTGTGTGTAAATTTGTCTCCAGCTAATAAAAGTCAGTAAACAGGCATTTAACATCAAACTAAATTATTAAATGTTCAGAGAGTGCAATGCAGATGTAAGCGGCTCACAAGGAATGGGCAGCAAAGTGGCTAAGTGTTAAGCCCTTCTGCCTAGCATAACTAGTGTTGTTGGTTTGAATCCCAACCATGGCCCTACCTGCCTGGAGTTTGCATGTTCTCCCTGTTCCTGCGTGGGTTTCCTTCCGGTACTCCGGTTTCCTCCCACACTCCAAAGACATGCTGGTAGGTTAATTGGTTCCTGTCTAACTTTGCCCTAGTATGTGTGTGTATGAATGTGAGTTAGGGACCTTAGATTGTAAGCTCCTTAAGGGCAGGGACTTATGTGAATGTACAATATATGTATAAAGGCGCTGCGCTAATGGATGGCACTATACAAGTATCTGTAATAAATAAAAATGCTAAATATTAACATGCAATATTTCATATTTACCTTAAAAAAAAAGGGGGGGGGGGTTTCTCCCCATCATAAGCATAATAAATACATCTTGTACAAAACCACTATACATTCTCTTTAAAATGGGAGTAGGAGTAACTAAGTAATTGAGTGCTCCCGCTAGTGAGATGAATGACATAAGTGCAAGGATGTGCCTTTTAAAACGCAAAATAAAAATGGCCAGTCCAGCATTAAAAGCAAGGTTATATAAACAGCAGTAATATTTACTGGTAGTTAGCTCAATCGCTTAGGCATGAATATTTCAGATAAGCTGGTCATTAAAACAGATATTTCCCTACCAACTGCTGGCTTCCTGTTTGGCCATTTCATTGAAGCATGGTGTTTGTATAAACATGGCAGTCGATTTTTCCACTATTTTCTATAGATGATTGTTCTCGTTTTTTTTTTTTAATGTAAAGCATTTTGTATTCTAGCTTACTCCACAGTTTGCGGCTTACTTGCAGCCTTTGTTTTGCAGCAGACCCCTATGAGCAACATGGATGATCCAACACGAAAGACATGCAGGCATAAAAGACCACATACGTTGCTTGTCAAATGCTGACCATTCCACCTGCAGAGGTTTTGCCAAAGGCAGCACATCTCCACCACTGTACTACACAATTCAGCATTACTTTTAAACTACAGCTAAGCAAACAGTACAAGAATAATATATTATGCAAAACATATCTTTAGCCTGTGGCTCCTCATCACCTGAAAGCATACACATTAATTCTGCATCCCAGCAAATCATTTCTTCCAGCCCAGTGATTTTTTTTTCCTCCTGGCTCAACTGAAAATACAGAGGCAGTGACCACAGCATTCTTTAAATTAATGACGCAGTGTTTAATATATGAATGCACAGATTTATGGATCATTGTTTTGGGCCTAGCTCCTGTGAACCCCGTAAGGCGCACCCTGACGTCTGAGATATGTGTTATCATAGATTATATTATGCCTCATTAGACTGAAACTTAGGGGTCGATGTCACAATTTGCATTAGAGCAATAATGTTTGCTTAGCTCTTTTCAATCAAGTTCTATGATTTGTCAAAATGTCAATTGCAAAAGATTGCCGACTGCCAAAAAGTAACAATTATCAGGTTAGTTCCAGGGTTAGGTAAGGATATGCTACAATTGTTAATTGGTTAAAGACATCAAGCAAGAACCTAAAGATGAAAGACAAATGTTGTGTGTGTGTGTGTGTGTGTGTGTGTGTGTGTGTGTGTGTGTGCGCATGTGTGTGTGTGTGTATGTGTATATATATATCTTTCTATATATATATATATTATATATATATATCTAGACCTAATGTACATATATACACATACAGTACTGTGCAAACGTTCTAGGCAGTTGTAAAGAAAGGCTGTAAAGTAAGAATGCTTCCAGAAATATATATATTTCAATTGTTTCTTTTTATCAATCTACAAAATGCAAAGTGAGTGAACAGAAGAAAAATCTAAATCAATGTTTGGTGCGAGTATCCTTTTGCTTCAAACCAGCATTAATTCTTCTAGGTACCTTTTGTACACAGTTTTTGAAGGAACTCAGCATGTAGGTTGTTCCAAACACCTTGGAGAACTAATCACAGATCTTCTGTGGATGTAGGCTGCCTACAATCCTTGTGTCTCTTCGTATAATCCCAGACATGCCCCATGATGTTGAGATGAGGGCTCTGTGAGAGACCAAACCATCACTTCCAGGACTCCTTGTTCTATCTATACGATGAAGATAGTTCCTAATGACATTGGCTGTATGTTTGTGGAGAGGGGGGGTTTGTTCTGTTGCAGTCAAATGAGTAAAAATGTTAAATATTTGGCTGTAGGAGGCAGTTTGTTCGCCGAAGGGTTGAAGAGCAGTACAATAACGAATGTCTACAGGCAACAGTAAAGCATGGTTCTAGGGTTCTTGCAAGTTTGGGGCCGCGATTCTGCAAATGGAGTTGGAGATAGGGTCAGGATCAATGGTGTCCTCAATGCAGAGACATAAAAGAAATATCCATCATGCTATACCATCGGGGAGGCATGTGATTGGCCCCAAATGTATTCTGCAGAAGGACAACAACCCCAAACATACAGCCAATGTCATTAAGAACTCTCTTCAGATTAAAGAAGAACAAGGAGACCTGGAAGTGATAGTTGGGCTCCCACAGAGCCCTGATCTCAACATCATTAGGTCTGTCTGGGATTACATGAAGAGATAGAAGGACAGAAGATCTGCGGTTAGTTCTCCAAGATGTCTGGAACAACCTACCTGCTGAGTTCCTTCAAAAACAAGCGCACCTAGAAGAATTGATGCGGTTTTGAAGGCAAAAGGTGTTCACACTAAATATTGATTTAATTTGGATTTCTTCTTCTCAACTGATAAACATAAGGTACCAATACTTCTATTTCTGAAAGCATTCTTAATTTACAGCATTTTTTCACCTGCCTAAAACTTTTGCACAGTACTGTGGAGGGATGGATTGTCAGCACAAGTCAGACAGGCTGTTCTCCCAGCACAGCCAGAAAACTGACCACATTAGGATGGATGTGTTCTTATGCCTAGGATGGTCAGTTTAAAATAGAAAAGCAGGGGGACTGGCAAGATCACCTGGTATTTTACAAAATAGAAAGGCAATACAAAGAACAGGATCATTTTAAGTTCATGGTACAGACAGACACATATCAGGAATATGAACTGTGGTAATATGTTCTGTAAGTGCTGGAAGAAGTAAGTAGTGTGCCAGTGGGCACTATTTTACAAGGATTGATATGAATAGAGGCTGGTGCCTATACATGGGATTTTCTTGGTGCAAACCTTTAATATTACACTGAAAGTGTACTTTTCCTTTAAAATGTTGTTAAAGAATAAATATAATGAAATAATGCTTTTACTTACAACCTAATAGATAACTGCATCATGCCAACAGTCAGCAGTGCTGAGCATTAACTGCAGACTCTGCCCACTTCAGCTCCAACATGGTGAAGAGGAGAAATTAGGTGATTGACCCACTGATATCACATGGGGTGGGAAGAGAGTCTTCAGCCCTATGTACGGTAGGTACCATTTGATTTGACTTAGATCTTACCCAGGGATTCATCTCCTTGCTTTTGGCGGCAAAAGGGGCAGCAAGGGAGTGAAACGGAGAATATAATACTGCAAGTGTTGGCTTTAAAAATGATCCTGATGCTTTGCCCATCCTGGGAAATCATTCACCCCAACAAATAGACTAATAATTCCCAGGTTAGGTCTAAAATACTATTAACCGCCATCATAAACAGATAATTTAAAGCCATCTGAACTCTGAAAACAAAATGGCTTCTTAATGGCATTACAAGAGCTCATTAGAAGTACATTTCAGCAGTCTGTTGCCATTAGGCACAGACTACATTTGGGAAATGAAAGTGATTTTCAGGTGCAGTGTAACTACTTGACAGTCAAAAGGTAGCATTTCACCAGAACATGCTGAACACATTTATATCACTGAATAAAGCGACACAAATTCACTTCATGTTAACAGGACTTACAAGGCAGGCGAGAAAAGAAATTCTAAAAATGCCATACATTTTATAAATTCAATTTTTTATGGGCAGGTGCACAGAAAATATGCGATTGACTGCGGTTGCCTTTCTATAGTTATTTTGAATATCCCTACAAGAGACATCTGAAGATGGATTAAAACACTGCAGTATGGTAATGACAGGAGGAAGCCTACACATTACATCAAGAACATGTACTACAAGCCATTTGTATTCACTCTGTGCTTAAGTGTTCTAATTGCATTAATAAAGATACAGTCAATTGTGACCTCTGTCTGCAATCACAATCTTGCTATGACTTGTGTAGTAATTAAGTAAAAAAGTAGATAAAAGTCCTTCTGAAAAGATAAAAAGGTTCTATTTTCAAAGCAATTATGTGTTTCAAGTTTTATCAAATTATTCCCAAGCTTTCTACACAACTGCCGTTATTAGGCATATTAAATGTGTATATAGTCATCATTGGTGGTTTCTACAGAGAAACTCAAGTCATTTATACAAATATTGACATCCTGAAGCATAAAACAAATTCCAATTTAGCTGGTACGAGGAAACAGACATGCCAGGCCACACACGTAAGGCACCTTTGAGAACCCATTGAAATGTGTGTGTTGCATTAAATGTACTTTAATGCACCAAAAAAGGCATGTTCACTATTTTAGGCTATGAATTGGGAAAAGTGTGTCTGGGTGCCATTTATATGAATAGCATTGCAGTGCACCTACGCACATAGCACATTTACTGTAATGCATCAGTGTAAATGGCAGGACCGGATCTAGGGGGGTGCTGGGGTGGGCTATGACCCCCTGGTCTCAGAGTGCATCTATTCATCTATGAGCCAGTATGATGCAGACAGTTGATGTAGAGGAGACCTGATGTAAGGGGGCACTATTGACGAGGAGACCTAATGTAAGGGGGCACTATTGACGAGGAGACCTAATGTAAGGGGGCACTATTGACAAGGAGACCTAATGTAAGGGGTCACTATTGACGAGGAGACCTCATGTAAGGGGGCACTATTGACGAGGAGACCTCATGTAAGGGGTCACTATTGACGAGGAGACCTCATGTAAGGGGGCACTATTGACGAGGAGACCTCATGTAAGGGGGCACTATTGACGAGGAGACCTAATGTAAGGGGGCACTATTGACGAGGAGACCTAATGTAAGGGGGCACTATTGACGAGGAGACCTAATGTAAGGGGGCACTCTTGACGAGGAGACCTAATGTAAGGGGGCACTCTTGACGAGGAGACCTGATGTAAGGGGGCACTCTCGACGAGGAGACCTGATGTAAGGGGGCACTCTCGACGAGGAGACCTGATGTAAGGGGGCACTCTCGACGAGGAGACCTGATGTAAGGGGGCACTCTCGACGAGGAGACCTGATGTAAGGGGGCACTCTCGACGAGGAGACCTGATGTAAGGGGGCACTCTTGACGAGGAGACCTGATGTAAGGGGGCACTCTTGACGAGCAGACCTGATGTAAGGGGGCACTATTGACGAGGAGACCTAATGTAAGGGGGCACTATTGACGAGGAGACCTAATGTAAGGGGGCACTCTTGACGAGGAGACCTGATGTAAGGGGGCACTCTTGACGAGGAGACCTGATGTAAGGGGGCACTCTTGACGAGGAGACCTGATGTAAGGGGGCACTCTTGACGAGGAGACCTGATGTAAGGGGGCACTCTTGACGAGGAGACCTGATGTAAGGGGGCACTCTTGAGGAGGAGACCTGATGTAAGGGGGCACTCTTGACGAGGAGACCTGATGTAAGGGGGCACTCTTGACGAGGAGACCTGATGTAAGGGGGCACACTTGATGGGGAAACCTGATGTACAGGGCGACTCTGATAGAGACATCTGATATAAGGGGGCACAGGCTCTGTTTACTAGCATTTCCCAGGTTATGACAGTGTGTGATAGACTGTCAATAACTCACACATACTGTTGACATTATGATCCCTGACTTTTTTGCTGCACCCCCAGATCAGATAGGCTAGATCTGGCCCTGGTAAATGGGCCCTTAGGGCTTTTTCATACTGCCTGCAAAGAAACGCAACCGCTTTAGCAGCTGTCAGTTGCATGCATAGTGAGGGGCAGTGCGATGCACATTTAAGCACACTATTTACTTTATTTTTAAGTGTCAAAAGTGAACATCCATGTCTCCGCAAAGCAGCACACCACATTGTGCTTGCGGTAAAATGCTACGCTGGCATTTTATCTCAGCTCACCACACCTCCCATCTGCATTGCAGTGTAAACTGGGCACATAGTTACATAGTTAGGTTGAAAAAGACACAAGTCCATCTAGTTCAAGCATGCGTAGTGGGTGCCCAGCTGTGAAGCCACAGTTACAGTTACAATGCCGGCGCTGCAGAAAGGAGGGGGAGACCAGCGGGGCTTTGTTCCCTCGCATTGCTGGATCTCTGGAGAGGTAAGTGTCCGATTATTAAAAGTCAGCAGCTGCAGTATTTGTAGCTGCTGACTTTTATTTTTTTTTTAAGCAGAACTCCACTTTAAAGCTGTAAAGCATGTAGGATTAAAAAAAATAACCCTTTAAATCCATACTACACTTTTTATGAATGACAACTTTATCCATAAATGGGGAAAAAACCGCGCTAATCTGTGGGTATCATGCAAGAGCTGCCAACAAACTAAACAAACAAAGTCACAATGCATACAAATCAAAAATTGTAGCGCTAATACATGTATAGGAGTGCATGTGTGTCACGACACTCTAAGAGCAAGAATATTGATATATATATATACACCATATGTAAATGATGAACTCAAAATGGAAACACAATGTTATAAATAAAGTTCATGTGGTGAGAACATCAGAAAATTGATCCTTCTGGTCTGTTCAAACGAAACCAACTGAAAACATATGTTTGACTGATGTCACTGTACGGCATAGGTACTCTTACCGGAAAAGTTGGATGTGTGTACCATACGGCATCCACATCAAACAGGCTTATAGATGAAGATACTGCAGGCTGGGACTCCAACAATTTCAGGAACTGGGTACTGGATCGATCAGCAGCGATGGATAAACTCGACATACGATCGTCCAATGGCCGTGGAGATGATAGTAGAAGCCAGGGAAATGTAATGAAAAAACGGAGACCACTCCAATGGTGCAGGTCAAATGGGCATAGCTTTATTCACATATGCATGTGAAAATTAAAAACAGATAAAATCTCGAGATGATATAAAAGAAAAGTTCGGCAATATGAGGGGCATGAGATGGCTGGCCCGACGCGTTTCGACTAAAAGTCTTCCACAGGGGCATATCTCTAACCCCCCCACATTGCCTCTAACATTTATAGACATGAGCCAAAGGAGGAAACCGCCCCTTCGTTCCAGGCAGGAAGTGGACGCCTCCCGCCTGAACCAAATATGATGGGGGGGAGTAAGTACAAAATGGTCCCCAATGTTAAATAGGTTACATTACTAAAAATATATTCCATGGTAAGCAAACACTACAAAATGCATCCTGGCTGTGAGATAGACACCGAAGGCAAGTATGAAGGTATCATTTAGGTCGCTTGCATTCTGATGGAATGTAGCATAGGCACACAAAATACCCCCACTCATGGACCAGTCCTGGGCTGGGAACGCGTGGCCAATCATGGGCTGAACGCCGCTATTCCCGCCAAAACTTATGTCCAATCGCGATATTTCCGAGTCAAAACATGCCATGAGTGGCCAGCTGATTGGGGCGTCATCTCAAAATGTCAAAAACGTGACTAGCGGCGGCACGCTATAGGTGCGCGGCGTCACATTGTGCTTAGTGCGCAGGGAGCAGGGGAGGACATGGACTGCCGACTTCCGGCCATGTGACCGGAAGTGAGCGTGCGCCGGAAGTGCGTCAGGTGAAACCGGAAGTGAATGCGGCCTCCAATAAACTGAGACGCCAAGTAAACATAGGGAAGGAAGAGCACCAATCGGGCACCTGCGAACTGGTGCACGGGATGACCTTACACATCCCTCACCTATTAATAGACGAACATTGAACAGGGATCCACATCCATAGGGACATCTAGTGGATTAAAATGAAATGACTACGTATATGTAAAGTGTGCACCAAAATTATCTCTGAGAAACGTGTGAACTATTATCTGATACTTGATACCTAAAATGTATGGCAGATCAGTATAAAGAACAAGGTAAATAAACATTGGAATTAAAATTAAATTAGAAAGGGAGCCCCACTCATAGGAACACCCATTAGTGCTGAAACCACCGTATAACCCAATGGCGTCCAGATAGTGTGAAGGGGGGTTAGCTAGGTGTGTGGATAGTATGGTGAACCCATTGCATATAACAGCCGTAAAAGGCTAATGAGCCCCGGCTGGTAGCATGATATAGTGTGACGTGATAATAAACTATACAGAAAAGGATACACCAGGGAGTGTATGTAGAGTGTCCTCACAGGACCATAAGTGAATGACCCATTGTGGGGCACATACAATAATCTATCAAGTGTGCTAAAGACAAGGGGCTAAAAATCTCTAACTCGACTCATAGGCCCTGTCTTTAATTCCAATGTTTATTTACCTTGTTCTTTATACTGATCTGCCATACATTTTAGGTATCAAGTATCAGATAATAGTTCACACGTTTCTCAGAGATAATTTTGGTGCACACTTTACATATACGTAGTCATTTCATTTTAATCCACTAGATGTCCCTATGGATGTGGATCCCTGTTCAATGTTCGTCTATTAATAGGTGAGGGATGTGTAAGGTCATCCCGTGCACCAGTTCGCAGGTGCCCGATTGGTGCTCTTCCTTCCCTATGTTTACTTGGCGTCTCAGTTTATTGGAGGCCGCATTCACTTCCGGTTTCACCTGACGCACTTCCGGCGCACGCTCACTTCCGGTCACATGGCCGGAAGTCGGCAGTCCATGTCCTCCCCTGCTCCCTGCGCACTAAGCACAATGTGACGCCGCGCACCTATAGCGTGCCGCCGCTAGTCACGTTTTTGACATTTTGAGATGACGCCCCAATCAGCTGGCCACTCATGGCATGTTTTGACTCGGAAATATCGCGATTAGACATAAGTTTTGGCGGGAATAGCGGCGTTCAGCCCATGATTGGCCACGCGTTCCCAGCCCAGGACTGGTCCATGAGTGGGGGTATTTTGTGTGCCTATGCTACATTCCATCAGAATGCAAGCGACCTAAATGATACCTTCATACTTGCCTTCGGTGTCTATCTCACAGCCAGGATGCATTTTGTAGTGTTTGCTTACCATGGAATATATTTTTAGTAATGTAACCTATTTAACATTGGGGACCATTTTGTACTTACTCCCCCCCATCATATTTGGTTCAGGCGGGAGGCGTCCACTTCCTGCCTGGAACGAAGGGGCGGTTTCCTCCTTTGGCTCATGTCTATAAATGTTAGAGGCAATGTGGGGGGGTTAGAGATATGCCCCTGTGGAAGACTTTTAGTCGAAACGCGTCGGGCCAGCCATCTCATGCCCCTCATATTGCCGAACTTTTCTTTTATATCATCTCGAGATTTTATCTGTTTTTAATTTTCACATGCATATGTGAATAAAGCTATGCCCATTTGACCTGCACCATTGGAGTGGTCTCCGTTTTTTCATTACATTTCCCTGGCTTCTACTATCATCTCCACGGCCATTGGACGATCGTATGTCGAGTTTATCCATCGCTGCTGATCGATCCAGTACCCAGTTCCTGAAATTGTTGGAGTCCCAGCCTGCAGTATCTTCATCTATAAGCCTGTTTGATGTGGATGCCGTATGGTACACACATCCAACTTTTCCGGTAAGAGTACCTATGCCGTACAGTGACATCAGTCAAACATATGTTTTCAGTTGGTTTCGTTTGAACAGACCAGAAGGATCAATTTTCTGATGTTCTCACCACATGAACTTTATTTATAACATTGTGTTTCCATTTTGAGTTCATCATTTACATATGGTGTATATATATATATCGACAACTTTATCCAAACAGCTGCAAAGGGGAACTTACTAACAATGGAGCAGCCAGAATCTGGAGAAGCTGTGCATAGTCAACTTCTAGCTTTTATTTTTAAGTACTGAACAAGGTGAAGCTAGAAGCTTAGTAAATATTCCCCAATAAGAGTAGTAGGGCAAGGCTAAATCTGAAATGGAGGTCCTTACTGCTTTCCCAGACATCAATAGGGAGATATCTCCCAAACCCTAGAACAGTGGTCTCCAAATTGGCCTGGGGGCCAGATGTGGCCCCTTTGCTTGCCTTTATCTGGCTCTTGGGGGCACTGTTCCTCTCACTTATACGAGACACTATTTCTCCCACTGCCACCAACTATGGAGCACTATTCTTCCTACGAACACCAATGATTGGGGTTATATTCCTTCCACTGACACCAATGATGGGGTTCTTTTCCTTCCACTGACACCAATGATGGTCTACTATTCCTCACACTACCAATGACTGAGTACTATTCCTCCCACTGACACCAATGATGAGGTAGTAATCTTCGCACTGACATCATTGATGGGGTACTATTCTTCCCACTAACACCAATGATGGGGTACTCTTCCTCCCACTGACACCAACATCTGGCTCCCCTAAAGTCTTAAGGACAGTAAATTGGCACTTTGCTTAAAAAGTTTGGAGGCCCCTGCCCTAGAAGGACCAAACAAACCCTTAAACCATATTTTTAGTGAATTCTTTAAAAAGAAAATATAGAGAACTTAAAGTATACATAAGCCCAAGAGCAAAACTCTAATATATTGCAACGGATTGGTCCTTATAGGTGGTGGCTGCATTAATATACGTTTTTCAGGCTTCTTTCCATTTTTTCCCACCTGGCATCCTACCAAAAACACATTAACTCTCCCAGGTGACAACATTCACTGACTGTACTGTATATAGATGCACTGTCACTGTAGGCTGCTTTCTCCTGAAATGAACACTTCCAACTCATCTCCATAACTGGGAAGAGCTGATAGCACTGCTTGAAATATCATATTGGCACAGTCAGATTGCACAATAAGTTACGTTGGATTTGTGGCAGGATAAATGGGTATTTTTTGCATTTATTGAGCATATATAACAAAACTTTTTCAATGGTGATTTAACAGACCAGAAGAGAGCTAAAATGCGAAGCTTGTTGTAAGGGCATACAAACAATTTAAGGAAGTACCAATACTATTTAGGCTGGAAAATCCCAACTGTTTTGGAGTTGGGAAGGGATTTTTCCATAAGTTTCTGTACTGAGATTTAAAAGGGGTATAGTGGTTTTTACATACACACTTTCCTTATTAAGGACAGGCCTTAAAAACGAATAGTGAAAAATAATTTTCTTAGGTAAATATGAAATCTTGCAAATTAATATTTTTGTGTACCACTACCAAGTATTAAAAGTTTATTTGCAAAAACAAAGCTTTTTTATAAATACTAAAATAAATAATAAAAACATTAGTTTAAAAAGGTATTCACAAAGAAGTTGCTCAAATCCATTACAATTTATAGCCTAGGATAAGAAGGCACTCCCCTGCGCATCCCTCCTCCAAGCTAACAAACTAGCTGGAGATTGCACGGTCCACTGTCAACTCTTTCCTGTGTAATCCGGAGGTTCAGGGAAGCAGCAAGTGTCAGCATCATTGTAAACTGATGAATGTTTATTTTATTGCACTCAAAGTGTTAGTTACCTTGTGACTTTTACATCTGCCCGCTGCACAGCTTTAAAGTACCAGCACCTCAAAGTGACAACTACTGATTATCAGTTTTACATGTGAGTGACACTACTTTTTGTTGGGGTTACAGTGAGTGCCTGTTTAGGATCACGGAAGCATGGTCCCACACAATTAGAGATCCCTGTGCTATAAACAGGTTTTAAATTTATATCTACCGTATTTATCGGCGTATAACACGCACCCCAATTTAAGAGGGAAGTTTTAAATAAACCACTTTGAAGCAAAATAATGGTCAGTTCCAATCAATGCAGCCTGATTAGTGCCCATCTGCAGCCATAATACAGCCTCTGTGCCCATCTGCAGCCTGATCTGTGCCCATCCAATGTAGCCTGACGCCTATCTGCAGCCTCAATGCAGCCTTTTCGCCCATCCAATGCAGCCTGGTGCCTATCTGCAGCCTCAATGCAGCCTCTGTGCCCATCTGCAGCCTGATATGTGCCCATCCAATGCAGCCTGATGCCTTATCTGCAGCCTCACCATTTCTCATGCAGTGCAGGAAATCAGGAGGGGGAAGAGCGCTGCCGGAATCACCGAGCCGCCATCTTCTGTTTACAGTACTCGGCTCTCACACACACACATGTCCCGCCTCCGCCATCACCATTGGACCAGCTCCTGTGATTGACAGAACACTGGTCCAATGCCGGTGGCGGAGGCGGGACGTGTGTGAGAGAGCCGAGTACTGTAAACAGAAGATGACGGCTCGGTGATTCCGGCGGCGCTCGTGAACTAGACATGGCGGCTCAGTTATTGCAGCGGCGCTCATCCCCCGCCTTCTCCGAGGTACGCTATCGGTGTATAACACGCACCCCTGAGTTTCCCCCTATTTTCAGGGGGAAAAGGTGCGTGTTATATGCCGATAAATACGGTACTTTGTCTAAGGTTCCCTTTAACTGCTATATATCTGGTCATCCTGAGTTGGGTGCAGCTCTTTTGTGACTTAGCTGATTGTATGATG
Organism: Lithobates sylvaticus; assembly: GCA_028564925.1. NCBI lineage: Eukaryota > Metazoa > Chordata > Amphibia > Anura > Ranidae > Lithobates > Lithobates sylvaticus. The sequence goes on from CM053027.1 coordinate 101,195,711, forward strand.
AATATACAGCCCATTAATGATGACACATGCTATATTCTTCGTTAATTTATAAGCTCCTATGACTAATGTTTCAGCACATAACAGGTGCTGAACTACAGGTGACAGGTACACTTATATTTAGTAAATAATTTATATATTATCCAAATACATGCAGGTCTGCACTGATTACTGTATACTCCAGCTAATGAGATTAAGAAAGCTTCTCTTACCTTTTCCTGCAGCTCTTGTCTCTCTTTACTGGCTTCCTCCAGCTGAGTATGCAGGTCATTGATCTGCGCCAGGTCTCGGGAGGACTGTGAATCAAAAAACAGGTTTCATGGGATGGTTTGGTGAGAAAAAGATTACGCTTTAGTAAAAGCAAAGAAATATTTGTTGTAAAGCAGTCTCTGCTCACTCTCTGGGTTCCCAGGCTCAAGTAACTGGGCCAAAGTAAAAAATCAATTCACTTTATTTACATTACAAGCAGATAATCTATTGATACAGTTGTGCATTTAATTAAACTGGATGTTTGCAGACAGCAAAGTTTTGTGTGAGCGGTCTTCCGCCCAAACAAGCAGAACATGGAACAAACACACCAACCTGGGCGCTGCAGGCCGTGACCTATGGCTCATCCACAGCAATACAGCAAACATTTATTTTCTTATGAACACTATTCAAAAAAAATTCTACTAATGGCAAAAAGGCCAACAAGGAATGCAAGGATACTACAAAACAATTCAGTGGTAACCCCTGTAGAAAACAAAAATATGGAGTGACAGTAACAAAACAAAAATGGGAACCCCCTGAACTAGAAGGAAAAGGCCAGAGCAGAAAATAGCTGTCTGTTATCAGGCCAAGACATCCACCAGCACTTAGTGTAAAGACCATTTTACACTATCTGCAAAGAAAATGCTGACCTGCTTCAAAGTGTCACTCCTGTGCTGCCCGGATGAGCGAGGGGTCACTCTTTAGCTGATGCAATTGCTGTAGAATGTAAGTGGCCAGAGAAAGATAGTCCCCTCTCTGATTTGGGCAGCGGGGGAGCGACACATGAAAGCAGGTATTCCTGTACAGTGTTTTGCTCTGTAAGATATTCCTGTTGCTGATTAGTTCCTAGCAATGACACGTTCCTTAGGGAAACTGTCTCAAAGCTACACAAACTTGGATGATAAACTGAACTACCAGTCAACTGTGGATGGTCATATAGGAGGTCGATTTAAAATGCCCAATTATTCATATGCCCCTAGATTTTCAGCCACAGCTTTGACTCTTTGTTTCCTAGAATCCAGACCAGTCCCAGAGAATACCAGATTGTTGATACATATGTCTATGGTAATTCTGCCTTCAAGTTTTCATAGTAGTAGTATGAAGCATTTCCATAGACTGATTTTATCTAGAGCCAAGCTGCCACCAAAACTTAAATGGCATTACAGTACTCCAATGAAGCCAATTAGTAAAAAACAAACAAACAGGGGTTTATTTACTAAAATGCATGTGTCTGCCTGGTTTCTCCTGGGTGCTTGAGTTTTCTCCACAACCCAAAGACATACTGGTAGGTTAATTGGTATCCTCTCAAAATTGCCTCTAGTTGTGTATGATTCTGAAAACTGGAGAGTACAAAATCTGGTGCATCTGTGCATAGTAGCCAATCAGCTTCTAGGTTTTATCGTTAAAGCTTAATTGAACTAGCTGAAGTTATAAGCCGATTGGCTACTATGCACAGATGCACCAGATTTGTTGTGGGAGAAAACTCAAGCACCCAGGAGAAAGCAGGCAGACACATGAGAAAATATGCTATACAGACAATATCTTGAGTGTAATTTAAAGTGGTTCTAAAGGCAGAAGGTTTTTTTACCTTAATGTATTCTATGCATTAAGGTAAAAAACCTTCTGGGTGCAGCTCCCTAACCCCCCTAATTACCAGAGCCCTATCTCGATCCAGCGATGGGCATGAGAGCAGCGGCTCTCCCTCTCCTTATTCACTCACGCAGCAGCTGGAGCCATTGGCTCCTGCTGCTGTCAATCACAGTCAGTGAGCAAATGAGGGGAGAGCGGGGCCGAGACACGTTGTGTATGTGAATAGACAATGTCTATTCACAGGACCATGGCTCGAGAGTGATCCTGCTTAAGTACCCCATAGCAAGAGGCTTGCTATTGGGGGCACTCCACAGAGGGCAGGAGCCAGGACTGCTGGCAGGAGACCCAAAAAAAGAGGATTGGGGTGCTCTGTACAAAATCATTGCACAGGGCAGGTAAGTATAATATGTTATTTTTAAGAAATAATACCTTCAGAATCACTCATGTCCCAAAGCTGGGTTAAATGCCATTTGAGATTCTACCTGTGTGGAGTAGTATGGCTTAATCATACATTGCAGTTATCTTCTGCATGTGCAGCACTTTTAACACAATTAAAAACCATCAATAAGATAACAGAACTTTCATATATGGATATAAATACTCTGATCATACCACCGATTCTCAAAAATATAAGTTTTAAGTCTTCTGGTCATTTTACAATAACAGAGGATATTGTTAGAACTGATGACATGTTGAAGTTACCTGGCAAATTAACACTTTATTTACATTCCTCACAATCCCCTAGAAGTTAATTTAGAGAACATTGTTCTTCAGAATTTCTGGTAGTCACTAAAAATCGATCTTTTTCAATTTAATTTAATCAATAAACAACATCAGGAGACAGTGTAAGGAGTCTATTGTGAAACAGCACAAATATTAAAAGGAATTTACCTGAGCCACAGCAGCCTTTTGTTTCTTCATCAGCTCATTCATGTCCTCCTGGTCCTCCTCCATTCTGCTTTGTAGCTCATTCTTCTCTCTCTGCAGGCGGCTAACTTGCTCCTCCAGCTGCCATTCAAACATATAAAATAAGGCATGCATTAAACTCAACAAACAGCATGCGATAGCTCCCTACTACAATAGACAAGTACATTTACTGAGAATTTTTATACTTTGTACCATACAATAAAACACTGAAGAATTAAGTAATCTGTGGACCGGAGATTAAACCTGCTTTATAAACTATCTTATTAATCCCAGTGATGGAAGTTGTATGCATTATTTCACACTGAAAAGGTGACACCTGGTCTAGAAATAAATGAGTGCAGAATGCCAACTTTGGATCAGTTAAACAAGATGCTCCATCGTAAGAATTTAATGAAAACTAGGGAGAGCTTTCTCTGGCTGGACAGAAGCATTGTGCGATCCAAGGGTTGGATTTGTTTGTTCTACAGTTGTGCTCATAAATTTACATACCCTGGCAGAATTGATGATTTCTTGGCCATTTTTCAGAAAGTATGCATGATAACAAAAACTTTTCTTTCACTCATGGTTAGTGTTTGGCTGGAGCCATTTATTATCAATCAACTGTGTTTATTTTTTTTTAAATCATAATGGCAACAGAAACCATCCAAATGACCCTGATCAAAAGTTTACATACCCTGGTTATTTTGGCCTGATAACATGCACACAAGTTGACACAAATAGGTTTGAATGGCTATTAAAGGTAACCATCCTCACCTGTGATCTGTTTGCTTGTAATTAGTGTGTGTGTGTGTATAAAAGGTCAATGAGTTTCTGGACTCCTGACAGATCCTTGCATCTTTCATCCATTGCTGCACTGACGTTTCTGGATTCTGAGCCATGGGGAAAGCAAAAGAATTGTCAAAGGATCTGCGGGAAAAGGTAGTTGAACTGTATAAAACAGGAAAGGGATATAAAAAGATATCCAAGGAGTTGAGAATGCCAATCAGCAGTGTTCAAACTCTAATCAAGAAAAGGAAAAATGAGGGGTTCTGTTAAAACCAAACCACGGTCAGGTAGACCAACTAAAATTTCAGCCACAACTGCCAGGAAAATTGTTCAGGATGCAAAGAAAAACCCACAAATAACTTCAGGTGAAATACAGGACTCTATGAAAACATGTGGTTTCAAGATGAACAATAAGGAAGCACTTAAAGAAAGATGGGCTGTATGGTCGAGTCGCCAGAAGAAAGCATTACTACGCAAATGCCACAAAGTATCCCCCTTACAATACGCCAAACAGCCAGAGACAAGCCTCAAACCTTCTGGCACAAAGTCATTTGGAGTGATGAGACCAAAATTGAGCTTTTTGGCCACAACCATAAACACTTAATTTGGAGAGGTGTCAACAAGGCCTATTATTTCCTACTGTGAAACACGGAGGTGGATCACTAATGTTTTGGGGATGTGTAAGCTACAAAGGCACAGGAAATTTTGGTCAAAATTGATGGCAAGATGAATGCAGTATGTTATCAAAAAATACTGGAGGAACATTTGCATTCATCATTAAGGAAGCTGCGCATGAAACGTACTTGGACTTTTTAACATGACAACAATCCAAAACACAAGGCCAAGTCAACCTGTCATTGGCTACAGCAGAATAAAGTGAAGGTTCTGGAGTGGCCATCTCAGTCTCCTGAACCCAATATCATTGAGCCACTCTGGGGAGATCTCAAAACGTGCAGTTCATGCAAGACAGCCCAAGAATTTACAGGAAATGGAGGCTTTTTGCCAAGAGGAATGGGCAGCGTTACCATATAATATAAAGAGCCACGAATACTACAAAATACTTCAAGCTGTCATTGATGTTAAAGGGGGCAATACAAGGCATTAGGAACTGGGGTATGTTAACTTTTGATTAGGGTCATTTGGGTAGTTTGTTGTGATTATGATTTAAAAAGAGTAAACACAGTTTATTGATAATAAATGGCTTCTGCCAAACACTAACCATGAGTGAAAGAAAAGTTTGAGTTGTTCATATTCTCTGAAAAATGGCCAAGAAATAATAAATTCTGCCAGAGTATGTAAATTTATGAGCACAACTGTAGGTAGAGAGTGTGCTGGATTATAGACATCTGTAGTGAAACTGGGCAAAGATACTGTCTCAAAGGAGGCTACCATTAAGTCTGGAACGCTTATTCAGAAGCAAACTGAGGGATGCAGTTTTGACCTAAGGGTTTTCATGTGGAACCTTAGGGAAATAAATCAATTTAAAGATGTTGGGGTCAGTATTGGGTGGATGCCCCCAGTTTGTTTTGGAGCTGTGAATAGGTTTTAATAGAAACCTTAAAACTGTTTTTCTAAAGCAAGAAGCACAACCACTCCTTTGTGCCTGAAGCTGCTGCATAGTGCTGATTAAATCTGCCTTCTTTTGGGCTGAAGCTGGCAGACTTGGAGGAAATACGAGAACAGAGCAATGACAGACTGAACCCAGGGGATTCAGACTGCCGCAAATGCCAAAGAGTGGGGGCACCCCTTCATTGCAAGGAGGGCTTCTGGATAGGACATGGGAAAGTAGCTATCGCATAGATAGAAAAAAAGAAAAACTAAACTAAACCCAGTCGTTCTGTGTTTAGTCTAATATGTACTGTAAGGGTCTACCTAACAGAAGACAGGTTTAATGAATTGCTTAAGCCGGCCATATACGGTTTGAATCTCAGGCGGTTCAGGCAGGAACCAGCCGAGGTTGAAACCATGTATGGGCAGGCTGATTGTACCAAAGTTGATCGACCCCTCCGGAGCACATAATGGCTACACAGGAGGGAATCCCCTGTCAACACGATCAGTAATTGCAGAAAATAAATTTGCTTCGTGGCTGGCCTTAGGAAGAGTTTTTAATACATAGTTTTGGTAGATCTGAAGGAGACTGGTATTGGGAATGCATGCACAATCAGCTTGTACTGTGTTTGGCTAGCTATTAAACCCAAGATCTCAATACAGGCATTAAACTCTTTGAAATTTCATACTTGTCTAGTTTATCAATATATAGAACGAACTGTACGTATACTTTGGAGATGCATGACAAAAACAGTGGTGCCCTGTCGCATTGTAATTTTACTCTGCCTCCTTTTACAGTAATGTGCTATTATGTGTAAAAAGCCTATACATAGGGCAAGTGACTGGTGTCCCAACCTACTGATCTGATGATAAACATCGATCATATTAGACATCGTATGAAGGATAAACTTTGGGTGTTTGTTATTACAATGCATAACTGTGGGCAAAGAGGGTGCAATAGGATACCAACATAGTGGCATATTTATTTTCTTATTTTTAATCAACGTATTAAAGAAAAATGTGTTTTGGCTACTCAATGTAACCAGATTTCAGCTGTAATTTTCCTGCACAGAGAAAAGGATATCAAAGCAGATCCTGGTTGCCATTGGAAAGACAGATAACTGACTTCCTCATTAGGGTGCTCTAGTCCCCTCTGCAGAAGTACAACCATCCAGAATATGAAGCCCAAATATGTTTCTGTAACTTTTTATGAAAATCTTTACTGCAATAAACCTGGAGGATAAAGAGAGTGATTTGGTTTGGGAGGGGTGGTCCTGTTAATAAAGAGAATAATGTAGGCTTCAGAAAGTTAATGAATCTATTAGCACATAATTCCAAAAGCAAAACGACTTCCCTGGCTCAGCCTGACTGTCATCTATCTTATTACTACTGGGGGGGAAGAAAACCGGACACAGCTAAAGAGTCAAATTTCTTACGCTCAGAATAAATGAAAATGTCATTTCAAGGCTGCCTTCCTCCACTGGCATTTTACTTCCATTCCGGGATGATAATGAGCTTAGCAAATGTGTACAGCAATGGAGGGGTTAATTAAGGACAAAGGTGTCCATGTATAGTGGTTGCAGCACTGAGTGCATGGTTTCTATAAAGCTGGAAATTAAGTCTGCATGCAGAATCATTAAGAACTAGCACAGCCAAATCGGATTCTTCTTTTTATTCCCCTTTTACTGCCGGGAATGAAAGGGTGGACAACCATTTAAAACATTATTTAACACATGCTTAACTGGATATACTTTATTTTGATATAAATTACAAAATTAAACTTTTTAATTTTCAGAATTTTGTCCATGAAGTGGCCTGTTAGTCTCTAAACCATGGAGTATGTTGCCGTGATACCTTACTCCTGCTTATACGCAGGACAGCAAAGTGACAAAGCAACTGTGACAGCATGCAGCACAGAAGATACACATGGGAAGAAGAAGTGGGCAGAAAGAAGGAATAGATGGCATAGTTAAAAGAGAAGTATTTTTTTTTTCCCCACCAGATTTATACTTGCCTAGGTGGATGCCGCATTGGTCTGATGATGCATCTGTCCCCCGCCGCCTCTGCACTGAGAACTGAACGATCGAACACAGCTGATGGCTCAGTTCTCACAGCTCCCTGAGCAGAGAGCTGCTTACTGCCAATCAGTAGCTCTCCGCTCTGCTCTGATTCCTTTCTTTGCCAGTCCTGATACTACATGTCCCATGATCCTTAGAGCCTCTGTAGTTTCATGAGTTCTGGGAGTTGATGTAGGTGGGTTCTAGAGTTACTGTGGGCATTTCTGGGTCTTCATGTGGGTGGTGAAAGGTGTTAATGTGTCATACCTCCTCCTGTGTCTTACAGCATGCCAAATAATAATGGCTTACTGCAAGATTACAGATGAAGGGCTATGGGAGGCTTTCATGAAGGGGTTTCATTCATATGTAAATGAATCACTGCATAGAGAGCACGGGAGAGCGGATCTGAGGAGTGGGAATATCCCTGTTCACATGTGTCTGCATATTTAACTGTGATCAATTAAGACCTTCCCAGCAACAGCACAGCTAGCTTTAAAAACAGGCTATGTATGAAGGGGTTTCCTTCTTAAAAAATGCTGTGATCTGAGAGACAGGACTTGGGAGGTTTGGACTCTTTCTGTAGGTGTGACTGGGCAGGACTGAATGCAAATTGGAATGTATTCAATCCCCCCCCCCCCCTTGCCATCAGAGCTGTGAAGGAAATTATATAATTTGCAGAGTCCGAAAGACTGCAAAGAGTTGTGTTATAGGCTCTAGCTGATGCAGCAAGTTGCTGTGGAAGGGGGAGAGTCTATCAGCAGGATATACAGTGTCATATGACACAAAGCCACAACTATACCCAGAATATCAGGAGATCTGCAGACAACAGAGCAACATGGTAAAGAGGTATGACCTATGCTGGGCTTGATCATTCCATTCAGTTTTAGTGAAAAGAATGTTGGAGTTCAACTTTAAGTGCACCAAGGCAACGCGTTGTCTGCCCAGACACAAATTTAGTACTTACAGAATTTTCAAAGGGATAAAACATAGGGGGATGTGCCTGTATTGCAGAGATAAATATACATCAAGTATGTATTTTTTCTTTATTTGCCCTAATATCCCCTTTGAGGTGTAGTAAGCAGAAGGGAGTATGCTTGTCTTATTAATTTATACTAATGCATTCCGTGTTTCCACAAATCGTGCTAATATGTAAACTTATCTGAAATTTAGGATAACATACACTGATGTTATACATGTATTTACACAATACTGATCTATAAAAGTACTTCATAACTACCTGTCAATTTATCCATAAGCGACTATGCTAGAAGATTGGATGTACTCATCTTACAGTGAATTGACAGGTGGAGAGAATAAAAAGATGTCACTGATAAAATACAGCAGGAATGTGTGGCACAAATATGATGGATGGGAACACCAGCAAGTTGCATAGACAGAAAACAGGCAGAGGCAGGAAAATATGACACATACAGAAGCATACAAAGATGGAATGTGTGAATGGGTACAGGTGGCACACAGAGAAGCCACATAAAGCATAACTTTTTTTCAGGCAGGACCGGAATCTCACCACTGGACATAAAAGAATATGACATGAGCGTGACCTTCATACACTGAGACAGGAAACGGCTTCGGCAGATGAAAACAGACAAATGCCAAAATAGGTGGCGCATATCACCATGTATCTTACCGCTGTCTTAGCTTTGGAAATATCATCAATCTGAAGATGGAGATCTTCAATTTCGGCTTCCATAGACTTCCGAGCCTTTACTGCTGCAGCACTGGTAAATTCAGACTCCTCCAGCTGTAAATAAAACAGGATATGAAAGGAGATGAAACACTGTGAAAATGCATTTACCAGCAGTGACTCTACTGTCTAACACAGTGCTAAAATCCCTTCTTGTACTAGGCATGATTTCAATTATTATTTTAGACAGCCTCAGAAAAGTTGAGCTTTTCTTTGTGAGCAGCTAATGGACACACACAACAGCTTCTAATAGAGGTCTACTAGCAGCTATATCATTCAAAAATACTAACTAGCAGCCACTGAATGTTCCTTTTTTAGGTTTTTAGAAGAAAAAAAAAAAACATGTAAACATTTGATCGCTTTATTTCACAGCTTTAAAAGCTTTTAAGGGGAAAAAAAAAACAGCAGGACATAATTACTATATTTAGCTATATAAAAGACCAACCAGACATCCAAAGAGTTTATTTGGTTTAGGCCTAGCTTACAGGTTCCCAAAAAAGGGTATTTTTTTTTCTTTTTATTAAGTTGCATTAGGCTGGATATAGACATGAAAATATCTTCTCATGAAAGGTAGGTTGGGACAACCTACCCATTCTTATCCAATTCACATATAGTGCCAGGACCCAGATATACTCAACAGGTGGCACATGCACGGAGGAACCCGTTTTCACACAATCACACATCTCATGGTATAAGGGTAATTTCAATAAAATAATTTGACCTTTAAAAATTGACTGCAATAAATGAGCAGTTCAATCTATAAATGAACAGTACGACGGATCCTGGTGAAAATTAGAATTTGACCAAATTATATTTTTTTCTGTTATGTGTTGAATTATTTCTAAAATAAAGATAAGTTGTAATAATTCTGGGCAGCACCAAGGAGAGGAAACTTGGTAACAGCAAGGTTCAAATGTGGAGTGTTGCTTGTTTTTATCTAGACCAGCCTTTTTCAACCAGAGTACCGTCTGCATTCTTCAGGGGTGCCTTGGCAAAATGTTACCCCCAAATTGTAAAAAAATTGTCAACAAGCCAGACAATTTATTAAGCCTGCCTTTTTGTTACACAAAGCCACAGGTTTTTATTGTGCAGCATTATAACCTTGGATACAGTGAGGTGTCCCAACAACCAATAACATCATTGGTTGATAAGATGAACATTGGGCTCCTGCACAGCATCCTTGTTTGCCTATCCCCTGCCCTCCTCCACCAGCACTGGGGCAAAGGAAGAAGAGAAACACAGAATACTAGTCAGTATCAGTGTGCAAAGGTGTATTTGCTTTGCAAGTACAAATGGGCTTTAATGTTTTGGGCATCTTACGGTGTGAATGCTGCTGTGTTATTTAAAACTATTTATTTTTAAAAGTTTGAGAATGGGTTGCCTTAAACTAATTCCTCTAGATTAGTGCAATGGCTTGCCAGACTAGACACAAACTGAAAGGAGTTGTAGGTCATCATGCATTTACTATTAAATCTAAAGTAGCTTGTACAGAAATTGTACAATCAGACTGTTAAGTGTAAGGTCAGCTTTTCAATTACCAATGTAATGTAAAGGCTTCCTAACTGGATAGTAAATTAATAGATAATTTAGGAGGATCTCAAACTTAACACTTGGGAATTTTTAAGGAGAATATACAGATAACATACAGCTAGAGTGTAATATGTTTGGCCAGCTTACACAACGCCTGCAGCGCTGGAAAATTGTGGAAAAAGGTGCTGACTTGCGTTTGCCAATTCCTTGTCCTTGTTCAAAAAGTGGAAAGATTTCTCAGCCAAGACCACTGCTTTAAATGGGGCTGGGGTGTCTGGACATCCTCATCCAAATCTACCAGAAGTGACAGTAGAATGATTTTCTTCTTGGATATATGGGCCTTTTTTTGACCAGTCTATAAGGCACATTGGGAGTTTCAAGACCTATATCACCCAGGAAAGAAATCCATCTACTGTTGCACTAAACTCTCATGTATACCAACAAGGATACAAAAGTGCTCAAAGACTGAATTGGGGAGACAAGAATTTTCAGCCAGTCTTTCACTAAGCACTTGACTGAAGATCCTGAATGTAAAGTCTTGAGTCAACAGAGTTGGGTGATACGCATCCTTCCTCTGTGGACACTAAGAAAAAACAAAGCATTCTGGCAGTTATGGGGGTTTAGTAATAGGGTAATGCAATTCCCCTGGGTTTTCTTTTTCTTGCACCTAGTGTCCTCCACCTGTAAGTGGCATTATAAACTCATAAGCTTTGAACTCTCAATGAACTTTAGAGAAATTTAGATACTAGATTGAGTTGCTAATCGACTGGTTTCAGAATCTTCGAAATCTCTGTCCTCAAACAATGATACAGACGAGAAGTTTCAACACTGCATCGACTTCACAGGCTCCATGTCTATTTCAGGTATTCCAGGTCAGAGACTCGGAAGGACTGAGGCTAAAAACAGACAACTAGTAATTCAGGAGGAAGTCAGCAATGGGGACATCTTTGAAAAATCAGCTCATTTATTGATTAAAATTAATTCTCCTATTTATATAAATGTAGGGCTTGCAAAGGGCAAATTATTTACGCTGCTGTACAAATGAGGTTCAATCCAGAAGGCAGACAGTTGTGAATGGTCATGCAATTGGTCACTTAACAACCAATCAGAATTAATCTAACAAAACTGCAAACAAATGATGTTGCTATAAATTACTGCATTTTTGACAACATTGTTACGCTTGACGCTGTTTTATTAAAAAGGTTGCCAGTCTGTTCTTGACTACCCACAGCGTACTTTTACAGTACTGTATAAATTGGAAAAAATAACAGAAGGAAAGCCATGAAAGAGGAGGTTCAAACTATAGCAGAAACTTACACCTTAGTGAAATGAATTAGTTGTTCTACTGAATATCTCCACAAGTGTTTCCTTTCGTATTTTTAGCAATGGCTCCCAGTGGCACTACATGAAAAGCACAAATAGCCTAGGCAGCCTAGATACACACAAATAATACACTTCCATGCAAGCCTATCAGACGTTGATAGCTCAGAAGTGGTATAATATCAGGAAGAATTTTTAATAAGATGCTTCATTAGTCTCCTGATGATATTCCTGTAAAATAAATGTGTGCTGCTGTTGTGCTTCTATACCATTTATCTGGTTTGTATGAAAGAACATACTTGAAGCCAGATTTATTGCAGAGCAAGCCTTGCCTGGTAAAATATTTCCCCAGAAGTAAATAACATTTCAGCAAATAGAGAATTTATGGTGTGATGGAAAAAGGAGGGAGCAGATATTCTGGGATAGCCACACATCAGGGGACTGGGGGCACATTCTACTCTGCATTATGAAATGGCCACCTGGGAACTCCGCACTGTTCTACCCCTTCAGAGGACAATATTAAAAACAAAACATTTTAAAATATAAACTGCAAGGCTTTTACATTTCTGTCCACAAGCGGTTACCATTACAGTGCTAGCTATATGTGTTCTTATACAATATGTCAACTGAAAGTGCACCTGTTATTTCTTAAGTGGCAGCTTTTATGTTCAGCAGTTTTTGAAGATGATGCAGGCATAAGAAGTTAGGTCTATTCCAGGTGTAGGACATGTTGCATTTGAATCTAAAGCTAGCTTTATAATCTAACTTACCTCTACTGCTGAGAGCAACTAAAGCCGACCACAGATAAATCAAATCTCAGCCAGTTCAGCTGGGACCAGCCGATATTCGATCCATCTATGAGCAGGCTAGTTGTACTAAAGTTGATCCAACAATCGACTTCAGTACAACCAGCCTGTCAGATTTTTTGCATGTGATCACTGCCAGCGGCTATAGCCGTCAGTAGCGATCATTGTGTTTCTCCATCAGGGAAGGCTCTCCGCGCCCCCACAGGCAGAACACAATAGCTCTGCGGGAGGGAATTCCCCAAAACTGATCCGTGGTGGAAGGAAAGAAAATTGTATAATCTATGGCTTACAGTGCCTTGAAAAAGTATTCATACCCCTTGAAATGTTCCACATTTTATCATGTTACAACCAAAAACATAAATGTATTATATTGGGATTTTATGTGATAGACCAACAAAAAGTGGCACATAATTGTTAGGTGGAAGGAAAATGATAAATGGTTGTCTTTCAATTTTTTTTTTACAAATAAATATCTGAAAAGTGTGGTATGCATTTGTATTCAGCCCCCGTTACTCTGATACCCCTAACTAAAATCTAATCGTACCAATTGCTAATTCAGAAGTCACCTAATAGAGTCCACTTGTGTGTAATTTAATCTCAATATAAATAAAGCTGTTCTGTGGTTTGTTAGAGAACCTTAGTGAACAAACAGTATCATGAAGGCCAAAGAACACACCAGGCAGGTCAGGGATAAAGTTGTGGAGCAGTTTAAAGCAGGGTTAGGTTAAAAAAAAATATCCCAAGCTTTGAACATCTCACAGAGCACTGTTCAATGCATCATCCGAAAATGGAAAGAGTATGGCACAACTGCAAACCTACCCAGCCATGGCCATCCACCTAAACCGACAGGCCGGGCAAGAAGAGCATTAATCAGAGAAGCACAGCAAAGGTGGGAGAATTTGTCTACAGGACAACTATAGTGCCCTGTACACACGGTCAGACTTTCCGACGGAAAATGTGCAATCGGAGCGTGTTGTCGGAAATTCCGACCGTGTGTAGGCTCCATCTGACTTTTACCATCATAATTTCGGACACGCAAAGTTTTCCGGCAACAAAATCCGATCGCCTAAATTCCGATCGTGTGTAGACAATTCCGACGCACAAAGTGCCACACATGCTCAGAATAAATTACGAGACGGAAGCTATTGGCTACTGGCTATTGAACTTCCTCTTTATAGTCCTATCGTACGTGTTGTACGTCACCACGTTCTTGACGATCGGAATTTCCAACAACTTTGTGCGACCGTGTGTATGCAAGACAAGTTTGCGCCCACATCCGTTGGAAAAAAATCCGATGATTTTGTTGTCGGAATGTCCGATCGTGTGTACAGGGCATTAGTCATGCACTCCACAAATCTGGCCTTTATGGAAGAGTGGCAAGAAGAAAGCCATAACAAGTCCTGTTTGCAGTTTGTGAGAAGCAGTGTGGGGGACACAGCAAACATGTGGAAGAAGGTGCTCTGGTCAGATGAGACCAAAATTTAACTTTTTGCCTAAAAGCAAAACGCTATGTGTGGTGGAAAATTATCACTGTACATCACCCTGAGCACATCATTCCCACCGTGAAACATGGTGGTGGCAGCATCAGCAGGGACAGGGAAGCTGATCAGAGTTGATGGGAAGACGGATGGAGCCAAATACAGAGCAATCTTAGAAGAAAACGTGTTATGCCGCGTACACACGACTGGACTTTTTGACCGAACTGGTCAGACGGAATGAATCCGTCTCACAATTTGACCATGTGTGGGCTTCATCAGACCTTCAGTGGACCTTTTATGTCGAAAATCAGTCGGACTTTAGATTTAAAACAAGTTTCAAATCTTTCCGACGGACTCGAGTCCGGTCGAAAAATCAGTTTGTCTGTATGCTAGTACGACGGACGAAAACCGACGCTAGGGCAGCTATTGGCTACTGGCTATGAACTTCCTTATACCTGTCCGGTCTTACATCATCACGGTCAAATCCGTTGGACTTTGGTGTGATTGTGTGTAGACAAGTCCGATTCGACGGAAGTCCGTCGAAACTCCATCGAAAAGTCTGAGGGAATTCAGTCCGTTGAAAATTCCGTGTACACAGCATTAGAGTCTGCAAAAGACTTGAGACTGGGGCGGAGGTTCACCTTCCAGCAGGACAACGACCCTAAACATACAGCCAGAGCTACAATGGAATGGTTTAGATCAAAGCATATTCATGTGTTAGAATGGCCCAGTCAAAGTCCAGGCCTACATCCAATTGAGAATCTGTGGCAAGACTCGAAAATTGCTGTTCACAGACGCTCTCCATCCAATCTGACAGAGCTCAAGCTATTTTGCAAAGAATGGGCAGTTTCACTCTCTAGATGTGCAAAACGGGTAGAGACGTACCCAAAAAGACTTGAAGCTGTAATTGCAGCGAAAGGTGGTTCTAAAAAGTATTGACTCAGGAGGGCTGAATACAAATGCACCCCACACTTTTCAAAAAAAAAAAATATATATTTTAAAATCATTTACCATTTTCCTTCCACTTTACAATTATGTGCCACTTTGTGTTGGTCTATCACATAAAATCTCAATAAAATACATTTACGTTTTTAGTTGTAACATGACAAAACGTGGAAAATTTCAAGGGGTATTAATACTTTTTCAAGCCACTGTATATGCTCACAGACTGAACAAACTTCTAGTTAGAGAGGTATATAAAGAGCACTTACACAGTTTTGAACCTGCTGTATGCTTTGGCATGGAGTAAGATATTATCTGAAGTCATTAATCTAAAGCCTCATACGCACGATCGGATTTTCGACAAAAGCGGCATGACTTTTGTCTGAAGGGCATGTGCCGTGAACTTGTCTTGCATACAAACGGTACACAATTGTCAGCCAACAAACACAAACATAGTGACGTACTATGTGGAATTTCAGCTCTTGAGCGCCACCCTTTGGGCACCTTCTGCTAATGTCATGTTTGGTGCGCATTGATGCGTGTTTGTACTTTGGACTTTTGTGTGACGGACTTGATCGTTGTCCGCCGAAAATTTACTAGCCTGCCATCCAACATTTGTTGGCAGAAAGTTGGACAATTGTCTGATGGAGCATATCAATGGTCGGATTTTAGGACAAAAGTCTGTCATCACACAATTCCCTGCCGAAAATCCAATCGTGTGTACGAGGCTTAACACTAAAACTCTTTAGTCTATTCTTTCTGTTCATATGTTTGACACACGTAAGTGAGAATTTCTTACAAAATAAACTCTCCTCAACCTCTCCACTGGCTGCTATTTAGTGGAGCTACACTTTAAAGTGACCCTTTCGCCAGACCTTGCATTTTAACAAAAAATCTTCCCATAAGATTAAATTTGCATTTAACATTTCTCATTTGACATGTTATTTAACTGTAAAATTCTCCCTTTTGTAGACATTCCAAAGCTCTGAGTTTGCTGCTGGGGGCCACCATCTTGGGTGTAATGTTACCAGCTGCAACAGACTCAGCTGTCACTGTCAATCTATAATATTTCCCTTCTCTCCTGCCCCTGCTGCTACATAAGGCTAGGTTCACAAGTGTCCGGTGCAAATTTCCCTCCATTTTCATTGCAAATTTCCAAAGCAGCTGTTCAGATGCCATTTAGATGAGGTTCAGATGCAAATTGGCAGCCACCAGTATCTTTAACATTAGCTGGTCGTTAAGAAGCAGGCCAGGAAGTCGACTGCCACATCCTTAACAATGGATGACTCATTAGCGGTCAGCGGGGAACCACAAATTGCCAGCAATCAAAAAATTGTGGGGAAAAAAAAACAGCGTGGGGGTTCCCCCCAAATCCATACCAGGCCCTGGGTTGGGTGGGGATTTTATGGAGAACCGCAAGCCCAAATTAACAAAAGAAAAAAACAATAAAAACGCAAGCGCCCCCCAAAACCTGAACCATACCAGTCCACGTGTCCTCAACATGGGAGATGCTTGGGGGGGGGGGGGGGGCAGGATCTCTTATAGTGATGTAAAGGTTGGAGACGTAAATCTCCGCTGTCAGTGTGCAATTGCAGTCAAATGTTGGGCTCATTGTAGACATGAAACATAAATCAAAGACTTGCACTCACGCGAAGAATAGAACAAGCGGCATTCAACTCTTGTCCTTGGTTTACATGAATGTACTTCAAGACAGCACAAAACATTAATCAATCTATACTATGACACCATGTGGTAAATGCACACTACCAGAATATATGAGACTTGTTTCTGTTCTTACATTTTCCTTACATACAGTGATGCTGCTGCTTTGTTAATGAGAGAAGTATTTGCATATCTGTTTTTAGAATCGCACTGCCTTTTGAATCCCAAAATAGAGATCTATTCCTTATTTAAAAAATAATAAATGATTAATGGAGCAATGTCAGATGCATCTTAGGATCTTCCTGGGCACCTAGAAATCTCAGTTAACAATAAATATACATCCAAACAGATTCGTCAAGAATCATTAGTGCAAGAGCCCAGAACAATTATTAAGGCAAAAGTGAACAAAGCTTTAAGAAAAAAAACATAACAAAACTCTAGACATCACGTTAAAGTTTGAATCTTTCATTAACAAATGAAAAGACTTCTTGCAAACACAGAGATTAGATAGACTTGTGGACAAAATTTCAGCCTGACACATCAATATTTTGTGGAAGCACATACCTGACTCCTTAACTGGGCAATCTCACGCTTACTGGGGGCATTGTTCTTTAAGTGGTCCAGCATAATCTGCGCATCAGCAAGCAAAGCTTTGGTTCTCTTCAGATCTTTTCTCAGACGTTTCTCAGTCTCAAAGTCACGATGGCTGACCTGAGGTCATGAAACAATATGAATTAGGATACAAAAAGCCAGACTCTTGCCTAAGATTACTTAAAGTGGTGGTCCCATTATATAAAAATTTTTTTTTAAAGTCAGCAGCTACAAATACTGCAGCTGCTGACTTAATAATCTGACACTTACCTGTCCCAGGGTCCAGCGATGCGGGGGATCGAAGCCCTGCTCGTCTCCCCCTCCATTCGGCAGCGCCGGCATTGTAACTATGGGCGCCCGGCTATGGCTTCACAGACGGGCACCCACTGTGCATGTGCGGGCGGCGCCACGCACCATGATTGGCCGCGCAATCATCTGGGACCTGTCATGTGTCCCAGATGATTGACAAGAGGGAGGGGGCAGAGCTGAGTCCTTCCTGCGCTGAGGGGAAGTGACGTCAAGAGCCCAGGCACTGAAGGAGGCAGACTACGAGGGACCCCCTAGCAACAGCCATTTAGAGGGGAGTAAAAAAAAAAAAATGTTTCCAAATGTTTTTTTAAGGCACATTTATGTTTTCTTTTTTTTTTGGGTGAAACACCACTTTAATGGTAAAACTTGCACTGTCAGCTCTATTGCATCTTCTTCACCATACCTGTTCACTAACGGAATTTAATCTGCTCTCCAGATCTCTCTTCTCTCTTAGCACCTTCTGTTTGTCCTCATATTCCTCCTCTAATTGAACTTCCATCTGTTTCAGCTATTAAAAGAAAGAAATTGAGGGAATGTCAGGGGGAAAAGTCTAATGACACGACAGTAGATATCATACTTTGATCCTAATTAATAGACCACTATGGAAACTAAGAATTATGAACAGCAGATGGGGTTAAGAAAAGCCCATCCACATTGCTTGCAATAGGATCTGTAGACAAATTGCACCTTTTGTGAACAATTAATGCATTTTATAGCCATCTTAATAAGTCTTCTGCCAGCATTTAATTATGCAGTTCTAGATGTTAGAAATTTAAAATAAAAACACTACAAATAAAACATGAACAAGATTGGATATTAACACAGTGTGTGTATAGTATTAGCATGTAATGTGCCATTATGTCAACTTCCACCTAAAACTCAATTATTTGCTTGATTGGAGTTCTGCTTCAGCTTATATGACCTGAAGTACCAGGCCCATTTTTTTTACCATGACCCACAATATACTGTCAGTGACATTATCTGTGAGAAATGCAATTAACATTAACCTGTAATGATGAAATATGTCACTATAAATAAAATGACTCGCAAGATTACCTTTTTCTGACAAGACTGTCGAATCTCTTCCACTTCATCATCTTTGTTCTCCAATTCCTTAGAGTGTGACTGCCGAAGCCGTTCCATCTCCATCTCCAAACGCAGTTTGGACTAGAAATAAACAGGAAATTATTTAACTCATGCCAAATATGCCTATATATTCTGATTAGTTTCAAACATTACCAATATGTAGCCAGAACCCTCTAGACCCAGTATCATGTTGGTGCTGCTGACATTTTCAATGATAGACATAAAAGGACCCCACAAGTAAACACAATTCAAATGCAGATCCTACATAAAATAAAATCTGCCCAACATGTAAAATTATGTCTAGAAAAACCATGTACATTTCTCCAGGCAAATAGCTGGAAACAAACACATACATGTGAATGATGTTCCCTGACAAATGATCTGTAACACCGATGCTCCAAAATGCACAACATCATGGTTTTAAATTGCACCTGATAATAGTGCTTGAAGCCTTAAAAACGTAAATGAGCATATTTTGGGCTACAGGTTTCAAGAGATTTTGGCCCCAAACACATACATGTGAATGATGTTCCCTGACAAATGATCTGTAACACCGATGCTCCAAAATGCTCAACATCATGGTTTTAAATTGCACCTGATAATAGTGCAGCTTGAAGCCTTAAAAACGTACATGAGCATATTTTGGGCTACAGGTTTAGAGAGTTTTTGGCCCCAATAGGCTTCAATGGGAATGCCGGAAAAACAGGTGCCATACTCTTTTTTTCTCCTAGTAACAAGCTTTACATGGCTAACAATAATTAGAAAAACACAAAAAAAAATACTTGAGCAAAAACCCCTGCAAAAATGCTCAAAAAAGTCTGTACAAACACTCAAAAAACAAATAAATCTGTAAAAACTACTACTACTAAGACATTTAGCTCAAGTGTGCATACAGCCTATTTCTGGTTATCTACATGGGGGGAAAGAAAACGAAGAAGAATATAAGTACTAGTCAGTAGCAGTGTTCAAAAGTCTATTTGCTTTGAAAGAATAAATCACACCCTCTAATGTTGGGTGTCTTATGTGTCTGGATCCTACTGGGATATGCAAAACTATTAGTTGCATTTTTTTTAAATTTTAGAAGGGGGTGCTCCAAGATTGTGCAGAATTTTGAAGGGTGCCTTGACTGAAAAAAGGTTGAGAAACACTGCCTTACAAGTATAGGATAGATGTTCCTGAACTGCTTGTGATGCAGACATGCCTGCATAAAAGCATAGCCAGGCTGGTTGATGTCACTCTTCATCACTGCAGTTTAGCAGTCCAGCATTAAGACAGCAACCCCAGATCAGCAGAATTACACTACAGATGACTCAGTAGAGCCAGAATATGTATTTTCGATTAAAAAAAAGGAAAGCATTTTGTGTAAGTTGGTTAAAGAGCACATGTCATCTGAGCATAACAGAGACACTCTTTTTTGGGTCACACTGCAAGACACCAATCCTCTGCACAACTTAACAGAACAGGCCTGAAAGGGTCCACACAAATCCAAAGCAACTCAGCAGGCCTCTGCAGTCTGTGGTTTGAATCCCTGCACCAGCATTACATGCACAGCTTATCGTCAATCGTCCACCAAGAGATAGATATTTATATCATTACTCTGTAAGCATGGAAGGATCCATTAAAAGGAAGAGACTATATCTACAAGGAATACCCCAGTGTGCACTGAGATAGAGTGAGAGGCCCTGAGTGGTGCAAAATTTCGTCTCACAGGTCCCAAGCCACATTTCCTACAAAGAGATGATTTAAGCAGCGAGCAGAGAGCACTAAGTGCTGAGGGTATAGGAACGGAGGCCAAGCAAGTCTCTTGATGACCATTCATCTCTCTGGCCCAGTCGCTGACTCTGCAATTGCTCCTTGATGTGCGGACAGCTAATGGCACTTCTTTAACTTTTACAGCTACCAAGAGGAAGATATATAGGAAATGGCCGAAGAACAGCAATGGGAGGCGGTAGCCCATCCGATGAACAAGGGCATGAATTCTCACCAATTGTGGGGATTTTTTTTATTTTTGTTCTACAACGACTGTTACAGCAGCCAGGAAACAGAGACTCTTACTGAGCAGTTTGTGCAATTTTCTCCCCTCTCCTCCTACACCTGCGCTACAGCCAGCAAGAAGGATTTATTCAGGAAGATTAAAGCTTCTTCTCGTACCTTAGGAATTATTTGTGGTTCCACTGTACCCATTAAAAGTCTATATTTTACTGTAAGCCTGCAGGTTATTAAATAACCTTAAGAACAACTCTAGGCAAATCTAGAAAGCATTTTTCAGTTTCTTTTATGCAGCTTCCAAAAGTTACAGTTTTAAGTTTAGATAATTACAGTATAACTGTATTTTTTACTGAGTTGCCACAAGTGAGAGTGCTGGTATTGCAAGCCGATTACCAGGAGGGGGAGGTAACTGACTGCACTTAAAATGGACTTAAAGTTAAGCTGCCTGTTTTCCAAAGCAATTTATATCATTGCTATGCCAAACAGAACGCACTACCTTCACTCCTGCAGTGTAACCCACCTTCCCAATACACTGGAAACTGATTTTAATATTCCTCTTTACTCGACATATTATATATGTGTCACATATGTTATATGAAATGTGTCACATATGTTATATGAAATTAGGCATTCCTTGGACTTACATTTCCCCCCTTTGTGTAACATTTGGAACAGCTGTTCAAGCTGTTTTCAAGCTTTTTGCTGGACTATGCATGAAGTGTCAGTATCAGATAATGGGGATGCATTTTTTTCTAAATCCTTGTTTCCAGTGAAGCTAAGGAGGGATGCAGATTAGAAGAATCGGTTACATCAACTTCCCAAGATGCATATGGAAGGCATAAAGCTGCCAAGGCACCTTGTGACACAAGTGCAGGAGATCCCATTTTTCACTCATTATCCTCACAATGTAAAAACGTACTTATATTGCTTATTGTCCCACAAAAGGGCCTGTTCTTTAACTATAGACTTTAGTTACACTTTAAAATAGCGTGCTTAAGGTAAACGTCACCAGTGGTGAATTTTCCATAATGGTCTAAAACAGGCAGGAAGAGGGGCACTGGCCAGAGTCTGAAGACTAGAAGGCTCTGAAGTATGTTATTGCCCATATGTCATGCATCCATATAACCCACCAAGGGTAAAGGATAATAACAGTATAAGCATTATGCGAAAAAGTATTTTGCAGGTAAAACTGTATCTTAATGGGTATTCAAACTGTGTATTTAGCCATTTGGCTTATGTTGCCTTTTAAAGGACAAAAGAGGTGATTAGAACACCACTTGTGACAATGCAGAGACACCCTTGCCAAGAATGAGGAGCACATGTGAGTCACAAGTTCTTGATGGGATCATGGAAAAAACCTACAGTAGGTCATACATGGCCCAAATCTGCTACTACTTTGCCAATACAACCAATTGCAAATAAGACAGTCTGTGAACCCAAAAGACAAATTATGGGGTCCTTATGGTCTCAAATACACATTTATGGGCCAACTGCATCAAAACCTGTTTTACAGTTTTATGTGGTTTCTGGCTAGGTGAGTCACTTCTTATATCCTCTAGGTACACTTACAGCAAGATATCATCTACCAGAATTCCCAGGACCACCCAACTACTGCAGCAATTACAATTCCAAGTGATGATGTCACTTTTCTCCAATGGATTCTGTAACTGGAGCAGGAGCATGTACTGCTGAGATCTTCCTACTGGGGACAGACAAAGTAGTAGGATGATCCAGCCCTGCTTGTGCCTGCCTAACACTGAATTAAGAGAAAAAGAAATATTTTAAATAGTTTAATCAACAGAAACTGATCTCGGTCCATAATGAAAATGTCCGTAATCTTATAATTAAAGCAATGAGACTGAATGACATGCTGAGAAATGAACATTTAACACCATGTGTTTCTTTCCCTTCCAGGAATGATTTTATTCTGTGACTAATACTGCATTTAATTGGTATTCAGCACTTTGCTTGCTGTAGTAAAATCCTTCCCAATTTCTCTATTTAAATACTTATTCGAATCCCTCATCTATCCCGGTAAGCTGTAATTTTCTTCAAAGCATCAAGCACAATGATCCAGACGGTCTGTTTACACAAAATGACTATTATAAGAAAAAGTGCCACGAAAGTAAAAGTTGATTTCCTGGGAATGGCAGTATACTACTCTCTAATGTGCCAGGCATACATCATTACTTCTGTAATGTAAATACACATTGAAAACAAAGTAAGTGCAAGCTTCAGTTCAACACTGTTAGCATTAACACAGAAATGTTTTTCCAGAGGCTTAAGCGAGGGAGTATAGGCTATACCCTAAGCCAGACTGAGCTCATGCATGAAACTAGGGCATGAAGTGGAAATTTTTCCCCAAAGCCACTTGATTTAGATTAGTTATCCTCACAAACTGGTCTAAAACATGAAAGCACACAAGCCTTCAAATTATTCAGTTCAAGTGTTTTCAGTGAAGGCTACTGTTAAAGTTAGAGCATACAAACATATTTTAGACTATTGTGTGCTTCTATGTGGCAACAGTTTGGGAAGGCCCATTTGTGTTCCAGGATAGTGTGCCCCTGTAAACAAAGCCAGCTCCAAACAGACATGGTTTGACAAGTATTATGTGGAGGAACTCGAGAGGTCTGCACAAAGCCCGGACCTCAACCCCGCTAAACACCAAGTGTGAACTGGAATTCTAACTGTAAGCCAGGTCTTTCCATCCAACATCAGTATCTGCCCTCACAAATGCTATTTTGGCTGTATGGATACAAATTCCTGCAGACCCACTCCAAAATTACATTGAAAACCTTCCCAGCCACAAAGGGGAAGGAGCGATCCAAATTAATGCCGGTAATGGATTGTCCAACAAGCTCACATAGAAGTAATGGTCAGCAGTCCACAAATTTTTCGCCTTTATACTGTATGTGACCGGATTTTGGAATGTTCGCTTCTATTTTGCTGAAAAGTCAGCTAACATTAGCAACTCTGTAGCAAAGATGTATAGGCAGTGAAAAGATAAATGTGCCTACATCTGTAGGGAGTGTGAAGATAAATGTGCCTGCATTCATCTCAATTCATATAGAAATGCTGTCAGAAAGGTAAAGGCGATGGTAGTAACCACTAGATCAGCCTTTCTCAAACTTTTTACCCCCAGGGGAACCCTTGATATAATTTTCAGTTCTTGGGGAACCCCTGCAAAAATTAACTCATTAGGTCCAGGGTCAGTAAGAGGAATGCCATTTACGTTAGCGGTCAGTAGGAAGAACTAAATTCTTACAGTGGTGAATGCCACAGGGAACTAAACGTTCACTGGTGTCATACCACTGGTTTTGCCAAGTGCGGTTGGACCTGGAACAATGAAGGCAGCATAAGATGGGAGGTCGATCAGCCACAGCTGAGGGAACCCCTAACAACCTATGGAGGAACCCTGGATGAGAATCCCTGCACTAGAAAATTGGCAATATTACCTAGCTTAATAATAGGAAAGCATATCTAAACAGGTTAAAGGTGACACGAGCTAAAAGGAACCAATAAGCCTTTCACTAAACAAAAGATATAAGCCGACTGCATATTTAAATTCGTGGCCCACAAAAAATAAAATAAAAGGAAGGACTTTACGGGTATATTTATTGAAGTGAATGTAACATTCACTAAATATTCACTGTAGATGAATCAATCACTGTAATTTAAAAAAAAAAAACATGCACCAGGAAGATTCACCTGTTTGGTAAATGTTACATTCACAAATTTTTAAACATACCCCCGTGTTTGTATTATCACTGAAGCATCCCTTCTGACTATAAAATACAAACTTCTATACCTGCTCCAGCATTTGTATGGATCCAGCCTGTTCATCAAGTTCTTCCTCTTGGTCTTTAACTTTGGCCTCTAAGTCTCGCAGTTGTTTCTTGACCTTTGCTAGAGAAGCTTCATCCTTGGACTCCTGTGATGAGAGGTCCTGAAGTTCCGCCTCCAACTGATCAACCTTGTGCGTCATGACAGTGATCTCAGAGTCTTTCTCCTGATGAAGAAATGTATATATATTAGATACTTTAAGGCTCAAACATTTAACATATTGCTTTACTACAGCAAGTTGTGCAAAAAAAACAAGAACAAAAAAACAATGTTCAAATATACTGAACTTTAATGCAGATATGTAAAAGCACTGACAGGACCACTATTGAAAAAAGTGGCTATTTT
The DNA here is from genome assembly GCA_028564925.1 of Lithobates sylvaticus. Classification (NCBI taxonomy): domain Eukaryota; kingdom Metazoa; phylum Chordata; class Amphibia; order Anura; family Ranidae; genus Lithobates; species Lithobates sylvaticus. Next base: position 101,220,450 of record CM053027.1, read on the forward strand.
AGATGAAACAAATATCAGCGTAGGTAGGAAAAAAGGCAAAATTACAAAAAAGCACTGGCTTATTGATTTTAAAGAAGTTTAAGCTGGCGGAGAAGAGAATAAAATGTTATCATGCTGAGATAAGCACGCCATGCAGTGCAAGTGTTTATAAATGAAACAGAGCCTTTTAAAGAAACAAATGGTCGCTAATTTCTGGACTGCTGCAAAAACCCTACTAGGAGGAGGTCTGCAAGCTAAAGGTGCCAATTTGTACAAATTAACATGATTGGTTCTTTAGTGGTATATGATTTTATTTTTAAGAGCAGCAGCTTCAAAAACAAAACTATATACAGCATCTCACAAAAGTGAGTACACCCCTCACATTTTTGTAAATATTTTATTATATCTTTTACTGTGACAACACAGAAGAAATTACACTTCGCTACAATGTAAAGTAGTGAGTGTACAGATTGTATAACAGTGTAAATTTGCTGTCCCCTCAAAATAACTCAACACATAGCCATTAATGTCTAAGCCGTTGGCAACAAAAGTGAGTACACCCCTAAGTGAAAATGTCCAAATTAGGCCCAAAGTGTCAATATTTTGTGCGGCCACCATTATTTTCTAGCACGGTCTTAACCCTCTTGGACATGGAGTTCACTAGTGCTTCACAGGTTGCAGACATTAAGGCCCCTTTCACACCGGGGCGTTTTTCATGCGGTGCAGCGCTAAAAATAGCACCTGTTCACCGCATGAAAAAATCCGGCCCCTTTAACTCCAGTGTGAAAGCCGGCGGGCTTTCACACTGGAGCGGTGCGCTAGCAGGATGACAAAAAAAGTCCTGCTAGCAGCATCTTTGGAGCGGGATAGGAGCGGTGTGTTCACCGCTCCTATACCGCTCCATCCCATTGATTAGAATGGGACACCGCGGTTAAACCGCGGCAATACCGCCGCAAAGCGCTGCTACAGCGGCGCTCTGCGGGGGTCTTTAACCCCTTTTCGGCCGCTCGCGGGGGTTAAAACCGCACCGCGAGCGGCCGAAAACCGCGGTTAAAACGACGGTAAAGCAGCGCTAAATATAGCGCTGCTTTACCGTCACCGCGGCTCCCCGCCCCAGTGTGAAAGGGGCCTAATAGCTGTGTGTTGAGTTATTCTGAGGGGACAGCAAATTTACACTGTTATACAAGCTGTACACTCAATACTTTACATTGTAGCAAAGTGTCATTTCTTTGTCGTGTTGTCACATGAAGAGATAGAATAAAATATTTACAAAAATGTGAGGGGTGTACTCACTTTTGTGAGATACTATATATAAATAAAAATAAATAAATAAATAAAGGGACACAAGAGCACCACAATTTTTTTTAAATTTACTTTTATTGCTTTTATGCTTCTGCAGACACATAACTAAGTAAAACTGTCATACGAGAAGCAGAGACTCACATTGCTGGCTTTCATTTGGAAATTGAAAGTTGCCTGGCTGTCACCAGTTACCATTTGGCTTAAGTGCTTTGTATCACTAAGCCAGAAAAAGCACGCAAATAAAAAAACATCTTTTAACCTTTGTAAATTTGTTTGCAGGCTGAATAGAAAATGGAAATTTAGTAGCACGGCACATATTGCTCGAGTACCACATAAAGTTAGATCGGTTCCTTAAAAAAGTGGAGTTTTCCTAAAGAAACCCTGATGCAAACCATTCATTTAAACAACAATCTTTACATAAAATTATAAAACATTTTGGCATGTTATTTAATTGTAAAAGCCTCCCCGTGTAGATATCCAAAAGTCCTGAGACTGCAGCTGGGTGCCACCGTCTTGTAAGTGACGTTAGTAGCCCTTGCAGACTCTTCCCCCAGCTGCTACATAAAAGATTAGGTACAAAAAAAGGAGAGGAGTGGAATAGATAGGCCAACACAGACTGTAATTAGACACTCCCAGAAAAGGAGACAGCTATAACGTGCAGGAAAGATGGAAGCTGTGCTAGGAAATTTACTTTTTTTGAAGAAGTCAAATTTTCTTCAAAGGCACATGCATATGCAAGTATATAAAAAAAAAAAGTTTAATCGAAAGGAAAAATGCTCAAAAAAGCATTTAAAAAAAAAAAACTTGCTTTTTCTGTGTTTCCGCCCACATGTTTTAAGTTAGTGACGGGGTCTCTTTTGTAGGTGTTATTAATACAGCTCTGCTACAGAAACAATACAAAACAATTTGTATTGACTTAAAGGATAAGTTCACCTTTCCCAACATGTTACACCTGTATTCAGCGTGTAAAATGTTACTTATGCAGATGCCCCTGCCCGAGTCCCCTTTGTGACAACAGGCCAGGGATCTTCTCCCCACATCCGCTATCACAATTTAAAACAAACATGCCCATCCGGCCGTGTCATTCATTCATTCACAGAGTTCTGTGAATGGGGGGAACTACAACTACCGTCAGCATACCAGTGTGAGGTATAGGCTACACTGACAGTCTGCAGGAGCCTGAGATTGCCCCTGCGATCTGCTGATCGCAGGTGCAGTGCTTTACAGAATCCTACTTAAAAATAAAATAATCAATGCACATTTTTTTTTACAAAGGTGAACTTATTCTTTAAGTTCTGTAAACCCCAAAGTCAAAATTTGTGATGTCACTGGTCCATCCTCTTCTCCTCCATCATTGCCAGTCCTTACTCTCAGACAGTGTGTCGCTTACACAACAATATGTGGGTGCTGTCGAGAAGTATTGTCAGCCAAGGCTGGCATAATGACAACCCCCAGGAGGTGTGTTCATGACCGTGTAAGCTCACAGGAAGTGGGTTGGATGATTCTGGGTGTCATTCCACCCAGAAGAATACTGGTGCTGGATTATACAGCAAGTCTGCAGGGGCCAGTGTCAAGAGAAAAGGTGGATATTGAAGCCACAGTGTCTTTAATTTTACCAGTGTTGGGCTATTTGTTTTTTTTGTTTTTTATTTTTTAGAAGAATTTGACTTGTTGTGACAAATGATTTCATTAGTTGCACTTACTTCCAGCTGTTGTCGGAGGCTGAACACCTCAGAGGTGAGCATATCCTTTTCTCTGCTCAGTTTCTCCTTTATAATCTTTTCCCTCTGTACCTCTTCTTGAGCCTGTGTCAGTTCAGAGTCAAACCTTGGGGATACATGAAATGTTAAAAGACCAGTCTGGAGTTATGCACATCAGTAACTATGCATAAAGATGTCCTTTTGTGGGCCTGCCATTACATGGGCTTTCTCCTACCAATAAAAGCGGTAAATGTTTTCACGCAAAGTTACTCATTACCATTAAGGATACCTTCCCCTGAACCGTTATCACTCTGTTTATGGAAGGTCCTTTTAGACAGGATCTTTGTCATGTTGTGCTTTCTCTGTAGGCAGAAGGTTTTTTATCTTAATGCATTCTATACATTAAAATAAAAAGCCTTCTGTGTGCAGCAGCTTCCCCCCCCCCCCTCGGCCCCCCTAATATTTACCTGAGGTCCATCTAAATCCAGCGATGTTGCACGAGAGACTCGGCTGTCTGGGACTCTCCTTCTCTTTGGCTGAGATAGCAGCGCAGTGCCATTGGCTCCCCCTGCTGTCCAAGTCAGTGAGCCAATCAGGAGAGAAAGGGGGTGGCGCTGGGCTACGGCTCAGTATCTTAATGGACACAGAGAAAGCTGCAGCTTGGCTGCCCCATAGCAAGCTGGTTGCTGTGGGGGCACTCAACAAGAGGGAGGGGCCAGGAGAGCAGAAGAGGGACCAGACAAGAGGAGGATCTGGGCTGGTTTGTACAAAACCAACTGCACAGAGCTGGTAAGCATACCATGTTTTGTTTTTTTTTGGTTAAAAATAAGAAACGCAACTTTAGTATCACTTTAAGCCTCATTCACGACGAATGCGGCTTTAAAATCACGCTACTTCAGCGAGATTTCAAAGCTGCCGATCAATGTGACTTCATGCACAGATGTCAATGCAAGTCCCACATGAAATCGCCAAAAATAGTGCAGGAACCTTTTCAAAGTCAGTGCAAGTCGGAGTCACACTGACCTTTTCAAAGTCGGAGTCACAACGATTTGTACAGTTCCATAGTCAGAAATAGGGTGCGACTTATCAGGTGACTTTGATCTGTCAAATTGAGTCGCATGACAAGTCGCACCGGTTTGAACGAGGACTTACTGCTAGCAATGATAGCAACAACAAATAGCAAGCATAGACAGTACGCAAGTGCTAAGCAATACTCAACTTGAATTTCACACTAGTGAATAGCATAATTCACATCAGCTAACAGCCTAAAGTGAATCTCTCAGAGCAGAAATATGGGAACGGATATTGTCGAATTGTTTTTTGAAGGTTCAGGCTCCAGGGCGATCATACTAAGCAAGAACAACCATTCAAATTCTACTGGTTGCATGCTTGTTCCAGGTCTCCGATTCACTAAGCTGTAAAACCAGGATGAGGATGGCATACCTGAAGCCTATGCTTCCTAAAACCAAGTCAGCAACGCAGTTTCTAAATTTTTTGCAAATGTTGATTTTAAGTACATGACGTTACCTAAAAAAAAACATTCTGGGTTAAAAGCTCCACTTAGACTTTCATTGTGATGGAAGGATTTAATGACATTGCTGTGCTATGTTTTAAACTACAAATACAGAGTGATTAGACCATCGACTCACACTGATAATACTATTCTCATTAGGATCAAACCATTCACATTCATATCTCTAAAAATAAATAGGAACAGCAAAAGATTCCCTTTATATGTAGCTGGTGGATAAATGTGAAATTCATTAGATCACTGACCTACGCTGTTTCTTCTCAAGCTCATGGTTGCGCCCCTGGTGACCCTCTAGATGAAGCTTGGTGTCTTGTAGCTCAGACGTTAGACGCTGACATTTCTTCTTTAATTGTTGCAATGTTCTCTGCGTCTCTTCATTATCTGCATGCAAATCTGCCAGCTGAAGGAAAAAGAAAGCGAATTGTTGGATTAGACACAGCCAGTACACCCAGCAACCCCCCTGAGCATGGATACTTCGTATAATGCAGAAAATGATAAGGCTACACCTAGATAAAGAAATCAAAACCTCTTTTTATCTATAGCTATGTGCTCCATTTAAATACGCATACAGTCCACATATTAGAGCATTAACCACCCATTAACTTCCCACCCAGGCCAATTTTGACATTTCTCTCCTACATGTAAAATTCATAATTCTTTTGCTAGAAAATTACATAGAAACCCCAAACATTATATATGTTTTTTTAGCAAAGACCCTAGAGAATACAATGGCAGTCATTGCAACTTTTTATCTCACACAGTATTTGCACAGCAATTTTTCGAACACTTTTTTACATTTTAACATTAAAGTTAGCCCAATTTTTTTGCATAATGTGAAAGATGAAGTTACGCCGAGTAAATAGATACCTAACATGTCACGCTTCAATATTGCACACGCTCGTGGAATGGTGCCAAACTTTGGTACTTAAAAATCCCCATAGGCGACGCTTACATTTTTTTTACTGGTTACCTGTTTTGAGTTACAGAGGAGGTCTAGGGCTAGAATTATCCGAATGATGCCTGTAGCTGCAGGCATCATTCAGATATCCCCGCTCAAAGTCCATGACGTCATATGACGTACCTTGGGCAGGGAAAAGTTAAAGTAATCCTACTAACGGAGAGAGAGACCCAGGAGCTGTCATTCCAAGTCTTCTTCTGAAAATACTAGTTGCCTGGCTGTCATGCTGATTTACTGGCTTCAGTACTAAGTCAGGTACCCATAATATTGCTTACAAATATCTTCCCTTTGTTTATTAAAAAAAAAAAAAAGCACATTAGACATTTGATTCAGCGGCTTCTCCACAGATAAATCTACCTAAACTGCTCTATGCCTTTTCCTCTCTTAACCCTTCTGACAGGAAATACGTGTATAAAGTGTTATAGTAATCCAACTGACCCTCCTTTCCAGCTGCCTCTTGCTCTGCTGTTCCACTTCCAGCTTGTCCTCAAACTCCTGCTGCATACGTTTCTTTGTAAAATCAATTTCACGCAAAGATCGCTCATATTTTAGGCGCCATTCTCCACCTACATGTAACATACAAATGTAAAAGATAGAGAAATGCTCTTAAGCACAAAAAAACACAACAACAAGTTGAATACTTTAAGCCATAAACCCAGTTACAAAAACTGATAACAGTGCAGAGACAGAAAGTACAGGAAGTTATCAGCTCACTAGACTTCTGGCTGGATGAACCACATTAGCCCTTTGCAGTTGATGTTTTTGACCAGGGATGGACGCACAAGTAAGAACAAGGCTTCACTTTAATGGGTACTTCCTAACAAAGTGCTGGAAACTCTTATGCCCCGTACACACGGTCGGATATTCCGATGGAAAAAGTCCAATTGGATTATGTTGTCGGAAAATCCGATTGTGTGTGGGCTCTAGCGGTCTTTTTCCGTCGGAATTTCCGATGGGAAAAATTTGAGAGCAGGATCTAAAATTTTCCGACAACATAATCCGATCAGACTTTTTCCGATCGTGTGTAGAGAATTCCGACACACAAAGTGCCACGCATGCTCAGAAGAAATTTGGAGACAAAAGCTATTGGCTACTGGCCTCTACGTAGTCCCGTCGTACGTTTTCTACGTCACCTCGTTCGGAACGGTCTGATTTTCCGACAACTTTGTCAGACCATGTGTGTGTAACACAAGTTTTAGACAAAATCCGTTGGAAAAATCCGACGGATTTTGTGGTCAGAATGTCCGACCGTGTGTACAAGGCATTAAGCAAATATAGAGATCCACATTCTTCAAAAAGTTGTAACTGTCTGCACACCCAGGACATAATTCCTTTTAGGGTAAGTTACCCATCAACTTAAGACATGCTGGCAACATACTGCACCCTTCACTGGTGTGAAAAGCGTCCTGTAACTGCTCACCCAGTCTTTACAATATAGTGACTCTGTGTCAGAATAAGAAACACTTGCTTGTGTCCATTTAGCTTGGCAGCAAAATTCTCCATATTTTTTCTACAGTAATCTTATGTAAAGTCATAACATATAAATTAAACGCACGAACAGATTATATTCTCCTACAGCCCTCACCCTAAAGTGAAACATGCATCTTACAGATAGATGCAATATTTGAATCAATGAAATGTGAGAGTCAGATGAGATATGAGACTGGCCGGTCTTATTCATCTTATCCAGATCTGGACATTCCCTAGCTAACACTTCAATGCTAATATTTGCTAAGAAGCTCTCATGCTGGAAATGATGAGACAAACTGCTGCCTAAAGCACTCAGAATGTAATAAGCAGTGCTGGTCTTCTGCACGTTATGGGTACAATATGCCTCAAACATCCTGCACAAACTTTACCACGCAAATACCAGCAACAAAAAAAAAAAAAAAAAAAACTTCCATGGAAATCAAAATAGGGTTTTTGCCAATTGAGGGACATAGGAAGTCTTTATATTCAGGATATATTGCTGCCTACAGGAGGAATGGACACTGGTAAAACAAAAAAACTGTAGGCCAACCTAGGATAACCACTACCAGCATTCCTGGCATATATAATGGGGGCAAACTTCATGGACCACTTGGTCTGTTTTCTGCCATCACTCCTCTAGGTTTCACAGAAAACAGAAAAGCATGTGGTAGCCTTGCATATTTGATAAATATGTGCTTGATACTGAAAATCCCAAGCAGAACTTACAGGTCTAGTAGAGTGTGTCTTGACACATAGGGATCATTCAGACTATAGGCTTGAATGATGGTTTATATATACATAATTACTCTGTGCTAAAAACTAGACTACCGCTGATGTGTACTAAGCTGTTGTGCTACATCTTCAAATCATATGAAAAGCATGCTGATGTAATTTACACTATGGAGAATCTCTTTTTTTCTCCATTTTATGCACCAACATTGATTGCTGGTGGTTAAATCTCCCTTGAGGAAAATGGATTGGTTGAAGGGTAAGAATATGGCCCTTTGGCTAAATCACTTGAAAACTTTATGATTTAAAAGGACATCTGTAGTGGGATAGTCCATCCAAACTAAAGGCTTATGGTGGGGTTAAAAGATGACCTGGAAAAATCTGGTTAAAGGACAGTTTATATTTGTGGTGGATGATTGGATACTATACTGCATTAGAAGAACATTTTCTACTGCATACAGCACTGAGCTTTACACTTACCTGGACTGCACTTTATAACAGTGATTGCTATTGCATACCACATTTAAAGTTCACATTTGTTTGGATTGCACTTAGGCCCCATGTACACATACACCTGAGCCTGTCCAACACAAATTCTAGAGCCGCCTGACGCCCCTGACACCCCCTTGCGGTTCATATTAGTGTACAATTATATATATGCATACATATACACATACATACACAAACTATAATATATATATATATATATATATATACACACATACATATATATATACACACATACATATATATATACACACACACACACAGTATATAGCAAACCAAATGAGGAGAAACCAAACCATCCACTGCTAAAGCTGGAGGATCCCTGTACCTGGAGACAAACATGACCAAGTTGTTGCTGAACCTGGAGGTTCACATCTGACATCCCCCACCTTGGATACACCTGGAACATGTCCAGGTGTAGGGACCACTTCAATAGGTCCTGGCGCTATTGGCTGTGGAAATCTGCCTGTTAATTTTCTGGACCTGGAAAGTACACGCCACACAAGGCTGGAACGTGATGTTCTAGCCAGAAAAGGATCCAACCTACCTAGCCAAACTTGGTGGGGGGACATTGAGGCTAAGTGAGTGGAAAAATGAACGGGATGTTTCATAACATCCAGAGAAGGAGAAGACTGCAGTCAGTTGCTTAGGCATCTTTTGCCAAGGAAGATGAGTGCTCTTGCCCTGACAATATTACCTGGAGAGTCTAGCAGACTTTGTCCCTCAAAAGGCCAGAGATCATTTGCTTGCTGCACAAAGGTTCAGCAGTCCAGCACTTTAGCCAAAGTGTACGCATATGTATTGACATGAGACATGCCAGAAATGAGATGAGAGGCTTCCAACAAACTGTCACAACTGAAATGTAATGCTATAGCCATTTGCTCTACATGTTCAATAAGCAAGTCGTCAACTATAGCAGTACTGTAGTAAGATCTAAGGAATTTTGGCATGACTTGATAAAGTCACCCCTAGAATCGGTTGAAAAGCAGTACCCATCAGAGGGAACAGAGCTCTAGAAAGGGCTTCCAACCATTTATCGATTGAATCCTTGAAGGCAGGTGCATCCTTCACGATATAGTAAGCATCTGTTAAGGTGGGATATAGCTGGATCCACACTAGGAACAGATGCAATTAAAGTGACAAATTTCCAGCAGTAATGTCTTGACTAAAGAAAAAATTTGCAGAAAAAAAAAAAAGTGTTAAAGAAATTAGTTTACTTCACCCTCTAAGGACACTAGCAAAAAATGGAGGCATGCTGGTAGTAGGAGGGTTAACCTAGGCTGGCCTACAGCAGCCAATCTCCTCCTCTAGGTGACAGTATAACACAAATGTTAAAGACATCCTATATCCCTCAATGAACAATAAAGAAGGGAGTAGAAAGTCTTGAATTATTCCACTTGGAAAATTGCTTTTCCCTATTATTCACAAATACCTTTGATAAAATACATTCAAGGATTAAAACTGTAAATCAGGTATTCATACCAGAGTCATCGTCATCCATCTCTCCGTTCAGTTCAGCAGCTCGGATCAGCCTAGCTTCCATTACCTCTACTTCCATGGATTCCATCTGCTTCTTAAGAGCATCATATTTGGCCTAGATATGAAGACACATTGTTATAAAGCGTGACATGAAAAATAACCATTCCTTCATGTAAATGACTTTATAAGACCAGGCCAGGGGGCTTCAAGAGAAATGAGAGTAAAATACACAGCGAAAATAATCAATGCACACATATATTATACACAATGAACAACAATTGTGCCCAGCAGCAATGTTGGAACATGATTTAGAATCAGACTGCTGAACAGGTGAGATTATAAAATCCTCCATGTCGATGACAGATTTCCTCCTTAAGGGAACCCAGATGCATCTGTACTGGCAATGCCATTATGGAAGCACAGCTAAACACAAATGCCTCAGTTAAATTCAATCACATCAAACATGAAACAGTTATCTCTGGAAAGTATCAAACATAAAATATTTTATATATTCTTAATTACAAATTTAAAACAATTTTATAAAGGCTTACATCTAATAAAAAGTATCTCTACTACGTAATGGCTAAAGTGAGACATACTAAAAAGTAATTCCATCTAAAACAGGGCGATTTGGAGAAGGCATTGGATGATTCAGTTCTGTGGCCCGCATCCATTTCAGCTGGGCTCTCAGCCTATTCTGGCCATGCTGCAGGTGTATGCTGTAGGTGCATGCTATTGTTTTTCACATATTCTACATCTGCACTCAAGTATGGTAAGTCAGTCAGCCAATGAGGAGAGAGAGGGGGCAGGGCCAAACCACGGCTCTGTGTCTGAATGGATGAACAGAGCAGCGGCTTGGCTCAGGTGCCCCCCCTTTTACTTACCTGAACCCAATCGTTCCATCGATGGGGACGAGCACAGCAGCTCCAGCCACTGTCTCGGGTCCTCATTGGATAGATTGATAGCAGCGTAGCCATTGGCTCCCACTGCTGTCAATCAAATTTTGTGACACGGGATTCGGGAACAGGGCCAAATTCTGCTGTCTGTGTCAATAGATGCAGCAGCAGGACTCGGGAGTGTGCCCGCACGGGTGTCCCCTTGGAATGTAAGCCTCTGAGGGGGCACTCGATGCGGGGAGGAGCCAGGAGCACCACTAAGGACCCCAGAAGAGGAACAAAAAAGGCCAAGGATAAATCCAAGGGAAAAACCAAGCTTATCTTACCACCAGCATGTATCTGTGGCCACAGATACCAGGGTGCCTTGACGAGGCTCTGTGGCTTACGCATGCATTTGCAAATGTGTGCAGGCTAAACCCCTGCTTTTAACGCATACTGTTAGACAGGTTATTTAGTTGTCTGCGGGCTAGTGGTAAGTTAAGCTTGGTTTCTTCCTTGGATTTATCCTTGGCCTTGTTTGTACCTGTTGTTAGCCTTCCAATGCTTCTTACTGCGATAGCCAGCTATAGATGAGAGCAAGTGGCGTCTTTTTCTTACCCCAGAAGAGGAGGAGCGGGGCCACTCTGTGAAAAACCCTTGCACAGAGGAGGTAAGTATTTTTTTCCCACAAATAGAGCTTTCTTTTGGTGGTATTTGATCACCTCTGCAATTTTTATTGTTTGCGCTATAAACAAAAGAAGAGCAAATCCACGTCGCACTGCAAGTGCAAACTACAAGTGCAAAGTGCACTTGGAATTGCACTGACAGTGCACTTGGAAATGCAGTCGTTGTAAATCTGAGGGGTAGATCTGAAATGAGGGGAAGCTCTGCTGATTTTATTATCCAATCAAAGTTTTTTATTTTCCTTGCATGTCCCCCTCAGATCTACAGTTACTGTACTTCCAAGTGAACTTTTAGTGCAATTTCAAGTGCACTTTGCACTTGTAGTGCAAAGTGGAGTTGCCTTTAGTAAATAACCCCCAATATCTTTTACTTTTTACTATAATAAATATCCCACATTTATTAAAAAAAATATATATTTTTCCCTCTGTTGAGGCCGATGTGTATTCTTCTACATATTTTTGGTAAAAAAAAATTGCAATAATCGTATATTGATTGGTTTGGGCAAAAGTTATAGCGTCTACAAAATAGGGGATAGATTTATGGCATTTTTATTATTTATTTTTTTACTAGTAATGGCGGCGATCTGCGATTTTTTATCGGGACTGTGATATTGCGGCAGACAGATTTTGACCCATTTTTGGGACCTAAAATACAATATGCTCATTAAAACCAGCATTAGCAGCGCTTCAGAGTTCAAATAAACATAAATCCCATTAATCTAGTAAATCTGTGTAATCAAAAAGCAATCAAAACAGTTCATTCATATGTGCCCCAAACGGCATAAATCCTTATTATTCGACCGTCACCACACCTCGTGCATTATCCCCCTTTGGTAATGAACTTACTGGATAAAAGATAAATAAATGCCCGTATTAATCAACCATTCCTGGGGCTTCAAGATCTGTGCTTCTATCTAAATGTCACTTATGACAAAAGATACATATACATACATAATTCCGTAAATAAAATTTATTAATTAAATACCCATCCCCCCTTACAAGATGCACTTACAAAAAGGATTCATCTAAAAGGCATTCAGAACGTTTAAACAGTCCTTATCGTAATCAGTCAGAACTCTCACCACCAGATGAATTTCTCACAGGTACCCAGGTTGAGTTCAGCACTGACCGACAGACTGGATGGCTGCGTGATCAAACTGACGCGTTTCGTCACCACTTGGTCAGAGGGCGTCAATGGTCTGAGTTCATTACCATAGTGGGATAACTCACAAGGTGTGGTGACAGTCAAATAATAAGGATTTATGCCGTTTGGGACACATATGGATGAACTGTTTTGATCGCTTTTTGATTATACAGATTTACTGGATTAATGAACTTTATGTTTATTTGAACTTTGAAGCGCTGCTAATGCTGGTTTTAATTAGCATATTGTATTTTATATCTGTTTGTTTATAGTAGCTGCTATAATTTTATATACCTTGGAATTTTACCATGAGCGCTGGGAGTCGGTTAGTCTGGATACTTTGGTATACTTACTTTTCCACATTTTTCTGACATTTTTGGGACCATTGACAATTACACAGGGATCAGTGCTATAAAAATGCACTGATTACTGTATAAATGTCACTGGCAGGGAAGGGGTTTGCACTTAGTATGAACACATGATCTGTCTCTACTCCCCTCGCTCTGTCATGGGCGATCACAGGTGCCCGGCAGTCATCGCGCCTGCCGGGCACTCACATCGGCTCCGGGTGCACGCTGCGTGTACGTGCCCCTAGTATCCAAAAGGCAAAGCGACATAAGGTAGCATCTTTTCACCCAGCTGTGCCATTCTGCCGTAGTGAAACTGCGGCGGCTGGTCGACAAGTGGTTAAAAAAATAAAACGAATGCAGGCATTACATTTAAGAACTCGTAAACTGTAATATAATAAAATGTTTGACTTTGGGTTTAATACTGCTTTAAAGTCTTTTTAAACACTTGTTTTAAATGTATTTTACTATTATCATGCAATTAACCACTCATCAATAAAGCATTTTCTACCATGGCATGTCGTCCCTAGTAGGGATGGGCCCGGTGCTCGATGCGAACCCATGTTCGCATCGAGCACCGGGTGTTCGCTCGCTCGGCGAGCCCAGAACTATTTTGGCCGCTCGCATCACGTTCGTGTGATGCGAGCGGCCCCGCAATGCATTGCGGCCGGCGCGGCCGGCGCAGTGCATTGCTGGCTGATGATTGGCCAAGCATGCACTGTGACCCCGCATGCTTGGCCAATCACAGCGCCGGAAACTCGAAGAGCCATAATTGGCTACAGGCAGGACGCCTGTAGCCAATTACAGCTCAGGGGCTTTAGTACACGCCCCCTCTTATAAAAGGCCGCCACGCCGTCTGCGCCGGTCACATGCTGTTCCGGCGTAGATAGAGCAGGATCGTTCTGTGTCACTCTGCTTGATTTAGTTAGAGAGATTTACTTAGAGAGATTGAGTTAGATAGATTCATTTAGAAAGATTGATTTAGAAAGAGGGGCTTGTAGTGTGTTCGTGGCAGGCAGGCACTGGCAGCAAACAGAGCTCCTGTATTTTGTTCCCAGAAGCACCTATAGGACTTGTAGTGTGTTCGTGGCAGGCAGGCAGAGCTCCTATATTTTGTTCCCAGAAGCACCTATAGGACTTGTAGTGTGTTCGTGGCAGGCAGGCAGAGCTCCTATATTTTGTTCCCAGAAGCACCTATAGGACTTGTAGTGTGTTCGTGGCAGGCAGGCAGAGCTCCTATATTTTGTTCCCAGAAGCACCTATAGGACTTGTAGTGTGTTCGTGGCAGGCAGGCAGAGCTCCTATATTTTGTTCCCAGAAGCACCTATAGGACTTGAAGTGTGTTAGTCCCATCACACAGACCTATATTTTCTTCCCAGAAGCACCCATAGGACTTGAAGTGTGTTAGTCCCATCACACAGAGATCATATATTTTGTTCCCAGAAGCACCTATAGGACTTGAAGTGTGTTAGTCCCATCACACAGACCTATATTTTCTTCCCAGAAGCACCCATAGGACTTGAAGTGTGTTAGTCCCATCACACAGAGATCATATATTTTGTTCCCAGAAGCACCTATAGGACTTGAAGTGTGTTAGTCCCATCACACAGACCTATATTTTCTTCCCAGAAGCACCCATAGGACTTGAAGTGTGTTAGTCCCATCACACAGAGATCCTATATTTTGTTCCCAGAAGCACCTATAGGACTTGAAGTGTGTTAGTCCCATCACACAGACCTATATTTTCTTCCCAGAAGCACCTATAGGACTTGAAGTGTGTTAGTCCCATCACACAGACCTATATTTTGTTCCCAGAAGCACCTATAGGACTTGAAGTGTGTTAGTCCCATCACACAGAGATCCTATATTTTGTTCCCAGAAGCACCTATAGGACTTGAAGTGTGTTAGTCCCATCACACAGAGATCATATATTTTGTTCCCAGAAGCACCTATAGGGCTTGAAGTGTGTTAGTCCCATCACACAGACCTACATTTTCTTCCCAGAAGCACCTATAGGACTTGAAGTGTGTTAGTCCCATCACACAGAGATCATATATTTTGTTCCCAGAGGCACCTATAGGACTTGAAGTGTGTTAGTCCCATCACACAGACCTATATTTTCTTCCCAGAAGCACCTATAGGACTTGAAGTGTGTTAGTCCCATCACACAGAGATCATATATTTTGTTCCCAGAAGCACCTATAGGACTTGAAGTGTGTTAGTCCCATCACACAGAGATCCTATATTTTGTTCCCAGAAGCACCTATAGGACTTGAAGTGTGTTAGTCCCATCACACAGAGATCATATATTTTGTTCCCAGAAGCACCTATAGGACTTGAAGTGTGTTAGTCCCATCACACAGACCTACATTTTCTTCCCAGAAGCACCTATAGGACTTGAAGTGTGTTAGTCCCATCACACAGAGATCATATATTTTGTTCCCAGAGGCACCTATAGGACTTGAAGTGTGTTAGTCCCATCACACAGACCTATATTTTCTTCCCAGAAGCACCTATAGGACTTGAAGTGTGTTAGTCCCATCACACAGACCTATATTTTCTTCCCAGAAGCACCCATAGGACTTGAAGTGTGTTAGTCCCATCACACAGAGATCATATATTTTGTTCCCAGAAGCACCTATAGGACTTGAAGTGTGTTAGTCCCATCACAGAGGCCTATATTTTCTTCCCAGAAGCACCCATAGGACTTGAAGTGTGTTAGTCCCATCACACAGGGATCCTATATTTTGTTCCCAGAAGCACCTATAGGACTTGAAGTGTGTTAGTCCCATCACACAGACCTATATTTTCTTCCCAGAAGCACCCATAGGACTTGAAGTGTGTTAGTCCCATCACACAGAAATCCTATATTTTGTTTCCAGAAGCACCTATAGGACTTGAAGTGTGTTAGTCCCATCACACAGACCTATATTTTGTTCCCAGAAGCACCCATAGGACTTGAATTGTGTTAGTCCCATCACACAGAGATCATATATTTTGTTCCCAGAAGCACCTATAGGACTTGAAGTGTGTTAGTCCCATCACACAGACCTATATTTTCTTCCCAGAAGCACCCATAGGACTTGAAGTGTGTTAGTCCCATCACACAGAAATCCTATATTTTGTTTCCAGAAGCACCTATAGGACTTGAAGTGTGTTAGTCCCATCACACAGACCTATATTTTGTTCCCAGAAGCACCCATAGGACTTGAATTGTGTTAGTCCCATCACACAGAGAGACCTATATTTTCTTCCCAGAAGCACCCATAGGACTTGAAGTGTGTTAGTCCCATCACACAGAGATCCTATATTTTGTTCCCAGAAGCACCTATAGGACTTGAAGTGTGTTAGTCCCATCACACAGACCTATATTTTCTTCCCAGAAGCACCCATAGGACTTGAAGTGTGTTAGTCCCATCACACAGAAATCCTATATTTTGTTTCCAGAAGCACCTATAGGACTTGAAGTGTGTTAGTCCCATCACACAGACCTATATTTTGTTCCCAGAAGCACCCATGGGACTTGAAGTGTGTTAGTCCCATCACACAGAGATCATATATTTTGTTCCCAGAAGCACCTATAGGACTTGAAGTGTGTTAGTCCCATCACAGAGACCTATATTTTCTTCCCAGAAGCACCCATAGGACTTGAAGTGTGTTAGTCCCATCACACAGAGATCCTATATTTTGTTCCCAGAAGCACCTATAGGACTTGAAGTGTGTTAGTCCCACCACACAGACCTATATTTTCTTCCCAGAAGCACCCATAGGACTTGAAGTGTGTTAGTCCCATCACACAGAAATCCTATATTTTGTTTCCAGAAGCACCTATAGGACTTGAAGTGTGTTAGTCCCATCACACAGACCTATATTTTGTTCCCAGAAGCACCCATAGGACTTGAAGTGTGTTAGTCCCATCACACAGAGATCATATATTTTGTTCCCAGAAGCACCTATAGGACTTGAAGTGTGTTAGTCCCATCACAGAGACCTATATTTTCTTCCCAGAAGCACCCATAGGACTTGAAGTGTGTTAGTCCCATCACACAGAGATCCTATATTTTGTTCCCAGAAGCACCTATAGGACTTGAAGTGTGTTAGTCCCATCACACAGACCTATATTTTCTTCCCAGAAGCACCCATAGGACTTGAAGTGTGTTAGTCCCATCACACAGAAATCCTATATTTTGTTTCCAGAAGCACCTATAGGACTTGAAGTGTGTTAGTCCCATCACACAGACCTACATTTTGTTCCCAGAAGCACCCATAGGACTTGAAGTGTGTTAGTCCCATCACACAGAGATCCTATATTTTGTTCCCAGAAGCACCTATAGGACTTGAAGTGTGTTAGTCCCATCACACAGAGATCCTCTATTTTCTTTGCAGAAGCACCCATAGGACTTCTAGTGTGTTAGTGGCATCACACAGAGCTCCTATATTTTCTTCTCAGCAGCACCCACAGGACTTCTAGTGTGTTAGTGGCATCACACAGAGCTCCTCTATTTTCTTTGCAGAAGCACCCATAGGACTTCTAGTGTGTTAGTGGCATCACACAGAGCTCCTATATTGTCTTCTCAGCAGCACCCACAGGACTTCTAGTGTGTTAGTGGCATCAAAACAGAGCTCCTCTATTTTCTTTGCAGAAGCACCCATAGGACTTCTAGTGTGTTAGTGGCATCACACAGAGCTCCTATATTGTCTTCTCAGCAGCACCCACAGGACTTCTAGTGTGTTAGTGGCATCACACAGAGCTCCTCTATTTTCTTTGCAGAAGCACCCATAGGACTTCTAGTGTGTTAGTGGCATCACACAGAGCTCCTATATTGTCTTCTCAGCAGCACCCACAGGACTTCTAGTGTGTTAGTGGCATCACACAGAGCTCCTCTATTTTCTTTGCAGAAGCACCCATAGGACTTCTAGTGTGTTAGTGGCATCACACAGAGCTCCTATATTGTCTTCTCAGCAGCACCCACAGGACTTCTAGTGTGTTAGTGGCATCACACAGAGCTCCTCTATTTTCTTTGCAGAAGCACCCATAGGACTTCTAGTGTGTTAGTGGCATCACACAGAGCTCCTATATTTTCTTCTCAGCAGCACCCACAGGACTACCGACTACAATGGCTGGAAGACCGCCAAGGGGAGGCAGAGCGTGCAGAGCCAAGAACACAGGGCAGGCAGGCTCTGTTTCTAGTGGACGTGGCCGTGGACGTGGTCGTGCATCGTCATCAGCACGTGGCCATGGGACACGCGCGTCTTTGTTTTCGGCAGCTGGACATGTGGAGCCGCATCATGCTGAAGGCTTGGTAGAATGGATGACCAAGCCCCCTCATCCTCCTCATCCTCTCTCACCCAGGCTCAGGGTACTGGCAGAGCAGCTGCCAACGCGTACTCAATGGCATCATCAGCCACCCCTTCCCTAGACCCACCATGTCCTCCTGAGGAGTCCCCCGAACTCTTTGAGCACAGTGTTGGGTACATGCTCCAGGAGGATGCCCAACGATTCGAAGGCTCGGATGATGATACCCAGCTTGAGGAATCTGGCAGTACTGTTCCACCAGCTGCAGCTTACTGCCAGGTTTGCTCTAGTGGTGAAGAGGGAGGGGATGATGAGGTCACTGACTCCACGTGGGTGCCTGAAGGGAGAGAGGATGAGGAGGAGGACGAGGAGGAGGAGGATGCAGCGTCACATGTCCAACGAGGCAGGATGCCCCCTGGAGCACAGCAACTGTACAACACCGCAGAGCTCCGCCTGTGCAGGGCGCTGCCTCTGCACGTTATCAGAAAAGTTCTTTGGTGTGGGCCTTTTTTGAGACGAGTGCATCAGATCGCACCACAGCTATTTGCAATATTTGTCTCAAGCGTATCTCGCGTGGCCAAAACATCAGCCGCTTGGGCACCACAAGCATGACCAGACATATGTCGACCTGCCATGCAGCTCGTTGGCAGGCACACATAAAAGACCCACACCAAAGAACTAAGCGGACCTCTCCTTGCTCCTCATCAGCTGGGATCTCCATCCCCACTACACCTTCAGTCCTCTCTGAAAGCTGCTCTGAGAGGACTGAAGGTGTAGAATTAGGTGTGTCACAACCAAGTACTTGCAGTACACCGACGTCCGATTGCAGCAGGCAAATTTCCCTGCCCCAGCTGCTGGACCGTAGAAAGAAGTACACTCCCAGCCATCCACATGCCCAGCGGTTGAATGCTAGCTTGGCTAAATTGCTAGCACTTCAACTGCTGCCTTTTCAGTTGGTAGACTCGGCCCCCTTCCGTGAGTTTGTTCAATGTGCGGTTCCTCAGTGGCAGGTTCCCAAACGCCACTTTTTCTCACGGAAGGCGATTCCGTCTCTCTACCGGCATGTGGAAGGCAATGTCCATGCCTCGCTGGACAGGGCGGTCAGCGGTAAGGTGCATATTACCGCTGACTCATGGTCCAGCAGGCATGGACAGGGACGGTACCTTTCTTTCACGGCCCATTGGGTCACTCTATTGGCAGCTGGGAGGGATGCAGGACAAGGTGCAGTAGTGTTGGAGGTTGTTCCGCCACCACGCCTCCAAAACGCTACTACTGCTACTGGTTGTGACACACCTCTCTCCTCCACCCCCTCCTCTTCTTCTTCCTCCAGTGCTCTGTCCTTGGAACCAGCGGTGCTCCGTAGGCGTACAAGGGGCTACGCAAGTACGCAGGCAAAAAGATGCCATGCCGTGCTTGCGCTGGTGTGTTTGGGGGACAGGAGCCACACTGGGCCAGAGGTTCTGGCAGCTCTGCAGGGGCAGGCCGAGAGGTGGTTGACGCCACGTCAGCTTAAGCCAGGAATGGTCGTTTCTGACAATGGCACCAACCTCCTCTCCGCCCTGCGACAGGGGCAGCTCACCCATGTGCCCTGCATGGCTCACGTCCTCAACCTGGTGGTGCAGCGGTTCTTGGGCAGGTTCCCAGGCTTACAGGATGTCCTGAGGCAGGCCAGGAAAGTCTGTGTGCATTTCCGCTGATCTTATAATGCCAGTGCTCGGCTGACTGAGCTGAACCTGCCCAAGAACCGCCTAATATGTGACATGCCCACCAGGTGGAACTCAACGTTGGCCATGCTGCAGCGACTGCACACGCAGCAGAGGGCCATCAATTAGTACCTTTGCGACTACGGCACCAGGACAGGGTCAGGGGAGCTTGGTTTTTTTTCCCCACGTCAGTGGAGCATGATCAGGGATGCATGCACTGTCCTCTCACCATTTGAGGAGGCCACGAGGATGGTGAGCAGTGACAGTGCATGCATCAGTGACACTGTCCCTCTTGTCCACCTGTTGGAGCATACGCTGCGTGGGATAATGGACAGGGCACTTGAGGCAGAACAGAGGCAGGAAGAGGAGGACTTCCTTGCCTCTCAAGGCCCCCTTTATCCGGACAGTGTTCCTTCTGTCCCACCCATCACACAGGAAGAGGATGAGGAGGAGGAGGAGGATTGTGTGAGCATGGAGGTGGAGCCTGGCACTCAGCATCAGCAGCAGCAGTCTTTTAGGGATGTCGTACAGTCCCAACAAACCAGTGGACTTGTACGTGGCTGGGAGGAGGTGGCTGGCGATCATGTCATCCTCAGTGACCCAGAAGACTCCGGACCGAATGCCTCAGCTAACCTACGCTGCATGGCCTCCCTGATCCTGCAAAGCCTGCGGAAGGATCCTCGTGTTCTTCGGATCAAGGAGAGGGACCATTACTGGCTGGCCACTCTCCTTGATCCGCGGTACAAGGGTAAGGTTGCGGACCTTATCTTGCCGTCGCAGAGGGAGCAGAGGATGAGACATCTCAGGGAGGCCTTGCAGAAAGGTCTGTGCAACGCGTTCCCAGAAACTGGGAGGTTACAAACTCCTGGTCCTGGGCGACGAGTTGCTGAGGCTTCGGTCAGTAGCAGAAGGAGCGGTGGGGAAGGTGGACGTCTGACCGATGCGTTCAGACAATTTTTTAGTCCGCAGCCCCAAGGTATGATCGGTTCCAGCAACCATCGCCAGCGTCTGATATACATGGTGCAGGAATACCTTGGGGCAAGGTCAGACTTGGACACCTTTCCCACCGAAAATCCTCTGGCTTACTGGGTCCTGAGGATGGATCACTGGCCAGAGCTTGCACAGTATGCAATTGAGCTACTGGCCTGTCCTGCCTCCAGCGTTCTTTCCGAACGCACATTCAGTGCTGCTGGAGGATTTGTCACCGATCATAGGGTGCGCCTGTCCACCGCCTCGGTTGATCGACTGACCTTCATCAAAATGAATCAGTCTTGGATCACCACCAGCTACCAGGCACCTGAGGCGGATATAACCGAATAATTTTTAATGTCACATCCCTTCAAGACTGCCTATGCTGATGCTGAGTGACTGTCCTCTTATGTTCACTGACTATCCTCTTCCTCCTCCTCAATGATCCATGCCACCACACCAGTGCCTAAGGCACAATTTTTCAGCCCCTGTTTAACAGGGGCGTGTACATACAATTTTTTATAAAAAAATGCTTCGCAACACGTGTGACTGCTGTGCTCCAAGTACAGTATCTGTGAGGGGTTGCAGTGTTGTGGCACCAGCACCAGTGCCTAAGGCACAATTTTTCAGCCCCTGTTTAACAGGGGCGTGTACTTACAATTTTTTAAAAAAATGCTTCGCAACACGTGTGACTGCTGTGCTCCAAGTACAGTATCTGTGAGGGGTTGCAGTGTTGTGGCACCAGCACCAGTGCCTAAGGCACAATTTTTCAGCCCCTGTTTAACAGGGGCGTGTACTTACAATTTTTTTTAAAAATGCTTCGCAACACGTGTGACTGCTGTGCTCCAAGTACAGTATCTGTGAGGGGTTGCAGTGTTGTGGCACCAGCACCAGTGCCTAAGGCACAATTTTTCAGCCCCTGTTTAACAGGGGTGGGTAATTACAAATCTTGATCTAATAGTTCACAGCAGGGCCCATTCCTGCGCCCACCAAGAGTAACTATGAGGGCCTACAGTCTTGTGGCAACACCGTCCACCACCACCGCCAAAGGCCCAATTTTTCTGCCCTGTTCATCAGGTGCTTGCAATTACAAATCTTGATCTAATAACTCACAGCAGGGCCCATTCCTGCGCCCACCAAGAATAACTGTGAGAGCTTACAGTCTTGTGGCAACACCGTCCACCACCACCGCCAAAGGCCCAAATTTTCTGCCCTGTTCATCAGGTGCGTGCAATTACAAATCTTGATCTAATAACTCACAGCAGGGCCCATTCCTGCGCCCACCAAGAGTAACTATGAGGGCCTACAGTCTTGTGGCAACACCGTCCACCACCACCGCCAAAGGCCCAATTTTTCTGCCCTGTTCATCAGGTGCTTGCAATTACAAATCTTGATCTAATAACTCACAGCAGGGCCCATTCCTGCGCCCACCAAGAGTAACTGTGAGAGCTTACAGTCTTGTGGCAACACCGTCCACCACCACCGCCAAAGGCCCAAATTTTCTGCCCTGTTCATCAGGTGCTTGCAATTACAAATCTTGATCTAATAACTCACAGCAGGGCCCATTCCTGCGCCCACCAAGAGTAACTGTGAGAGCTTACAGTCTTGTGGCAACACCGTCCACCACCACCGCCAAAGGCCCAAATTTTCTGCCCTGTTCATCAGGTGCTTGCAATTACAAATCTTGATCTAATAACTCACAGCAGGGCCCATTCCTGCGCCCACCAAGAGTAACTGTGAGAGCTTACAGTCTTGTGGCAACACCGTCCACCACCACCACCACCACCCCCAATTTTTCTGCCCTGTTCAACAGGTGCATGCAATTACAAATCTTGATCTATTAACTCACAGCAGGGCCCATTCCTGTGCCCACCAGTCTTGTGGCTACACCAACATCTAATAGGGCAAATTTCTGCAGAGTATATACGCCAGGCCCCCACTTTCAAACATCCAACTTACAAACGACTCCTACTTGCAAATGGAAAGAGAAAACAGGAAGTGAGAGGAAATCTACCCCTAGGAAGGGAAATTCTATCCTGTTAGATTTAATTTGGGAAAAAGGTATCTCCTCTCTACTGATACTTTATCACCAATCCTTGTTTCAATTAAAACCCCACTTTTTCCAAAAACATTTGTCATTGGGACGGAAAGTGAGGTGACATGTTCTGAACAGATGTGCAAAGACAGCAAATGTTACAGGGGTGATAACCCCTCCCTATGTTCTCCAAAAAGCTTAAAAATAGATTTTTTGGAGATGGAGCTACACTTCATAATGTACCTGTTCAGATTCTACTTAAGAACAAACCTAAAGCCGCAAGTGGTTTTAAATGGCTTCTTTTTTTCCTTTACAAATGTTATTTTGTGCAAGGACAGTTCTAAACACGGGAAACACATGCCACTTCACAGGCATACTTTAGACACCCCCCAGGTACCATATTTAAAGGAAAATTTCACTTTTTTTTTTTTCACTTTATGCATCATTAAAATGACTGCTCCCGAAAAAACGTTAGTTTTTAAAAGTTCTTTTTGCATTGATATATGTCCCCTGGGGCAGGACCCGGGTCCCCAAACCTGTTTTATGACATTAACATGCATATTGGCCGTTGTAATTAGCACTTTTGATTTCGAACGTTCGCGTCCATTATAACGTATAGGGTTCGAAAATTCGCGCAAACTTTCGGTCCGTTCGAAGGTTCTGGTGCGAACCGAACCCGGGGGTGTTCGGCTCATCCCTAGTCCCTAGCACCTCTGAGATCCAGCATCAAGAGCCACAGTCATTCTTTTACATTGAAGTAGGCCCTGCCCCCTGAGCCAAGCCGAGATCTGGAACAAAGCAAGTGGCCTGGGGAGAGGAGGGAGAGTGGGTGGATCAACACAGGAGGGTGAATGACAGTGGCTGGATCAACACAGGAGCTTGCATTGTTTCCGACCATCGAAAATTACGGCCCGGATGGGGACAATAGCAAAGCTCCCTGGGTCAAGACACAGCACTGGACAAGCTGTCACTGAAACCGGCCCACTGAGCCATCCCCACTGGGAAAATCCAGGTAGTCCCGATGGCCAGTACATGCCTGGAAGTAGGAGTAGAGTTGGGGCTTCGGGGCTGCTGCCGCAGTGTAGGTATATGGCTGTAGTTTGACCAGGAGCACTGAGGGGAGACTTAGCAACACATTCTGGCTTGTGAGCGAGCCCACAGGTGCGCCACCATAGGAAGCGGCGTCCTATGGTGGCACACTGAGAAGAGGAGGGGCCCAGAGCAATGGCAGGAGACCCAAAAAGAGGGGGTTCAGGGATGCTCTGTGCAACACCATTGCACAAAGCAGGTAAGTATATGTTTATTATTTTAATTTAAAAAAATATATATATTCAATGGATAACACAGTACAATACTCTATTGTTGCAACAATGGAACACCACTATAAAATACACATAATCCAAACACTCATATCTCCAGATTTTACTTTGAATTCACCAAACTCCCTTCACTTTCCATGAAACGCCCACCCTATTTATATCCCATTTACCCATCTTTGCAAAGAAAGGAGATTTACTATGGACCAGAAAGTGATTTAAATATAAATACAATATGTAACATAAATACATTCAGAGGAATTCTATAAACACTCGTAAACCAGAGTTTGAAGATGCTGCTTTACAATTAAGAGGTCAACAAGGATTCCACAATTCATTATTGAGCTCCAACCTTTTTAGTGTCTCTTGTAAAGAGCCGTATTTGACACTAGATGTTGGAGCTTGAAACTGATAGTTGCTGAAGTTCAATGGTTAGCAAGTATTACTAGTCAGACTCACTAGCCTCAGCAAACACACATGCCAGTGGAGCTTGTCCTTAACATATATGTTCACATATAATTTGTTAAGAGCCAATTCAATATTGAACAAAGCCAACTGGGTTAATGTTTATGGGATGTGCTAAAGTAGAAGCTGTAGGAATGAATCTTAGCACAGCATTAGCATTTACCTTGCTGATGAGGACTGCTGTGATATGTTAATAAAGTGAATTTCCAGGGTTGTGATTACAGCTTAACAGGGCCACAGAGACAAGCTAGTAATATGCTATTCATTTTTTTTACTTGTCAGCTGTGGCACAACATGTATCAATTTTACCTTGTATTACATATATGTAACATATTTTAAAGCTCAATTGAAGTCAGTTACTGTAGATACTACTGTATTAACTGCCTCATTTTTTATAGCCTTACCTCTTTTCTTATAGCAGTATCATACATCCCAACTTTTGAACTTCAGACTGAGGGACAATTGAGGGAGTAAGTGAGCTGTGGTGCACGTAACGGCAAAAATGTGGGTGTGACCAAAGTCTTAATGGTGGGAGGGGCTTAAGGGATGTGGTTAAACAAGACCCAGCTCTCTCACCAATGCCCCCAGCTCTCACTAATACCCCCCCCCCAGCTCTCTCACCAATGCCCCAACCTAGCTTTCTCAGCAATGCCCCCCAGCTCTCTCACCAATGCTCCCCCTCTTCTCTTAAATAGATTCCCCACAGCCAGCAGCAATAGATTCACTCAAAAACAACAGACCCCCCACCCCCCCAAGAACAATGGACCCCCACAACAAAATTCCACCCAGCAGCAACAACAGATCTCCCAGCAGCCAGCATCAAAAGACCGCCACTCAAAAATAGATCCGCTCCAGCAACAATAGACACTCCAGCCCACCCCAGCACCCCTTGCCATTCCCGCTGAAAAATGCCCTGATCATAATGATTATGCAGACACCAGAGTTTCCTAGTATACTCTATAAACTAACAGGCCTGATCAGGCATTTTTCCCCACTGTCCCCAGCCACTATGTGAGGATACTTGTGCTGGAGGTCATGGCCATTATTCATTTATGCAAGTATAGAGGTCTGGAGCGTGAGAGCAGGAAGAGCTTTTTAACTTAAAGAAAAAAGTATTGTGAAGCATGTTATGCAAAAAAGCAGTAAGGAGAAAAGTATATCTCTAAAAAAAGAACAAAATGGGAGTGCACCTCATTTTAAGAAAAATCTTTACAAAAGTTGCACAAATATCCAAATTACAGTCCAGAATAAGCTGAGATATCTTATCACATTTATATAATGTCTTTTCTAAAGCACTGTTTGCTGGCTAAAATAAATCTAAAGTTTTAGAAACAATCATTGAGGGAGGTTAAGCTGGGGCTGGAGCCTTTCTTGCCTCTGCATCTCTGCAGGACCAGGCTGTCAAACTAGCTCTCCCAGGGTAATCAGGGGAGCCGAGTCCTGCTCTTAATTCATAAATTAGTGTTATGTATACATTGTATATAAAAGAAAGAAAAAGTAAATAAATACTATTTATTAGTTATTACATCTTGTTTATCCATAATTAGTCTTTGTTAACAGCCTTATCCTTTTCTCACTTAGTTAATTTTTTTTTTTTTACTGTTCAAATATACACTTGGTTTTTGTGGCACTATAATAACATATTTTTGTACCAGAAATATAATTTTAGTACCTTTATTAAAGAGAAAAATGTGATCGATGCGCTACCTTAGTTCAGAGATGGAAGCAAATATTTTGGTAAATGAAATACTGTCTCTTTTTAATAATGCCCATTGTGGGTAAACTACATTGGTTTAACTATATCACAGCAACCCCCTTTCCATCTCATTCAGCAGTGACCTTAGGGCTGGCGGACAACAGCTGTCATTTTGGCACCCTGTGCTGGCCTAGCCACTGTTTGTTTGGCATCTTTGCATTGGATGCAGAAGACCTTGTCCTGGCACTGATAACTGTTTATACTTAAACTTGCCCCACTGCATATGTTTCTTTCCTGATGATCTGGAAACTCCATCCCCTTATATAACCTCACACCAATTCCGATGATGCCAAAATGTGTGCAGACAAAAGATCCACTGCAAAATATATATAGATTAAATGGAGGAAGGGCATTACTAAGAGGGAGTTCAATCATGTGCCCCCCTTGTGCAAAGATCAATTTTGTGCACATCAATCTATAGTTATTATTAAGAGATGATCTTTCATCTTTTTAATCACTCTGAGCTAGTACATTCAGGTGCCATAGTTTGTATTTACTGTGCTACACCTTAGATATGCCCATTAATATGTGTTCCATTTATTGGATGTCAAAAGACAAAAGAAATACAATTGGTGTAAGGCAGACCATTTACCAGAGCAGAGGATGAATATATAATAACATGGCTAGTGGAAAAGTGGAAAAACAGCTTTTATAGTGTGGCAGGACCATGCTGCACTGTATGAAATCAACCGTCACAGCAAAACTTTCTAACTGCAGCATGGCCACAGTATTTTACTGCCTGCTATTGCCTCATCCAGCACTGTTGTAGATAAATGACCCTGTTGTTTTTATATGAAGAATGTTCATATAAAGGGAAAAGTAATCCCTAAAGGTAGATGGAAATTGACAGGCAAACACCACTTGGGTTCTGTATGGTTAGTTAGAAAGAAATTCAGGGCCGCTGGAAAAGGACCTAGCAAAAGATATGAGCTGTTTGTTAGTGGAGGAGCTTCTAACATTGCAATGATATATATCGCCCTAGGGAGGTTGACAGTTCCAGAAATCTTTTAACTGCGTCTCTCTTTCCAAAAATCATCTGGTTTATTAAATGGAAAGAGAGGACTGTATTCAACTGCCTGCTGGCTTTTGGGAGACTGTTTAATTAATGTAAAAATAGTTTAAGTATAGTTATACTTACAGTGGCAAGACAAAGTATGTGAACCTCTTGGAATTAACTGATTTTCTGCAGTAATTTGTAAAAAAAAAAGTGAGCTGGTCCTCATTTAAGTCACAACAATAGAAAAACATATTGTGCTTAAACTGATAACACACAAACAATATTTTCTCATATCTTTATTGAACACACCCATTACACAGCCACAATGCCAGAGGTAAAAGTAAGTTAAGCCATAGACACTTTACTTCAATGGAGGCTAATTGGTGTCTTGCACACCTGGAGTCCAATAAATGAAATGAGTTTGGAGGTGTGGTTTAGAGTTATTTTGATTGATAAAAGACAGTCAAACATTTTAAGACTACTATTTATAAGAAGCATCAGCTGATGTGAGCCATGTCTCACAAAAAGGAGCTCTCCAAAGACATCCAATCAAGAGTAGTTGGCATTTACCAGTCGACAATTAGAACAATTGTCTACAAATAGAGAGAGTCTAGTACTGTGACTACTCTTCCTAGAAGTGGGCGCCCAGCCAAAATGATGACCAGCTATTAACTCCAAGGGTTCACTTACATTTTCCTTCAGCAGTGTGAATTCTTAATGAGTGTGTTCAGTAAAGACACAAGAAATTAGAATTGTTTGTATGTTATCATATGCTATTGATCACCACTGTTAAACAACTTACTCTCATTCCACTAGTGGGTATGTAACGTTACAAGAAACTGCTATGTCTCACTAGTGGGTATTTATCGTTGCAAGAAACTGCTATGTCTCACTTGCTCACATGTTCCTCATGGTAAAAAAGCCTTTACAGCCAATGGCAATACTTACACCATTAAGTCGTTCTATAACTGTTCGACGACATATGTCGTATACTGTTTTTCCTGCCCATGTGGTTTGCTCTATGTGGGCAGAACCCTCGGGACACTGCAGGCTAGGTTCGGTAAGCACGACAGTTCGTTCAAGAAGGTCTTTCCAAATACAGTGTCCATCGACATTTTGCCGAACACCATAGTAAAAATAAACCTGAACTTCAGGTGTGGATTATTGAATCCATGCCTGAAAAATATTCACCCTCTGAGCGTTTTCAAATTTTATGTAAACAGGAAACATTTTGGATCTATGCCTTAGATACTTTGGCACTCAAAGGCCTTAATGAGGAAATTTAAAGAAATACAGTTATTTACATGCCTTGATATACATGTGTGTGTGCTTGTGTGCATGCATATATATATATGCAGAGCCAGTAGGCATACAGCATGACCGTGCCCGCGGGTCTTGCGGACTCGATGTCCGCCGATGTCCCGCGATCGTGTCACGGATGAGATGCCTATGTAAACAAGGCATTTCCCTGTTCTGCCTAGTGAGATGACAGGGATCTACTGCTCCCTGTCATCGGGAGCAGTGATTGCTGTCATCTCAGTGGTAGCCCATTCCCCCCACAGTTAGAATCACTCCCTAGGACACACTTAACCCCTCGATCGCCCCCTAGTGTTTAACCCCTTCCCCGCCACTGTCATTTACACAGTAATCAGTGCATTTTTATAGCACTGATCGCTGTATAAATGACAATGTTCCCAAAATAGTGTCAAAAGTGTCCGATGTGTCCGCCATAATGTCACAGTCACCATAAAAATCGCAGATCGCCGCCAATACTAATAAAAAAATGATAATAAAAATGCCATAAATCTATCCCCTATATTGTAGATGCTATAACATTTGCACAAACCAATCAATATACGGTTATTGCGATTTTTTTTACCAAAATTATGTAGAAGAATACATATCGGCCTAAACTGAGGAAAAAAAAAAGTATTTTTATATATTTTTTGGGGATATTTATTTTAGCAAAAAGTAAAAAATATGGCTTTTTTTTCAAAATTGTCTTCTTTTTTTTGTTTACAGCAATTGCCAGTTAAAGCGATGCAGTGCCGAATCGCAAAAAGTGCTCTGGTCAGGAATGGGATAAAACCTTCCGGGGCTGAAGAGGTTAACAATACATAGATTGAATAACTGTTTTTAAATAATTTTAACCACTAACATGTCTGTCCAACCAGAATCACCTCATTGATGACTGATATTTGTTGGAACTTTGTTTTTCCATAATAAATTATTTAAAAAAAAATTTCCCTCATTTTAAAATAAATAATGCTCTCTCTTGAACTTTACTTATTTTAATATAACCTAATATGAATATATAATTTTTGGTAAATATCTCTCTCACATAACATACTCCTTATTTTAATATCTTTGTACCCACAGTCATTAGCTTCTTTATTGTTGATCATTACTGATGATAAAAATTTAGCAAATTATTAATTTTTCTTCATTCATTTTTGCCACAATTTATACTGCTACATATCTTTGGTAAAAATAACCTTACTTAGTGGATATTATTTGGTCTTTTGGAAAGTTATAGAGTCTCTAAGCTGTGGTGCAAATCATAAAAAATTGATCACACCTGATGTACTGGTGGCCTATCTCATTTCTTGCGACCCGATCAAGTCAGGAAAGTACAAATACCCCCCAAATGACCCTTTTTTTCAAAGTAGACAAAGTAGACAGTGTTTACATATGAGATCATCTCTCATTGGACATGCTGATCACGCTGTAAACGGCCGCTGTGATTGGCCATTTACAGCGATCTGTGACTGGCTGTGTCCAAGGGACACGGCCAGAACAGAACTTCCTCAAAGCACGCATTCGGGAGCGCGCAATGCGGAAGTAAACAGGAGGACGTCCAGGGACACCCTCCCGGCAGTTAGCGTCCGCGCTGCAGCCGTCTTTCTGCTATAGCGCCGGCGCAAAGTGGTTAAACATGTATTTTAATTGTTTAGATGTTTTCTCACAATAGGTTTTATTGCCTCTGGTCCACGCTCCATGTGCATTTCTATATAGACTGTTTAGACCAATAGCCATTTAGATCTGATGAGGAAGCGCATGCTTTGAAACGTTATCCCCATGTTCTGACGTCACTTCCGATGTGACTCTGAGTGTGTTCCATGCTGGTTCTGAGACGACAAGCCGGATGCCTGGCCGGTTGTTCCTCTCCTCTCGTGTTAACATCTACACACCACCATCCACCGGGGACCCGCTGAGTGACCACAGTATTATACTGTTATATGCCTATTGATCTTTATATTAGTGTGAGTAGCCATTTGGCTGATTTTAACTAAATATACCAATTGTTGCATCTTCTGCTGTACTTAGTTTTTGGCGCACCTTGTTTTTCTCCCAATAACCATTCTGTCGCATGTGCCCCTGCAAATTTCTAGCAGTAACAAGGCAGGCCAATTCAGAAAAAAATCTTGGATGATAAATCTGTTATATGCAGTAAATGTAGAAAATACTGCAATGGAAATAAAGAGCATTTAATGAGCGAATATTAGATTTGTTGATTATTCACTGGTTTATAAAAATGCTCCCCAGTATTATGCCACTTAGTGGTATTTGGTTTAGCTGAATGACTGGCTATTGTAGGTGGTTGGCTCTGGAAAGCCAAGTGAATACAGGTGAATATATGTAGATCACATGTATTGTTTGCCTCAGGACTTTGACACCAGTCACCTAGTATTTTCAGTCATTTCCCTTTACAAATATTTACTAACCACTGCTTAATATTGTCCTGTATGCCACTCTTACCTTTAATGGTAACTCAAGGCCAATGGGAGAAAGGACCTTCTGGGCCCATGGTCCTGCTGTGATCACTATATTTTCCGCTTCATAGATATCAGAGGTTGTTGTCACTGTAACCACTTGCCCAGGTTTAATATTCTTAACCTTTTGCCCATCTTGAATCACTCCACCCATTCGCTGGAATTGTTCCTGTAAAAAAAAAAAAGAGAGAAACACTGGAATGCAAGGTTCTAGGTTTGTAGCGCCCTCTGTCTAACTAAGTGTACGTAAATTTAGTTGGCTCCTCTATATGCAGAGAAGCAGGGGTAAATTTGTTTTTAGACTGTGCAGTGCTTCAAGGCTATGGCTCTGTTACCTTTCCATGGCTTTTAGAATTCACTGGATAGTTTCTAGAACTTAGAGAGTGGAGGAATAGAGGCTGAAGCCTGAACATTTATGGAGTTCCCACCAATCCCTGAGGAGGCAAGTTTCAGTAGATGGGGGGACAACCCATAAATACTCAGAGGCCAGGCAGTCGGAAGTGCAGAATCCAGAGTCCAGTCCTCTGGAGGGGACCCCTGTGCTAAAGGGGCTCTGCCCCTAGGCATAAGGAAGGCCAGGAGAGGAAGAGAGAAGGAATAGCTGGAAACGTGCACCCTTTATCAGCCTCAGCTAGGCTTAGCTAAAGCCATCCTGAAAGCAAGACCCTGCAAGGAATAGCAGTGTGCCCATACAGCAGCCTCTTGGATTCCAGAAACTACTAAAAGGGACTGAGTGAGTAACTTCCATTGTAATTTACCCCAAGCCTGTACAGAGAAGACAGTAGGGTTGCCATACTTTACATGTCTAGGACCAGAGGACAGCTTAGAGCAGTGGCACCTTGGCACCCCAGATGTTTTGGAACTACATTTCCCATGATGCTCATGGACTCTGCAGTGTAGTTGAGCATCATGGGAAATTTAGTTCCAAAACATCTGGGGTGCCAAGGTTCGCCATTACTGGCTTAGAGCCTGTGCAAAGCAGCCAGAAGCACCCCAATAGCTCTAGCACAGGAACCCTTAGTTGTAGCTTACAGGCTTCAGGCCCTCAGATCTGCAAATTTGAGGCCACATGGCTTTTACGCTGGGAAAAGGCAGCCGCCTCCTCCCCACATGAACCTCTGTCCTCAGAGGTGGGTTGGACTGGAACCCCATGCCCATGTGCTCCTCAGACTTAAATACAGGCACCTAGCATTCCCTTCTAAATGGCCAGTGCTGTATCTGCATCCATGCTCTCATCTGCTAGGTTTCCTCCCACTGTTCAATATGCCTTCTTGCTATTGGATCAGTGTAAAACATTAAGACAGCATGACCTGCAACCAGAGCACACGGAGCAGACCTCATTCGTCAATCACTGCTCTCTGTTAAGCAGACAGCACATAAATTTGCATGTCTTCTTCTCTGTTAAGCAGAAAAGCCAAAAACTATATACACTTTCTAGTACTTATCTAGGAGGGTGCTACACAAGAAATAAGGGATAATCTCTCCAATGGGGACACAGAAAGCAAAACAACAGAGTTTCTAGCTTTTCCCCACTTATAGTACGTATCTGAAAGATAAAAATGGATGAAGTTCCACTTTGATTAAATTACCGATAATTGGTAGTGTATGCTTCAGTGAAATTGCAGTGAGCATCACCTATTATTTGCATGGGGGCTTAGATATAAACCCATTAAAATGTAAACATGCTTAAACAGCTCCATATTTTTGCTGGCTGAAGAAGCACACTGTTTCCTGCAGCCCCTAAAGAGTTATGGTGCTCCCTCCACCGTAAAACAAAGAACTATTTATGAACAAGGCAATTTCACACTTTGGATGCATGCTCTCTGTAGAATGAAGACATGTCTGCACAGAAAATTAGATTTTTTTCTTCTTGTGAGTAAATACATTTAATCATTATCTAATCTAATTATCAGGAACTTCTAAGCTTGTACCCAAATGGAAACATGAAAAGCTTTGTTTATGAGTTTGTAAAAAGGTGTATAATTATCTATACATACAGAGCCATTTCAAGCAACTAATAGATATATCTGCACAACTGGGGAGGGAAGCGATACCTGCACAGTTCTCAGCGCCTTGTCTGCGTACAGAACTCCGCCATTATTGTCGCAACAAGCAACCTCTCCGGGATTCAGAATAAATTCAGGATATTTAGCCATTAGCTGGTCCTTGGTGAACCTTTCCCAAGATATTTTCTTTTGTTCCATATTTTTACATATTGATTCAAACTCTTCATTGCCAGATGGAGCAATAACCAGAAGTCCTGTTTTCCTGTGGACATAATTTCAGAATATTATTGTAATTGATTTTGCAATACAGTTTATCACTGCAACGTGCTGCGATAAAATGCAGACACTCTGTATTTTATTGCAATGCACCATACAGTATTGCATGTCACTGTATGGCAGTGCATCAAGCTGCTATACAGTGGCATGAATAAAATAAAGTTTGTACAAAAAAAAAAAAAAAGGAGACACGTTTTTTTCGCAACACACTACCCTCTACCACACCTGGCAACAGATAGTGTGAATTCACCCTTAAAGTCTTACTAAACCAAGAACCCTGCATTCACTATATCTGGTCTCCCACAGTACACAGAACACGGAAATGCAATTATTTTAGTGAATATAAACTGCTAAATACCTTTTCTCATCAGCAGTATACCAGAGTGTCTGGTTAAAGGCACGCTGTGCCGTTTCTAGCTCAAGTCATGCTGTTAAAGGCGGCTTCTGCACGCATTCGCGGGAGTGACGTCACGCGACTCCGGCCAGTCACAGAGCCGGAGTCGCAGCCCCGAAAGGAAAAGGGGTGAAGAATGGACACACTCGCTACTAGCGAGGAAGATGCAGGCTTCTCCTGCAGGTAAGTGTCACATAATGGGCTACTATGCGATGCATAGTAGCCTATTATGCTTTGCCTTTGCAGGGAAACAAAGAGGAAGTAACACCCATCAGGGTTTACTTCCTCTTTAAGCCTGGTACACACTATAAGGTTTTTTTTGTTCAACCCAGCAAAACCTGACAGATTTCTGTATTAACACAAGCAATAATAATACAGCGATCTCCCCCGCCCCTTTGCCAGAACACACTGGTCAGGGCTGGCGGGAAGCTAGTTGGATGTTGCTTTTCTATCACGCTCGTTCAACAGGCACCTGTTCAGATGGGCCGAGAGTCGGGCGGTTTCTACTGTATCAGCTGATTTCAGCCGATATTCAACCCATGTGTACCTGCCATGAAGCTTAGATGTCCAGACCAGATAAAAGTGATTGTAAAGGTTATAATAAAAAAATAAATAAAAAATAACAATCATGTTATACTTGCAATGGTTTTGCACAGAACAGCCCTGATCCTTTCCTTTTTGGGTCCCCCGCCGGCGGTCCTGGCTCCTCCTTCCTGCCGAGTGCCTCCAGAAGCAAGCCTCTTGCTATGGGGTTAATCCAGCAGGCTCACTCCTGAGCTGCACTCCTGCGAATAGGTATTGTCCATTCACACACAGGGTGCAGCTTAGCCCCACCCCCCGCTCTCTCCTCATTGGCTCACTGGCTGTGAGTCGCAGGAGCCAATGGCTCACACACTGTATTGTGGTTTGTGTCCCTTAGAAAGTCTAATCAAGACCAGACAAACAGCTTCTTCCTGTTCTTCAGGGACAACCTAAAGGTAACCTAAAGGTAGAAAAACTGGGATTTTTTCATTTTGAGACATAAGGCTGAATTTAGCTCACATTAATGATTGTAGGGGAGAATTTAAGTGTTAGGATGGACTTCCAGTTTAATGCATAGACAGTTTTTGACAATTCCTTTATTAAATTGCGAGACACTTTTTTAATAAAGGAATTGTCAAAAACTGTGTTTTTCGATGAATGCGTAGGGGTACAATTTCCACGATACCCATTCACATTAGGGGGGGGGGGCGGAATTTTGGGGTCCCCTGGTTAAAGGGGGCTTCCACATTCTGATAAGCCCCCCGCCCGCAGACCCCGACAACCAATGACCAGGGTCGTTTGGAAGAGGCTCTTGTCCCCATCAACATGGGGACAAGGTGCTTTGGGGGCACCTAAAGCCCCCTCCCCATGTTGAGGGCAAGCAGCTTGGTATGGTTCAGGAGGGGGGCCAGACTGCTTGCTCAGATAAGGGTCTGGTATGGATTTTGGGGGGGGACCCCAAGCCAATTTTCTTTACATTTTGGCGTGGAATTCGCCTTGAAATCTATGCCAGACCCAAAGGGCCTGGTAGGTATTTTGGGGGGACCCCACGCTGTTTTGTTTTTTTAATTTTGGCATGGAGTGCCCCTTAAAATCTATACCAGATCCAAAGGGCCTGGTATGGATTGGGGGGGGGGGCTACGCCATTTTGTTTTCTTAACCATTCTAGCGGTAATCCCGTGTGGCTTGGGGTGAATTTTCCATACCAAAAGCGGTAACCCAGAGCCACACGGGATCGCATTGCAGGATCCAGGCAAAGTTACTTACCTTGTCCCGAGGATCCTGCAATGTCTCCCCGCTGTGTGTGCGAGCAGTGTCCTCCACTCAATTCATCACAGTGCCGTGCTCCGTTCCCTGCGCCAGATTCAAAAAGTTAAAAACACATAACACATACAGTACACTGTAATCTCACAGATTACATTACTGTATCAAATTCTTTCACCTCCCTTTTGTCCCTAATGCTTTGTCCAGTGCCCTGCATGCAGAATTATATTATAAATACTTCTTTCTGCCTGGAAACTTGAGAATGTCCATAGCAACTTTACGTCAAAAGTGGTTTTAGATCAGCCAGAAAACACTGATAGTAAATTAGAATCACTTGCAGAATTGAGCGATAGTGATTTGTGGGGAAATTCATCATCAAACACTGAAAGTAATGACAGCGACAATTCTGCAACTGAGCAAATTTCTGTGTTTTTGATTTGATTACATTACTGAATACATTTTAATATTATTATTTGTTATAGTTATTTATTATATTATAATTTATGATTTTGTGCTTCAAACTTTATCATACTCGGGATGTCTACTAGACTCTTGTTTGGACAGATTTAAGTGTATTATTCCTACAAATTACAGGCCTACAATATAAAACGGCAAATTTCCATGCAAAACAATGTACCGCTTTCAGCACCAAAAATCTGACATAATCATACCGCCAGGGAGGTTAATTCTGGCATAGAGTTCCCCTTAACCACTTCAATATACTGTATTATATACACTGCACTGTATTATACTACACTGACTGCACTATATACACTGCACTATATATTCTCCACTGTATTATATATATACTACAATGATGGCACTATATACTCTCCACTGTAATATATATATATATATATATATATATATATATATATATATATATTATATACCCCATAGGGGCTGCTGAGTGTTGTGGCCCACATGTCACCCTGCCCAGCCCGGCATTCAATCCTCAGTCACTCCAAGGCAATGAATAGTCCATTAGCTTTGTTTTTATTTTTATTGAGGGGATTGAACTTGAATAGGGTATAGGAAGTATGGGATGCCCAGTGAATTTTTGAACAATCAATTGGTGAATTTTAGAACAATCAACTAATATACTCTCAGGTATATACAGGCCTCTCTTCCTCCAGCACAACTCTTATTGCAGACTATTACTCCTCAGCTCCTCAAGCACTCTACTTGCATGAGCTTCCAGGCACAGCTAGCACCGCGTGGTTAGGCCTGACACTGGCTCAGCCAGGCCTTAGCAATTCCCCTTTGCAGGCAGGGAGCGCCGGCCCCTATAGTGTAGCAAAATAGAAAGTCTCTGGTGCTAGCAGTCCTACATGCAGCTACTGATCCCAGTAAGCCATCTTCAGGCCCTGCAAGCTACTCTGAACTGTATTATATATACTACACAGACTGCACTATATACTCTGAACTGTATTATATATACTACACGGACTGCACTATATACTCTATATAGCTGTATTATATATACACACACTACACTGACTGCACTGTATATATATATATATATATATATATATATATATATATATATACATATACATATATACTACACTGCCTGCACACCACTAACTAACCTGACAAATCTATCTCAAGTTCTCCATGTTAACACTACATACGGTCGCTGTGTAAGCAGCGTTATATAGTGTGGGTCATAGACTTAGCCCCTGAGCCATGATTGGCCAAAGGCACCCTGCCTTTGGCCAATCATGGCTCTGACAGTACATTGCAGTGCATTATGGGGCGCTCCACGGTGCTCAAATTTGCTGTGAATGCCCCATATGTTTGTTTGTTCTACGAACAAACGAACACCCTATGTTCGAGTCAAACTTACGTTCAGCTCCAACATCGGGACCATCCCTATTTATTATAACTGTATGCTGCTGTGTGGAGCGCAGTGATATCAGACTAATATTTTGCTGTGTTTTAGTACACTGATAAATAAAGCATCTTATATTATCTCAACAATGGAATGTACATCTTAATCTTTTTTGTACAATTTTTTTTAAAGCTGTAATTATTTCTATGAACGTAATTCTTTCTTTCAAATGCACATACT
This sequence comes from Lithobates sylvaticus, assembly GCA_028564925.1. NCBI lineage: Eukaryota > Metazoa > Chordata > Amphibia > Anura > Ranidae > Lithobates > Lithobates sylvaticus. The sequence goes on from CM053027.1 coordinate 101,257,999, forward strand.
GTAGAGTGGCACAGTGCCTTCTGCAGGCTCTAGAGGTTTGTTTGTTAACAAACCTCCAGCCTTTGATAATAATAACACAAGGAGCTACACTAATCAGATATCTTATCAGTTATCAGTTAGGTTACACTTATCAGTTCCGGACAATTGGTCAGTAAACAAATCTGGAGCACAGGTGACAGTCAGTGAGTGAGATTACCCTGTCCAAGTCATTAAAAAGAGTGCTAAGGCCCCTTTCACACTGGGGCGGTTTTCAGGCGGTACAGCGCTAAAAATAGCGCCTGTACACCGCCTGAAAAAAATGGCCCTATTCACTCAAGTGTGAAAGCCGGCGAGCTTTCACACTGGAGCGGTGTGCTAGCAGGACAGTAAAAAAAGTCCTGCTAGCAGCATCTTTGAAGCGGTATATTCACCGATCCTATACCGCTCCTACCCATTGATTTCAATGGGACACCGCGGTAATACCGCGGCAATACTGCTGCAAAGCGCCGCTTTGCAGGGGATTTTAACCCTTTTTCGGCCGCTCGCGGGGGGTAAAACCGCACCGCGAGCGGCCGAATACCGCGGCTAAAACAACAGTAAAGCATCGCTAAATATAGCGCTTTACCGTCACCGCGGCTCCCGCCCCAGTGTGAAAGGGGCCTAACTGAAATCAACAGCTCCTCTGCTTGCAGTCACTGTGCTAAGCACCCTGCTTACCTGCCATGATTTGGTAATATTTATCGTGCAGTATAAACAGCACTCGCTGTAAACTTAAAGTGGAACTTTACTCATAAAATTAAAGTGATTGTAAAGTCTCAATTATTTTTTTTTTTAAATAACAAACATGTCATACCTACCTGCTCTGTGCAGTTGGTTTTGCACAGAGCAGCCCGGATCCTTCTTTTCTCGGGTCCCTCTTCGCTGCTCCTTGCCCCTCCCTCCTGTCGAGTGCCCCCCACAGTCAGCTGCTTCCTATGGAGGCAGTGGAGCCGAGTCACAGCTCAGTGTGTCCATTTCAGACATGGAGCCCCAACCTGGCCCTGTCCCTTCTCTCCTCTGATTGGCTGACTGACTTTGATTGACAGCCGCGGGAGCCAATGGTGCCGCTGCTGTGTCAGGAGGAGTGTCCCGGAAGGCTTAGACCTTCGTGGACATCGCTGGGCAGAGATGGGGCTCAGGTAAGTATTAGGGGGTGCTGGGGTGCCTGCTACACAGAATGTTTTTTATATTCATGCATATAATACATGAAGATAAAAAAAACTTCTGCCTTTACAATGCCTTTAAGTCCAGCTAGATCACTTCAGGCTGGCACCTTTTGCAAGTATAGCTATGTAAAACATTTAAAATAAGTGCCTATACTGTTTAAAATTCACTAATATACTGGGGTTGATTTCATTAAAAGCAAATCAACTGTGCACTTTGCAAGTGCAGTTGCTCCAGAGCTTAGTAAATGAGCAGAAGCTCTGCTAAATTCCATCATCAAATCACGTGTAAGCAAAAATGCTGTTTTTTCTATTTTCCTTGCACGTGATTGGGTATTCTTTGCAAAGTGAATCTTTACCCCATTTGTCTCACCCTGCTCTGACAAAACTCAGTTGCTCTCCATTTTTAGGTACTGCTGAATCCGTAGAGGCCGATCTGCTGACAGCCTAAAAGCAGAAATAAACCCTCCTATCCTTTACAGCCAAGGAAGCTGCTTCTGTTCGATTTTCAACTGCCATGGTGCCGCACATGTGATCAGTTATAACTAGAGTTGAGCGGACACCTGGATGTTCAGGTTCAGCAGGTTCGGCCGAACTTAAGAAAAAAGTCCGGGTTCGGGACCGAACTTGACCCGAACTTGACCCCGAACTCCGAACCCCATCGAAGTCAATGGGACCCGGACTTTTGAACACTAAAATGGCTGTAAAAAAGGCATGGAAAGGGCTGCAAATGGCAACAAAATGTTGTTAAGAGCATGGCAAGTGATCTGTAAACAAATGTGGATAGGGAAATAACTTAAAATAAACATAAAAAAAATAAAAAATAAAAAAAAAAATGCTGGAGGCCCCCTTCTCAGCAGAAGAGGTACAGGAAGTCATTAAGAACCTCAGAAACTCAACGGCACGATGCCGCACATATGGTGGGAATACCCCAGAATACGCACTTTCTGGAAAAAATTATTAACTTTCATCAGGAGACTGGGTGGGAGACAATGTGAAGGAACCGGAGGCACTGTCAGCAACCCAATCTACTATCGCCTGTACTTGTCCTGGCCTCAACATTCGTACAGCCTCATTAGGCGCGCCAATAGCAGAATACACGTACAGTGTCTAAGGCGTTTATGAACACGCAGAAAATGCTATTGGGAAGAAAAAAAAACACTGCAAAATTTAATTTTTTTGCAATGTTTTTCCAATTTCAGAATAAACGGATAGTGTCGTTTATGAAAACGCAGAAAATGCTATTGGGAAGAAAAAAAACTGCAAAATTAAAAATTTTTGTAATGTTTTTCCAATATCAGAATAAACGGATAGTGTCAAAGCGTTTATGAAAACGCAGAAAATGCTATTGGAAAGAAAAAAAACACTGCAAAATTAAATTTTTTTGCAATGTTTTTCCAATATCAGAATAAACGGATAGTGTCTAAAGCGTTTATGAAAACGCAGAAAATGCTATTGGGAAGAAAAAAAACACTGCAAAATTAAATTTTTTTGCAATGTTTTTGCAATAGCAGAATACACGGATAGTATGTAAAGTGTTTATGAAAACGCAGAAAATGCTATTGGGAAGGAAAAAAACACTGCAAAATTAAAATTTTTTGCAATGTTTTTCCAATATCAGAATAAACGGATAGTGTCTAAAGCGTTTATGAAAACGCAGAAAATGCTATTGGGAAGAAAAAAAACAACGCAAAATTAAATTTTTTTGCAATGTTTTTGCAATATCAGAATACACGGATAGTATGTAAAGCGTTTCTGAAAACGCAAAAAATGCTATTGGGAAGAAAAAAAACACAGCAAAATTTAATTTTTTTGCAATGTTTTTGCAATATCAGAATACACGGATAGTGTCTAAAGCGTTTATGAAAACGCAGAAAATGCTATTGGGAAGAAAAAAAACACTGCAAAATTAAATTTTTTTGCAATGTTTTTGCAATATCAGAATACACGGATAGTGTCTACAGCGTGTATGTATGAACACGCAGAAAATGCTATTGGGAAAAAAAAACACAGCAAAATTAAATTTTTTTGCAATGTTTTTGCAATATCAGAATACACGGATAGTGTCTACAGCGTGTATGTATGAACACGCAGAAAATGCTATTGGGAAGAAAGAAAAAAAAGCAAAATTAAATTTTTATGCAATGTTTTTCCAATAGCAGAATACACACAGACTATGGTGTATCTCTTAGTATATGCAGTGTTGGTCCTAAAGGTGCACTGAGCTTGCAGGTACAACTTTTATATTTTGTCTGGCACTGGCCTCATGGCACTGTTAAAAGAATGTGCACTGCACCCCAGCCAGGGTACAATTGATTTAGGAATCTCTTCAATAATTATCTCTGCCTCTTTCTTTTGCTTAATAAAGAAACTCCCTACTCTAGCTATCTAGATCGCTCACTGATCTAACTAATTAGAAGAAAATTCAAGGAATGTGGACTGACTGACTGACTGACTTTATCACACTAACTCCTAAAAATCCTCTCTCTCAGCACCACAGGAACCTGTCTAAAGCAGAATTATGCTGTGTGCTGTGTGTGTGTACTATATATAGAGGCTGGGTCACATGCTGCACTGGCCAATCACAGCCATGCCATTAGTAGGCATGGCTGTGATGGCTTCTAACGGCACACTAGTGAAACTAGCGTCAATTGGCTGCCCTGCAGCTGTTAAAAAGGCGCCAATACATCGCCGAACACCGGACCCGAACCCGAACTTACAGCCAATAGTTCGGGTTCGGGTCCGGGTCCTGAACACCCAAAAGTCCGGTACGGACCCGAACTTTACAGTTCGGGTTCGCTCAACCCTAGTTATAACACCAGCCATTTGATGGTTTACCAGTTTGGCTGGGAGCACAAGCAAATATGACAGTTGGCATTCCAGGAATGTGACTGTTTTTTTTAAATTGTTAAATCAATGGGTTAAGTTCAGCTTTAGACCCCTTTTCACACAGGCTTTTCGATCAGGTTTGCTTGTCAGTTTTTCAGGCGAACCTGAACGGATGCTCCATGCACCTCTATGGAGCGGCGGATGTTAGCGGTGACCTGTCCGCTGACATTCACCGGTATCCGATCCAATCCTGTCCGTGAAACCCAGACAGATGGAAACCCTTTTTTCCATCCATCTGGAGATCTGATAGGATTGGATGAAAATGGACAGGCAGTCCGTTTTCATCTGATCTCCATAGAGGACAGCTGGGCTCTGACAAGTCTACCTCCGAACAGTGAGCAGAGATGGACTTGTCATCCGGTTGCTCAACGGGGATCAGCGGTTTGATCCCTAAGCGGAGTCCGTACACGGACAAGCTCGTATGAAAGGGGCCTTATGATTTACTGCTGTTCAGGGGCTCTGGGCTTCATCAAATGGCAGCCTCCAGCAAGAAGAAACAGGATTAATGCTGGAGGAAATATACAGTACACACTAGTTTTGAAAGCATAATTATTAATGTGGAATGTATGTTCCTTGCTAAAGAACATTATTTTTTTATCAATTTGTTATGGGCAAAGTTCCGCTTAACAGTAAAAGATGAATTCTGAAAAGCTGTTAGGAATTTTTTCACTTCGCTTTTGTCCTTATTGAATAAACTCAATAATGGTGCAGTGATTTATGGTGTGAAAAACAGAAAACCAACTAAAAACAGCTATGATAAACCAACCTCTTCAAACATAATTATATGTAGTAAAACAGTGTTTCTTTCCCAAAGTATTCACATGTGGAAGTATACTTTGCTTCATCTCATAGTTTATTACTTTTTTTAAAACGTGTTCAGATCTTGACCAAGGTTCAAGAACAGGTTCACCAATGCATCCTGTTTGTACCATGATGACCAGCCATTTTAATGTCTGTTGCTGTCACATGCAATAGGATGCAATACAAGGAAAAAAATCTATGAAGTTATAATGTATATGTAGCAGTCACACTTTAACAAGTGTGCTCTATAAGTGGAAATTTCGTTTTTTCCTCAGAACAGTATTGGGGTTCTGAGGGTTAATTGTACAGGTTTACTTTGGCATCAGTTTGGCTGGGCTGTACTAGGGTTCTGCCTGGTCAAAGGTGCAGTGAGGCACAGGTTGAGAACGAGGCCTGGTTGGATGTTTTGGGTACCAATGTTTCCCGGAGCCAATCAGTGGGCGCGTCTGGCCCCGCTGTGTAGTCTGGGAAGGGGTACTTAAGGTGCTGAAGTCACGTGCTCGAGGTTCGGCCGTAGTTGTCTGTTCCTGGTTCTGGACTGGGGTAGCCCCGCGAGGGGTCCCTGGCCTAGGAGCATTTGCTGTCCCGCAAGCATGGTCAGTCTGACTAGACCCATAGACCCGCTTGGTCTGGGGCAGGGATCCGTCTGTTTCCCGAGTCTCGGAGCCTGTTAGCCCAAGGCCCAGTGACTGAAGGAGGATTCAGGGCGTCCCGGTGTGCTCTCGTTATTGGAGGGACACGGCAACTCATACAGGTGACCAGGAGAGGACTCTTCGGAGGAGGGCCAACAAGCTGGCATCTCAGTAAGAGCCTGGAAGCTGAGTTGTACGGACACTAGAGAATCCACGCTTCCACAGTACTGTCAAGGAGACAGAGAAAGTTCCAGGTACTGCGGGAAAGGTTCCCATTATCTTCAGTTACAAGTTTATTCTGGGTCAGAGACTTTTGCAAGTTTCCGGATCACATTGTTGGCGGCTAGACCTCTGGCTAGAGGTCTATCCAGCATTGAAGCACCCAGCTGCGAGTGGCTACTCTCTGGGTTGATTAGAGACATTCAGTGGATGTCAGCAGTTCAAGGTGCCTGAGTTTCTTTACCCGTACCCTCTATTCTTACTTGAGACTGTGTTATGTTGGATGTTACCACTGCAGAATAAAAACCTTTACAAGGACTTTTATGTGTCAGCATCCAAAGTTGTTGGGTACTAACCCTGGGAACCCCTGGACATTCACCGACAAGCCACGAGGAGGTAACTGGTAAGCCCAAAAGTCAAGGCCGCCCCTCAAGGGGTTATGGCCGCTAAATATACAAGAAAAAATATTATGTGTTCATTTAAAGAGAAGATTAATTCACTGTCTTTTAATATAGTGAGAGGCCAACTAACAGATGAATCGTAATAAGGCCATCTTGTGTTACCATGTGCACTTTACATGGACATTTTTTGAGGTCCATTTCTCAGGTAATATGGAGGCAAGAAGGATCAGTCTGGGTGGTGTAATGCTCATGGATTCGATAATATTTCTTATATGTTTCCACACCCAAGGGAACCATATAAAACAGAGGAAAATACCAGATGGTTGGTAAAGAGTTAACAGTTTGTCTTTCCTGGGAAATTGCTCAGTGTGATCTCTAGAGACATTTTCTGCTGCATTCTGTGATGTCCATGAAGTGGCTTAAAATAGATGTATTGTTAGATGAAACACAGTGGAAGAAGCACAGCATCAGCCCTGCTTAGAAGGAGAGTGGGGGGCTACATTAGTGCATACAGAGACCAGTGACTGGCAGCTTGGAAATGAAATATGTAAGGTGGGGTCTGGGGGATTTTTTTTCCAAACAATTTTATCATAGAGGTGAAATTGCCCTTGACGGGGAGTCTCAGCTAGAAATAGCAATGTGCACACAAGAGACAAAGAACGGGCAGGGTACGTAGTGATTTTCATTTTAATAGTGGAATACAGCCGAAGAGATAGCAGGAATTAGGTACAGTACATGAGAATATGAGACAGAGCCTATAGCATAATGAAAATAATAATAACTAATGGAAAGGCCGGGGTGTGTGTCATTCAGATTTGTGAGGTTGTATTTATTGAAGAATGCATGAATATCCCATTATATCTCATGTATGGACTTGCCTGTGATGTCCACCTCGACAAATCATATCCTTCCTTTTAGGTTTTTGGTACGTAAATAGGGGAATGTGATTGTAATAGACAGTAAAGGCTTTCTTCCTTCTCACTGTAGCAATTTTGGTTCAGTGGTTTTTGGACTTGTTCTCATGAGTCTCGTTTCCTTATGTTGGCCAAAAGGGATCAAATTCTGATGAAAATATGACTGTTAGGTCCAGATCACAATTAGTTTGTAAACTGTAGTTTGGAGAGTAATGTGTGGGCAGGGCCTACTCACCCTACACATGGGGGTACCTTTCACACGCTCATCAAAGCCCAGGACCAGGTGGAGACTGCGGTCATGTGAAAAATCTAAGGCAGTTCCCTGGCTTAGAGATGAGCCTTCACTGTGTGCAGTAATTAAAGTACAGAGTTCCTCTGAAGAGTGCCCTCCCATGTCAATACACACTAACTTGATGAATGTTTCATTAGGAGGGACATGCTGTGCCTGCACTCATGCCACCAGTCCAGCATACTTCGGTTACCTCACGCCCAATAACAGAATGGGGTCCTGCCATGCACCAAGCATGGACCTTATTAACTCTTTCCTTCCCTTACCTTATGACCAGGCCATAGATCTCTGTAACGCGAGTTCAGATCCCATTGCTATTGTATACCGACCCCCTCTCTACTGAAGGAGCTGTCATCTTACCAGGTCCCACACCTAACGACTGGCTGATTGATGTCATGAACTTGTACTTGGTTAATCTTAGCAACTACTCTCCCCTTCCTTGTCTTGCTGAGTTAACCCTTTTGTAACAATGATACTTTATACCCCATAGTACTTTACAGACCCTGGTTCTTTAGATACGCCAGAACCAACGTGCACCTCTTTAAATAACTTCAGTCCAGGCTCAGAATGGTTAATGTAACTTTACTGAACAAGTGTGGCGTAACAGTTCAATATGAACAACGTCCTTGGCTGTAAACTAACTATAATAATGTGGCTGCCAAGGCATACCTCTGTGAGGTGAGATTCCATTATGGCATTTTTGACGACTTGGATGTCTCCGAAAGTCCTGGTGTCTTCAACCACAAACAGAATCGACCAAACAGGAACAGGAACCAACCAAGAGCCCTTGATCTTAGCCTTCCCCCTTTTTTATAAAACAGGCGGACTGGCTGGGACTAAAAAGCCCAGATATTAAACACACAGAACTTAATCCTTTCCCCCAGCCCATGCCAGCTGCTAACTCATTAGTACCAATACATTTCAACCTGCCTACAAATGTTTACAGCAGGAATATACAAAGCATATTAGCAGTTTTAGCATATTAGCAGTGTTAAATGCTCTTTAGACTTGTGTTTATAAGTTGAGTGAGCTGGGCCTTCTAAGAGGGGCCAAGTCGTGAAACCTGAAAAAAGGAACAATAAATGCTCAGCCTTTACCTTTCATTCTGTGCATTGCAAAGGCAAAATGAAAAAGGGATCTGATTGGTTGCACCTGACAACTGCATTTTACATCACTATTTACACATGAGGGTTCATTTACTAAAACTGGAGAATGCTAAATATGGTACAGCTGTGAATGGTAACCAATCAGCTTCTAACTTCAGCTTGTTCAACTGATTGGTTTCAGTGCAGAGCTGCACCAGGTTTTGCACCCTTTTGTAACTCAGCCCCTTGGAATGGGGGAAAATGCTAACTAATTCTGCCAAACCAGAAGCAAATAACCTAGGGTTACAATTCTAATTCTCCATCGGTGCAGTACAGTGAGTGAATGTTGTAGCTCCAGGTCAGAGAGCAGGTGTGTCACCAGGTAAAAAAAAATAATTTTTATTAGGGGTTTATATATGTTTTAACTTGTGCTCAGGTGCTTGCAGGTTATCTTCAGAATGCTGAGGTTTTGGGAATCCCCAGGAACAGTGGGGTCGCACACAACAATAGAAACCTAACCACTCTGTTCCAAACTAAACCTGAATGGGTGAAGGTTTTAGCTTAGTCTATCTAAACCTTTTTAACACTTGAAATAAATATTCAGTATTGGGAACACCAGCTAATAATTGCACGTCAGTTCATGGTTCTTTAGCGCAAACTTTGGTTGTCAGTTGTTAAATGTATATTTACATTGATAGTGAGATTATAATGTCCCCTTTACATTGGTGCTCAACAAAAGGCCCCCAAAACTGTCCATAGACATTGGAATTTGACTGGTTCAGCATGGCCCGCCCGCATTTCAATCCATCCCTGGCTATTCCGCTCAACAAAACGATTTACTTTTGTTGAACAGGACTGTTGGAAAACATTAATTTAATCAGGGGCTGCAGCACTTGGTCAATTTAATCTGATAGCGGAGGAGTCCCTACTGTCAGAATGCAGGATTCCTTCATCCACCTCGCTTGTGTTTTTTTTTTTTTGGTCAGCCCTCTGGCTGATCAAAAAAAAAAGAAGAAAAGAATCACCTATGGCAAGTCATACATTGATGGTCAGTGGAATGCTCTTCCACATTGGTATTCAGTGGAGAAAGCCCCCCCCCCCCTAAATTTACTGGTTAGTGCTTATCTGGAATGCAAATTGCTCATTGTGCAAGGAACCGTTATATTGCTGGAAGAACTGTAGGGTTCCATGGAACTCTGTTTGAGAAAGGCTGCTTTAACTTGATGGACGTTTGTCAATTTTCAACCTAAATAACTGTGACTATAAAATATTGGAAACACAGGAACATATTTGTGTTTCTGACAGGATTTAGAGGAATATATTTTATTCATACAGCAGCTACGTGCCTTAATCTTGCTCTGTTCTTTCGCTGCTCTGCATTCACTGAAGTTCCTCTCTGTCGCTGCAGAAGATATGCGCTCCATTTAAATGAATGGATTTAACATTTCCCCTGCACTAAGCTTCCTTACCGTACACAAAATAAAGTGCTTAGAGCCTGTGCTGCTCATGTGGAAGGAAATATTTGAAATTAATGTCTTTTTTTTGTGCTTATTGACTATTAAATATATGTATTTACAGAAAATGTGCATGGAGAAACAAAAAGAGATTACGGGTGGCCATGCTTTAGTGATAGATGCAAGCATTGCTTGTGATGACTGACAACTATCAGGTTTGGCGGGAGTATTTGAGTATGAAAGAGTTCATTTTCAATGGAGGAAAAGGAACTTACACACCAAGCATCCTCTGCACATTCTGGCCTAAATGAAGAGAACATTTTGGCAGATTTTGGTGTAGCACTACCACCGCAGGGGCCTCTTGGTATATTGGGTTCTCTGTTGTTTGGCCTTGACTCTGAAAACAACCTTGTCCTCTCTGGCATACCTGGCTGAATGAAAATTATCACAAAAAGGTATAGGTGCACAACTGAGGTAAAGTACCTATATGTCACAGATTATGTAAATCCAAAAGTTACATAAATGAGCAGACAGGGAAAGGAAAAGTCAACTAAACAATGCAATCACTAGATTACTGCAGCTTAGATTAGTACACTGTACCAAATAAGCATAGTTAACCCAGCAATAAGCATTGTTAGCAAAACAGTATCAGTTGAAAGCAGTATTAACAATAATGACCAATCCAAAAGTAACTCCTCTGCCACCAGTTGTCCTTAATTAATTCAGAGTGCACTCTATATGGATAACTGTATATCTTCAAATGTCCCTACAGTGGTACCTCTGGCTATGCATGCTTAAGTCCCTGTGAAGCAGCTAGTTGCTAAGCAGCTCTTAGCTGTAAATCCTCAGCTGGCTAAAGGTGGGGCCCAGCCTTTAAGGTGATGCATGTGAGTACAGTCCTTTTAAACTCTACATGCAGTAACCTCTCACCAGTCCCACCTATAAAGCAAACCTCAACCCAGGTCCTCAGCTGTTGACAACCTTGGTGGCTGTGTACATAGGTGACTCCGGTCACAGCAAACAGGTTATTGGCACTCCAGTACACAGTCACGGGCCGTAGACTTACAGTGGCAGATGTGCACACAAGAACAGTGGTGTGCGCAATCTCCAGTCTCCTTGCATCCAGACTCCAAATCTCCGATCTTCCGCATGGGAAAATCAATTCCTCTATCTTCCTCGTAGCAGTCTTTTCCTGGCAACTGTAGTCTACTGGTCCATTGACTTTCATAGCAGGGTTCCTCTTCTGAGCTACATCTTACACAGTTCAGTGCAACCTACACTAAAGTCTCTTGAGCTCTTTCTGCTTGTAGTCCTGTTCTGGCCAGAGGTGAAAAGTTTTACTTAATCTGGCATGATAATCCAGTGGGAGCACAGAGAGCAACTATAGCACAGTGTCCTAAATTGTTTTCTCTCGATAGCTAAGCACCTGGATACAATGGTAATCAGGTTATGCTCAGTAAGAAAGTGCCCTTTATCTTCCTACAATTATAGCCAATCATTAGGGATGAGCCCGGTGTTCGATTCGAACCCATGTTCGAATCGAACATCGGGCGTTCGCCCGCTCGGCGAGCCCAGAACTATTTGGGCCGCTCGCATCAAATTCGTGTGATGCGAGCAGCCCGCAATGCACTGCGCCAGTTGCAGTGCATTGCTGGCTGATGATTGGCCAAGCATGCACTGTGACCCGCATGCTTGGCCAATCAAAGAGCCAGCGGCGAGGAGAGCAATAATTGGCCACAGGCAGGATGGTGTGAAATGGTAAAATTAAAAGTACCCCTACCATTTCACCAAAAGAGTTTCAAAAATGGTAAAAATGACAGGAGACGGTCTTTGACAATTCCTTTATTAAAATCTTCTTTCTTCTGGTCTTCCTTCTTCCTCTCTTCATCCTTCGGTTTCTTCATCTTCTCCTTCCGGCATCTTCTTCCATCTTCTTCTTCCATCATCTTCTTCCTCCGATCCGCTTCTTCTTGCTCTGGTCTTCTCGTCCGGCATCTTCTTCCATGGCGTCAGCGTCTCTTCTGGGCCGCTCCGCGCAATGGGAGGCTCCCGCTGTGTGAGGCTTCGCTGCGTCTGACAGGTCTTTTATGCCACCTGGTAACCCCGCCCCCTCTGACGCACAGGGAATTTCCTATGGCTTTCCCCATGACGTCAGAGGGGGGAGGGTCACCAGGTGACCCCGCCCTCCATTATAAAAGACCTGTCAGACGCAGCGAAGAATCACAGAGCGGGAGCCTCCCATTGCACGGTGTGGCCCAGAAGAGACACCGACGCCATGGAAGAAGATGCCGGACGAGAAGACCAGAGCAAGAAGAAGCGGATCGGAGGAAGAAGATGATGGAAGAAGAAGATGGAAGAAGATGCCGGAAGGAGAAGATGATGAAACCGAAGGATGAAGAGAGGAAGAAGGAAGACCAGAAGAAAAAAGATTTTAATAAAGGAATTGTCAAAGACCGTCTCCTGTCATTTTTACAATTTTTGACACTTTTTTGGTGAAATGGTAGGGGTACTTTTGTACCCCCTTACCATTTCACACAGGGGGGGGCGGGATCTGGGGGTCCCCTTGTTAAAGGGGGCTTTCAGATTCCGATAGGCCCCCCGCCCGCAGACCCCCACAACCAATGGCCAGGGTTGTGGGGAAGAGGCCCTTGTCCTCATTAACATCGGGACAAGGTGCTTTGGGGGTCTCAGACCCCCCAAAGCACCCTCCCAATGTTGAGGGCATGTGGCCTGGTACGGTTCAGGAGGGAGGGGGGGCGCTCTCGTCCCCCCCTCTTTTCCTGCGGCCTGCCAGGTTGCATGCTCGGATAAGGGTCTGGTATGGATTTTGAGGGGGACTCCACGCCATTTTTTTTTGGCCTGGGTTCCCCTTAAATCCATCCCAGACCTCAAGGGTCTGGTATGGATTTTTGGGGGGGACCCCACGCCATTTTTTTTGGCTGGGGTCCCCCTTAATATCCATAGCAGACCTGAAGGGCCTGGTTATTGAATTTGGGGGGACCCCCCCTTTTTTTTTTAAATTTTTTTATTTTTTATCAATGACTTTTTTTTTATGAATGGCTTTCAATGAATGACTGTTCTCTGTGTTACGGGAGCCGTCAATTCATTAGCCGCGAGTGATTTTAAATAGCTTTTTTTCCTGCAAAAATTACACTTTTTGCAGGGACAGTTCTAAGCACAGGAAACATGCGCCCCTTCACAGGCATACTATAGACACCCCCCAGGTACAAAATTTAAAGGAATATTACACTTTTATTGTTTCACTTTAAGCATTATTAAAATCACTGCTCCTGAAACAACGGCCGTTTTAAAAAAAAAAATTGCATTGATACATGTCCCCTGGGGCAGGACCCAGGTCCCCAAAAACTTTTTATGACAATAACATGCATATTAGCCTCTAAAATTAGCACTTTTGATTTGGAACGTTCGCATCCATTGTAACTAATAGGGTTCTTATGCTCGCACGGACTTTAGGTCCGTTCGCAGGTTCTGGTGCGAGCCGAACCGGGGGTGTTCGGCTCATCCCTACCAATCATACGTATTTGCAAGCAATATTGCATGTTCAAACATTGCTTGCAATGACAAGCCATTGTAGGCAGGACCAATTTTCTGCACAGCCAACATAGGCTTGTGGCCTAGAGTGGTAGGGCTGCTAGGGCAGAACACAGCCTACTATGCACCATGTTACTGACAGTAATACATTATAAGATAAATACAAAATATTAATAATAATAAATAATAAAAGGCTCTAGAGAACCACCCAACCATCTTTGTGCAAAATTTTTGATTTCAAAGTTCAAAACCATAGTGAAATTACACTTGTGCTCTTTCTTTTATTGGTGCTGCAATGCAACTCCACCCCTGTGCTGATCAAACACCCCAGTGTAAAAAAAACTCTCACCAAAAATTGTGAACCCCTTAAATTAATATGGTTGTAAAGGTAATTTTTAAAAATTAAACTAATAAACATGTTATACTTACCTGCTCTGTGCAATGGAATTGCACAGAGAAGCCCTGAACCTATTCTTCTGTGTGTACCCCCATAGCAAGCTGCTTGATATGGGGGCACACCTGAGGGCTTGCTCCTGAGCCAGGCTGTGTGCATCCATAGACAAACACAGCATGGCTTGACCCCACCTCAGCTCCCTCCTCACAGGTCTTGACAAACAGCAACAGGAGTCAACAGGTACTGTAGGTATATAGGGAGGTGAGGGGATGAAGATAACAGCAGTGAATGCAGAAAAATACAACCCCATCCCCCCCCCCAAAAAAAAAAAAAACATATATATATATATATATATATATATATATATATATATATATATACTGTATATCAGAAAGAAAAAAAATGGGGAAGACTTGATATACCACTTGGTCTTTTTTCTGTTGGCACTCTTCTATGTTTGTATTCTTCTAGAGGGTAAATTGTCTCTTTCAGTCTTACACCTTTAACCGTAATGTGCCCTGTGTGTCTAGGATGTCTAATCTTGTTAGCTTGTTAGTGTGGTACTAAGGGTAGTCAGTTACTGAAGTGAGGGGGGGTAAGAAAGTTAACTTAGGTGGATTTTTAGTACCTCATAATAAATGGGATTTTTAAGGCAATGTAGTCAACGACTAAACAATATATAAAAAATAGAAAATTTATTCATATATCAAAACAAATGAAAAAACAGAAAAAATATCTCAACAGGTATCTACAAATGGTGGAGGTGTGTTTACACAATAGCTGCATACATATCATACATCATATGTGAGTGGCCATTTCATGCTACAGTAAAGATACAAAACAGAGACATGAGCGAACATTAGCTCTGGATGTACAGTAGTCTGAAAATCCAACGCGTTTCGAAATGTGCATATGTATGTAATTTCTTCCTCAGGGAAGCCACTCTTTCTATGTATCCGCTCAAAAGTTCCAAGGGTTGATGTGTATATTCTTTCGCCACCAGACACCACCAATGGAGATCGAACTTGTTATCATCGCATAAGGAGCACTAAAGAACCAAAGCTTAATATTGATGCACCACATGCTCCGCCCATTGCATCCTATTATTACCCCAAAAGGATCTGGGAATAGTAGGAAAAAGGACGGGAATTTTGGTGCCTAAATGGCTAAAGTTCAATCCTCAGCTTAACCAAAAAAGAAAATCGAATCTTGGAAAGCCGAAGTGGAGATAATCTCATAGGTCCTGCAGGTAGGTAGGGAGAAAGTTAACTTAGGACCAGTGACGGCCCATCCATTAGGGGTGCCGGAGCGCCACCCCTTCTATCCACGGCCGCCACCCCATGCTCTAACCATGGACGCTATTTTGCAGAACACCGCCACTCCCTATTCATGCGTCCAGACCCTTTCAGGATGCCGGGCGTGTGATTTACAGCGGAAGGGGTGTTTTTCCAAAGCACATGATTACAGCCAGAGGTTCTAATAGGCTTCAAAATAGGGTGGGCTCCTGGCACAGAGCATTGCGCAAGGAGCCCACCCAGGTGTTACAACAGCAAATTAATATTCGCTATTGAAACACTGATCCTCAATCCGGCCAATCGGAAGCAGGTCTGAGACTCCTTTTTCCGACTGGCCAAAAAAAAGAAGAGTGCCAATTGGCTGCCGAGGATGAGAGAGGAAACGGAAGCCACAGCGATGCCCGTGGAGAGCAGGGGAACGGAAAGCCGTCGCCGAGCAAGGGAAACCGCCAGTGAACCCGGGGAGAGGTGCTATCCACCATAGGGGTGGGGTAAGTGCACCAGGCCCACCCAACTGACCACGACCAGGGGAGGGGGGTGTCATTGTATGCCACCCCCCAAAAAAAATTACCACCGGCCACAACTGCCTAGGACTACATGAAATATAAATCGAGTACTGAGCATAGAACTTATGGGTCTCAACGGTGGGTGCGATCTCTAACACAGACAAGCTGGAGAGTTTTTTAACCCAACATTGGTTTGCTTTCTTCCCCTCAAGGAAGAGGGATTGATGCATTCCATTATTGTGTGCGGCAATACAACATCACCCAATTTGATGAGAAAAATCTCTACGGATCCAGGACTGCAGAGGAAAGAAACTTTCACTGCTTGGCTGAAATGTATTCCTGTCTACTGATAACTTAAGATGGGCTACAGATTCGCAGCCCTTTAACCGAGAAAAAGTCGAAGGTGAGAGATTTGGCTGCAGCTGCTGCTTTGCCGAAGCAGCTGGCATACATGAACTCAACTAGGTTGGTATTTTATTTCAGCTGCTACGCTGTGGAGACTCAGTTATTTAGTTGCATAGACCTGTTTATCCTCGCATAGATGTTTTACAAGCTATTAAGTTTCCAAGAGCAATAGCATGCACTATGGACACCAATATGTGCTTGTTGCTGTTCACTTGTGTTAACCCCTACACATACCAGTTATTGCAAGGGTGCCCAGCCCTCGGGGCTTGTATAGTAAAGCTAAGCTGAGTCTGACCTCACTTTCAGTTTTAACGTTAAGAATTATGGCACATCCAGACTCAGCTTTTTTCCCATTTACACTATCTCCTCTCACACATTCCCAAACACTTTTTCACCCTGAGACTCGGTTCACACTGCGGCAACTTGTCAGGCGACTTAGCCACCTGACAAGTCGCGCTCCACTCTGTACAATTGAACCTTGGTCCTTCCGACTTAGAAAAAGGTTCCTGTACTACTTTTGGGGCGACTTCAGGTGACTTGCATTGACTTCTGTATAGAAGTCACTTTGCAAGCCGCCGCTGAAGTGGGATGCCGGTCGCCTGAGGCAGTCACGCTGCAAGTCGTGCTGCCTCAGTGTGAACCGACTCTTAAGTTGTATCCTCGGTGATATATTTTTTCTGTAACTAAATTTGTATTTAATTAAACAAAGTTGGTTTACAATATAACTTAATTTCTCGCAGGGTGAATAAAAATCAATGATTTTAAAAAATAATCTTTTTTTGATTTGAATCCAATTTTAAATTATTTAAATCAGATTTTTTTGATTTTTATCAAATTTATTTCAAAAAAATGCTTTTGGAGTAAAAATCTATCTAAAAGATCGTTTTTTATTTAGGATACATTAATAATTTAGTTTATTCAGCATGAAATGGAGCTTAGTTATGTAGCATGAGGCTGAATATTCTGCAATATTTACATTTTTGGTCAATTCATTCAATAAATCCAAGCTCTGCAAGCTGAGATAACATGCACTGCATTGATGCATTCACACAATTTCACAGTAACCATGAGATAAAACAAAGTTCAGAAATATTCTTTTATACCATTGCTTTGCAAATCTATGTACACTACAAACTGTATGATTAAATCAGTTCTGATATCGCTGTTTTACTAACCTGACAGCTTATTATTCTAAATAGGAAACTTTCATTTCGTTTGCAAATATTAAAGATTCTAACTACCAGCAAGAATGAGTCCTTACATTTAAAGAGCACCTGTCATTTCAGATCCATCATGGCAGCGCCTGTTACCTGGGCATCCACTCACATCCTGCCGCCACATCCCTCACCTTGTTGTGTCACTTCCGCATCACCAGCCATCCCATTAACCACTTCAGCCACGGAAGGATTTACCCTCTTAATGACCAGGCCATTTTTTCCGACGTGGCACTGCGTTAGTTTAACTGAAAATTGCACGGTCATGCGACGCTGTACCCCGAATAAAATTGATGTCCTTTTTTTCCCCCCGCAAATAGAACTTTCTTTTGGTGGTATTTGATCACCTCTGCAGTTTTTATTTTTTGCACTATAAACAAAAAAAGTTAACTTTTTGCTATAATAAATTTCCCCCAAAAATATATAAAAAAAAATGTTTTTTCATCAGTTTAGGCTTCTACTTATTTTTGGTAAAAAAAAAATCGCAATAAGCTTATATTGATTGGTTTGCGCAAAAGTTATAGCGTCTACAAAATAGGGGATAGATTGATAGCATTTTTATTATTAATTTTGTTTTACTAGTAATGGCGGCGATCTGAGATTTTTATCGTGACTGCGACATTATGGCGGACACGTCGGACAATTTTGACACATTTTTTAAAAATTTTTAAAAATGCATTGATTACTGTAAAAATGTCACTGGCAGTGAAGGGGCAGTGGTATTGCACAGAGTGGCCCGATCCTCAGCCAACGGCGATCTTGGCTCCTCCTCTTCTTTTTTAGGACAACTATAGCCAGCTGCTTGCTATAGGGAGAAACAGCCTGTGTGCTTCCGCCTTTGTGTCTATGGCCGCGCTCCATAGCCTTACATATCGGGACTTAGGCCCGACCCTTTCCCTTCACTGTATTTGATTGACAGCAGAAAGAGCCAATGGCTCCTGCTTCTTCTCGAACGCTGTGTAAAGAGGAAGTAAGGGGTGCATAGATGCACAGCACTGATCTCGTCTCCCCTCTCTTATGCCGCGTACTTAAGAGCGGATTTTCCATCAGAAAAATCTTGGATGTTTTTTCCGACAGAATTACGCTCAAGCTTGGCTTGCATACACGGTCATACAAAAGTTCGCTGAACTTTCGACCGCTACGAACGCGGTGACGTACAACACTACGACTAGCCGAGAAAATGAAGTTCAATGCTTCCGAGCATGCGTCGAATGGTTTCCGAACATGCGTAGAAATGTTGCACATCGGAATTGCTACAGACGATCAGAATTTCCCATCAGAACTTTTTCCGACCGAAAAATTGAGAACCTGCTCTCAATCTTTTGCTGGCTGGAATTCGGCCAGCAAAAGTCCGATGGAGCATACACGAGGTCTAATTTTCCCACCAAAAGCTCTCATCAGTCTTTTGCTGGCCGAAATTACTTCACACAGGGAAAATGAGAGGGGGATATTGATATTCTACCTTAAAAATCTCTATAAGTTAAAAAATAAAGAAACATACAAATGTTTTCCATAAAAATAAGTCATATCCAAACTAGAAACCAACCAACCAACTATAAATGAACTGTCAAGAAACATCCATGGAGGTCATGTTGGATTTTAATGGCACCAAATTCTTTGGCATGAAAGGAAGTAGTCATGGAGTAATGCACATCATTATTTCAAAGCTTTTTTTAAATATATTTTTTTAATATATTTTTTTTCTATAAAGCATCGACAACTTATGGAGATCTGTACAAAGCCTGTTTATTCATTCAAATCAATCCGCCTCAGATTAATTTTCGTTCTGCAGGCATAGAAAATACACACACACACACAAGGGACACTGTAGTCACAAGCCAATTAACCTACCAATGTTTTAATTTGTGGTGTTGTATCATTACTGTACGAAGCTTTACAGCAATCTGATATTCATGCTCTGCAACCTCCTCCGCAGTGTTACTTATAAAATATTTTATCAGCAACATTAGCACCTGTGGGATGCATTTAAATCTCAAAATAGTCAACCAACCAACCAACCAACCAATGTTTTTGAGTTCCAAAACTATTAGAAATGATATTCATTTAACATATGTCCTTTGAAAAAAGCACAATTTATTTGTGTTAAAAAATTATCACAAACTGCTATGTGGGAGCCAAAACAGTACAATCACACTTGGGGAACTCCTTTGAAGTATCCTAGTCTATATAAGCTATGGACCTAGCCAGCCATTAGTTGGCAACTGCAGGGTATTGGCTAAACCTTGAATTTTGTCCAATATTTACTCTACCGTATTACAGGGGGTCCCCGAGTTACGAACTCGTTAGGGACTGGCCCCGTGTACGGAAGTCGGAAATGTTCGTAAGTCGGCGCGCATGCGCAGACCGACAAATACGGAGATTTCCGGACATTTCCGATGCAAATTACGGACATTTCCGGCATTTTTCGACGCTCCGTATGGCCGCGCATGCGCAGAACGGCCGAAAGACGCAGAAAACCACCGAAAAATGGCGGAGGGTCCCCGCAGCACCCCGTTCGTAAGTAGGGGTTGTTCGTAGGTCGGGTGTTCGTAAGTCGGGGACCCCCTGTACTTATAAATACACCCTGACCTTTTGAAATGAAAATGGCACTCAATAAACCTCACCATTCCACCTTGTGCAAGCAATAATTGTGCACTCTATAGTCTATCAAAGATTATTTGTAGCATCTCAAACAGGCTTGTCAGCATGTCTGGAGATTGAGATTCTGGTTAGCTTAGGCTATAGAGAGTGGAGCTAGGATTTCATACAATTCCTACAGAAGATTTCACAGCAGTATAGAGACCACCTGCATACACCGAAACATAAGGTAAACCTGCTGTCCATTTTTTTACCATCTGTGTATCATTAGGAAGATTTCCCTTCTGATCCTGGTTTTCAGACAACGCAAAGTTTTGGCTCTACTTTCACTTTTACGCCCCAAAACATTGGTCATCAAGACAATTAAAAAGTCTCCCTGATAGGCAGGGCAGGACTTAGGGTGGTGGGGGCCCCTGGGTTTGAGTCACTTTCGGGCCCTACCTTCTATACATTACCGTATTTATCTGCATATAACACGCACCGGCGAGATACAGATTAAAATGGCGCAGCCGAGATACAGAGTCCTGTGTATCTAGGCGGCTCTCGGGTCCTCTCGGAAGCTCTCGGATCCTGTCGGCGGCTCTCGGGTCCTGTCGGCGGCTCTCGGGTCCTCTCGGAAGCTCTCGGGTCCTGTCGGCGGCTCTCGGGTCCTCTCGGCAGCTCTCGGGTCCTCACGCAGTCCCGAGCGCAGCTGAGAGTAGCCAAGTGTACTCGGCTCGGCTCACAGTCACGTCCATTCCCTCTGTTATGTCCATCATAGGGCGGGACTGGGCGTGACTGTGAGGGGAGCCGAGCTGAGTACACTCGGCTATGTATCTCGGCGGGGCCCCCTATTGGGCGGGACCCATGAGCTTGAGCCCAGGTCAAGCCCAATGGTAAGTCTGGCCCTGCTGATAGGGAAAAAAACAGAAATAAAAACCTGACGGAGGGACTATCTCCTCACCACTCTATCTAAAACTAAAAAAAAAAAGTTTGCCTTTAGATATACTTTAAATGTATTTTTAAAAACAAGCAATGTATGTACCTGACAGCCTCTCAAACAGGAGGAGGAGAAGCAGCACAAGTAGCCAGTCAAGGGGAGATATTACCGCTCCAGGAGGTCAAACGATATTAAACCTCTTCACCAGTTTAGAAGCCACAGGTGCTGGCAATTGCATGTAGCAATAAATAGGAATAGCTCAGCTATGAACTGGCAGTGGAGGTTTGGGGCTGTACAGATAGCGCCCTTTCTCACAATCTCATATCTGCAGATATGAGATTATGAGAAAGGGTGCTATCTGTACAGCCCCAAACGTCCACTGCCAGTTGCATCTGGCACCTTTCTGATTTTGTATTCGATGTAATGGACTTTTTGGAAATAAAATAATTTTGTGCAGCAATCCGCATCGTTGTCCCTACATATCGGTCCGTGGGAAGGACCAGATTGCTAGCACTTAAAAGGATCGTTCAGTGCATTTACCCCTGTAACTGTGATATAAATATATTTTATCTATGTACTTTGTCTGGAGTTCAGTCTTTGGCAGCTACTACAGTATAGCACAAGAGCATTAATAATGTATACAAATAACAACATGATTCCCTCATAGCAGTCCAGCTAGAATGATTAACCCCTTCCTGCCTGTGCTATAGCCGAAAGACCCTTTGGACTCAGCTGATCACAGATTGGGATAAAGGGCCAATCACAGCAGCCCTTTACCATGTGATCATCTGTGTCCAATGACAGCTGATTATGGAAGTAAACACAAGCAAGTTATCGGCTTTTCTTTCCTTGCGCTGACAGCGTGAGGAGAGAGAAAGAGAGACGATAACCGGCTTGTGTTAAAGGGACATCGGCACTGATTCTCAGGGCACTGATTATTAGTGTCCTGATTATCAGTGCAGTCCCAACAGTGCCCACCAGTGCTGCCAATCAGTGCCTATAAGTGCCTCCTCATCAGTGTCACCTATCAGTGCCCATAATTGCCGCATATCAGTGCCGCCTATCAGTACAAATCAGTGCTGCCTATCAGTGCCCTTCAGTGCTGCCTCATCAGTGCCACCTATCAGTGCACATCAGTGTTGCCTGTGCTATAGCCGAAAGACCCTTTGGACTCAGCTGATCACAGATTGGGATAAAGAGCCAATCACAGCAGCCCTTTACCATGTGATCATCTGTGTCCAATGACAGCTGATTATGGAAGTAAACACAAGCAAGTTATCGGCTTTTCTTTCCTTGCGCTGACAGCGTGAGGAGAGAGAAAGAGAGACGATAACCGGCTTGTGTTAAAGGGACATCGGCACTGATTCTCAGGGCACTGATTATTAGTGTCCTGATTATCAGTGCAGTCCCAACAGTGCCCACCAGTGCTGCCAATCAGTGCCTATAAGTGCCTCTTCATCAGTGTCACCTATTAGTGCCCATCATTGCTGCATATCAGTGCCGCCTATCAGTATAAATCAGTGCTGCCTATCTGTGCCAGCTATCAGTGCCCTTCAGTGCTGCCTCATCAGTGCCACCTATCAGTGCACATCAGTGCCGCCTATAAGTGCCGCATCATCAGTGCCACCTCACAGTGCCCAACAGTACCACCTATCAGTGCCCATCAGTGCAGCCTATCAGTGCCCATCAGTGCAGTCAAACTATGACTTTTTTTTTCTGACTATTTTTTTTTAGTAAAAAAGTAAAAAACCCAGTGGTGATTGAATACCACCAAAAGCTCTGTGTGGAAAAAAATGCAAACAATTTCAAATGGTTACAGTATTGCATGACCGTGCAATTGTCATTCAAAGTGTGACAGTGCTGAAAGCTGAAAATTGGCCTGGGAAGGGACGGAGTAAAAGTGTGCAGTAGGCAAATGGTTAAAATACTCCTATCAGCATCAGTTTACTGATTGCTTGATAAAACATGCATTAAAAATTAAGGTTTTTCTCAACTCAACTCTTATTCAGATTCAGCAGCTTTACCGTATTACCAGCAATCTGTGGATTAGAAGTGCCTACAGTCATCGCAGCTGTGACCCAGCCTTATAAAAAGCGTGGGCTGTGCTGTAACTACTTAGCTGGTTTAATTCTTTATCTCCACAGAAGAAAACTGCAAATATTTCAGTTTGGTGTGCTTACTGGTAGGATGAATTACCTGCAGACTTCCTAAATCTCTTTCCCGTGGGTGCAATACATTAACCAGAATTTCTAGCTCTGACCATGAGCTGTAAGGCAGTGTGTGTTTCTGCTCACTAATGCTCACACAAAGCAAAAAACATTATAAATACCTTTTTCCCCCTTTTTTATAAGTGAATACATTCCCTCTGGTCCCCGTGTTCTAAGCTGCATAAAAGCTGGGGGCTGGGGGAGAAGCAACAGTACACTGAGCTTCCCAGTGAAAGGCTGTGCGGGGGGTAGTGGGTTGTAAGGACAAGTCTGATCATTAGAGGAGAGCACACTGAGTTCCCAGTATAGCTGGAGATCTGACCACGGTGTGTTCTCCTCCTTATTGTGGTCAGTTTTTAGTGGTGAAATCAGAGGGACTGGCAGGAACACCGGCGATTTCACTCAAAGGATGCAATACAAAGAGAACAGGATACTTTCTCATACAAGTATATAGTACAGCAGACACATATGAGCAATATGAAATGATGGGGTAACAAACACCTTAAATATATTCTAAGCACATAAAAATAAGCTGAGAAATGTAATCAAGCATTTATGTCACTTTTCTGGAAGTAGCCTGGGAAAACTACTGACACGTGTAGAAAAACAGGTAGTTCTTACTACCACGACTTTAAGAACATGTCTCTATGGCTGTAATAGGTTCCTAAGGAATTATCTCTAGTTCATAGGTTAGGAAATTGACAATAATAAAGACCAACTCTGAGCTTGTGTACAGAGGCATGCCAGTATTCAGACTGGGCATGTCTGTGCTGAGAAGTTGTCATGTATGTATGATACTGTACTTTATCTTCAGTCCCATTCAGTTGTCAGGAGGTTCACTGGATAAAAGCTAAATGTAAAGAAAGGGATGGGGCATAGTGGTGATTACCCAAACATGACATGGCATGCATATATAAGCTCACAAGGAAGGTGGGCCTTCAGCACCTGTTGAATAGGCAGATCCTGCTAGGGAATTGAGTGACTAGTTCCCCATCAGGTCCACCTTGCTTTTGTTTGACAATAGATGACAATGGGCACATTCAAACGCTGCTATTGGACTGAATAGCAGCTATGGATCCACCCACTGCCATGCGCTGTTAATCAAAAGGAAGGTGGACCTGATGGTGAACAAGTCTCTCAATTCTCATTCAGGCTCTGCCTACCTCACTACCACGTGCCTGTATGTGTGATGGGCTGAGTGGCCAGGAAGGGAATGCACCAAGGAAGGATTGTCTGGTATGGAAATGTGATGTCAACCTCAGTTTAGCCCTCTGACAGATTCATATACCTGTTCCTGACAAGTACATCAATATGAAACAAGCACTGAAAATTCCATGTGTGGAGGCCCAATATAAATATAAAGAGTGTCTATGACACACTTTATTAACCCCCCCCCCCCCCCACCCAGGGTTGGAAACCTCTTACAACCTAAGTAAAATACCTCTGACAGCATACTATAGAGAAGGACCCCTTCCCTCTTTTGTGGAAGTAGTGGTCTCTCTGCCCCTTGCTGGGTCAAAGACAGAGCTCTCCAATCAGCAAAGCTCCTGCTCCTGGCTGATCTTCTCCAGCTTTTTTTCCCAGCTATTTTCTATCAATATGCATTCACTCCAGTGGCAGAAGCACATATTATTTTGGATTAGCTTCTGATAGTGATCACGGTGAACCATGTCTTTGAAATGTGTGTAGGCATAACCGTTGTACGTGTGAATGTGACAAAGTGATTAACACAAAAGAACAACTTGAAGACAGTTGTCACATCATAGTAGGAATTACCTGAACAAGGGACTTCATTGATAGGAACACCAGGTGTTATTTTAATGAAAGCTGTTCATTTAAAAAAGAATGAAGACAACTTTAGAAATTACATTAAAGCCTCAAAGATTATATGTGCTTTTATCAGTTGGGTTAGCAATGTACTTTAATGCTGCCATTCGAATGCACTTCTGGCAAAAGTACTCTAAAATCGAGACTGCTATGAGATGTGCTAAACTTTTCAGCTATTCTTTCTTTCTTGCCCATATTTCACATTTTTAAGGTGCTTGAACTGTTGACAGTCCTTTAGGGAGCCACAACATCAATGTTCATTTAAAGTGAATCCCAGCAAAATGACCGTATTTATCATACAACCGTGAGTCACAAATCTCTTGAGATCTGCCAGGCTGGTTACGAATAACCTTATATTTTTAATAATGGAATAGTTCTTCAGCTGTATGGAAACACTACATATTAAATATTTATGTCCATGCTGGAAGAATAAAATGTTCTTAATCCTAATTCAGTACAACCGGATCTACATACAGGTACAGTATTATTTATCTGTGTATCTCACACATGTTTTCTTAATAGTTGAAATCCAAAGATGTACAATGTGTTAATTATGAACACACTACAGCTGCTGGAGCCAAAAGCTATTTTAGCATTTCTGCTCAATGCCCCACTGAGAAACATACATTGTTAGAAAAATATGGAAATTGACCACACAGCATATCTGAGCCTCAAGGCTTCCATCAGCACTGCAAGAGGTATTTAAATATGAAACACATATCACAAGAGCCACATGGAAAACACATCAACATTCCACTTATTAAGAAGTATACAAATGTTTAACATGAGATTTACCCTATTTCAAAAGTTCACACAAAGAGTGTATTGCTTACTATAGAATGATGGGAGCCTAAAACTGATCGGCTCTCACACAGCACTGAAGAATAAATTAGGGATTAAACCCTGTGTCATTGCAACTAAAGTGGGCATAAAATCCATCTTAAAATGTATCTGAACTCTGAATAATAAAAAATATTATATATTGCAGCTTACCAGTCCTCAAATACTGTATGGTATCTGCATTCGTATTTGCTATTGTGGGGATCTGTTGTCCTCCGCTGTTATCTGCTAATATTACACTGTTATGTATAATTATGTATTAGCACTTCCTGTCTTTGAGAGGCTGGATGAGAAGCCACAGAAATAAGAAGTGGAGAAAGAGAGAGAGAGAGAGAGAGAGAGAGAGAGAGAGAGATGGTGGATGGAGAGCTGATACCTCATGTCAACATACAAGAGCTGCATTACTGCAATACCTTATTTTATCCAGACCAGAAGATGAGACTATTAGGTAATTGATTCTGTGTTCTGGCTGTTTAGCTGTAGCTGCCCATAACTTCTTGATTTGAATTCTAGTGACAGACAAGTCTCTGTCCTATTGATATGACCTCATCTGAATAGTGCCAGATAGCTAGGTCTGTGCTACTGTATGTGTGTAGTGGTCACCTTTTAGTATATTTGTAGGTGAAATAAAAAAAAAAACAGCGCTCAAATGGAATCATGAAAAAAGTTTATTTGTAAAACTGCTCTAATGACAGAACAGAGCAGAAAACAGTTCAGTAAGACATAATGTTCAGATCTTTGAAAAAATGTATATAGTGTGAAACCAACATTTATATTAGAAGTTACAGCATAGCACCATACCGCCTTAGGTCCTGATGGCTGGGGATAAGTCAAGATGTTACTAATCCTTTCCTTGTTGCTGTGTGCAGGGGCCGGCTTCACTCTCCATATGCAAAAAAAGCAGATGACATTGTGGAGGGGGAGGGAGGAATACACTCTCCTCGATGGTTATGCAACTGCCGTTAGGTGCAGGGAGGAGGATGGAATGGACAATGATGTGTTGTCCTGTGTGTTCTCAGCCGTCAGCGCTGAGGGCATCGCATGTCTCGCTGTGAAGAGGGAGGAAGCACTCAGCCTGAAACCCGGAAGGAAAAAGACACCACCGCTAGTCTGGAACACAGGGCGGCGGAGCGCACGCTGCTGGGGTTACCAAGGCCACCGTGACTTACTAGTTTTGCGCGCATGCGCTTTATCAAAGTCACGGGAGCCATAGCAAAGACCACTTTTTAAAGATCAAAAAGGCACGATCTTTTGATCTTTAAAAACTTGTCTGCCCTCAGCGCTGACGGCTGAGAACACACAGGACAACACATCATTGTCCATTCCATCCTCCTCACTGCACCTAACGGCAGTTGCATAACCATCGAGGAGAGTGTTTTCCTCCCTTTTTTTTTTGATTTTATTTTAGTTTGAACTTTTTTTCTGAAAGTTAAACAGCTGCCTGGGGTCTAAATACATCCCATCTCTGAAGTTGCCTCGACATTTGGTTTAGATGAGACTGTTGTCTTGAGCGCATGAAATAATTTTGTGTGTTTTCTATATATTTGTAGGTGAACCTGTTTATTGCAATAAGTACATATGCAGCTCCTGTTATATTAATTATATGCAACTCCTGTTATTTTAGTTAATTGTGTTCTTTCTGGTCATGGGATTCTATAGCTAGTTTTAGCTTAAGGCTCAATAACCAGCATAGGCTCGAGCTAGGTTAGACATCTGACAGCCACTGGTAGTTAGAGGTCCAGGTGCATGTCAGATTGGAAACTACTAGGGAGGGAATAAAGCGTAGAGTAGACAGGCTGCTCTGAGTTCCATTACCACACCACTGTTTCTGTGTGAAAGCTGTGTTCCAGGCTGGTTGGACAACAGTTGGAGGATCTCCCAATCACCACTGATCTTGTCTTCAAGTCTCCAACAAAAAGATGAACTTTGCTGCAACATTCCTCTGGAGGCATCTCTATTAATAACTATATATGCCTGGGTATATGTGCACAATTCCACCAGGACTCTTGCTGGGCCCGTTGCTGCTAACACTTTAACTTCACAGTTTTTATATTGGATGTGTGCACTATTATTAATCTTTTCTTTTAAAAAGCCTGTATAATTTTTTATACTGGTGTACATCTACAGTATATATATATATATATATATATATATATTATGGTTAATGTTATCTGCTGGTTGCAGTAGTTCCTCTTCTCCCAATTACTTGGATTAGATTACTGGCTAGTTTGCCATGATGGGGAATCCCCTCTGTTCACAGATAACTTGTCCTGGGTGGAGGCACTGCAACTTTATTATCAAACCCACTCTTCAACTTAGCAAAGGTTCTGGTTAGCGAGTAGCGATGCGCGTTCTGAGTGGTCCCTGCCATCTTCTGGGACCTGTGTGTCTCCCAGAAGAAGACGGGGGGGCAGACATGGCGTAGATCGCCAAGGATACTGCAGTGATCTTTCGCTGGAAGTGGGAGCTCCCTCTCCCCCCTGAAAGGTGCCAAATGTGACACCGGAGGGGGGGGGGGAATCCGGACAGCAGAAGTTCAATTTTTGCGTGTAATTCCGCTTTAAGGATAAGCGCTCAAGAATAAGAACTCTTTTCTGAATCTTTGTGATCGCTCATATTCTAATGGAATAATGCCTCTAGTGGATAGCATTTTTACAAAGAATACTAATGAAGACATACCCTATAATATCTGAACAAAAATCACTTTAATAGACAATTGCACGGTCATGCGACGCTGTTCCCAAATACAATTCCATGCCTTCGGTACTGACAGAACATCATTCTGCTTTGTTAACATAAAAAGTTTGCTGTTCTCCCACTGTATTGAAGCATCAGTGGGTGCCGGATGACATTGAGTCTGCTGTACCTGCCGACCAGCTCCCGCTGTGTATAATCACAGCAGAAGTGGGCCACCGGTGGCACACACACACCCCACACCCAGCAGTGGATGATCACTTACTAGGTACGTGATCCTGCGCAGAAAAGCCTTGCCACCATATATGTAAGTTAGATGCAAGCGGTTAAAGTTGTTCTAAAAGCTCAAGGTTTTTTACCTTCATGCATTTTTATGCATGAAGGTAAAAAAACATTCTTTGTGCAGCAGCCCCCCTAAAACTTACCTGAGCTCCATCACGATCCAGCTATGTGCATAAGAACCTCTGCTCTCTGGGGACTCTCCCTTCTCACTGGCTGAGACAGCAGCATGAGCCATTGGCTCCCACTGCTGTCAATTACAGCCAGTGAGCCAATGAGGAGAGAGAGGGGATGGGGCCGAGCCACAGCTTTGTGTGTGAACGGACATGCATTGCTGTGGCTCAGGAGCGAGCCTGTCTGGGTGCCCTCATTGCAAGCTGCTTGCTCTAGGGGCACTGGGCATGAGGGAAGGGCCAGGGGCACTGGCGAGGGATCCAAGAAGAGGCAGATCGGGGCTGTGCAAAACTGCTGCTAAGAGCAGGTAGGTATAAAATGTCTGTTATTTTAACAAAAAAAGCATTTAATATCACTTTAATCAGCACAGCTGGCAGCGCTGATCAGTGTTTTCTGACAGTGGAGAAGTCTCCACGTTGTCAAAATACACTAGCTCAGCTGGAGTGATTCCCCCAACCACCTTGAATGTGTAGATGGGGAATCAGTTCTTTTTTTCGCTTGTTCCTCTGGTTGAACAAAAAAACTGACCCATCTATGGGCTGCTTAACTGTCCCACTGCCTACAGTGCCAAATATTGCTTTCCGGTTTCTTCTGCAAGCCCTGATGGCACTAGAGGCTGAGGCTGATGGATAGAACCACAGCACTCAATGTCAGACCAGGAAGCTGATACACCCAGAAACTCCAGAGGCAGAAAATTCAGCAGTAGTCAAGATTAGCAGTACAGGCAGCAGGACAGGTAAATACTGTGTTCTTTTACCAGCACTTCTTTGTTTAAAGAGGAACTAATGTAATTTCTCAAAAAAATGTAACATCAGATACAAATAGTGTAGCTGCTTTTACTAAACTGACAGTCCAAGAATCCAGGGCTGACATCACCAAGGCTTGTTCTTTGCTGTTTTTCAGTTGGCCATCTTGTTCGTGGAAAGCTGACTTTGACTTCCTGCTGTTTCACAGCCGGCTTCCCACTGTGCTTGTATGAGCTGCACTGCGACTGGTCCTGCAGCCTCCTTGGATGTGTGATGTCTTCCATGAGGTTGCAAGTCAAAAAAAGTTGAAATATGAGCAGATATCTGTCAGAAATAGGTACCTGCTCCCAGAAAAAAGACATGGAATGAGGAGGGGGAAGGGAAAACCTAGGATGAGCAGAATAGCAGGCCTGTGGGCAGGGGGCTTTTTAGAATCTAGAAGCCCCTTTTAGCAAAGTACATTATACCCCTACCCATTCACCCAAAGAAAGGCAGTGTATTGTAATTACAAACAAGAGACAACAGTTTTGACAAGTCCTTTATAAGATAAAGAATGTCCCCTGTCGTAGCTCCAACGTGTCACTTTCTCTGGTTTTGCCACCAATGTGTTTTTCCTCCGGTCTTCTCCTTCTGTTGCTGTCTTCTTCCTCCGGTAATATGTTCTCCCTACGGTCTTCTCCCTCTGCTGCTGTCTATTCCCTCTGGTTTTCTCCCTCCACTGCTGTCTTCTCCACTACTGCTGTCTTCTCCGCAGTTGTATCATCTCCGTTGTCTGTAAGCTCTTATATAGACATGGGGCGTAGCCATCCGATGACTTCACCATGAGACTCCGCCAATGTTGAGCATTGTTGCACATCAGGAAATGCATGACAAATTGCTCAGGTGTGAATGGGGGCTTAAACTTTTCAAACATGGCACAGTGAATACCTGCATTGCTGGGTCATCCCACAATCTTTGGCCAGTGTTACAACATGGCACGCAGACAATAAATCCATTTCTCATAGAAAGGGGTACAACTAGCTATCAGTAGCTATGTATGCCTGTACTTTCATTAGCTTTTCCTATTTCTAAGTCCTCACTTGTTCATGACTGACTGGACTGATGATATCACAGATTGCCAATTACCAACGAACATTGATCATGGCTCATTTTATTACAACTCATTTTAAAATGCCTTGTGGTGAATCCATCAATATTTTTTCCTTAAGTCAGAAGGCAGGAGAGTTTTCAGGAACCCAATGTGTAAATGGAATGAGCTAGAGAAATTAAAATCAATTTGTACAATAACTTTCCAAGGACTAGATAACTGGAATACAGCAATACGATTTTCTATCAGCTTTGAGTCAGGTGAGTGACAATGCTATGAGCCCTTGCCAGCAATTGTACATACTGCCTTGAGTATTGAGAGGGCTGCTGAAGGTCAGGATTCTGCCATAATCATTGGTACAGTAGGACAGCCGTGTGCCCTCTTTCAGTGCTTCAATAGAGTCAGATGAGCAGATATATCATCTGACTCTATTGAAGCACTGAAAGAGGGCACAAGGCTGTCCTAATGTACCAATGATTATAGCATGAGACTGCCTGAGCAACAAAGTAAAGTATTGATAGAAGGGTTACGTGCCATTGAGACAAAGGAATATGTGAATTTCTTTTAGAACTATGTAAAATAAACATCAATTAAAAAAGGAGTTCATTTGGATGTGAGAGCATGACAGAATTAGAATAATTAATACCCAATGAAAGACTGGAAGGCTCCTCTGTTCTTTATATGAAATCCTTAGCCGCTACAAATAACTATATCACGCAGGCGGTTATAAATGTGTTATACATCTGTGGAGATTCACTATAAAAGACAGGGTAAAGAGTGATGTGAAAATGTTTTATTATAGAAGGTAAGGAAAAAAGAGAATGAGTATTATAGAGTGCAAGAAAATGGAACTCTGCTTTTATTATAAAAAATTATGACAAAAAATGGTGACAATTTTAGGGTTTTCATCCTTCCATTATAATAATCAAAAACAACTCCTTCAGTAAAGTATGGAGGTCGTAATATCCTGTTATGGGGGAGTTTCTCTGCAGCAGGGACTGGAGCACATTTTTCGGGACAGAAGGTAAAATTTAATGGGGCAAAATACCATCAAATTCTTGAAAAAAATCTGCTGCCCTCTGCCAAAAAGTTGTCAATGGGAAAAAGGTTTACCTTCCAACATGACAATGACCCAAAGCACACCGCAAATGCGAGCACATAGTGGTTGGAGGCGAAAAAGTTGAATGTCCTTGCATGGCCTGGTCAAAGCTCAGACTTAAACCCCATTAAAAATCTGTGGAAGGACTTCAGTCCACAAATGGTCACCATCAAATGTAACTGAATATGAACAGTTCTTCAAAGAAGAGTGGACAAATATTGCAAAGTCTAGATGTGCAAAGTTAGTAGAGACAAATCCCAACAGACTAAAGGCTGTAATTAAAGCAAAAGGTGGTTCAACACAATACTGACACAAGGGGGTGATCCTTTTTCCAACTCAGTGATTCTGTTTTTGAATCTTTAAAAAAATATATTTTGGCATGTTGGTGTTATATCTTTCACTTGGATGTTATAAGTTGCACGTGCAAGTGAATACAGCTGAATAAAACTGTGTCTGTCTTCTTCATTTCAGGCTTCAAAGCAACACAATGTAATTATTTTCACCCCCTTCCTGCCCAACCCTTTTTTCAGCTTTCAGCGCTGTCACACTTTGAATGACAATTGCGTGGTCATACAACACTGTACCCAGATGAAATTGTTATAATTTTTTCCCCACAAATAGAGCTTTCTTTTGGTGGTATTTTATCACCTCTGCAGTTTTTATTTTTTGCGCTATAAACAACAGAAGAGTGACAAGTTTAAAAAAAAAATATATTTTTTACTTTTTGCTATAATAAATATCCAATTTTTTTTTTTTTTTTTTAAAAATTTTTTTTTTCCTCAGTTTAGGCCAATATGTATTCTTCTACATATTTTTGGTAAAAAAAAAATCGCAATAAGCGTATATTGATTGGTTTGCGCAAAAGTTATAGCGCCTACAAAATAGAGGATAGACTTATAGCATTTTTATTAATATTTTATTTTTTACTAGTAATGGCGGTGAGCTGCGATTTTTATCGTGACTGCGATATTGCGGCAGACATATCGGACACTTTTGACACATTTTTGGGACCATTCACATTTATACAGCGATCCATGCTATAAAAATGCATTGATTCCTGTATAAATGTGACTGACAGGGAAGGGGTTAACACCAGGGGTGATCAAGGGGTTAATATGTTCCCTGGGAGTGATTCTAACTGTAGGGGGAGGGGATTCACAAGGGGAGGAGACCGATCTGTGATTCTCTGTACTGAGAGCACACCATTGGTCTCCTCTCCTCTGACAGGACCGTGGATCTATTTGTTTACATACACAGATCCATGGTCCAGCTGTGTTACCCGGCAATCGCGGGTGCCCGGCGGACATCGCATCGAGTCCCCAGTGACATGGCGGGCACGCGGTTTGGTTCCACTTCATGGCCTGACATTAACAAAAGACAAACGGTGATCACTGTGAGAACCACAGAATCTTACATCAAATGGCACACACCTAAGTAATGGTAGAACCACCTTTACAGCAGACCATATAACTGTTATGGGAGCTAGTGGTAAGGTGGTCTCAAATGCACAACATATCACCACAAGCTTGCTGCCATGGGGTAGCCTATGCACGTAGTTAGCATATGTGCCCATCAGCAGCAAAAAACATACGCAAGATCTGTCCTGTGTTCAGCTGGTGCAGGGTAAAGAGCAGCTACAGAGTTCTTTGAGATACTGTATGCCCAAATAATCAATTCAGAAACCAGATTTTTTAACCAAAATATGAATAGGCTTCTGTCCTGTAATTAAAGCACTCTTAAGACCAAAGACTCACTTGTAAAACTTAATCTTGGCGGCAATATGACATCAGAGCATCCCGTTTATCTACGGATTTGAACGTGATGACGTACGACTGGACTAGAATAAGGAAGTTCGTAGCCAGTAGCCAATAGCTGCCCTAGCATCATTTGTCAGTCGGACTAGCACACAGACAAGTGGATTTTTCGTCAGGAACTGGGTCCGGCGGAGTTCCGGCAGAGAAATTTGAAGCATGTTCTATTTCTAAAGTCTGTCGGATTTTTTGACAGCAAAAGTCTGATGGAGCACACACACGATCGAATTGTCCAACGGATTCGTTCCGTCGGACCTTTGCTGTCGAAAAGTCCGGTCGTGTGTACGTGGCATAATAGATTTACAGAATTGCAGCAACATCCACGCCCAAGGTTAGTGGTGATTTATTCATCTTCTTTGCACACAGGTACTGACTAGTATTCCAGTGCTTCTCTTCCTCACTCAGCCAATGTGACCTCAGTGCTGACAGAGAGGGGCTGGGGAGGGGCAAACAAAGATGATATTCAGACGCCTGACGTCCTCCTTATCCACGGGTGATGTCATTGGTTGTTAGGAGGCCAGCAAATAGAAGGTTGTAATGCAATGAAAACCTGTGGCTTTCTGTAACTAAAAGGCAGGCTTGATCCACACATTGATTTGTATACAATTTTTGAGCAATTTTGCCAAGCACCCCTGAAGAAACCTGAAGGCACCCTGGTTGAAAAAGGCTGGTCTAGAGAAGCACCATGTAGCACTAATAATTTACTCAAGGTTAATTGTAGGCAACCTTATTAGGATCAACTTCCTCTGCAATGGTCACTCCATCAATAATGATAGCATGCGCCCCCCCCCCCCCCCCATACTTGAATCCACTTGTACCCTACTCCCACCTGTTTTATTCTGGGCTTCAGAGCATTACGTTCACCCAAGCTCAGCATTGCACGGAAGGGACCACAATAAAGATATGTAGACTTCCTCTGTTTTTGGCTGGAGAGAGGCTGGTCAAATATTCCTATGGAGACCAGGAATGTCTAGATCTGCTTTATTCTTAAAAATAACAAACAAAAGATTTTGACTTAAGTTATCACTCTCAAACAACCCCACTGATCTATTTACATTCTAATGTCCCATTACTGCCTGTTAGTACATATTGTTCTTCCTACTTAGGTCAGCATAGTGGTACAGAGCACCCAGGAGCAGTATGATGTTTACGTATTTAATAGAAAAACTGTAGCCTTTAGATATAAAAGACCCATTGTCTATACTACTTTAATGAGTTAAGACATAAAGTAATTTGCAAGCATTGTATTTTGTTTTGTAGTCAATAATAATGATTTTTCCACTGTGCATAGATTTAGTAATGATGAGCCCACCAATAAGTATGTTCAATATGGAAAGACTATGTAAATACCGGCTTTAGCGAAACCCAATAAGTAGATATTCTTGCTTTAGGGTATGTTTGGAAGATTTGCCTGTCAGTGTTTTAAAAACAGCCAAGCATGTTAACACTTCATTTTACCGGCAAAAAGCAATCAATGAAGTTATAGAATTACTGTCATACCAGCTCTAATACAGTACATTCTACCAATATGGCTAACAGCATTTACAGAAATTAATATTGCTCCTGTGACATCTACGTTTGTAGAGTGTGCTAGTCGTTGTGTGACATTAATTCTAAAATCAATATGATGGCTATTGGCTGTTGGTTTGAAATGCTCTGAGAATAATCACTCATCCAACACTATCTTAAAGAGAAACATTTTCTTTAATTAAAAACGGCAAATACTGTAGCTGCACACTTTTAAAAATCAGGTACTTACCAGTGTCTGGCGTCCGTTGTTGTCTTCTGTCAGCTGGTTCTTCTTTCAATTGCGGGTCCGTAGCTCCTTCATCGTGGATATGGCAGATGGCTCTGGCTACCTGAGATGGCTCCACATTGCGCATGCGTGAGCTCATATGACACCCTGTGATTGGTTCTGCAGCCTCTTGGGACATGTGACATGTCCCATGAGGCTGCGAGAGGTGAGTGGGGTGGGGCAAATGGTGGCATCTTTGCCTAGACAAGGATTGCAGAAATGGGACATGGTACCAACACAAATCAGTACTCAATTATGGACTGGATTAAGGAGCAAATCAGAGGTACTTAACTTTTTGAATGAAGTTCAGCTTTGAAGTTTTACTAAACCCAGAACCTGCATTCTCTATATCTGGTCTCCCACAGTACACAGAACATGGAAATGCAATTAGTTTTAGTAAATATAAACTGCTAAATACCCTTTCTCATCAGCAGTATATAGCTATCTTGTAACTTGTATCAGGCTCTGCTTAAAGCTTGTAGGAGGAGTTTCATTATCCCCTGATCCTCTGTCTGGACAGTGCTGATTTTCATTGTGCTGATCACATGCACTCTTCCAAGAAAAAAAAAAAAAAAAAACTCTCTAGCAATACACACCAAACTGAGCATGTGCAGCCTGACTCCTAATGCTGTGTTCTATCACAAGATGTGTTGGAGTCAGTTAAAAAAAGAGGAGGATCAGAGAGACAGGATCACACAACCTGCAGAGGATTAACCCCTTAGGTTCCACAGTGAGTATAATAATGCATACAGTATACAGACTTATTTTTGGGTTTCTGTTTTGGGTTTAGTAACACTTTAAGGGAGCAGTATAATGAAGCTTGTTCCTTTATATTTATACTATTCGCTACCTCACTGTCAACAACCTTCTCGTCCCCCTACAGCTAGACTTCCGTACACAACATTCCACTGAAACTGCCCTACTAAAACTCAACAATGACCTGCTAACTGCTATAACCAATGGCCATTACTCCATACTCATACTCTTAGACCTCTCTGCTGCCTTCGACACAGTTGACCACCTGCTCCTCCTCAGCGAACTACACTCCCTTGGCCTCCGTGATTCTGCTTTATCATGGTTCGCCTCCTACCTATAGCAGCGCACTTTCAGTGTCGCTTACAACTCCATCTCCTCCGCTCCTCTTTCTGTTCGGGTAGCTCAAGGCTCTATCCTTGGGCTGCTCCTATTCTCACTCTATACCTCTTCACTGGGTTAGTTGATAACCACCCATGGCTTCCAATACCACCTCTACGCCGACGATACCCAACTCACCCCCTCGATCTCCTCACGGATATCAAACTTACTGAATGATATATCGGTATGGATGTCACACCACTTTCTCAAACTCAATTTTTCTAAAACCGAGCTTGTTATATTTCCTCCTTCCCGGTCCCCCCCCCCCCCCCATGACTTTACCATTAAGATCAACAGCTCAATCACTGGTCCCTCCACACATGCCAGGGTGCTGGGTGTAATCCTTGACTCTGACCTCTCCTTCAGCCCCCACATCCAATCACTGGCTAAATCCTGCCGCCTCCACAACATCTCCAGAATTTGACCCTTCCTGACTAATGACACCACAAAGCAACTTATTCACTCCTTGATTGTTTCCAGCTTTGACTGCTGCAACTCTCTCCTTAATGGCCTACCCTTACGCAGGCAATCCCCCCTTCAGTCTATTATGAATGCTGCTGCTAGACAAATACACCTCACTAACCGATCCCTGACTACTGCTCCTCTCTGCCAATCCCTTCACTGGCTTCCCCTACCCCACCGTATAAAATTCAAAATGCTAACCACAACATACAAGGCCATCCACAACATCGCCCCCAGCTACATCACCAACCTCATCTGCAGATATCGCCCAAATCGTCCCCTCTGCTCCTCCCAGGACCTCCTGCTCTCTAGCTCCCTTGTTACATCCTCCCATGCTCGCCTTCAGGGCTTCTCCAGAGCCTCTCCCATCCTCTGGAACTCCCTGCCCCAGTATGTTCAATCAGCCCCTAACCTGTCTACCTTTAGGAGATCCCTGAAAAATCACTTATTCAGGGAAGCCTATCCCACACCCACCTAACAACTGTCCTGAGCCACCCCCATCAAATCATTCCTTGCATCTATTACCTATTGTACCACCACCCCCTCCCTTTAGAATGTAAGCTCCATGAGCAGGGCCCTCCGGTCCTTTCTGTATTGAACTGTACTGTAATTGTGCTGCCCCCACTCTACATTGTAAAGTGCTGTGTAAATTGTTGGCGCTATATAAATCGTGTAAAATAATAATAATAATATTATTAACTCTTTCTGTTAGGGTTCTTGTATGTATGTCCTAATTCCAGTTTAAATAGTCAGTGGTGCAGATTTTAATCTATTATATATTGCAATTTACTAGTCCTTAAATGTGGTGGCTGCATTCATTTTCTTTTTTTCAGTCCTCACAACCCTGCCAGAAATGTTATGTCCACCTAACCTCTAGTGGGCAGAACTAAAATCTCAGACAATGTTAATGTTATCAGCTTTCCCAACAATTTTTTGTGAATAAAAAAGCAACGCCAATCTATGTAATGAAGATGAGGAGACAGGGAGATACTTTTAGTCAGAGCAGACTAGGGGGCAAATTAGACCTATGGGACAGTTGTACTCTGAGCAACTGCTTGAGGCCACCTTAAGTATGGCTTTCCCCTACGAATGAATAGTGGTGCACATGCATTGTAGGGAGTACCTATTTTTGGGAGAAAGGCTGTGAGCCTCAGATAGGGGCAGAACAGTAAATTATCTTGATCCTGTGGTAATAGACCTCAAATGAACAGTGGAATAAATAAAGATGTAGTCCTTAATGTTGTACAAATTGGCCCGTAACAAAACAATTTGATAGTAAAGTTTGTAAGCTTATTTTTTTGCAGTACCACACTGAATTGTCTTTAAAAAGTTCCCCAGTCCCCAGCAGGTGGAATCTGCCCAGCACAGGGTATTTTTTTTTTTTTGCCATACCACAATGCACTGTCTTTAAAAAATGTCAAAACATAGTGCACAAAAAATACTTTAAAACCACAACCCCACATTATTCAAATTCCCTCTCAGCTCACTCACGATAAATAGGGACAAACACAAAAGTGTTGCGTTTATAATTTTGCTCAGAGTATATATATATATAACCAAAAGTATTGGGACACCTGCCAAAACATGCACATGAACTTTAATGGCATCCCAGTCTTAGTCCGTAGGGTTCAATATTGACTTGGCCCACCCTTTGCAGCTATAACAGCTTCAACTCTTCTGGGAAGGCTGTCCACAAGGTTTGGGAGTGTGTTCATGGGAATGTTTGACCATTCTTCCAGAAGCGCATTTGTGTCATTAGGCACTGATATGGACGAGAAGGCCTGGCTCGCAGTCTCTGCTCTAATTCATCTCAAAGGTGTTTTATCAGGTTAAGGTCAGGACTCCGTGCAGGCCAGTCAAGTTCCTCCACCACAAACTCGCTCATCCATGTCTTCATGGACCTTGCTTTGTAAACTGGTGTGCAGTCAGGAAGGGGCCATCCCCAAACTGTTCCCACGAAGTTGGGAGCTTGAAATTGTCCAAAATGTCTTGGTATGCTGACACCTTAAGAGTTCCCTTCACAAGCCCAACCCCTGAAAAACAACCCCACACCATAATCCCCCTTCCACCAAAACTTTTGCACAGTACTGTATATATATGCAGAGTGCACAAAAGCAGCACTGGATTTCTGGCAAGATCAACTAGTACTTTTTGCACTTATCAAACAGATATAACAAAGCACTTTTAGTAAGTTTAACAGACCAAAGGAAGCATACAAGAGAAGTTCATTATAAGGGTTTACATACACTTTAATTTTACCTTTCCTTTATTAACACCAATTCCAAAAAGCCATTGGATTTAAATGTTGGGTAAATGAAAATTCTCACACTCATGCCTATTTAATGCCATTTGAGGCCAGTTTCAGAATGTTACTGAGTTATTATATTAGATGTGATTGAGGTTGATCTCCCTCTACATAAGATCAGACCAACCCAAAAATGCTTTAATGGGCAAACTATTTGAAAAGAGACAGAAATGGAATCACAATTCCCATTCATATAAAGAATATAATGAGGAACTATGATTATAAAGAACACCAATGCAAGAGCCACTACAATGGACACATTAGACGCAGCCATGTCAGAGTAGATTGCTATGTTTTCCATTGTACTGTTCTATTTTTATTTAAGTAAACTTAAAACCTATGTTCAATTGTAATGTTTAACACTGTTATTGGTGAGATATTGGTTCACATCTCTCACTTCACCTTTCTGCATTTATAATATTATAATCAGTGATGTAAGTAACTGAGTTAAAATAAACTGAGTTACGTAACGCAGTTACTTTAGAGGGTAACGAGTAATCTAACTGATTACTTTTCCCCTCATGGTAACTCAGTTCCCATTACTTTGGCTTAGTTACCCCAATTACATCTACCGCCACTAGATGGCAGTAGTGTAATTCCGGTGTCCTGCCGAAACTGTTCCCCCCTGTACTGCGCTTGCACTACGGAGCTTCCGAAAATTGACGAACCTAAACAGCTCTGAGCGAACTCTACACCGCGCAGGCGCAGTTAATATGTAATTGTACGAGGCGATGCCGCACGCTCCTGATGCTCGTGCTACTCTGCAAGGGGCGTCTATCGTGCAACTAAGGGGCGGGCCTAGTATTACTGTAACCAAGGGGCGCATTTATTATTATTGTTATATATTGAGCTCTGCCCATTAATTTAACATTCACCCTCTTCTGTAGCCATCTGCCCCTTACACGATATAATAATAATAATAATAGACCCGCCACTTGCTTACACGATATAACAGAACTGCCCCTTGGTTAGAGTAATAATAGAGCAGCCCCTTGGTTACACCATATATAACAATAATAATAAATGCACCCCTTGGTTACAGTAATACTAGACCCGCCCCTTAGTTACACGTATAGAATATAAAAAAAAAAAGTCAGTTACTTTGCTGCGTAACTAATTACTTTTCCAATGTAGTAACTGAGTTACTAACGCAACTACTTTTTAGGAGAAGTAATTTGTAACTTAACTAATTACTTTTTTAAAGTAAGATGACCAACACTGATTATAATAGGCTCAAGGGGAAATGTATAGTGCAATCATGTTACAGAGATCCATACATTATCTACTGTAGAGCAGGCAAGTATTTTTGGCTCAGCCTCAGAAAAAAGCTTTTGTGTTTTAAAACTCCTTTTTTTATTGGGCCTGGACCTTGCTTGATTCAGAAGCTGTTTTAGGACTAAGTGCCAACACATTTCTAAATTATTTATATGCTAAAAATATAAAAACCTTACATATACCTGTATTTTCCTAAGTGTGGGATTCATATTGATAGCGGTACACGTCCACAATGCGGTTAACACAGTGTCTTAGAAAAGAAATGTGATACAGGCAAAACTCATGAAAGCTTACTCTTTGCAGTTTAAGGCCTCATACACACGGATGTTTTAAAAAACGGTCTGTAAAGCTAGTAACAACGCCTGGAAAAAGCAGCGTTAAAAACGCGATTTTATTAGCATTTTGATTTGGCGTGAATGCGCGTTTAACGTTGTTTGTTTAAAAAAAAAACATCCCTCTGCTATTTTCCACTCCCAAATTACCCACATAAACATTTGTACAGCTTAAAAACGCGGACGCTAAAAAACGTCGGTATAGCGCTAATGAGCGTTTTTTGAGCTTTTTTCATCAAAACAGCTCTAGCGCTGGAGCCTCAGAATGCGCTGGTCCTTGTTTTTTTTTTGGAGCTTAAAAACGACCATGCCTGTTACAGCTCAAAAACGCCATGGTGTGTATGAGCCCATTGAATAACATGGAGTGGCGTTCTTAAGCAGCAAAAAAAAGCTAAAAAAAAGCCGCTGTTAAAACGTGTGTATGAGACCTAAATAATCATGCTCCCTTTAGTGCCCCTGTTACTGAAAAAAAAAAGTAATGTACGAATTTTTTCATCCAATCAATCCGAAGCACGTTAAGCAGCGCCATTGTAAGAGACACAGAAAATGACGAATCGAAAAAAAAAAAAAAAGTTACGAATGTACGAATTTTTTCGTTCAGAACGTTAAGCAGCGCCATTGTAAGGGACACGGAAAATTACCAATTATACAAAAAAAAGTTACGAATGTACGAATTTTTTCGTTCATTTTGATTTTCGTTGTTCCTGTTTTCGTTTTTTCGGATTTTCTTCTTTCGTAGATTCGTTGTTTCTAATCTGTTTTTTCGGATTTTCGTTGTTTTTCGGATTCGTTCGAATCGAACAATTCGTTATTAGGTAAAATTTTTAGCGAATCGTTCGTTCATTCGTACAATAACGAATAAACGAATATAACGGAAAAAAAAACGAAAAACGAAAAAAAACAAAGCGAATTGCACATGTCTACCTGTTAAGCTCCATACACACGGTCGGACTGTAATGGAATATGCTCAACATAGTGGCACCTAGAAAGCACTTAAGAAAACATGGTTGGTTCATTCATGAGTTGAAATGTTTTTTGTTTGCACTTAAATCAGTTTTCTAATTAGATGTTTCCCCTAGCACCTACCATCAGAAATGCATAACCGTCATTTAAAAGAAAGCATGCCAAAGAGGGGTGGACCAAAGACCAAAAAGTGAACAGGAGGGAGGTACAGCTGAATAGACTCAACCTAAATTAGGTGGCATTTTTTTTAATCCTGGCTCTGAATTAAGAACAGCAACTGATGTTAATGCTTGGACATGGCATAGATTGTAACAATGGTACACAACTGATAAAAGTTTGAGAAGCTCTGACCTATACAGTTTGATGCCTGATTCCCTCTCCAGGTCTGCCCACAGCTGGTAACTCTCTTCCATCATGTTGGTATAAAAGTCTTCTGCATAGGCTCTGCGAATAATTCTTGTTTGTCCATGGGAGCTGCCTCTGGAGTGTGGAAGTGGGAACTGAAAGACACGTGGAAAGGAAAGAATTTATTGCCACTGTAGAAAGAAAATGTACATTCTTTTTTTTTTTGAGAATAATAGAATTATTCTATATACATATTCACTCCTTCCAAATATAGTAACTGCTCACATCCGGGGTGACCATATGTCCCCACATCTCAAAAGGAACGTGATACTTGACAGAAGGCAGTCTCACGACTGGCAAGTTTATCTCATTATGCTTCAATCTCATTATTTCTCAGCATGTACTACTGTGTACAGTGTATAAGAACA
The DNA here is from genome assembly GCA_028564925.1 of Lithobates sylvaticus. Classification (NCBI taxonomy): domain Eukaryota; kingdom Metazoa; phylum Chordata; class Amphibia; order Anura; family Ranidae; genus Lithobates; species Lithobates sylvaticus. The sequence continues at coordinate 101,300,550 of CM053027.1, forward strand.
TTAAATCACAGTTTTATATTTTATCCTTATTAGCATCTGAAGCTTCAAATTCTATCAACCCCGGGACTCCCTGCTAAGCAAAGTTCAAGGTTATGTATACTGTATGAAAATTAAAGTGCAATCCTATTAATACCCTCCTCATATTGTTCAAATTATAAATTCCCAGATGTTTTCCAGTGCTTCTAAAGATCAGTAAGTAAAATTCCCTTTGTTTAGAAGTCTGCAGGCTTCTGATGGATAAAGGAAAAAAATCAGTAGGTAAACTGAGGACAGAGACAGCAATGTGACCTATCAGTGTTATCGGGTCATGCAAACATAGGAGAGAAAACCAGATAAATCCCAGTGAACACTCTTCCAGGATTTAGTTGAACCAGGACATACCTTTACTGAACTGTGTTCTATTCTACTTCATTTCTGCACATTGTATACAAGAATACTTTACTTGTACCAGTTATATATTTACGCTGAGCCCTGCAATGTGCTCAGCGAACAGCACACAACTCACATGACACATGTTTTATTGAACTCTATGAATAAATAGTTGGCTACTGAGGTGAGTATTCAGAATGAACAATACCTGAAAGGAAGTAGGACTTATTCTATCTCCCTGCATACAATCCCTTTCATTGCCTACTGTGGATATTTATTTACTTTGCCAATACTTCCTTTGTATAGTCAAAGGAACCCTATGTGCAATACCATCTGACAGGTGAATAGAGCTAAAAGCATACATATTATAAGTGTGGGAATATTTATAACCATAGTTAAGCCCTATAGGAGACATTTTGATACATTTGAAATGAATCACGTAGGATCAAGAGGGCTAACGGAACTAGATTTTGGAAATGCAAAGTTTAGTAGTTAGGTTATTAGAGCAGTAATGATTTTTTACTTTAAGGTTGGATTCACACCTATGGCAGTTTTAGTGCTTTTTGCATTTTGCAGATTTGCACTGCAGTCCATTTAACATGGTTTCCTATGGAACACGTTCTGTAGAGCAGATCTGCCAAATGCAAAAAGCACATAAAATGCATAGGTGTGAATCCAGCCTAATGCCCCGTACACACGGTCGGAAAATCCGACCACAAAATCCATCGGATTTTTTCCGACAGATTTTGTCCGACACTGGTGTTGCATACACACTGGTCGGACAAAGTTGTCGGAAAATCCGATCATTCTGAACGTGGTGACGTTTGTTGCCTACGACGGGACTACGTAGAGGCTAGTAGCCAATAGCTTTGGTCTTGTAATGTGATCTGAGCATGCGTGGCACTTTGTCCGTCGGAATTCGCTACACACGATCGGAAAAAGTCCGATAGGACTTTGTTGTCGGAAAATTTGAGAGCAGGAGATAAAACTTTGTCCGTCGGAAAATCCGACGGAAAAAGTCCGATGGAGCCTACACACGGTCGGAATTTCCGACAACATTGTCCGATAGGACATTTTCCGTCGGAAAATCCGACCGTGTGTACGGGGCATTAGGGCTTGGCTGGCTGAATTATTTTTATACATTACTTATATACTATTCCAAGAAAATATTTGTATACTCTTTGGAATTACCTACATTGCTCTAAAAATGTCTCCTAAAATGTTGCCTAAAAGTCTTAATAATAAAGTATTTTTAACACATAAACCATACAAAATGTTATATATTCATATGTTAAGTTTTAAATACTGTATAGTGAAAATCTGTTTTTTATTACTGTGTTTGTAACCATGGGATTTATCCTCTCTGTTTTTTATCACTAGGGTTATTAGGGTTTTTATAATTTCCTACTCAATTCTAAATTAAAAAAATAAAATTGGACTCTTTCTTTGAATGCTTATTTTGCCTCACTACTGATTTTCCTACATAAAGCCCAGTGTGTGTATAGTATTCAGAATGGATAATGGCAGTCAATGCTTCACCCCAGCGCATGTGCCATGTAGACAGCCAGTTTCTATGTAGTCCAATTCACATTGCAAAAAAATTAGCCAAGAAGAATAGGCTTCTAAAATTCAAAGCAGTACTTGTAAAAGCAGTTCTTGTAAAAAAGTCAATGTGAGCATGATCTAAGGTAGTGGTCTAAACTTTTAAAACAAAGGGCCGATCTACTGTTGTTCAAACCCGGGTCAGTGAGAGTAGAAAATAAACTGACATTAGTGGGAGTTAACAATGTTAACAAATGACTTGCAGAGCTCTTGCTGTAGACTCACCACTGCAACTTTGCCCTTGCTAGAGACTTGCCATGCAAATTTGCCCCAAATTGAAAAAGTGTCAACTAGAACTTGTGCTTCAAGTGCTCTACAAGTGTACAACTTGCCAGTTAAAATGTGCAGCAAGTTAACAGACTTACAATTCAACACTGCCACAAATTTGTGGCAAGTTATCCTTGCCATCTGGGCCATCATTGGTGTCAGTGAAAAGAATAGTGCCCCATCATTGGTGTCAGTGGAAGGAATAGTGCCTCATCATTGGTGTCAGTGGAAGGAATAGTGCCTCATCATTGGTCTTAGTGAATGAATAGTGTCCCATCGTTGGCGTTAGTGCAGGAATTATTGCCCTGTTGTTATCATCAGTGGAAAACAATAGTACCCTGTATTAGTGGGGGGATTAGTGCCCCAAGGACCTGATAAAGGTAAGCAATGGGCCGCAGTTTGGAGACCACTGATCTAAGGAAACAGAACAACAATTAAGATTGCAGTGAGGTACTACAAAAGAAACCAAAAAGCCCACCCCTAAAGTACTGTGAGATACACAAAACCCAAAACCAGGAATCTCAGTTCCTGCTTATGGGAAAGTGAGCAAAGTCCTTTTGGTCTCTTTTAGCCATGTGTGCATTAAAGTATTACTGAACCCAGGACCCAACATTCACTATATCTGGTCTCCCACAGTACACAGAACATGGAAATGCAATTATTTTAGTAAATAAACTGCTAAATACCTTTTCTCATCAGCAGTACATAGCAGTCTTATGAATTCTATCAGTGTCTGGCTGAGCACTGGTTATAGCTCATAGGAGGAGTTTTCTGTCTGTCCTATAAAAAACTGCAAGACCCTGACCCTCTGTCTGATCAGTGCTGATTGGCCCTTTGCTGATCACATGCATCCTCCCAAGAAAAAAAATAAACCTATAGCAATACACGCCAAACTGAGCATATACAGCCTGACTCCATAGACTCTGAGTTATCAGGAAATTATAAGGGAACAGTGGAAGGTAGGGAGGATCATAAAAGACAGCATCAAACAGTAATGCAATGGCTGGTGTTGGCGCTTCAATCATCATAGCACCATGGTTGATATGGTGTCAGGATGATTGAAGCGCATTATTTCTATTATTACATTGTAATAAAAAATTAAATACTGTATTTATAACACGCTATTTCCAGCTGCTCTCGCGGCTTTCAGAGAACGGCCGGGCGCGGCCGAAATTTGCCGGAAATAGCCGAAAGCCGACGAGAACGGCTGGACGTGGCCGAAAGTCGTCGAAAATAGCCAGAGGCCGCCGAGAATGGCAGAGAGTTACCGAGCGCCGCCGAGATACACAGGCCATCCGCTCTGTGTCTCGCCGGCGCCATTTTTAAACGGCAAGCTGAGACTGACACTGGCAAGGCTGCAAATGAACGGCAAGGCTGCAAAAGAATGGCAAGGCTGCAAAAGAGTGGCAAGGCTGCATATGAATGGCAAGGCTGCATATGAATGGCAAGGCTGCAAAAGAATTGCAAGGCTGAAAAAGAATGGCAAGGCTGCAAATGAGTGGCAAGGCTGCAAATGACTGGCAAGGATGCAAATGACTGGCAAGGCTGCAAATGACACTGACAAGGCTGCAGATGGACACTGAGAAGGCTGCATTTAAATGTAAGTTTCTTTCCTTAAACTTCCCTCCTAAAAGTTTTTTTCCTTAAAATTCACAACTAAACTTGGGGTGCGTGTTATACGCCGGCGCGTGTTATACGCCGATAAATACGGTAGTTAAACTCAACATAATGCAAGATCAGTGGGAGCCCTGAGCATGTCACTTGCCACGTCGCCTGCCACCAGATGCGGAATGTCACTTGCCATGTAGCCTGCCACCAGATGCGGAAAGTCACTTGCCACATCGTCTGCCACCAGGTGTAGATTGTCACCTGCCACGTCGCTTGCCTTCAGATGCAGATTGTCACTTGCCACATCGCCTACCACCAGATGCGGATTGTCACTTGCCACATCACCTTCCACCAGATGTGGATTGTCACTTGCCATGTCACCTGCAACCAGATGTGGATTGTCACCTGCCACCAGATGAGAAATGTCACCTGCCACCAGATGCAGATTGTCACTTGCCATGCAGCCTGCCACCAGATGCATATTGTCACTTGCCACACTGCCTGCTAGTGCCTCCAGATGAGGAATGTCACTTGGCATGTCTCTGCCAGTGCCACCAGATGTGGATTGTCACTGAATTGGTTGCGGCACTGGTTCATTTAGCACATGGGGCAGGCCTCTGTTCAGTGGTTATTTCTGAGCGAGGGCAGGAGAGTGGTGAAGTTGGCCGGTGAGAGATGATGCCATCTCTGCTCACCAGCTCGCACGCCTTTCTGATCCACCCAGCTCTCTCATCCACCCGCCTGCCTTGCTCTCTCATGCCGCCTGCCCCCCACCGCACCCACGGCCTGACTGCAAAGAAGCCACGGCCCGGTAGTAGGCCGTGGCCCGTTGGTTGGGGACCCATGCTTTACTGTATATACAGACTTATTTTACTGTTGTGGGTTTAGTAACACTTTAAGAACCACTAGTATACCTAAAGCACATATCAAGCTATAATCTTTTCAGAGACAGTATTACCAACTTGCCTGTATCTTCACATGATTTACGTTAGAAGTTATATACCGTATATACTCGAGTATAGGCCGTCCCGAGTATAAGCCGAGGCCCCTAATTCCCCACAAAAAATGGGAAAAATGCATTGACCCGTGTATAAGCTGAGGGTACAAAATGCAGCAGCTACTGTAAGTGGAAAAGAGGGTCAGCAATGCCCATCTGCAGCTGCCTGTCCCCTGTACAGACCCCCCCGTGTCCCCATTGCAGCCTACCTGTGCCGATCTGCGGGTCCTGTGCCATCCGTCCTGTGCCATCTGTCCTTGTGCCCTCCATCCTGTGCCCTCCGTCCTGTGCCCTGTGCCCTCTGCCATCGGTCATCGGTCTTCGCTCTGTCCCCGCTCTGTCAGCGTGTACGGCACCACCATTGTAAAATTAAAAAGCCGCGCCTCCTCCTCCTCCTCGTCCGTGATAGGAGGAACGCTGTTTTCCCAGCAGTCAGTGTGCAGTGTTCCGCCTATCACGGACATTCTCTCATCCTCGTCCATGAGATGAGAATGACAGGACATCCGTGATAGGCGGAACACTGTACCGCTGGGAAAATTTGTGTCCGCCTATCACGGACGGGCGGGAGGAGGCGGCGCGGCTTTTTAAAACTGCCGTCTGTCTGCATGACAAGCTATTCATGTAGGCAGACGGCGGTGACTCGAATATAAGCAGAGGGGGGACTTTCAGCCCTAAAAAATGGGCTGAAAATCTCGGCTTATATTCGAGTATATACGGTACTATGTAATGGTGCAGTGGCAGGCAGTCTGAGTAGGGGTGGTGTTGGATTTTTATCTAATGGCACATCTTTCCTTCAATGAATATTATACTTTTTTGTGTATTAACTGAGATTAACCTTGAAGAATTATTACTCATTTATACATTTATTCTCTTCAAGCATTATTCTAGATATTCTGTTGGAAATCTAAAATGTTCTATGCCTTTGTTACATCAAATTAAAGTGGTTGTAAATCCTAGAAAAAAAAAACCTGCAAGACAAAGTCATAATGAGGTAGTATGGATAGCATACCAGCTCATTATGAATTACTTACCTTAGATCGAAACCCCCGCAGCGGTCCTCGTACCCCGCTCCGGACGGCAACATCGATCCCGGAGTTACTTGCAGGTATCGGGGGCTCCAGGGCTGTGATTGGCCGGAGCTGCGATGATGTCACTCCCACGCATGCGCGTGGGAGCCGCCGGTAATGGCACACTCACTGAAGCGATGACGTCGGCACATGCAGATACAGGAGATATCTCATAAAACGTGCAGGTTTAGGAGATTTCTGGGGTAGCTACAGGTAAGCCTTATTATATGCTTACCTGTATTAAAAAGTTGTTGTAAAGGGTTTACAACCACTTTAAAAAAGAAACATAATATTTAAACCCATAACAATGAAAACAAGTGTTAAAAGGTTATTATAAGATAATCATTATAATAATCAGTGTCTTTATGTGAGTTAATGAAATTATGGTCATTATATGAAACATGGAATTGTATACATAAAAGTAAACCAGCATAACTAAATCTCTGTTCATTACTAACCACTTATTACAGCTGTACGGTTTCTGCTTTGTTCAACCTGTAACCTAGATTCACAATGAAAAGTCAAAGGGTACCTATAATTATCATGTTCTTTTTCAATAGGAAAACAACATGGTTCAATGTCATGGTGGCATATTCATTGAGTAATGTAGGTAATGGTTACTAGCATTAAAAGCTTTTTTTTTTTTATATTTGGTTTAAGATCCCCTGGTTTTAATTGCTGTCTGTGTGCCTGTGGGGCAGATTTACAATTTAGATTTGTCATCAGAATAGGAAGGGAGTGGAAATCTTCCAGTAGGCACACTTTCAAAGGTCAAATCGGTTTCTAACCAGTGTTACCAGTGTGAGTCCTGCAGCAGTTTTTACTGACAAAACATGGAAAATTTACTAGCAGAGCAAATTTTTTTTTTTTTCTGACAACCTTAAAAATTACAGAACTAAAAAGACAATCAACATTTAAACAGTATAAACACAATATGGAAACACTGACAAGACCCATAACAAGTAGTTTGCCTGATTTACACTTAAAAAATCGACACAGCATGACAAATTATCAGCCCCTGATATTTACAGACAGTTGTAAAAAATCACAGATGTTTACAAACTGTCAGTAAATTTACTAACGGTTGGCAACCCCGATTCTAAAGAATACTTATTTTTTTTTTTTTAAACTGTTTTTATTGATCTTCATTACATACAGAATACATTTACAGCCGTATTACATAACCAATTCTGCATATTTCAGTCGGATCATCCACTCTATTAGACAAATACTCCTATACATAACAGCCTGGACAATAGTGCCATTTAAGATAAAATAAGAAATTCTAAAACATTAGCCATGTAATGAAGAGAAACTTGTACATATTCATGTCACTACACCCTCAAGTATCAATAATTGTGTCATTGCATCGTTTACATTGATCAACAAGTATCAGAAGTGACAGTCGCACCTTGTGTAAATCCTCAGTGCCTTTGCATGGCAAAGACTGGAGTCCGTTACCTATTTCAATTACAGTATTAATCTGCCCTCTATAAAGGTTTCACTATGATCACTTATCCTAATCAGCATAAGATATTGTTCATATGTCAGGATTCTAGTCCACTTCAGGGTATTCACATGCATCTATAAGATCTGTCCACCTTCCCCATATCTTCTCGAATTTAGCAGCACACCCCCTGGCCTCATAAGTCAATTTGTAAACAGGCAGTACCTGATTAATTATATTCTTCCATAGATTCAGAGAAATCGGTGTGGAGTGTATCCATTGCATAACCACCGTTTTCCTAGCATAGAATAATAAAAGACGTAAAAATTGCTTTTGGTATGTGCTCATGTCCACATCCTCGAAGACTGCCAGTATGCACCACTTTGGGCTGCAGATGTTTGGTAGTTCAAAATTAGGCGCAATGAAGTGGGTTACCTGTGACCAAAATGGGCGCACCTTTTCACAGCTCCAGAGCATGTTGAGCAAGTCACCTGTAAGTTTGTTACATTTATGGCAGATAGAGCTGTTTATTTTCTTCATGCGAAATAAGCGTAGGGGTGTGTAGTAAACTCTATGAAAGATACGCAACTGTATCATTTTATCCCTGGCTGAGATAGTGGTGACAAAGTACGTATCCATAAATTCTTCCCAGTTTTCATCTGACATATCTGGTATATTCATAAGCCAGTAACATTTCACTTTCTGTAACTGATCCGTACCCCCCTGTGACAACAGTTTGTAATACCCTGAGATAAATCCCGAATGTTCGGGTTGTAATAGTGCCTCTTCTAGGGTAGAGTTTTGAAACATGACATTTCTAAGACCTAATTGGGCCGTTGCTGCATGCTTCAACTGAAGATACCTGAAGTGCCAGGTCTCTGGCACCCCAAGCTCCTGTCGTAGTATACTGAAGGGCTTAAAAGTCCCTTGATCATATAGTTGGTGTAAATATTTTAGACCCTTTGCGTCCCAGGCAGAGGCGCCAGGAAGGTTCAAGAAGTGGGTAAACGTAGGGTTATTCCATACCGGTTAAAGAATACTTATTAATTACCACTGAGAATATTGAGAACTGTGTGATCTAAATAATTTATGATGATAGGATAGGCACTGTAAAAGTAATCTAATGGTGTGTATATACCGTATATATATATATATATATATATATATATATATATATATATATATATATATATATATATATATATATATATATATATATACATATACACACACACACACACAGTATCTCCCAAAAGTGAGTACACCCCTCACATTTTTGTAAATATTTTATTATATCTTTTCGTGTGACAAAACTGAAGAAATTACACTTTTCTACAATGTAAAGTAGTGAGTGTACAGCTTGTATAACAGTGTAAATTTGTTGTCCCCTCAAAATAACTCAACACACAGCTATTAATGTCTAAACCACTGGCAACAAAAGTGAGTACACCCCTAAGCGAAAATATCCAAATTGGGCCCAAAGTGGCAATATTTTGTGTGGCCACCATTATTTTCCAGCACTGCCTTAACCCTCTTGGACATTGAGTTCACCAGAGCTTAACAGGTTGCCACTGGAGTCCTCTTTCACTCCTCCATGACGACATCATGGAGCTGGTAAATGTTAGAGACCTTGCGCTCCTCCACCTTCCATTTGAGGATGCCCCACAGATGCTCAATAGGGTTTATCCTTAACCCTCAGCTTCTTTAGCAAGGCATTGGTCATCTTGGAGGTGTGTTTGGGGTCGTTATCATGTTGGAATACTGCCCTGCAGCCCAGTCTCTGAAGGGAGGGGATCATGCTCTGCTTCAGTATTTCGCAGTACATGTTGGCATTCATGGTTCCCTCAATGAACTGTAGCTCTCATGCAGCCCCAGGCCATGACACTCCCACCACTTGCTTGACTGTAGGCAAGACACACTTGTCTTTGTACTCCTCACCTGGTTGCCGCCACACACGCTTGACACCATCTGAACCAAATAAGTTTATCTTGGTCTCATCAGACCACAGGACATGGTTCCAGTAATCCATGTCCTTAGTCTGCTTTTCTTCAGCAAACTGTTTGCGGTTTGCTACATCTTTAGAAGAGGCTTCATTCTGATTTGATGCAGTGTGCGGCGTATGGTCTGAGCACTGACAGGCTGACCCCTCACCCCTTCAACCTCTGCAGCAATGCTGGCAGCACTTATATGTCTATTTCCCAAAGACAACCTCTGGATATGATGCTGAGCACATGTGCTCAACTTCTTTGGTCGACCATGGCAAGGCCTGTTCTGAGTGGAACCTGTCCTGGTAAAGCACTGTATGGTCTTGACCACTGTGCTGCAGCTCAGTTTCAGGGTCTTGGCATTCTTCTTATAGCCCAGGCCATCTTGATGTAAAGCAACAATTCTTTTTTTCAGATCCATGTGAGTGGTGTACTCACTTTTGTGAGATACTGTGTATATATATATATATATATATATATATATATATATATATATATATATATATATATATATATATATATATATATATATATATGGCGTATGGAATCTAGCTCTGTCAGTAAATGTATAACAGGCAAATAATATGACTGTATTACCCTGGAATTGCATTAAACTTTACTGCCTGAATTGGCTATGCTAGTTCAAAGACCAATCTCGAAAGCTAAATCAGTAAGGCCAAGGTAAATGTTACTTTGTGGTTAGGACTGACTGTGTACAATCATGCAATACAGTCATTGGGTGAGGTATTTCTGAGTACACATGACTAAGTAGAATAGACTATAGTTAGTTTATTAATGTAAATAAAGCACACTCATTCTGTCTTTCTAGCTAACGACAGCCGGGAGGAGGGGAGGAGAGGAGGAGTGCGGCGGGCAGTCACATGAGCGCCGAGTGACGCTATGAAATAAGGTACAAGTTGGTATATTTTTTTACAAAGAACATACACTGGAGCATAGAACATTATCTAACACAAGGGATTGTTTGTACATTACAAAGTTAATTTAACTGCAGGAGGGCAGGGAGGGGGTGGGCACTGACACCGCTGACAGGGAGTGAGGGGGAGAGAGGGAGCAAGGAGAGACAGCGGATGATGGTATCTGGGATCTGGGACCTAGTAAACTGACCATGGTATCAGAGACTCAGCAACCATCATAAACGTGGTCAGTTTACAGAGGGGAGGGCAGCACCAGGCAGGATCAGACAGGTATTTTAGATGATACAAAGGGCCAAATTACACACCACAAGCACTGTGCTGTTATTCATGCTTTTACCACTTAAGGACCGGGCCTATTTTTCAAACTATTTTTTTTTGCTAGAAAATTACTTAGAACCCCCAAACATTATATATGTTTTCCCTAACACCCTAGAGAATAAAATGGCGGACGTTGCAATACTTTTTGTCACACCGTATCTGTGCAGCGGTCTTACAAGTGAACTTTTTTGGAACAAATACACTTTTTTGAATTAAAAAATAAGACAGCAGTAAAGTCGGAAGGGGTCCCCCGGTCTGTGCCGCCAATGGAGGAGGTGTCCTCTTTCTCCTCTCTCCTCATTCCTCCTCCTCCTCTGCTCCCTGACAGTCACCACCCCCACTCCACCTCCACTGCTTCCCCGACGCTCCGAACCACCCCCGCCTGCTATCTTTGTGCAGAGCAGGGATTATCATCAGTATTTACTTGTATGACACAGCGGGGATCTCCCACTGTGTCCGGTATTGTATATGAGAACACCGATGCTGATGTCCTGCCCCCCGTTATAGGAACAGTGCACTGTCAATCATAATAATAGCAGGGGCAGGGCATCAGCTCCTGGCGTTCTCATAACAATACCGGACACCGCAGGAGATCCCCACTGTCTATATACAAGTAATTACTGATGATAATCCCTGCTCTGCACTGGTGGTCCCTGACAAGTGGTACTGGCAGTCCCTGTCATGGTGGTCCTTGACAAGTGGCACTGGTGTTACCCAACAAGTGGCACTGGTGGTCCCTGTCATGGTGGTCCCTGACAAGTGGCACTGGTTGTCTCTGACAAGTGGCACTGGTGGTCCCTGACAAGTGGCACTGGTGGTCCTTGACATGGTGGTCCCTGACAAATGGCACTGGTGGTTCCTGACAAGTGGCACTGGTGGTCCCTGACATGGTGGTCCCTGATGAGCAGCACTGATGGTCCCTGACATGGTGATTCCTGACAAGGTGGTCCCTGACAAGTGGCACTGGTGGTCCCTGACATGGTGGTCCCTGACAAGCGGCACTGGTGGTCCCTGACATGGTGGCCCCTGACAAGTGGCACTGGTGGTCTCTGATATGGTGGTCCCCAGTGTTGCCAACTGCCAGTATTTTTACTGGCAGCCAGTAAAAAATGGGCACTTTTCTCCTGCCAGTAAATGCCAGTGAAAGAAAAAGGTTGCCAGTAAAAAATATGGCTGTGACACTTGGCCGAGACCATCCAAGTGCCTGCTACAGTGTGTTCTGACTGTGCCAGCAGTGTGTCACGTGAAGTCATGGGGCAAGGGAACAGAGCAGCCGGAGCCTCATGTGCAGGTCTGTGGAACGGGAGGAAGACAAGCCGGGAGTGGACTAAAGGGACCACCTGGCATGGAGAGAGAGGGTCACTGTGACTCAGGAGGGGACGTGTCATGTTGGTGAGGTGTCATCATCTTTGCTGCTGCACACTGCTGTCAGTGTCACTGTGAGAGTCAATTTTATGTGTGTGTGCGCCCATTTTAATTTCTTACCCTCACAATTCCTGTCCCTGAGCTACTTATTTAATATATCGAAAATAAAATAAGAAATATGTTTTTGCCTTAATATCTACCTTAGATCACTTTGCTAATTGCATATTGTACTTGTTTGTAGCCTAAATACTGAAATTTGCACTTAAAACTGTAATTTTGTAACTTTTGGATATGTCAGTAAAAACTTAGCTGTGCCAGTAAATTTTGGGTGTTGTGTCAGTAAATTTAAATCTGGTAGGTTGGCAACACTGGTGGTCCCTGACAAGTGGCACTGGTGGTCTCTGACATTCGGCACTGGTGCACTGGTGGTTTTGTATGGCTTGCTGGCTGCAGAATGAGGGGTGTGATTTATGTTGAAGTGGGCGAGTTCACATTTACATCTGCAAGCCTAGTGTACCTCCCACATTCACTCCCATCCCAAGTATTCATGGGAAATGTAGTCTGATTACAGTTAGAGCGAGAGAAGAGGATATGATGCAATCACTCTTCTAACACCTCCTCTTGGGCAGAATACAGGCTGCATTTTTTAAATCAGAAAAATTACGTCCTGAAAATTTAGTGTACCAATAGGGGATTCTTTGAAAATCTTTAGTTCTGCTTTAAAGGAACAGGATCCATTTTTTTTCTTTTTTTAGGGTCACAACCGCTTTGACTGAACAAGCTGAAGTTAGAAGTCGATTGGCTACCATGCACAGCTACACCAGATTTTGCACTTCAGTTTTAGTAAATCAACCCCAATATGTAGGCAAAGGATTCGTCCCCGCCACGGCCCTGGTTACACAAATCACAGAGATCAAATATGCAGAAAATGATTGGCTAAACCCCACAAGAGATTTTTGTTACCTCTATTTTTCTTTATATTGGCTTTTTAAAATAACAAATGCAGTAATATAAAAGTTGGATAAAAAGTGTAATGCATCATAACACTTTTGATAAGTAAAATAGGACACTGTGGATAGACATATTCACATCAGACCAAAAAAGCAAGAGGTTTTTATTTGTGTGTTTTTTGGGTATATATGGGGTTGATCAACTAGAAAGATGTGACAGTGGAGGGTATCATCCCTATAGTAAATATAATGCAACAAATGGTAGGTAGTAGAGTTTTAAATACCCCTCCAGTGATCACACAAGTACACTTATGTAAGAAAAAATATGTACATAATCTTTCTTTTAACAACAAAATATAAATAAAACACGTGTCAAAATGTGATGGCCTTCTTACTGATACCAGCAAAACATTATCTACTATAAACATGTATAGCTGTTTGTCAAGATGAGGAACTAGGGTCATCTAGGACCCTCTTGCTCCTCATACTACCACACCATGTGGAAACTCTGGGGTCTTTCTGTACAAAGAGCTCTGGAGGCTGATCTTTCTCCCATGGGCCGGCATTACTGTACCTCATTGGATATTCCACCAGTACATCTCTGTATACTGTGTGGTCTAGTTACAAGATGCATGAAAAGTATATAAATTTAAATCTCTGAAAAAGAATCCATTTGTGTGATCATGTACATTTAAGAGGTCCTAAAAAAACGGTAATTTCCCCGAAACGCGTTGACCCTAGTTCCTCATCTTTTTTTTAAATTCAATAATTTTATTAGTTTTCACAAGAAAAAGACACTATTACAGACATTAACACACTTGTATATAAATATACCATCTATAGTCTTATGCCGCATACACACGATCGGACTTTCCGACAACAAAACCCTGGATTTTTGTTCGAAGGGTGTTGGCTTCAACTTGTCTTGAATACACACTGTCACACAAATGGTGGCCAACACTTACGAACATAGTGACGTACAAGACGTACGTGATATCTCCATTACGAATGCTATTTTTACAAGACCGAGCACTTCCAGCTCGTACTGGATTCCGAGCATGCGTGTTTGTACTTTGGACTTTTGTGCAACGGACTTGTGTACACACGATCGGAAAGTCTGACAACAAACATTTGTTGGCGGAATATTTGAGAACCTGCTAGCCAACATTTGTTGTCGGAAAGTCTGACAACAAATGTCCGATGGAGCATGAACACGGTCGGACTTACCGCCAAGCTCACATCCAACATTTCCCATTGGAAAATCTGATCGTGTGTACGCGGCATTAGTCTTAAAGTTTTCAGCCCCCCTCCGCCTCCCAGGAAAAAAAAAAAAAAACACCCCCCAATACCAACCTCTTTCCCCCTCTCCCCTCTAAGCCCCCACCTTTTCTCCTCTTATTCTTCCCCAACTAGTCAGTTCTCTTCATGCACACAAGATGTCAATATTCCCATTAATTCTCAATCTCCTGTATTGCACATTTCCATATACTTCCCCGATTTCTTGAAATCCAGCCATTTTTCACAGATTTTGTTATATCTCTTATATCTCTTATATCTATTAGATCTTCCCCTTCATGTATAGTCCTTTCAATGGGGCATATCTGGTAATTTTTTAGTCACCATTCCTTCACACTTGGGGTTTTTGGTGTTCGCCAGTACCTGGGGATCAAACCCTTAGCTGCATTTAACAGGTGTGGTACCAAAGATCTCCTGTATTGTGCTATAGGCTTAACAGTTTTATGAAATAAACATCCCCAGGGTTCAGTCTGCATATGCTCCCATGTTATCTCCCTCCAGAAGGTCTATATCTTAGTACATTCCAACCATAGGTGTGCAATGGTCCCGGGTGAACCGCACTCTCTCCAGCATAGAAGGGATGAGTCCACCCAGCTCTGGGCTCTAATCGGATTCACATACCATCTAGCCATGAGTTTAACTTAACATTTCTATCGTCTTAACGTCCGTTCAGGTACAACATGCTAATTTTAATATTCTACTCTTCTGGTGCTCATTTAATCTTACCCACAGCCCTGGCTCCCTCTTCCCAAAATAGGGTGGAAATTCAGGTTCTATTTCTTTCACTAACACATTATATATTTTTGAAATGCTGTGCTGTACTAGACGGGGAAACTAAACAATTTTTCTATTGGCTGAAGTCTATCTTTTCCACATAGTGGTTATGGTAATATTTGTGTAAAGTGTTGTATTTGTGCATATCTCCATTTATCTAGTGGCATACTACCCCAATTTTTTCTTTAATTCAGAAAACGTGCAAATCCTATCTCCTAACATCACATCTTGTAACTGTATAATCTCCTTTTTTACCCATCTAACAAAATATAAGTAATCCTCTTTCCCAGGTGTAAAATAATTTGTGTCTATTAATGAAATCAATGGGGAATTGTGCTCCCAGTGATAATACATACATAAATTACCCCCCCCCCCCCCCATGGAGGCTGCTCTCCGCTCTGCGTCCTGACATGTGTCCGTGTCACTGACTGGAGGTGAGGCTGGATAGCACCAGCTCCCCCCCCCATGGAGGCCGTTCTCCGCTCCGCATCCTGACATATGTCCGTGCCACTGGAGCTGGAGGTAAGGCTGGACAGCACCCCCCCTGTGGAGGCCGCTCTGCGTCCTTGCATGTGTCTGTGTCACCACTGGAGCTGAAGCTGAACAGCACCCCCGTGGAGGCCGCTCTTCTGGCCTGTCCTGGCAGTGTCACTGGAGCAGAGTAACTCATGGGCTGCGCTCCGGGCTTGGGGACAGGTGGAGCCTGGAGGAGGCACTGACTGAGGTAGGCACAGCAGAGTTTAATATTGGTGCAAGCGAGGAGCACCAAGCACAGGGTCACGTAGTCGGATACAATTTTGCTGAGCCCAAGACCGTCATCTGGTGTGGTGAGTAAAAACTGTCACTGGCTGAGATATGAGATTGTATTATCACATGCAATTTGCAAATGGGTATATGTATATAAGTGACTAATCTGCCAAGTGTGTGCCGATGCCCCCCCATGAGGCTGCATTGATTGACAGTGGTGAAGTGGCATTGATGGGCACTGGTGAGACTGCATTTGATGGGTGCTGGTGAGGCTGCATTGATGGGCGCTGGTTAGGCTGCATTTAATGGGCACAGGTGAGCAGGGGGGGGGATGAGGTTTTGCCTAGAGTGTCAAAAAATACTTACACCAGCCCTGATGCCTGCCTACCTGCTTTCTTCTCCTTGGTCAGCACAGCATATGAAATTCTAGGGCATCTATGTGCCCATATATATTTTAATATTATTGTGAATCGAAAATTGCGCTATCCCTAAGCACAAAGCTGCTGCTCAAAAAATGTTATACTACATCAAAATACAGTGAAAAAAGAAAAGAGCTGCGCTAAAAAATGAGTGTATGCAATCTGTTATGCATATGACGTGTAGCTATTTACTAGGGTAATAGTTACTATATTTAACACCAGTGAAGTGATAATTAATAATGTGATTATCATCAATCCATAGAAAGATTCTAATAGTAAACGCCTGACAGAGGTGTATCAACCTTACTGACGTGTGTACACAAATAACAACAACAAGTGGTTACTGGTAGAACTCTATAAATGAAAAATAAAAAATGTATTGCAAACACCGTGAGTGAATGAAAATAAAAAGTGAAAAATAATCAACACCAGGCCGAGCCAGTAGCACAAAAATATTGATAAATGCTGAGCTCAAAGCTGTACATGAATAGTCCACATAGAGCCAATTGCCTCAATGTAGTAAATGTGGCAAACATGAAATAATAGTCCTATTGAGACATTCAAGGAAGATGATTATCCAAGTGAAAGTTTCCAGAGTGACTTTAAACTGCAGACTGCAACGTGAATAGACCACCACCGTAAGACACACTTGTCTGCTTACCAGAGGTGCGTGGTCCCTTGTTACAGGGGACCCGTATAGGCAGGTGGCTCTTAACCCTAGCCAGGGATGCACCGAACTCTCGGACTTTAACAGATGCTGGTAGATGGAATAACCGGTAGTAGAAATCGTCCAATAGGAATGAACTCAAGCCAAACAGTGTGCAGCATAAGGTACCGAAAAAGGACGAAAGATGCTCACATAGTGTAAAATCTTCTTAAAATTTATTAAATAAAATAGCTCAATATACACTTACATTGTGTAAAGTAGAATCAGGACAAAAGGCGAGCCGGCCGGTCTCGCTAAACAGCCCGTGGTTCCGGGACTACGATAAGGTTGCGGTAGCGTCAGGACGTAGCTCCTCCTCCCTACGCGTTTCGTCACTAGGCGGACGTCGTCACGGGGCACCGTGACGACGTCCGCCTAGTGACGAAACGCGTAGGGAGGAGGAGCTACGTCCTGACGCTACCGCAACCTTATCGTAGTCCCGGAACCACGGGCTGTTTAGCGAGACCGGCCGGCTCGCCTTTTGTCCTGATTCTACTTTACACAATGTAAGTGTATATTGAGCTATTTTATTTAATAAATTTTAAGAAGATTTTACACTATGTGAGCATCTTTCGTCCTTTTTCGGTACCTTATGCTGCACACTGTTTGGCTTGAGTTCATTCCTATTGGACGATTTCTACTACCGGTTATTCCATCTACCAGCATCTGTTAAAGTCCGAGAGTTCGGTGCATCCCTGGCTAGGGTTAAGAGCCACCTGCCTATACGGGTCCCCTGTAACAAGGGACCACGCACCTCTGGTAAGCAGACAAGTGTGTCTTACGGTGGTGGTCTATTCACGTTGCAGTCTGCAGTTTAAAGTCACTCTGGAAACTTTCACTTGGATAATCATCTTCCTTGAATGTCTCAATAGGACTATTATTTCATGTTTGCCACATTTACTACATTGAGGCAATTGGCTCTATGTGGACTATTCATGTACAGCTTTGAGCTCAGCATTTATCAATATTTTTGTGCTACTGGCTCGGCCTGGTGTTGATTATTTTTCACTTTTTATTTTCATTCACTCACGGTGTTTGCAATACATTTTTTATTTTTCATTTATAGAGTTCTACCAGTAACCACTTGTTGTTGTTATTTGTGTACACACGTCAGTAAGGTTGATACACCTCTGTCAGGCGTTTACTATTAGAATCTTTCTATGGATTGATGATAATCACATTATTAATTATCACTTCACTGGTGTTAAATATAGTAACTATTACCCTAGTAAATAGCTACACGTCATATGCATATTTTAATATTAGCATTCTAAATTTCTTAAAATATTCTTGCGGAAGGGAAATTGTGAGCATTTGAATCGGCCTATAGCTTGTAGGGGCCATTGGATCTTTCCCTTTCCTTTAAATTAAGGGTCAAATAGGCTAGTAATGACTCTTTCTGTAGCTTTGTCCAAGTGTGTTTTTACATAACCTTGGTAGTAACAAGCTCTGGAACTTTCTATAGTACATAATATTATATCTGTCAGGACCTGGGTTTTTCCCTACCGCCATATTTTTTATTGCCCTTATCACCTCCTCCTGTGTGATTGGGCATTCTAACTGATCCAGTTCCTCTTCAGGCACGATCGGGAAGTCCAAGACCTGAAGGTACATTTCAAGGTCTTTCTTTTGTCTTCCCGTAAGGTCTTCCAACTGACTCACATTATATAACTTACTATGTATGAAAGACCTTGGCTATTTCAGAAGCTGAATTCCCCATTTCACCTTTCTTATCGCTTATTTTTAGAACAAAGGATGCATTTTTCTTTTCCTGCAGGACTTTAGCTAACCACTTCCCGGGTTTGTTTCTCCACTGAAATTTTTCCTTCATAACCATATGAAATGCACTCTTTGTTTCTTGATCCATAAAAGAAGCCAACTCCTTTCTTTTTTTAATAAACTCCTGTCTCTCTGGAATGCCTTTAGATTGGGACTGCTGTTCTATTTCCTGAATTTCTTTTAAGAGGAGATTTAATCTCTCCCTTCTTTCTTTCTTCTTCTGTGCTCCTATTTTCATCAGTATGCCTCTTATATAGGCCTTGCGGGATTCCCATAGGGTGGGGCAGAAATCTCTGGTGTATCATTAATAGTGAAGAATTCCTGTAGCTCACATTCTATCTTTTTAATGACCACGGGATCCTGTATAAGCAATTCATTCAGGTTTAGGTGTAGTTCTTAGCTTCAACAACAGGACTTCTATCTGAACTACTACAGGCACATGGTCGGATAAAGTGATAGATTTAATAGTTACATCCCTCAAGAAATCTAATAATTGGTGTTCTAATAGTATATAGTCAATCCTAGAATATGATCCATATACTGCAGAGTAGTATATATAATCGCCAAGCGCTGGGCATCTAATGCTCCAAGTATCTACTAATTGATATTCCAAAAGTAAGTTCTTAATCTCATTCTGGTTTTGCCTTGATAAACGGAAGGAGTCCCCTAAGGAGTCCATCTACGGATCCAGGCACATATTTAAATCCCCTGCTATAAACAATTTCCCTTCTTTAACCACTTATCTACCGGGTACTTTCACCCCCTTCCTGCCCAAGTAATTTTTCAGCTTTCAGCGCTGTCACACTTTGAATGACAATTGCGCGGTCATACAACACTGTAATAATGCTGCCTGGATATGGGAACTGTCTCTTACTGGGTATGGGAAATGTCTCTTGCTGGGTATGGGAACTAACTCTTGCTGGGTATGAGAACTGTCTCTTGCTGGGTATGAGAACTGTCTTTTGCTGGGTATGGGAACTCTCTTGCTGGGTCTAGGAACTGTCTCTTGCTGGATATGGGGCCTATATCTGGAAATGTCCCTGAGCTTACTTTGGTAAGCACTGGCTATTTCTAATGTTTTGTACATTTTACTGAATTGCTTTTTATTAACAAATTCCGTTCAAATTACCTTGTATATCCCCCCAAATTATACTTGCTTCCCTGTTCTCAAAAGCGGGCGGTGCTAGGAGGTATGTAGGGTGGAGTCAAGGGGTGGTAATAGGGGTTGGAGATATGCGTGACCTAGGGGAGGTGAGTTCCTGCACCTTTTCTCTGAGAAAAAAAGCCCTGGGCTTACCTATAAGTACAACTTGAAAATTGAGGTTTACAACCTCTTTAAAGTGATTGTAAAGTCTTGTTTTTTTTTTTTCAATTAAAATAACAAACATGTTAAACTTACGTGCTCTGTGCAGTTGGTTTTGCACAGAACAGCCCAGATCCTCCTCTTCTAGGGTCCCTGGCTGGAGCTCCTGGCCCCTCCCTCTTGTCGAGTGCCCCCCACAGCAAGCAGCTTGCTATGGGGGGACCCGGACCGAGCTGCAGCTCTGTGTATCCATTCAGGCACGGAGCTGTGGCCTGGCCACGCCCCCCTCCTGATTGGCTAAGTGAGGTTGATTGACAGCAGCGGGAGCCAATGCCGCTGCTGTGTCTCAGCCAATAAGGAGGGAGTGTCCGAGATAGGGATGAGCCGAACACCCCCGGGTTCGATTCGCACCAGAACCTGCGAACGGACCTAAAGTTTGCGCGAACATTAGAACCCTATTAATTACAATGGACGCGAACGTTCGAAATCAAAAGTGCTAATTTTAAAGGCTAATATGCATGTTATTGTCATAAAAAGTGTTTGGGGACCTGGGTCCTGCCCCAGGGGACATGTATCAATGCAATAAAAAATTTAAAAAACTGAATTTTTTTCAGGAGCAGTGATTTTAATAATGCTTAATGTGAAACAATAAAAGTGTAATATTCCTTTAAATTTCGTACATGGGGGGGTGTCTATAGTATGCCTGTGAAGGGGCGCATGTTTCCCGTGCTTAGAACTGTCCCTGCAAAGTGTCATTTTTGCAAGAAAAAAAGCTATTTAAAATCACCCGCGGCTAATGAATTGTCGGCTCCCGTAATACAGAGAACAGTCATTCATTGAAAATCATTGATAAAAAAAAGTCATTGATAAAAAAAAATTAAAAAAATGTAAAAAAAAAAGCGTGGGGGTCCCCCCAAATTCAATTACCAGGCCCTTCAGGTCTGCTATGGATATTAAGGGGAACCCTGCTTCAAATTTAAAAAAAAATGACGTAGGGGTCCCCCTAAATATCCATACCAGACCCTTCAGGTCTGGGATGGATTTTAAGGGGAACCCCGGCCAAAAAAAAAAAAGGCGTGGGGTCCCCCTCAAAATCCATACCAGACCCTAATCCGAGCATGCAACCTGGCAGGCCGCAGGAAAAGAGGGGGGACGAGAGCGGCCCCCCCTCCTTCCTGAACTGTACCAGGCCACATGCCCTCAACATTGGGAGGGTGCTTTGGGGGTCTGTGACCCCTCAAAGCACCTTGTCCCCATGTTGATGAGGACAAGGGCCTCTTCCCCACAACCCTGGCCATTGCTTGTGGGGGTCTGCGGGCAGGGGGCTTATCGGAATCTGGAAGCCCCCTTTAACAAGGGGACCCCCAGATCCCGACCCCCCCCTGTGTGAAATGGTAAGGGGGTACAAAAGTACCCTTACCATTTCACCAAAAAAGTGACAAAAATTGTAAAAATGACAGGAGATGGTCTTTGACAATTCCTTTATTAAAATCTTCTTTCATCTTCTTTCTTCTGGTCTTCTTCCTTCTTCCTTTCTTCATCCTTTGGTTTCTTCACCTTCTCCTTCCGGCATCTTCTTCCATCTTCTTCTTCCATCTTCTTCTTCCTCTGATCCGCTTCTTCTTGCTCTGGTCTTCTCGTCCGGCATCTTATTCAATGGCGTCGGCGTCTCTTCTTGGGCCACTCCGCGCAATGGGAGGCTTTGCTGCGTCTGACAGGTCTTTTATAACGGAGGGTGGGGCCACCTGGTGACCCCGTCCCCCTCTGACGTCATGGGGAAAGCCATAGGGAAGTCCCCATGACGTCCCCGTGTGTCAGAGGGGGGCAGGGTCACCAGGTGGCCCCCGCCCTCCGTTATAAAAGACCTGTCAGACGCAGCGAAGCCTCACACAGCGGGGCCTCCCATTGCGCAGAGCGGCCCAAGAAGAGACACCGACGCCGTGGAAGAAGATGCCGGACGAGAAGGCCAGAGCAAGAAGAAGCGGATCGGAGGAAGAAGAAGATGGAAGAAGAAGATGAAAGAAGATGCCAGAAGTAGAAGATGAAGAAACCGAAGGATGAAGAAAGGAAGAAGGAAGAAGACCAGAAGAAAAAAGATGAAAGAAGATTTTAATAAAGGAATTGTCAAAGACCGTCTCCTGTAATTTTTACCATTTTTGTCACTTTTTTGGTGAAATGGTAGGGGTACTTTTGTACCTCCTTACCATTTCACACAGGGGGGGGGGCGGGATCTGGGGGTCCCCTTGTTAAGGGGTGCTTCCAGATTCCAATAAGCCCCCCGCCCGCAGACCCCCACAACCAATGGCCAGGGTTGTGGGGAAGAGGCCCTTGTGCTCATCAACATGGGGACAAGGTGCTTTGAGGGGTCACAGACCCCCAAAGCACCCTCCCAATGTTGAGGGCATGTGGCCTGGTACGGTTCAGGAGGGAGGGGGCGCTCTCGTCCCCCCTCTTTTCCAGCGGCCTGCCAGGTTGCGTGCTCGGATAAGGGTCTGGTATAGATTTTGAGGGGGACCCCACGCCATTTTTTTTTTTTGGCCGGGGTTCCCCTTAAAATCCATCCCAGACCTGAAGGGCCTGGTAATTGAATTTGGGGAGACCCCCACGCTTTTTTTTATCAATGACTTTTTTTTTATTAATGACTTTCAATGAATGACTGTTATCTGTGTTACGGGAGACGGCAATTCATTATCCGCAGATGGCTGCCTTAGATGACACAACAGGCCAGATGGGTAAAGGTGGTTTAATGTGATACTGCAATGCTGTACTAACAGCACGCACACACTACACTAATCCCCAAAATTACAGCAGATAATGTCAGACTCAGCAGAATGAATAATGTCATTGACACCGTCATGTTCCTAACACCGGAACACACTACATGAGGCCGCCGCGCGGCGGCCTTATATAGTGTGGGGCGTGTACTAAACCCCCTGAGCTATAATTGTCCACAGGCATCCTGCCTGTGGCCAATTATTGCTCTCCTCACCGCTGGCTCTATGATTGGCCAAGCATGCGGGGTCACAGTGCATGCTTGGCCAATCATCAGCCAGAAATGCACTGCGACTGGCGCAGTGCATTGTGGGCCGTTCGCATCACACGAATTTGATGCGAACGGCCCACATAGTTCTGGGCTCGACGAGCAGACGAACGGCCGATGTTCGATTCGAGCATGGGTTCGAATCGAACACCAGGCCCATCCCTAGTCCCAGACGGTCGAGGGACTCGTGGACATCGCTGGACAGAGATGGGGTTCAGGTAAGTATTAGGGTGTGCTGGGGCGGCTGCTACACACAGAAGGCTTTTTAATCTTTATGCATAGAATGCATTAAGATAAAAAAACCTTCTGCCTTAAAGTGGTTGTAAACCCTTCCTCCTGACTTTTAACTATAGGTAAGCCTAGAATAAGGCTTACCTATAGGCAGTGGAAATATCTCACCGTTTAGGAGACAATTTACTTGTAGTGCGCCGATGATGTAATCGGTGCATGCGCTGTGAAGAAACTGAGTCCTGTGCCGTCTCTTCCTCGGCATGTACTGTTACTGACGGCTCCCACGCGAATGCACGGGAGTGACGTCATGTGGCTCCGGACAGTCACAGAGCCGGAGTCCGCGCCCCCTGGAAGGAAGAGGGCCAAAGATGGACGCAGCCTGCACAGGGGACAGCAATGGATTCATTTGCAGGTAAGTGTCAAATAATGGGCTAGTATGCGATGCATACTAAGCCCATTATGCTTTTAATTTGCAGGCTTTGCAGGGTTTACTTCCTCTTTAACAACCACTTTAATTTGTTCACACCTAAGCGTACTGCAGCACATTTTTGGAACAGCACTATTCATTTGAATGGGCCTCCCTCCACTTCAAAAATGCACCAAAGAAGCTCATGTACCAAATTTTAGCACAGAGCCAGATGCCTTTGGTGTTGTTCTTTGAGCATTTTGTCGCACGTAAATTGTGGCAAAATTGCACCGTGTTTGGGGTGCCATTAAGAAATAACAGCATCGTAAACGCATCCTGCGTTTTGCTGCGATTCTAGAACGAACCGATTCCAGTATGTTTAGGTGTGAATGTGGCCTAATAGTCCCTTATATTAACTGTTAAAACAGTATTGCAGCTTTATAAATACAGTGGGTCGGGGCAGGAGAGCTCTCTGCCATTGCTTGTGCTGATCTTCCAAAGTTCAACGTTCTGAGCAAACACATAAGACAGAGGAAAGGTCACTGTTTCTCTTGGTTTTCCTTTTAGAAATCAATAGACATTTTTAAGCTTTGTTACCTTTCCTTTAACCTGCACGTGTATCCCTGTACACACTGCAAAATAATAATATATCATTGCATACACAGTATTACATTGCATACACAGCTTTTTGTCCAATCACCCCCCTGGTACCTGTTCCAGAAGCAGAGTCCTCTTCTGGTTTTTAGCTAGGTGATAGGCAGTAAAGGATCCCTGAATTCCTGCTCCTACCACAATACAGTCATAAACTCTGCTGCTGGAGACAGCCATGTTTACGTGTGTCCTCGCTGTGAATCGTGTGTAAGGAGGGAGGCCTCAGATCCTCAGGCAAGCTCCACCAGAAGGAGGGATTGATTCTCACACACACACACAAATGTTCAGCACTGCTGTCTTGTTACACAAGGTTTACTCTGACCTCCGACACATTGCTAAAACACCACTCTGTTACTCTGCATGCCTCCCCATTGCAACATTTTTTTGCTTATGCATAACAGCTGCATATTTAAAGCTATTTAATTTAATCCTTTTTGAAGCTTTGCTGCTAGATAGTCCAAAATACAGATACTCCTCATTTAACGACTTACCTGTTTAACGACCACTTAAACTTACGACCAGCTCTCCCCACCCAAATGACACTCTATACATCATTGTATAATACTGTTTCCGCAAGGGTCTATCTAAAACAATATAAATGAGTCGATAAGTTTGAGATCAGAGACAACAGCTCTTATGACAATCCCACCATATATTTGATTGGTCTTTTTAAAGTCAAATAAAGTGATAGCAAGTGGCTGTTGAAATTTAAGGCCAATTGTTCAGATGCCCGTCAACCAATTAGAATGTTTATTGTTAGTTACTGTAGCACCTAAAAAATATAGGGCCACTTTACAGGACCAGGTGCATCAAATCTTCATAATGCTTCAATATTTTAGGGCGATGATGCAGTCATACATATTCAAATGTAGTTTCCAGAACATCAGGATTAAATTAAACACTTTATGGTTTCTCCAATATAGCTCAATATTTCCATCTAAATCTGAACTCCAGGCAGATTTAAAACACACACATTTAGGTATCTCTGTAATCATTAATACATCATTATATACACTGCCTTGAAAAAGTATTCATAACCCCTGAAATGTTCTACATTTTGTCATGTTATAAAGGTTGTAACATGACAGGTCAGGGATAAAGTCGTGGAGAAGTTTAAGGCCGGGTTCAGACTGCTGCGGTGCGGGAGATCGCATATGATTCGCACCGCACTGCAGTTCAAATCATATGCGATCTCTGTGCGATGCAAATTCAGCCATACAGATAGTATGGCTGAATTCGCAACGCATTCGGCCCAAAATCGGACAGGACCCTTTTTTTTCGCTCCGCAGCAGAATCGGATCGCATGGTGTTCTCACCATGCGATCCGATTCCTGTCCGAGTTTGCAGATCGCACTGCGATATGCGAGCTGCTATGGGGGTGTCATTAACATTTCATTGACACCCCCAGCAGCTCGCATAGGGCAGTGTGAACTGCCGGCGGGAGACATGCGGTGCGGGAACTCGCAGTGTATTCGCAGCGTTCCCGCACCGCAGCAGTGTGAACCCAGCCTAAAGCAGGGTTAGGTTAAAAAAAAATATCCCACGCTTTGAACATCTCACGGAGCACTGTTCAATTCATCATCTGAAAATGGAAAGAGTATGGCACAACTGCAAACCTACCAAGACATGACCGTCCACCTAACCTGACAGGCCAGGCAAGGAGAGCATTAATCAGAGAAGCAGCCAAGAGACCCATGGTAACTCTGGAGGAGCTGCAGAGATCCACAGCTCAGGTGGGAGAATCTGTACACAGGACAACTATTAGTTGTGCACTTCACAAATCTGACCTTTATGGAAGAATGGCAAGAAGAAAGCCATTGTTGAAAGAAAGCCATAAGAA
Source organism: Lithobates sylvaticus (assembly GCA_028564925.1). NCBI lineage: Eukaryota > Metazoa > Chordata > Amphibia > Anura > Ranidae > Lithobates > Lithobates sylvaticus. The sequence goes on from CM053027.1 coordinate 101,326,652, forward strand.
GTCCTGTTTGCAGTTTGTGAGAAGCCATATAGCGGACACAGCAAACACATGGAAGAAGGTGCTCTGGTCAGATGAGACTAAAATTGAACTTTTTGGCCGAAAAGCAAAACGCTATGTGACTGAAAACGAACACTGCACATCTCCCTGAACACACCATCCCATCCGTGAAACATGGTGGTGGCAGCATCATGCTGTGTGGATGCTTTTCTTTAGCAGGGACAGGGAAGATGGTCAGATTTGATGGGAAGATGGATGGAGCCAAATACAGGGCAATCTTAGAAAACCAGGGGCGGAGGTTCACCTTCTAGCAGGACAATAACCCTAAACATACAGCCAGAGCTACAATGGAATGGTTTAGATCAAAGCATATTCATGTGTTAGAATGGTGCAGTCAAAGTCCAGACCTAAATCCAATTTAGAATCTGTGGCAAGACTTGAAAATTGCTGTTTACAGACGCTCTCCATCCAATATGACAGAGTTTGAGCTATTTTGCAAAGAAGAATGGGCAAAAATTTCACTCTCTAGATGTGCAAAGCTGGTAGAGACATCCCCAAATAGACTTGCAGCTGTAATTGCAGCGAAAGGTGGTTCTACAAAGTATTGATGCATGCCACACTTTTCAGATATTCATTTGTAACAAATCTTGAAAACCATTTATCATTTTCCGTCCACTTCACAATTATGTGCCACTTTGTGTTGGTCTATCACATAAAATGCAGCTGGTGGCATCACTGGCGCATGCGCTCTTAGGGGCGGCATATGTCCCACGGCCCATGTCGCACCTTCAGAACTCCATCCCGGGCTCCCCTGTCATTGTGGTACTGGCCATTCATACAGCCAAAGTCCCCGAACCTGGAAGGAAGACCAGGTGAAGATGGAAGTGCCGGGTAGCATACTAGCATATTATGGTATAACGCTGTAGGGGGCCCAATTTTTTTTTCTTTTTTGGGGGGGGGGGGGGGGTTTACTACCACTTTAAGGTAATACTGGATATTTTGTTATTAATATCACAAAACTAAAAAACCTGACTATTATGTTTTCTGCTTGAAAATAAATATTATATTCATATACAAAATATATGCTTTCTGTCAACATGGTAAGATCGGACACCATTTAACCACTTAAGCCCTGGACCATTTTGCTGACCAAACACCAGAGCACATTTTGCGATTCAGCACTGCGTCGCTTTAACTGACAATTGTGTGGTCGTTCGACGTGGCTCCCAAACAAAAACTTCCTTTTTTTATTCCACAAATAGAGCTTTCTTTTGGTGGTATTTGATCACTTCTGCGGTTTTTATTTTTTACTCTATAAACAAAAATAGAGCAACAATTTAAAAAAAAAAAACCGCATTATTTTTTTTACTTTTTGCTATAATAAATATCCACAAAAAATATATAAAAAAAACATTTTTCCTCAGTTTACAAACTAGGGGTTCATTTATGGCATTTTTATTAATATTTTTTTTTTACTAGTAATGATGGTGATCTGCGATTTTTATCATGACTGTGACATGGCGGACGCATCGGACAATTTTGGCACATTTTTGGGACCATTGTCATTTTTACAGCGATCAGTGCTATAAAATTGCACTGATTACTGTAAAAATGACACTGGCAGTGAAGGGGTTAACCACTAGCTGTCTAGGAAGGGGTTAAGTGTGTCCTAGGGAGTGATTCTAACTGTTAGGGGGGGTGGCTACGTGTGACACATAACTGATCATAGCTCCCGATCACAGGGAGCTATGATCAGTGACAGTGTCACTAGGCAGAACGGGGAGATGCTTGTTTATTGTCAGGAAATGTTCCATCCGCTGGTGATATCTGTCTTTTGGCATGCAGTACTGCAGTCCACCAGCAGGTGTCTCTTGGCAGTTTGAAACTGTCAGGAGAACTTTCCCCTGCTGCTATGTCATCATTTGGTTGCAGTACTGGCACCCACCAGCGGATGGATCCTGGCAGTGTGGGGCAGACAGCACCTCCTGCGCTCAGGTGTTACTTGAGGACAATTATTTCACTCTTATAAATACCCGGCAAGCCCATACATGCTTGCCTTGGTATTGCTCTCTCCAGGTGCCCCTGGCCGTGTTATCTGTACCTGACCCGACCTGATCTCTCCCAATCCCATCCTGGACCTGTCCCTCCTGTCTCCTGCCTACCTTGGATCCCTGCTCTGCAGCCTATCCATCCGTCTTCTCCCTCTCCTGCTGGTTCCCCATCCTTACCCATCTACTGACCCCCGTGTATGACCTCGGCCTGGCTTTTCGTTTACGATTCTGGTATTGCCCATTTATTGTATATATTATTTGTTTGTGGTTTGTGGTTGGTAGCGCACTGGTTGTTTTCACTTCTTGTCACTTATTTAAATAAACACTTATTTTTTCACTTACATGTGTCTTGGGTTTCCTCTGTGCAGTCCACACAGTCTGGTCTACTAATTCCCTGATAGTATACCAATGTCATCCCTGACCAGACGTGGCTGCATTGAGGAACCATCCTGGCTTGTTAGTCTGCCAATATGGATTTCAATGAAATCATTTATTATTCTCTGCTGGCAGAGGAGGATGGTGAATCTTGTTGTCAGATTTTAAAAGGATGGACTAGTGACCAGCTTATGGAAACCATCCGATCAGCTCATTCCCTGGTGGATCAAGGCTACATGTCATTTGAGGATGTTTAGCACCTAATTCAATTATGTGCAAAGCCAGCCCTGTCATGTTTTCCAGAAGGAAGTGATGATTTCTCTCCCCCCTTCAATTATGGCCAAGTTGAATCTCTGGTATGGTTGTTAGAGGATGATCCAGTCTATTTAATTGAACGGTATTCCTCTTGTTCACAGCAGGTGTTGACTGATTTTATCCATTCAGTGCAATCTCTGGTTAGTCAGGCTGTGTGTGAACCAGTGTTTGTTCAACCTGTGCTACAAGCATGGTCAGATCTCTTGTATTTAGCTAAGCCACAACATCCCAGCCCTGTCATTAATCACCTGCCTTCCCAAGTATCTATCTCCCCATTGCCTATGGCAACCTCAGCTACAGCCCAGTTTTCTCCGCTTTCTACCAAAAACTATTACCCAGTCGCCAAGTGTAGCACCTATCCTGCCTTCAGTCCACCTGCCTCTTCTCCTCCACCTGTAACAGTCCCACAAAATCCTCCTCCAGCCACTGTTCCTTGGTCTTCATTATGCCCAGAAACTTTCTTTTCTTACAGCCCTGCACCCACGTACAAAGCTGCAGTGGCTAAGCCAAAAAAGAAACGGAAGTTCTTTCCGACCCACACTATCCTGCCAGTAACCCAACCTGCCTCCACCCCAACCAACCTGTTCCAACTTGACGTCCCAGTTCCTGCTACCCAGCTTGACGTCCCAGTTCCTGCTACCCAGCTTGACGTCCCAGTTCCTGCTACCCAGCTTGACGTCCCAGTGCCCGAATTCCAGCCTGATGCCCCAGCCTTCCAGCTTGACATCCCAACCTTCCAGTCTGATGTCCTGGTGCCGGCCTTCCAGCCGGATGTTCCAGCCTTCCAGCCTGACGTTCCTGCCTTCCAGTCTGATGTCCTAGCCCTTCAGCCTGACGTCCCAGCCTTCCAGTCTGATGTCCTGGTGTCGGCCTTCCGGTCTGATGCCCTGCTGCCGGCCTTCCGGTCTGATGCCCTGCTGCCGGCCTTCCAGTCTGATGTCCTAGCCCTCCAGCCTGACGTCCCAGCCTTCCAGTCTGATGTCCTGGTGCCAGCCTTCCAGCCTGATGTTCCAGCTTGACGCCCCTGCCTTCCAGTTTGATGGCCTGCTGCCAGACTTCCAGCCTGATGACCCGCTGCCAGCTTCCCAGTCTGCTGTCTCGGTGCCGGCCTCCCAGTCTGCTGTCTCGGTGCCGGCCTCCCAGTCTGCTGTCTCGGTGCCGGCCTCCCAGTCTGCTGTCTCGCTGCCTGCCTCCCAGTCTGATGACCCGCTGCCTGCCTCCCAGTCTGCTGTCTCGGTGCCGGCCTTCCAGTCTGCTGCCCTGGTGCCAGCCTTCCAGTTTGATGTGCCAGTCCCCAAATCTGATGTGCCAGTCCCCAAATCTGATGTGCCAGTCCTCAGGTCGAATGTGCCAGCTTCCCAGTCGGATGTGCCAGCTTCCCAGTCGGATGTGCCAGCCCTCAAATCTGATGTGCCAGCCCTCAAATCTGATGTGCCAGCCCTCAAATCTGATGTGCCAGCTTGCCAGTCCGATGTGCCAGTCCTCAGGTCCAATGTGCCAATCCTCAGGTCGGATGTGCCAGCTTCCCAGTCGGATGTGCCAGCTTCCCAGTCGGATGTGCCAGCCCTCAAATCTGATGTGCCAGCCCTCAAATCTGATGTGCCAGCTTGCCAGTCCGATGTGCCAATCCTCAGGTCGGATGTGCCAGCTTCCCAGTCTGATGTGCCAGCCCTCAAATCTGATGTGCCAGCTTCCCAGTCTGATGTGCCAGCCCTCAAATCTGATGTGCCAGCCCTCAAATCTGATGTGCCAGCTTTCCAGTCCGATGTGCCAGTCCTCAGGTCCGATGTGCCAATCCTCAGGTCGGATGTGCCAGCTTCCCAGTCGGGTGTGCCAGCCCTCAAATCTGATGTGCCAGCTTCCCAGTCGGATGAGCCAGTCTTCAAGTCTGATGTGCCAGCTTGCCAGTCCAATGTGCCAGTCCTCAGGTCTGATGTGCCAGCTTCCCGGTCTGATGTGCCAGCTTCCCGGTCTGATGTGCCAGCTTACCAGTCCGATGTGCCTGTTATCCAGCCTGCCCTTACCGTACTTGCTGTTCGGCCTAAGGTCCCAGTGTCTGCTGCCCAGCCCGATGCGTTCCTGTCTGCTGCCCAGCCCGATGCGTTCCTGTCTGCTGCCCAGCCCGATGCGTTCCTGTCTGCTGCCCAGCCTAAAGTGCCCGTGCCTGCCGCCCAGCTTGATGTGCCCGCCGCCCAGCTTGATGTGCCCGCCGCCCAGCTTGATGTACCCATGCCGGATGCCCCGCTTGATGTGCCTGTTGCCCAGTTCAAGTTGCCTGCCGCCCAGCTTAAGAATCCAGAGCCCGCTGTCTGCCCTGAAGTGCCTGATGCCCAGCCTGAAGTACCCCTACCCATTGTTCTGCTTGATGCCTTAGACTTTGGACAACTACAACCAGTTGGAGCGTCTGGAGGCCGCTCCTTTGAGGGGGGGTACTGTCAGGAAATGTTCCATCCACTGGTGATATCTGTCTTTTGGCATGCAGTACTGCAGTCCACCAGCAGGTGTCTCCTGGCAGTTTGGAACTGTCAGGAGAACTTTCCCCTGCTGCTATGTCATCATTTGGCTGAAGTACTGGCACCCACCAGCAGATAGATGCTGGCAGTGTGGGGCAGACAGCACCTCCTGCGCTCAGGTGTTCCTTGAGGACAATTATTTCACTCTTATAAATACCCGGCAAGCCCATACATGCTTGCCTTGGTATCGCTCTCTCCAGGTGCCCCTGGCCGTGTTATCTGTACCTGAGCCTGTATCTGACCTGATCAATCCCAATCCCATCCTGGACCTGTCCCTCCTGTCTCCTGCCTACCTTGAATCCCTGCTCTGCAGCCCATCCATCCGTCTTCTCCCTCTCCTGCTGGTTCCCCATCCTTACCCATCTACTGACCACCCCGTGTATGACCTCGGCCTGGCTTTTCGTTTACGATTCTGGTATTGCCCATTTATTGTATATATTATCTGTTTGTGGTTGGTAGCGCACTGGTTGTTTTAACTTCTTGTCACTTATTTAAATAAACACTTATTTTTTCACTTACATGTGTCTTGGGTTTCCTCTGTGCAGTCCACACAGTCTGGTCTACTAATTCCCTGATATTTACATTAGCATCTCCCCGTTCTTCAGCTCCATGAGACGACCGCGGGTATCCCAGTGGATATCGAGTCCGTGGGACCCGCGATCCTACTCACGGAGGTCCCGGCAGGGTCGCACACGCGCCGCAGGCGGCGCACACGTGAACACATGGAGGCAATTTCAAAGGGATGTACCTGTACGCCTATTTGCCCAGCCGTGCCATTCTGCTGACGTAAATGTACATGCAGGGCCGGACTGGCCTCCTGGTAGGCTGCCTGCCCTGGAGCCACTTTGCGGCTGCAGTGTTCCCCTCTCTCCTGCTCCTGTGATCACGGAGCTATCCAGGTCTGTGTTCTGCGGCCGCGCACCACGCTGTAACATGGTCCCGCCCCCCTAGACCGGCTCGTGTGATAGTATATAGAATCAGTGTTCCACCTATCACACAAGCCGGTCTAGGGGGGCGGGACCGCGCCACAGCGCGGTGCGCGGCCGCAGAACACAGACCCGGACAGCTCCGTGATCACAGGAGGAGGAGAGAAGCCTGTGAGTACTCAGTACAGCCCTAACTGTGTGCCTGGGTAGGGGGATCAGCAGGGGGGCGGCATATAGAGGAGATTAGCTTTCTATATTCCTTCATGCAGCCGCTGAATGCTTAGAGGAGGGAGAGGAGGAGAATCAAGCATTCAGCGGCTGCATGGAGGAATATAGAAAGCTAATTTCCTCTATATGCCGCCCCCCCGCTGATCCCCCCACCTATCCAAATTATTTTACTGCCCCCCCGTGCTCTCCTCCCCCACCAGACTCTCCAGCCCCCCTCCAGTTCTCCTTGTGCTCTCCTCCCCCACCAGACTCTCCAGCCCCCCTCCAGTTCTCCTTGTGCTCCCCCCAGTGCTCTCCTCCCCCACCACACTCTCCAGCCCCCCCCAGTTCTCTCAACCCATGTTCTTTCTGCCCCCCCCCTGCTCTCCCCATCCTTCTCTAGCCCCCACCCCAGTGCTCTCCACCCCTCCGTGCTCCCCACCCCTGTTCTTTCTGCCCCCGGTGCTCTCCAGCTCTCCCCATCAGTCTCCAGCCCCCATCCCAGTGCTCTTCAGCCCCCCGTGCTCCCCACCCCTGTTCTTTCTGCCCCTGGTGCTGTCCAGCCCCCCCACAGTGCTGTCCAGCCCCCCATGCTCCCCACCCCTGTTCTTTCTGCCCCCGGTGCTCTCCAGCTCTCCCCATCAGTCTCCAGCCCCCACCCCAGTGCTCTCCACCCCCCACAGTGCTCTTCACCCCCACATGCTCCCCACCCCTGTTCTCTCTGCCCCCGGTGCTCTCCAGCTCTCCCCATCAGTCTCCAGCCCCCACCCCAGTGCTCTCCACCCCCCACCGTGTATATATATATATATATATATATATATATATATATATATATATATAAGCACTATGTGATTTCATATCTGTCTTTTCTGTATATAATACACTCAAATGTGCTTTAAAATGTCTGGTTTTCACTTTTTCAGCATAAATGAGTGCACCCCAACAGATTTGTCAGAAAACCTTTACTTTCCTTATAGAATCAACATTTTCTATGGGACACTATACTGCAAAAAACTCCCATTGATTGCAACCAAGATTTATTAATTTGCACACACAAAAAAATATTTTTCCTAACGATTTCATCCAAGACCATGTTGCAAAAATGAATACACCCCAATGAAAGTCTTAGGAGCAAAGCTAATTTTTAGACAACAAAATCCTAATTAACAAGAATTCAACTACAGGTTAGTCTAATTATTCATCAAACAGGAGTCCAGCAGACAGTTGATTATAAAAAGGTGTTACTTAGCAAAGAAAGCCCCTTTCCATTTCATGCTGTCAGCAAATGCACCACATGGAAGAGAAATGTCACAAGGCCTGAGAAAGAAAATCGTTTCTTTACACAAGAAAGGTGAAGGCTACAAAAAGATCAGCAAAGCTTTACTTATCAGTCAGAATACTGTTGCAAAAGTGAAGATAGAACTCCAACCATCTAAAAGAGATGTCCAGGCCATCCACGGGAGTTAACACCTCGACAGGAGTGTCTTCTGATGAGAAGGGTTGAAGAAAATCACCATGCATGTTCACTAAAGAAGTAGAAAGCCAAACTGGGGTGATTGTTTCCCATGACACAATATAGCATACACTGCAGAGGAATGGCATGAATGAGTTTCGTCCACAAAGGAAGCCTCTCCTAAATCCCATGCATTAAAAAAACCTGCCTAGAATTTGCCAGGGCCCATGCTAAAAAAGAAGAAGACTACTGGGACTCTGTACTCTGGAGTGCTGAGTACAAAGAAAAATGCATGGTACCTACAGTGAAACATGGTGGTGGCAGTGTCCTTCTGTGGGGCTGCATGAGTGCTGCTGGTGTTGGGGAGCTGTATTTCATGGATGGTATCATGAATTCACAGATGTACTGCTCTATATTGAAAGAGAAGATGCTACTATCACTCCCCGTCCTTGGTCGTCATGCATTATTCCAACATGACAATGATCCAAAACACATCTACGGCCACTGTTGCATTCCTGAGAAAGAACAGGGTGAAAGTAATTCAGTGGCCAAGTATGTCTCCTGATCTGAACCCAATCGAACGCCTATGGGGAATTCTGAAGACGAGCATCACTCTCCATCCGGCATCCAGACTCTAAAAGAGGTCGTCCTTGAAGAATGGAAAAGATAAATGTTGCAATATTTGGTGCTGTCCTTACAAATCATGGATATCAGACAAAATACTAGATGTAGTAGTTTTTGTTGTGGGGTGTATTCATTTCTGCATCAACTAATTTGAGTAGAACTGAAGATTTTGTAATCTAATGCCGCGTACACACGAAGGGACTTTGTCCGCCGGACCTAGTCCAGCGGACAATCCGCCGGACTTTCCAGCTGGGCTTCAGCGGACTTGAAAGCGAAAGGACTTGACCACACACGATCACGCTGAAAAGCCCGGCGGTTCACGCGATGACGTACAGCACGTACGACGGGACTAGAAAAATACTTGCTACTGAGCATGCGTCCTTTTTGGTCCGCCGGACCATACTACAGACGGCCAAATTGTCCGCCGGACTGCCAAGTCCAGTGGATAATTTTAAAACAAAACTTAAAACCTAGTCCGCCGGACTTTTGGGAAAAAAAGTCAGTCGAAGGCCCACACACGAGGGGATTGTCCGGCGGACTCGAGTCCAGCGGACAATCCCGCGGGATAGTCCCTTCGTGTGTACGCGGCATAAGTTATAATATTAACCCTACTTTGATGTAATGAGCTAAACAAATGTTCTATAAAAACAGAAAATTTCCTTGCTATAATTTTCCTTTCATGATGGACTCCATGGCAGCATACATATGGGTTAACCCCGCCTCCTCTCCAATCCTATAGGACCCCACTCCCATGAATTCTTGCTCAGAGCCAGAGGCCACGTTCCATAATTAGCCTACTCGTGACACTGGGATGGAACTCCTGCAGCCATGGAGTCCATCAGGAAAGGAAAATTACGGTAAGTATTTGATAGGAAATTTTCAGTTTTCCTGACAGACTCCATGGCAGCATACGTATGGGAATTAACTAGGCATATCCCTCATGGGTGGGTATTTCTGAACAAAAGGCTTGAATTTGTACCGTCAATAGACCGGACTTCCAAACCCGCAAAAAAATAGAGGATAAAGAAGCAGTCTCTATACAATAATGAGCAACAAGGGTATTGACCACGGACCACAAGGCCGTCCTACAGAAACCATTGGGAACCACATGCTGCGAAGCCGCCCAAGATGTAGACCCACTCCTAAACAGTCGAGCGGTCACCATCTCCAAGGAGCCAAGCCCTCAGCTTTGTGAACCTGTCGGATTGGCCTGGACAAGCCATGCCACAATTTACCTAAATGAGGCGTGTTTCCCTTGTTCTTCCCAGCAAAAGAATGAACAAGCATACTGAAGGCCTGAAGGAATCTGTAGCTTGTAGATATAATTATATTGTACATGAGAAATTCCTGAAACCAAGGAAAAGCACTGCTGAGAGTCAAACTCAGGATCCCCTGTTACCAGACAGATGTTTTTAACCAGCCAAGCCATAGCGCTACCTTTCTCACGTCTAAGGACTTATGTAGAATTCTAAAAGTAAAATTTTCTTGGTTCCCGTGGAAGACTGATGTGCCTTTGGGATTTAAACCAAGCACAGCTAACAGCACTGCTCGGACTGAAAAAATGTTAGGAAAGGTTCACCATAACCAAAGCCTCAATTTCTGAGGCTCTTTATGCCGAGGTGATAGAAACAATAAAGGTGAACTTGACAGAGAGGTCCTTAACGGAGACAGAACTCGCACCAACTCCAGAGGCTCGAGAACAAGAGGGAGGTTCCCCCTGGGAAACCTCCGCTAGCTCCAAGGTCTGAGCCTAGTTGCTCCCTGGAAGAGTTGTTAAGAAGGACGCCTAGATCTGGACACTTCTGTGAAGGTCGATAAGGCTGACACTTTGAACTCTGAGGGAACTGACCGATAAGGTCAGAACTACATCCGACCGCAGGGGGCCCATAGTATTTTGAACTTTTGGTTTATTACATGACCGATCAGCAGCAGACATGTATTGTATGGCCGTTTGACAGATTCCCCCGTAAACTTTGTGCTCACCTTAGCATTCATGAGAGCGGAAATGACTCTGGAAGAACGGCCGAGGACCTCCAATCTCAAGACCCAGACCATATGGCACAACTGCGCTAGACCTGGATGTAGAATTGCAGCTTGTGACAGAAGGTCTGGCCTGAGGGTAAGAGGCACTTGGGTCAGGCAGCAGAACTGTGCTAGAAAGGGAGAACATAGCCTGTTTGGCCAATAAGGCAACACTGCCACTACTTCGACAACTTCTGTTCTGAGTCTTCATAGAACCTAAGGATGACTGGAACTGAAAGAAGCACACAGGCCTTGCTGCATTTCCAATGATTCGTCAGGGCATTTGACCTGAAGCCTTGGGGATACCAGCCCAACATATAATACCTCTCCAACTTCTTGTTGCACAGGGAGGCAAATGGGTCGACTTCTGGGCTGATCCCTAGGGACGAAATCCACCTGAAAACCTCCCCATGGAGAGACCATTCTTATTGTCCCATTGGACTCTGGAGAGAAAGTCTGTCAGAATATTCTCGTGTTCCGGAGACATAAGGGATGTTGGCTAGCTTCTTCTGAGCCCAAGACATACTTGGCTCCACCTCCTGTCATGGAAAACAGGCTGTGAGTCCCCCCTTGTCTCTTAAGTAGGGGACCTCCATAGTGTTGACTAGCCTAAGAGGACAGAGGCTTCCTGTTATATGGTTAAAGGCCTGTAGGGTGCAGGAGGCTCCCTATAGATTCAGACTGTTCGACATAATCTTTGTCGGTTATGTAGATGACCTGAAATCTGCTCCCTGGCTCCCACTGCTAAGGAAACCCCTTCCGGAACGGGGTGTATTCTCTAGAGCGTCCACTTATTCATCGGATCCATAAATACCATAGTGTTGATAATTCTAGACACTGAGAGGCACACCGGTGGGAAAAAGGACAGGGCCAGGAGTATTCTATTCCAGATCATCAGGAACCAAAGGCAAAGCAATGGTCCTCTAGATCGTATCAAATTGCGTCCCGAGGTACGCAAGAGACTAAATGGCTCCAGGTGTCTATTTTCCGTATTCAGCCACCCACATAAATTAAAAATTGAAAAAGACCTGAGCTCTGGGCTCCAGAACCTGCCCTCTGTCTTGGGACAGTCGGAGAAGGTCATCCAAAAAAACAATGCAAGTGCATGTTTAAAGTGAAGTTACCCTTTAAGGTAGACAGCAGAAAAAATTGTGGCTAGATCGGCCGGAGACCAAGGCTGATGGCAGATGTGCTAGGGGTCGAGGCATACAAATGCATAATCCGAAACTCAGGTCACATCAGGACCTGGATCTGAATCTGTAAACTCCCCTGTGCCTGACAGTGCCATCTGGGACACTCCCCTTGTTCAGATAAAGACTGTAATAACCAATAAGACTTTGAAAAAGCCTGCAAGGCAATGTTGAAAGCCCGAATGGTAGACCAATAGGCTGGAGATGGCTTGACCTACAGTGAACTGATGGAGCTTGTAGAAGTCAGAAAGTAAGCATCTTTAGGTCTATGGAAACGAGCCAGTCACCTGGCTGGACCCCCTATGATTCAGGAACAATCTCTCCCTCTTCTCCTTTCAACAAAAAGGGTCTTAGATGCGTGAGGTCTACCACCGACCTCTGCAGGCCACTCCTCTTCATGCTCCTATAGAGGGGCGAGTAGTAAAGGATCTTCTCTCTGCTTTGCCCCATTTATCCATAATGATATCCCTTAGCTCCACAAGGAGCGGGAAGTTAGACCACTCCCTTCTGAGGAGTTTGAAGAGCCTTGTTCTACCTGGGATACCGCCGGCTCCTCCCATCTCAGAGCATCCCTAATTTCCCAGATTAAGGCAAGACTGGGGCAAAATTGAAGCCCTTCCCCGAAGATTTCACCTCACTGTCTGAGGTTCTCATGGATGCAGAACCTGGCTGGGAGGGATCCTACTCATCCTGAGCGTTCCCAATGGGAGAGCAAACATGTGCGTGTGGCTTGTATCTCACTCTTTCAGGGACAGCACGCGTTTTAGAAGAGACTCCATCTGCTGGTTGCCAGTCTGTCTCTCTCTGAATGCCCGGGCATAACATGGCTCACATAGAGGCTTGCCCTCTGGGACATGGGTCCTGCATCTCCAGTAGGCTCCTTCAATGGAGCGGCTTTCATGGCGATGGGTGCGAGGCCTGGGGGAGGAATCAGAACTTCTCCCATGGTGTTGGGTCCTATACGGAGAGTCGACTATACTGCGGGCTTGCGAGGTCTCTGTCTTCACGTGCCATGTGCTAGTTATTAGACCAGGAAGGGCTTAATGAAACAAGACAGACAAAAAAGAAGGGAAAAGAAAAAAACTCCAGAAGCGCTAGGACAATCAGGAGTTAAAGAAGAACTACAGTCTGCTCACATAATCTATAATAAAAACATCTTTGCCATTCTGAAGCTTCCCTCCAACAACTTTGCATATTATTTTACACATACTGTGATGACTTGCCAAATATGCTGCAGAAATCTCCCTCCACTAAGTCTGGTTGCAACCATTTTAACTGTGGGCAGCTGAAAATGCTGCCTGTTCACTTTCTGGATTTACACAGACACACAGAGGCACACCCCCAGCTGTGCAGTTTTCATTGGCCCTAAATGACTCATCCCTGGCAAACTCTCACGAGAGTGAGAGAGTGCTGTGCATGATGTCATAAGCCTAGACTTTTTACCAGACAAGAAACAGGAAGTGGGCTGTATAAGGTATTTACTGGCAGAAAAAATATGTTTTACTATCCAAAGTTTAAACAACAAGGGCCGAAGATTTAATAGATGGAAACATGAAAAAATGACTGAAGTTCTGCTTTAAGCAGCCACACCAGCTTGTTGGGTAAGAGGTGACCACAAGGGGTGGTGATGTGTCCATAGAGAAGGGAGCACTACACAGATCCACCTAGCCATCCAGAGATAGGTGCACAGATAAGCTCCACTGCTACTCCTCCCCCCCCCTCTCTAAGGAGCCAGGATTATCTGGATGGAGAGACACGGGGGCTGAGGAAGCATCGCCAACTGTCCACAAGGGTTTTCCCCGTACAAGGGACTGACAGCACCCTGATGAAGTCATTGCTGCACCCCCAGCCACACCTGTGCCCACAGCCCTCGGCGGGCACCCGAGCGAGGCTCCCGCCCCTCTATGCATGCATGAAACAAAACCTCAGGTGGCCTCGCGCATGCGCAGCAGCGCTCGCGGCCACTGAGTCGAAAGCCAGGACACATATGCTTTCCAGCCACCATGAGAGGCCGCATACTAGCCCCCATGAGAGGCCGCATACTAGCCCCCATGAGAGGCCGCATACTAGCCCCAGGGATAAGAAAGGAAAAAAGGAAAAAAAGACAAACGCATAAACACATGGAGTCATGTGCCATGGAGGCGGGAAACACCCAATGATGGACACAAAGGTACTTCCTCAGACCATGCTGCAGATGATAATGTTTATGGTGTCCTCTGGGCATACACATGCCGCCTGCTGCAGACCAGGCCGCATGGCCAAGAAATGCCACTCGCCCACCCATGGCTGGGCCCTGGACACTCACAGGCACCACTTCTTCCTGCCCTTGCCCACCCATAGCTCATAGCTGGGGCTTATTGGACTCAACTAGGACGCCAATCCTGTTGCCACGCTTTGACAGATAAGATCATCCGCACACACAGGGTCCAAAGAGGAGGACAAAAAAGGAATGCTGGCTTTGAGCAAGAGTTTATAGGAGTGGAGTCCTATAGGATTGAAGAGGAGGTGGGGTTAACCCATACGTATGCTGCTATGGAGTCTGTCAGGAAACTCAGTTTTGTCAAAGTTTTGGTAATTGTGTTCATTGAGATATTGATTAAAATCTTACTTTTCAAAAGGGGTGTACTAATTTATGCTGAGCACTGTATAGGTTGTAATATAAACAATGTTTGATCACTTACCACCATTATTACTGTTTTCCAAAATATTAAATCTTAAAGTTAAATCCAGGTTACTATAAAAATAGAATCAGGGCAATATGTTATTAATTAGACCATTTACTCATTCTCTTTGCCATAAGCCTTATACCCATACACACGGTCGGATTTTCCGATGGAAAAAGTCTGATCGGATTATGTTGTCGGAAAATCAGAACGTATGTGGGCTCTAGCGGGCTTTTTCCATCGAGCAGGATCTCAAATTTTCCGACAATAAAATCAGATCAGACTTTTTCCGATCGTGTGTCGAGAATTCCGACGGACAAAGTGCCACGCATGCTCAGATCAAATTATGAGACCAAAGCTATTGGCTACTAGCCTCTACGTAGTTCCGTCGTACGCAACAAACGTCACCACGTTCGGAATGATTGGATTTTCCGTCAACTTTGTCTGACTGTGTGTATACAACACCAGTTTCGACAAGATCCGTCGGAAAAAATCAGACGGATTTTGTGGTCGGAATTTCTGACCGTGTGTACTGGGGCTTAGTTGTAGTTTCCTGGAAACACCATTGTACAGTACAGTTGTGCAGATAATATTGACATTTATGATTTAATTCATAATCCAGGCACAGCTTTACAAAACACATAAAGGCTTTAAATATTCACCTTTTAGCATTGGACCACTGCAATGTCTGGGGAACCTGCTGAACGGAAATAATACTACATCAAAAGTAAGCAGAATTTTGTTTCTTAGACCTTACCTGAAAATCTTCTACCATACTTCTATTTTTAGTTTTGAGTAGACTTCATTAAAACCTAACATCAGACAAAACTTTTTTTAGTTTAGTTAGAACTTCAGAGAGGTTTTCACTGCTGCCTGTGTCCCTGCTGGTTAGAGTTGACCTCATTTTCTGCCCTCTTGTCACTGATACAGGGACAGGGGAAATCTATCCAACAGAGGCATGAACAGCAAGGAAAATATATTTTATAAGATTGAAGAATGAATTTAACCTCTGTCAAGTTTTTATTTCTGTCTCTGCACCCAATGTAGAAATGTTGCCCTCACTAATCGCAGCAGGAAAAAATCTAAATTCTAAACTTTGCTAAATCTATCCACAATTAAACAAACATTTTGTCTGAAGTTGGGCTTTAATGCTTCATAGAATCCATCATTAGAGATCTCTCTACTGTATAAATATAAAGGATACAGTACTTATTAAATGGAGAACGCTAAGTGGTACACAATATTGTGCTCAAAGTTAAAAGCTCTTTACTGGTACCAGAGAAGGACAATGACACAAAAGTGCTAAAAAATTATTTATTACAAAAAGTTAAAATATATAAACATTATACTAATAAAAGCATAAGATCGGTGCTCATTCAAAATGGTGCAAACCACATAGTTACACTCCAACAGTATCTTTGCTATTATGTCAAGAGGTCAACACATTTCACAAACATTGCTTCCTCAGGACCTCAATATCTTGACCACAAAGAAAAGGCCTATCCAAAGGAAAAAAGCACAACAATGAATTCTGAACAGTAACATGCAACATAAATGACTTTGACAGGGCCATTCTAAAACATGAATATGCTTTGATCTAAACCATTCCATTGTAGCTCTGGCTGTACATTTAGGGTCATTGTCCTGCTGGAAGGTGAACCTCCGCCCCAGTCTCAAGTCTTTTGCAGACTCTAACAAGTTTTCTTCTAAGATTGCCCTGTATTTGGCTCCATCCATCTTCCCATCAACTCTGATCAGCTTCCCTGTCCCTGCTGAGAAAAAGGATCCCCACAACATGATGCTGTCCCCACCATCTTTCACGGTGGGGATGGTGTGTTCAGGTGATGTGCAGTGTTAGTTTTCGCCACACATAGCGTTTTGCTTTTAGGCCTAAAAGTTCAATTTTGGTCTCATCTGACCAGAGCACCTTCTTCCACTTACTGTGTCCCCATATGGCTTCTGCAAACAAGACTTCTTATGACTTTCTTTCGACAATGGCTTTCTTCTTGCCATTCCTCCATTAAGGCCACATTTGTGGAGTGCACGACTAATAGTTGTCCTGTGGACAGATTCTCCCACCTGAGCTGTGGATCCCTGCAGCTTTTACAGAGTTGAAATGGGCCTCTTGGCTGCTTCTCTGATTAATGCTCTCCTTGCCCGGCCTGTCAGTTTAGACGGACGGCCATGTCTTGGTAGCTTTGCAGTTGTACCATACTCTTTCCATTTTTGGATGATGGATTGAACAGTGCTCCATGAGATGTTCAAAGCATGGGATATTTTTTTATAACCTTACCCTGCTTTAAACTCTCCCACAACTTTATCGCTGACCTGTCTGGTGTGTTCCTTGGCCTTCATGATGCTGTTTGTTAACTAAGGTTCTCTAACAAACCTCTGAGGGCCTCACAGAACAGCTGTATTTATACTGAGATTAAATTACACACAGGTGGACTCTATTAACTAATTAGGTGACTTCTGAAGGCAATTGATTCCACTAGATTTTAATTAGGGGTATCAGAGTATAGGGGGCTGAGTACAAATGCCCATATTTATTTGTAAAAAAATTTAAAAAATATTTATCACTTTCTTTCCACTTCACAATTATGTGCCACTTTGTGTTGGTCTATCACATAAAAATCCAATAAAATCCATTTATGTTTTTTGGTTGTAACATGGCAAAATGTGGAAAATGTAAAGGGGTATGAATACTTTTTCAAGGCACTGTAGATACTACTGAGCTTTACATACCACCAGCTGAGAGAGTCTGCAGAAATGAAATGAGTTGGATGTATGGCAACACTAACAACCCTTATTTTTTGGTCTGTTTATTATATCATTGAAAGCATTTTTCTTAATGAGTGCAACAAAAATAAATTAATATAAACATGTTGGTTTGCCATAAATGTTGTGAGCTGGTACCTTCCTGTGCCCACAAAGACTGCACAGTTACGCTGGAGCAGCTTCAGCTAGAGTTAGTTAGAGAAAGAACGTTTTACCCTAGTTGCACGTTATGCTGAATTTTCAGTAAAAGTTGCTCAACTGCTTTGAGCCTGGTCTAGAGTTATTCAGGGGGTGCATGTTGGGTCTTGGGGTATTCCTAAAGAACCTGGGTCTGTAATAGTACTATGGGGTATGTGTAACACCATTACAAAAGGTGAACTTGCAAGGCAAGGAAGAGGAGGTAGTTGCCATGGGTAATCAAAAGGAAGAAGAGCTACAGCAACCAGTCCTCCAGTAGCAAGGGGGTTGGTGCCCTGACTCTCTCCCCAGCTGTCTGTCTCTTCTGGTCAAGGCCTAATAAGCATGCATAGGCCTGCTATGTGCTTGGCAGGACTTCTTTCTGTTACTGGAAGTAAGGTAACCGAGGTATGCTGGACTGGTGGAGTGGGCAAGGACTCTGCATGTCCCTCTGAATGCAAACATACATCAGTTTAAGTGTGTAGTTACTTTTGAGGGAAGATCTTATGGAGGAACAATGTACATTAATACTGCAGACAAGTGGCTCATCTCTCTCTCTTAATGATTGATTCTTTGCATGACCACAGCCTCTGCCTGGTCCCGGGCATTGGTGAGCATGCTTTCGGGTAAGGTGTCACCCCACGTGTATGGGCGCAGAAGACCCCAATCACAAATCCGTTAAATTTCTATTGTTATTCCTACACTTTCTTCTGGCCTATTGGAAGTTCTTCTAAAGTAAGTATAATGCTGAGAAAAAAAAATCCTGCGAAATATAGACATTTATATTATCAAACCCTTCAGACTGTCTCTATAAACAGCATGTGAAAAAAAAGCATTATGTTTTTTTCTCTGTTTTCTAAACTTTTCCTTCTCCAGAGTAAAAATAATTTCTGCAAGAAAACTGGTGCCAAGGATCTTTTTTGTCTGTATTTACTTTGAATTATTCTATTCTTTTAAATAAAATTACAATTGTGTTTGGTTTAATAAATATGCAAATTGCTGTCACACTGTGAAACAACAACTAAATTATATTTTATGAAAGCAACCACTGCGAGCTACATTTTGGCTGGGTTTTTTCTAAAACCTTCCACAAACACAGCAAACCAATTAAACAGAATGCTGCTATATTGCCATATCAAACAATATGCCCTAAATATTGTTACACGAGCCATGCTTGTCCTTCATATACTGTATGTGGTGCAGTGGTAAGTGTCTTCAAGCATCTTTATGGGGTATAGGTGCAACTGGGATATGACCCCAGAGACAAATTAGCAATGGAGGCTTCCTACAGAAAATGGTATCATGGAGGACTTAAGCCCCATACACACGGTCGGATTGTCCGACGGCAAATGTCCTATCGGACAATGTTGTCGGAAATTCCGACCGTGTGTAGGCTCCATCGGACATTTTCCATTGGATTTTCCGACCGTGTGTACGGGGCATTAGACTTAAGGGCCTGTTTGGATCAAAGTGTGTGAGTCAGTGCACTTGCATTAACTCGTGCTGATATGAGTTTTTGTTATGCACTGCTGTGCAGGTAGATGCTTTAGCCTACCGATATCCACTTGAAATTTTTAAATTTGGTGGGATTGCATCTATATAGATTTTTTCAGACTGAAAGGTCAATACTACACTTTTACAATAAATGTATATGAAAAGCTACTTGATAAAGAAATAAAGTACCCTTATCCTATAACTTGATAGAAAAATCGAAAATTGTGGAGGCAATGTGGACTTTCATGGTACATAGATTTACACAATAGGGTTACAAAAATATAGATTTATTATATAAAAACATACAATGTTAGAAACATAGACAAGTAGATACTAAACCCTGGATGCTACTTCATAGAGATCTCCGGGTACACGCTGCAGGCACGCGCCTCCTACAGCTTCTTAAAGGGCTGACGTACAGCTATGACGGCTCACCCAGGGGAGCCATTCTGCCACAGTGTAACTGCGGTGGCCGGTTGGGAACCGGTTAAAGCGGTAGAAAACTGCACCTGAACAAGAAAAAACCCTGCAAGACAATGGCATATGGTGCTAGTATGCATCGCAAGTTTAGGAGATTTTCACTGTACCTAAAGCCTTATTATAGGCTTACCTGTAGGTACAAGTAAAAAAAAAAGACTTTACTACCACTTTAATGCCTCTTGTATATGTGGGGGTATGGGCACCCTGGCCTGTCACATTTTCTTGTTACGGGGAGAACTGTGACAGCTTGGCGTTTATACAGGGCTTCTACTCCTCATTCCCAAGGGTAAATGGAAAGGCATGAGAGCAATTGGGAAGGTAAGTATTAGCACCTGCATGCACCTGTACTAAAGGGAACCTGTTTCTCTGCACTGTGTGGGGAAGGCACAAGTTTACTTTGATGTAGCAAGGAGCTGGCTAGAGTTGCTTGCATATTCAGGAGAAACTATGCAGTGCTGCCACAGTGAGACTGTTTTCTTCTAGTGCCCAGCACAGACTCTATGTCATCACATCCTGAAATCAAGGTGAATGTGAACTAAGAATAGAGCAAAACATCTTAGGACATGTAGTCCAAGGAGTGAAGTTCTATATTCAGTTGGACTGATATGGACTACAAATCATAGCCAGCTAGGGAAGTAGAACAGAATGCCGGGAGAGGATATAAAAAGCCTGTGTGGGGACAGGGTCCCTCGCTTGGGACCACAGCCTGGCTCTGCAAGCAGTGACTCGGTGTGAGACTGTGTTGTCGCCTGTGCAACAGTAGGTAAGTAGGCAACAGTAGGTAAGAGAATCATCGCGAGCTGGTTCAGGAGCATCCACTGCCAGACACTTCTGGTTGCTCAGTGGCAGCCTGGATGCCACTTTCATCACATCCATGCCAGATCCAGCTGAGCTATGGCGTGGTGCGACACGAGGTCTAGCGCCATCCCTTGAGCCAGGCTCAGCAAAGACCTGCTGCGGAGCCCTCATGCTATTCTTCAACACCAAAGGTCACTGGGACTGGTGAGCGGGCACTTGCCCATCTTCATATAACAAAGGACACTGCATGCAGACACCATTGTCTTGTTTCTCTGACTAAACTTATAGGAAAACCTTGCACTACAAGCACTCTTTACTGAGTGGTGACAGTGCTCACCCTGCTTGCCAAAACACCACAAGCATACTTTACATCACCCTGCTTTTCAGGACACTTCAAGCATATCATTAAAGAGCTAGCTGAAGACACAAGGCCTTCCTTTCCTCCTTTCCTTTGAGAGACTACATCATATTACCCCCCCCCCCCCCCTACAAGGAATAAAATCCATTGGTGCCATAAGGACGCATGCTTTTACCCAGGACACTACCTACTAAAAGGAGTGGGTCTAAAGACCTAAGGGTCATATCATTTGTATTGGACTAAATACAGGATTTATACGGTTCTTTGGGACTGTGGTGTCAGGGGACAGAAGGGAGTGGTTTGACATGAACCTGGTCATTCTCTTGCCCTCCGCCTGCCTGTATCCGCAGAGCTCAAATCCAAGAAGAGTTGTTGGTTCTATATAAGTGTTTATATTTTACTGCAATCAGTTATCATTTTTGACTGTTTCTGCTGTCAGAGTTGTTTGTTGTAGTAAATCCTTAGCAGGTGACAATTATATGTTACCGAATTTTGCTATTAATCCTTCAGTAAATAAGATTCAATTGCTTTACTTGATTGTGTGTATTTCTAAAGTATGTTTTGTCATCACAAGAATGTCGGAATCCTGAGTGTCAGTGGTGTTTGAGGACAAGGTCAGGGAGGGCAACCAGTGGGGTACAGATTCTTTAAATGGCCGTCATGGGGGTAGCGCACCATTAAGAAGATCAGTGTCCCAACCCATAATTGCCATTACTTAAAGCAGTGTTTCTGAACCTTTTTTCAATCAGGGCACCCTTTAAAAATATACACAATGTTGAGGCACCACATTTTAAAAATATAAAAAACGAAACTAATTGTTTTAGAAGAGCAGCATCCAGACTTGTGGGCCACTCAATATTAGAGGTGAGTTATTCTTCCACCTCTTCCACGTAGTACTGACTAGTATTCTAGTGTTTCTCTTCTCCTTTAATTTCTCTGACTCTTGCTGCTTATGTCACTCAAGTGCTGACAGGGAGGGGCAAACAATGATGGAGTGCAGGTGCCCAAAGTTCCTCTTATCAATCAATGACATCATTGGTTGTTAGGATGTCAGTAGCTGGCCTGCATGGTGTCCAAGGTTGTAATGCTGCACAATAAAAAGCTGTGGCTTTGAGAAACAAAAAGGCAGGTTTGCTCTACTTGTTGGCTTGTTAATAACTTTTGGGCAATTTGAGGCCATTTTTAGGCATTTTGCCAAGGCACCCCTACAGAACCCAGAAGGTACCCAAAGGTGCCACAGGACCCTGGATAAAAAAGGCTGATCTAAAGTATTGTCTACTTGTCTTACATTTAAAGAACTGCAAATATAACTTGAAAAAGATTGCTGTCATGGTGAAAGTGGCAAATTCATTTTTTTTACATGACATAATTATGTTCTATAATTTTCCATTTCCCAGATTCTACCTTACTTCACAGTTTTTTTGAATGGATAATTAATCTCTCTATACTGTACAACCTCCTTCCTTTCAGATAATGGCAAAGAAGGTGGATCAGCATAAATGACTGATTAGATAGATTTCATGTCTAGAATTTTACATAAGTTGGGTAACGGGTTAGTCATTTGGGCATCTTGGCCTTCATAATTGTATGTTACTATGGAGACCCAAGATACTGGGATTACAGGGTTTTGTAATCCAGTCAAATCCAACGTACAGAATAAGAACTGAGATGAAAATGACCTTTACTGTGTTGGTAAACTCTATCCTCTGTGCTGCTGTGCCCTTAAATTTCATGAAGTTGGAAATATACATTATTTTGTATGAGTTATTAGTGGTTAGAAGCTGTACATAAAGAACCAAAATCCTACCGTAGGGTAGCAGGGCATTCTAGGAGTTAGAAGACAGCTTAAAAGAAAGCAGAACATGCATCTGAGAAGCCCAGCAAACAGAGGGCTAGGAAGATTAAACAGCTGCAGCCGCAATAAGGGAGAACAGAGTCTGTCTTTGAAGATCTCTTACTGCCTTCAACTGAGTAACCATTTCATGTATATTTCTATGTTAAGTAGTTTCAATATCTCCGTTAGATGTTACCCCTCCTGGGTGATCTTTCTCACTTTTATCTTTTCCTCCATGTCCCTCGTGTATCTCTGCTTTACTTTGCTTTTCCCACAGTACAAACAGTGAAAGGATTCATTTTTTTAATTCATCTGACCAGTGCACGGTGCATAGTATAATTCATTCAATGTGTACTAACCCAACCTAATCATGATATTAGTCAGTTTTACTGGACTCTGCAGCTGGGCAGGAAATTTTAGCAAAGGATCTGTTTCATGTATGTGTACGGGTGCTGTAATGTACTAAGCTTCAATATAAGTAAACCACAGAAAATTTGCATTATTCTTAGCAATACATAAAGCTGAGTAGATAACTAAACAAAACCTGTGGAACAAGCTCTGACCCCCCCCCCCTTTTCTCTCTCTCTCTGTATATATACAATATATATATATATATATATATATATATATATATATATATATATATATATATACATACATACATACATACATATACAATATATATATATATATATATATATATATATACACACACACACACACTGAGCAAAATTATAAACACAACACTTTTGTGTTTGCCCCTATTTATCATGAGCTGCACTTAAAGATCTACAACTTTTTCTATGTACACCAAAAGCCTATTTCTCTCAAATACTGTTCACAAATCTGTCTAAATCTGTGTTAGTGAGCACTTCTCCTGTGCCAAGATAATCCATCCACCTCACAGGTGTGGCATATCAAGATGCTGATTAGACAGCATGATTATTGCACAGGGGTGCCTAAGGTGGCCACAATAAAAGGCCACTCTAAAATGTGCAGTTTTACTGTATTGGGGGATTACGGGGGGTCCAAAAACTAGTCAGTATCCGGTGTGACCACTATTTGCCTCACACAGTGCAGCACATCTCCATCGCATAGAGTTGATCAGGTTGTTGATTGTGGCCTGTGGAATGTTGGTCCACTCCTGTTCAATGGCTGTGCAAAGTTGCTAGATATTGGCAGGAACTGGAACATGCTGCCGTATACCCCAATCCAGAGCATCCCAAACATGCTCAATGGATGACATGTCTGGTGAGTATGCTGGCCATGCAAGAACTGGGATGTTTTCAGCTTCCAGGAATTGTGTACAGATCCTTGCAACATGGGGCCATGCATTATCATTCTACAACATGAGGTGATGGTCATGGATGAATGACACAACAATGGGCCTCAGGATCTCATCATGGTATCTCTGTGCATTCCAAATGCCATCAATAAAATACACCTGTGTTTGTTGTCCATAGCATACGCCTGCCTATACCATTACCCCACCGCCACCATGGGCCACTAGATCCACAACTTTGACATCAGCAAACTGCTCACCCACACAACACCATACATGCTATCTCCCATCTGCCCTGTACAGTGAAAACCGGGATTCATCAGTGAAGAGAACACCTCTCCAAAGTTCCAGATGCCATTGAATGTGAGCATTTGCCCACTCAATTCGGTTACGATGACAAACTGCAGTCAGGTCGAGAACCCGATGGGGACGACGAGCAGCCAGATGAGCTTCCCTGAGACGGTTTCGGACAGTTTGTGCAGAAATTCTTTGGTTATGCAAACCAATTGTTGCAACAGCTGTCCGGGCTGCTGGTCTCAGACGATCTTGGAGGTGAAGATTCTGGATGTGGAGGTCCTGGGCTGGTGTGGTTACACGTGGTCTGCGGTTGTGAGGCCAGTTGGATATACAGCCAAATTCTCCGAAACACCTTTGGAGACGGCTTATGGTAGAGAAATGAACATTCAATTGAAGGGCAACAGCTCTGGTGGACATTCCTGCAGTCAGCATGCCGATTGCATGCTCTCTCAAAACTTGCAACATCTGTGGCATTGTGCTGTGTGATAAAACTGCACATTTTACTGTAGAGTGGCCTTTTATTGTGGCCAGCCTAGGGCACACCTGTGCAATAATCAGCATCTTGATATGCCACACCTGTGAGGTGGATGGATTACCTTGGCAAAGGAGAAGTGCTCACTAACACAGATTTAGACAGATTTGTGAACAATATTTGAGAGAAATAGGCCTTTTGTGTACATAGAAAAAGTCATAGATCTTTGAGTTCAGCTCATGATAAATAGGGGCAAGCACAAAAGTGTTGCGTTTATAATTTTGACTAAACGCTGTAATTAAGGCAAAAGGCGGTTGAACAAAATACTAACACAAGGGGGTGATCCTTTTTCCAACTCAGTGATTCTGTTTTTTAATTTTAAATTTTTTCCCTGACTTGTTGGTGTTATATCTTTCGATTGGATGCTATACGTTATTTCCCGGAATGGACTGGGTTTTTAAATACCACTAAAGGAAAGCTCTATCTCTTCTCAAAACAATGATATATACTATATATATATAATTTGGGTACAGTATTGCATGACAGAGTAAATGTCAGTTAAAATATCACAGGATTGGAAACTGAAACATGACCTGGTAGTATAGGCAGGTACTCAAGTGGTTAAGGATATTTTAAGCCTTTGTTTATAGAAGAAATTATGTGCCATAGACATTTTGGGGGTTATTTACGAAAGGCAAATCCACTTTGCACTACAAGTGCAAACTACAAGTGCAAAGCGCACTTGAAATTGCACTTGGAAGTGCAGTCGCTGTAAATCTGAGGGGTAGATCTGAAATGAGGGGAAGCTCTGCTGATTTTATCATCCAATCATGTGTAAGCTAAAATGCTGTTTTTTATTTTCCTTGCACGTCCCCCTCAGATCTACAGTGACTGCACTTCCAAGTGCACTTTCAGTGCAACTTCAAGTGCACTTTGCACTTGTAGTGCAAAGTGGATTTGCCATTTGTAAATAACCCCCTTTGTGTTTATGCCAGTTCCACACTGCTGCACTGCAGATTGCCTGCAGTTTGGGGATATCCATGATTTTCACTTGTTTTACCCATGGTTTTACCCACGATCTCAAAGACTTTCAAATAATTCACGTATTTTTGCCAGGTGTTCTGAAAGTACACCAAAGATGCAGCAAGCAGGACTTTTGGTGCAATTTCAGGAACCTTGGCAAAACTACACAATCCAACTGAAAGTTTTTGGCGACAGTGGCTTAAACGCATAAAAATAGAGGATACAATCCTGCTGTGGTCAAACTTCCTTGCAATAGTGTGAAATGAATCTTAGTGTTTAACCGCTTAGTGACCGCCCCATGCACATATATTGCAGCAGGACGGACGCTCTGTGCCATATAACGTACCTAGTATGTGATATGACACTTCCGGGTCTGGGGCGTGGGGTGATTGGACACATTGGGAGCCAATCAGCGGGTCCGGCAGGCGCGATGTCCGCCGGAACCTGTTGATCATTCGGCTGTTCTGTGAGAGGGGAATGTACTGATCCTGTGTTCCTACTAAACAGGAACACCGATCTTTACATCCCTCCAGTCAAAGCACTTCCCCCACAGTTAGTAATCACTCCCGGGGAACACATTGAACCCTTTGAACGCCCCTGTTAACCTCTTCCCTGCCAGTGTCATTAGTGACAGTGCATATTTTTTAGCACTGATCACTGTATTGGTGTCACTGGTCCCCAAAAGGTGTCAAAAGTGTCAGTTAGGTGCCCAATTTTTTAGCCGCAATATTGCAGTCCCGTTATAAGTCGCTGATTGCTGCCATTACTAGCAAAAAAAAATTAAAAAAATATATATACCATAGTTTGTAGATGCTATAATTTTTGCACAAACCAATCTATGTACGCTTAATGTTTTTTTTTTTTTTGTTAAACCAAAAATATGTAGCATAATACATATTGGTCTAAATTTATGAAGAAATTCGATTTTAAATTTTTTTATTTTGGGTATGTTTTATAGCAGAAAGTAAAAAAATATATTTTTTTTTTTGTAAAAAAAAAAAAAAAAACGCAGAGGTGATCAAATACCACCAAAGGAAGCTCTATTTGTGGGGAAAATAAGGACATCAATTTTATTTGGGTACAACGTTGAACGACTGCGCAATTGTTAGTTAAAATAATCGCAAAAAATGTCCTGGTCATGAAGGGGGGTAAACCTTCTACAAGTGAAGTGGTTAAATTTTAAATGATGGAAAAAAAATGCCAAAATGCATTTATTCAAGTCCTGTTAAGAATCCCACTCATGAAATTAACAATGATTTTTCAATGGATTGCTGTGCAGTGATAATGATGAACAACTGGAGAACTAGTTCTAATTTCCCTGGCCCTATCTATCCACTGATCTATTTGTCCATCCATCTGGCAATCCATACATGAATAAATGGTATACTTGGCAATAAAGTATAAATAAGACATATACCGACAGAAGCAAATTGTTTTATGGCTATAAAAGGCTGGACATAAGCACTGTGCCTAGCAGTGTTTGATAGTAACTATAGTTTCTCTGTTTTGTCTGTAATTAGCATTTGCTTGGATAGCACTACACTCAGTTAAATCTCAAGGCCGCTAAAACTTGGGAGTCGACACATCTTTAATCATTAGCACTGCCATCCCTGTAGTTAAAATAGGAACAGTTTAGTAAATACCTCCACAATAATTTACTTTGAAAGTAATGGATGGTGAGGGAATTGAAGCAGTAACAGATGAAATCCTAGGGTATGTAATTATAATTTATGGGAATTGCCACATAATATTTTTTGACCATAAATAACTGAAGACGTGTTTTATGGGCGAGTTATGTGAACGCAGCTTAATAGACACTGTAATATACAGCTCTTTGTTGTTCTGGTACGTGATTTTGTACTGTACAATGTGTTTCTGCAAAGCTTTGCATAAAATACTTTTATTCTATTTACATTAATGCATAGCCTGTAGTCATTTTTACATTTTGAAGGCCCATTTTTTTCTGCATTCTGTATGGGGACATGGCTGGAGAGAGAATGGTACAACAAGGCAATAAGTACAAAGGCTGTACAGTCCCATAATGGTATACACTGGAAATGACATATCCTGACAGACTCCATGGCAGTCTACATGTGTGTTAACCCCGACTCCTCTTCAATGCTATAGGACCCCATTCCCATAAATTTGAGCTCACAGCCAGAGACTGCGTTCCTTTTCTGTCCTCCTCATTGGACCTACAAGCAATGCACTTACATTTACGGATTTCCAATCAATCGAGTTAGGTGTTGAGCATACATTTCTAAGCGATGTCAAGATAGCCCAGGGGCCAGCCATGGGCGTGTGCGTGGCTCCAGGCCTCTGTGTCCAGTAGTGGGGACAGCCTATGTATGCCCAGGAGTGAAGGATCGGCTGGCAAGGTCTGAAGCTTTCCTCCATGGCAGCAGTTTGTGTATATATGTCCTTGTCTCCCCCTCATGCCGTTGTCTGCCCTATTTCTTCCCTTGGTTTCTCTTTGGCACTTGGAACGCTTCTGCGTTCCAGGATGCGGCTCCCAATTCTGGGTCGCCGCTCTGGCGTGCTTACGTGCATGTGCGATCCTTGGACGAAACCAAGGCTTGGTTTTGCGCATGCGTGGTGTGGCCAGGGACCCGGCTGCCACGCACATGCTCTTTGGCAGGTCACCACAGGCGGTGACGTCACTACGGCGGTGATTTTAAAGTCCCTGTGAGCCCCTGTCACATTGAGGATTCCTGTGGGCAGTTTGCGGCAGCTCCTTCAGGCACTAGGCTCTCAGGTTAAGGTAAGCTCCAGCCCAGGGCCATGGTGCAGGAGTGGGCAGTTCTTAAAGGGGAAGCTCTCTCTCTCTCTCTCTCCCTCTCTCTCTCTCTCTCTCTCTCTGTGCTGCCACTTGTATTTCTTTCTCCTAGGACATGTGGGTGTTCCTACAAGGCTGCAAGATCGTCACCTATTCGTCCGCCAAGGTGCCATGGACAGGTCACTGCCTCCGTGCGGCCAGCCCTCGTGATCTAGGTACATGTGAGGGGGGGCCAGGTCCACGGTTGGACGGACATATCCCCTATTATCATGCTTTTTACCCTTCTCTACTTTAAAGTGAATCACTCATGTGCCACAACCGTAAAATTCATTGGAAAAGAAAAAGAAACCCTCTAGGTCGGACTTTGGAAGCAGATTGGAACAACAGTATATTATCTTAAAAAATAGGATTTTATTAAACATAGATACATAAGAAAAAACAGTATAAAATTATAAAAAGGTATCATCCATTGACGGCCACCAATGGCCAGAAGAGACGGACGTTACATATACCCAAAGAAAGGAATGATGTTTCAACAGTATGGCATCGGAAACATTGGTGAACCCCTGTGCGTCAACGCCTTTCGCTGGATCGCTTCCTCAGGACACACTTTGGGGGGGTCAAGAACAGGTCTCACTGATCCGGGCATACGCCACTGTCTAAATAGGACTTTCCCTGGATGGGCGTCATAACACCAGAATAAACAAGGCCAGGGCTTCAAATCTGAAATATATACCAAAAGGTGGTTCAACCTCTAGGGGCAAAATTAAAGCTTGTATGGTACCCTTATCATCAGACAAAAATATTCGCTATATTGCAGTCATTCACGTCGAATAATGAGTATAGCCCTTCAAGAACTTTACAGTTGCATGAAGGTTATCTACTTCACAGCTATAATCGCATAAATCCACACAGGGCAGCAACTGTAATATGTGCTTATGTATTTTCCCCTGAAAGCTGTGACTGCATAAATCCACGTGGGGGGATGGAAATAGGTCAACACCTATAATGTGTGCCTGTATATCTTTCCCGAAAGTTCCAGGATAGTACCTATGGTTGTGCCCTTGGCTCACTGATCAAGCATCTAAGCAGGCCTGATGTAGGATCCCCTTTGAAGGGCCCTCATTGTTTGGCAACAGGCTGGATAGCGCCATAGCCCGGGCCACAGGTGGGAAGTCTGGCTTTTTGCACCAGGATAGGTGTATGCTCAGCCAGAAGAGGCCCCAGCGGAGAAGACGCAGTATGGATCGTTCAACAGAAGCACGCTCTTACAGGCCTGGCCTGGATTTTAGAAGGAATTGGTATAAAGGCCAGACATCCTTCCAAAAGCCTGCTAAAAGCCAGGCGTCCATCGGAGGTGAGCTGGCTAAGTGGTTTTGAGATTGGGCCCGCCCAGGCGGGTCGGGTGGGGGCGCGTCTGCTTCTAATTTGGCGCGTCTGGGTGGCCCCAATCTTGGACTACTGGACCATCAAGACCACCTCTACAGGCCACACATGGTCCTTCACCAGTACTACTCCCTCCAGATTTATTTCTACCCTGCTACCACAGTCAGAAGAAAAGAAGCAGGTGTTACTGTCCTATGTGGATTCGCTGATAGCACAGGGAGCCGTGGTAGCTGTCCCAAAAGACAAAGAGTTCCAGGGGGTATACTCTCCTCTCTTCTTAGTGCAAAAGAAAAACGGTTCATGGCGCCCCATGGTAGACCTAACTTACCTAAACAAGTTTATAAAATATGAAAGATTCAAAATAGAGACTCTGTCTTCCATCCAGCAAGCCATGCAGCCAGGCGATTGGCTAATCTCAATCGACTTAAAAGATGCCCGTTTCCCCATGCCTGTGGCAGAAGTATTCCGCAAATACCTCCAGCTCAGGGAACAGTTTACCTGCCTCCCTTTCAGGCTGACAACATCATCTTGAGTCTTTTTGAAAGTTCTTCTGGCTGTGGTGGTCCTCATCAGAACAAAAGGGATATAGTTGTACCACTATCTTGATGACCTCCTGCTTCTATCCCAAGACAAGGATCAGCTGCTGATCCACAGGGAGCAGGTTATCACCACACTGCTCGAATTCGGTATGCTCCTAAACCTGGAGAAAAGCCACCTGGAACCAGTTCAGCGCCTGATATACTTAGGGGCCCAGTTTGACACGGTGGAAAGTACCATCTCTCTCCCAGTGGAGAAGATCACAGTCATTTTAGAGAGAATATCACAGGCTTTGAGCTCCTCATGCCTGAGGACCTCACAGTGCCTAAAAATTATTGGCACAATGGTCTCTACGACCCCCATGGTCAAATGGTTTCTGTGGAGGTTACGCCCTTTCCAGACAGAGTTTCTCCAGCAATGAAACTCAGGGGACAGCAATCAATCCATTCACATAATATCAGTGATGAGGAACATAGACAAAGAAAAAAGCGACGCCTTCTAAGCGTAGCAAATCAGTCGTTTTAATAAGTCTGGTGTATGGTAAAAACAGATGCACTCACAAACAGACGATGGAGAAAGGCATGGTCATAGAAGTCATCCGCACTTGTCCAGAAGGAGCAGACTATAGCCCGGTGTGAGCCGTGAAACCGTCCCTGGTAATGACTGCAGTGGTGGAGCCCAGCGCTATCGATATCCAGGGAAAAGGATCTGCAGACACCGGAACGTAGTGCTGTGATGTTGTTACTTCCGGGTGCAAGGTCAGCGGGAGGGTGCGCACGTTCGAAGCATGCGTGCTTCTTCCTCAGGTTCTAGACTAGGCTAGGACGTTTTCACTTAGGGGTGTACTCACTTTTGTTGCCAGCGGTTTAGAAATGAATGGCTGTGTATTGAGTTATTTTAAGGGGACAGAAAATTTACACTGTTATACAAGCTGTACACTCACTACTTTACATTGTAGCAAAGTGGAATTTCTTTGGTGTTGTCACATGAAAAGATTATATAAAATATTTACAAAAATGGGAGGGGTGTACTCAGTTTTGTGAGATACTGTAACGGAACCAGAACTTGCAGCAGACTATTGTACAACAATCTTGTGAAGCCTGGCAAGTCTAACAATAGATTAGCAAGGCATTTTCAAACTTGCAGCTCAATTGCTTGCTATCTGGGTGTTGGTCGTGTCAGAAATCCACTATATCATCTAATTTAACTTGTGAGTTACTACTTGCTTTTATTAAATATATGATTTATACTGCACTAAGTCTGGCGCCCCTCTGTTCCCATTTCTACACAGAGCCCATCGCTTCACGCTAAGGGAGCTGCCTCCAGGTGCTAATCATACAAGATCTCGGATCATTTATGGACATTATATTTTAAACAAATGTTTTAATATTATGTGTGCTTATTCATACACACACACATTTTATGTATACCTATATTCCAGTTGCTATATAATTTTATGTTATCACTATATCTAGCGCCGCTGTTCACCCCTGTTTTTACAGAAATCCACTATACTCCTAGGTTCCTGTGCACTGAACTGAAATCTCAGACAATCTTAGTCAATGTTATTAGCCATTCCAGTTCTCTTCGTGGTTCACCCCCTCCTCTACTTGTGTAATATAGATAAGGCCCGTTCACATCTGGGCTTAGAAAAAACATGGGCATCAATGCCCGTTTCTGTCTGCGTTTCTGAAAATGTGCAAAAAATGCGTGACGCACTTGCAGTGCCATTATTTCTTAATAGCAACCTAAGTAGTCACGCAACGCATCTTGGCACACATTTTCTGAGCAAAAACGCTTGGCTCAGTGCCAAAATATAGTACATTAGCTTCTTTGGTGCATTTTTGGAGCGGAGGGAAGCCCATTCTATTGAATGGTGCAGATCCAAAAATGTGCAAAAAACATGACACAGGAGCATCGCTTAGATGTGAATGGGGCCTAAGTGGAGGGCAAGGTATCTGTGGTCCAACTTAGGACTAGCGTGATAATTCTGCTCCTTCATAGATACAGTACAGCAACTGATCATTGTAACACTAGAACAGAAAGTGTGTTAATGGTAGGATTGCCAGGTGCAAATAAAAGATAAAAACAACCACATCTAAAGGTCTGGTAAGCTGCAATATATTTGATTTTTTGTTAGCAGGTAATAGCTAGTTCTTCCTTGATAGTACAGAGGCTGCCCACCATAAGCACCTGTCAATGCACTCCAGCTCCAATAACTCAGTCTAGGGGATGTCTTTTATAAATGTATTGCTTGCAGAGCTTTAAACAGGAGAGAGGTTAAGGCATGGGATACCCCACAACACTGCTCAGTAAACAGGAGGACACTCTTCTCTTGGCTCACACTCTGTCGGGTTGTTTTCTTCTTTTTTTTTTCTGTAAACAAGTTTAGCAAACTGGGAAAGGGCAGAGGATCCCCTCTGCAGATTTGAAGTATTCCACTTTCCATGGCCTGTCACTTGTTAGAAACACAGGTTGCCACCTAACTTAGGCAACAGTTTAGGTCCAATCCTTGTGAAATTGAGACATGCAGCCAAGTGTAACATTTATGCCCCGTACACACGGTTAGATTTTACGATGGAAAATGTTCGATGGGAGCTTTTTGTCGGAAATTCCGACCATGTGTAGGCTCCATCAGACATTTTCCATCGGATTTTCCGTCACACAAAATTTGAGATCTGGTTCTCAAATTTTCCGACAACAAAATCCGATCGTGTGTACACAATTCCGACGCACAAAGTTCCACGCATGCTTGGAATCAAGCAGAAGAGCCACACTGGCTATTGAACTTAATTTTTCTCGGCTCGTCGTACGTGTTGTATGTCACCGCGTTCTTGACGTTCACAATTTCCGACCAACTTTGTGTGACCGTGTATATGCAAGACAAGTTTGAGACAACATCCAATGGAAAAAATCCATGGATTTTGTTGTCGGAATGTCCGATCAATGTCCGATCGTGTGTAGGGGCATAACTCTGTCAAGACACAAAAGAAGGACAGTACTTCATCTGTAGAATATAGGATCAGGGACATTCTCTAGCCCCCCCCCCTCTCTAGCAGTTCTGCCTCGGCCCCCTACTTTGGTGATCCTGGATCTGTAGCCCCATCACTTGGCACCCCTGTGGGCTCTTCCATAGAATTGGTCACCAGTTCATCAAACACACAGGAAGCAGGCAGGGTGGCAGACACTGGCTCCTTTGGAATGCAAGCAGAGGATAGAACAGCAGGCACCGGCTCCTCTGGTATAACAGTAATGCCCCGGTCGGAAATTCCGACAGAAAATGTCCGATTGGACCATGTTGTCGGAAAATCCGCCCGTGTGTGGGCTCCATCTGACTTTTTCCGTCGAAAAAATTTGAGATCCTGCTCTCAAATTTTCAGACAACAAAATCCGATCAGACTTTTTCCGATCGTGTGTAGAGAATTCCGACGGACAAAGTGCCATGCATGCTCAGATCAAATTACGAGACCAAAGCTATTGGCTACTAGCCTCTACGTAGTTCCGTCATACGCAACGAACGTCACCACGTTCAGAATGATCGGATTTTCCGACAACTTTGTCCGACCATGTGTATGCAACACCAGTGTCGGACAAAATCCGTCTGAAAAAATCTGACGGATTTTGTGGTCGGAATTTCCGACCGTGTGTATGGGGGCTTACATATACAGTTCCCACAACACAGTGCAGTGTGCTTGAGTCTGGCTTCCTGATGGCTCTCCTCTTTCTCCTTCCAAAGACATACCCAGATACCTCCAGTCCCGGCCCTGGGGTCACAGTGGCATAGAAGCAGGGAGGAGCAAGGAGGTATGTGAGACCTCATACCTCTTTGCAGTGATGCAGCTGAACTCCAGCACTTCCGCACAAAGTCTCGAACTCCAGTCTAGCCACAATGAGCTGGGTAGCAGGTTACTTAGCAGCAAACCTAGCAGAGGTTCTCTGTGTCCGCTAAAGCAGCGTTAGTATGCCATATTACTCAGTCTCTTGGGTGAGCTAAGCCCCCTCTTCTCCAGCCGCTCTAGTGCCAAAACTTCTCCCCCCAGGCCGGACTCCTCTTGTGGCACCAATTAACTCCTTGTGTACCAGCAGAAAATGCACACATGCTGGCAACCACGTAACTTGCAAACATAGTTTCTATCCACAGAAAGGGAATAAATTACATGTTGTAGCAACTCTCTCCATCGTGCGCTGTTAACCCTAAGTTGCCCAGCTGGAAATGCACACTCACTGACAGCCACTTCTCCTGCAGAACAGAAGTCTCCCACAGCTGACAAGTACTATATCAACCCTCTCTTGTACGTACAGACAGTCCATATAAACACCCCGACTTCTCAATCTTCTCTTGGTTGCTATTGGTGATGGTAGAATACACTTCAGGGATTTGCAAGGATTAGTATCTACATGTAGCGCTAACCCTGCAGGGGCCGACTGGTAATAGCTAGTTCTTCCCTAATAGAACACAGGCTGCCCACCACCACAAGCACCAGCCCATGCACTTTAGCTCCAATAGCTTAGCCTAGGGGATGTCGTTTTTAAATGCAGAACTTTAATCAGGAGAGAGGTTAGGGCAAGGGATACCCCCAAAAAACTGCACAGTAAACAGTAGGCCACTCTTCTCTAGGATCACACTTCAGGATTCTGCTGAGGACAGGGGAATGGCCAGTGCTCTGAGACTTTGGGGGCTTCAGTCCAAGCTACCTCTGGCACTTACATCCCAAAAGCACACACAGTGACCAGGAATCAGTTCAGAATCATTACTCAAAAGTCTTCAGGACAGCTGCACACTTTCCAGCTTCCTCTGGACACAGTCCAGTGAGAGAGACATTTCCAGACCCAATCCCTTAAGTCTCACAACCAGCTCCTCAAAAATATTGCTTCAGGTTCTCAGCTCTGCCTCGGTTGAGGCCTCAAAAACAGTACACGATCTGCAGGCTACCTCAGAGGGTCAGCAGCCCCCCTAGAGCTTGGAACCCTTGTGGGGTGAGAAAACACTCTCCAGGGCTTCAGACTATATATCACCTCTCTAGCTACCTTTTGGACACTCCTCTCCATGGATTGGTCAGGCCAGGATAACTATTCAGGTTGATCATTTGAATCTCCCTCTTTGTGTTCTGGAAGCTTCTTCCAGAGGCAGGGGAAAGCAATCAAACCCCCAGCATGTGAAACCCTGAACAGACCAAAACTACCCACTACAGAAGGAGCCAACAACTAAATTACTATACTACACATACATTTTAACTTGGAGTGTCTTGTTATATGTCTGTGTACTCTATAGGATCCTAGATTTGGCAGATATCCTTGACAATTTATGCACAATAATGCCGATGCAATGCTGATGGTTGATAATGACATCAAAACTGAACATGGTCAGAAAATGTTTGTTTTTAGCGCATTTTCCTTTGTATCTTCTGGTTTACAAACAGTCTGTGTGCCCTTCACTTTTCCAGGCTAGACTTTCTCCTGTTGGAAGTGTCCTATACAAATGGGAGCATTAATAAAAGCTTCCTGGAACCCATCTGCAGGGAGGGATACATACCTTCATCTCTAATGCACATCTCATTTGTGTTTGAAAGAATAATCCTGGACAGACAGCTCTCCCTCCCGGTATCTCTTCAAAGGAGCATTTGTGGATTCCCAAACATGACACTTTTACAGAAGAAGAGATTAGGGATTTGTATTCATAATGAGACAGTCACTTGTGTGATGTGCAGTCCAATATCATTTTCCACAATGCACAGAAAGGACAGCTCAGAATACATCATACTGCAATCTGCCTGCGAACAAACAAAATTAAATCCAGCAAAGCCTTTCTATTGTACAAAAGGACTTCACTAACATCAGATATTACATATTATTAAAGGCAACTTGCTATGAGGGAAACGCATACACTGCCGTAATTGATAATTGACTGAAATTGCTATTTGATAGCTGACTAACTTTTCTTGACCAAAGATTTTTGCTGGTATGAAGGCTTTTTTTTTTTTTGCAGAGGAGACAGATTCAGGGGACATTAATAAAGCACTACAAGCAGTGCTATACCTCTTTAAAATAACCTGCACCAGATTCCAGTTTTGGTAACTTTACCAGCACATGTGGCTAATTCAGTTAGGTGTTTTACAAAGTGGCACTACTAATGCACCAAATTCAAACATAATCCTTTTACATAATGAAACTGGAGGTAATGAAGACCAACTCGTACATGGTGTACAGAGACAGGCAGAGTGCCTGTCACTGTATGCAATGTAGCTACTCTCTCCATGTCTCTAGTTTTAATGATGCTGTTAGCTTCACAGCCCACAGCCTCCTAGCAACCAGGGAAGCTGCAGTGAGCAGAGCCTGATGGGGATGTTGAGACACTAGTCCTCCATCGGATATGCTCTTGACTTATAGTTGACACTTGACAGCAGGCAATGGGCCGATTCTTTAGCCACTAGCAGGTTGCCTATTGGTTAAGGACCTGCCCACTGCATACTCTTAATCACAAGGGGAGTGGACCTGGTGGGAAATTAGTGTCTGTAAACCCCCATCGGGTTCTGCCCCCTCAGGTACAAAACTCCCATCTGCTGCACTGTCTGATAGGTGTCTAAATATGCAAGTTCTAATAGCAGTGCTGCATAATAATGTCTCTTGCTGATCCTCTTATCACTATATATGCTGTCAGTTCTAATGAAATGAAGAGAACCACCTGCCATTATCCTGCTGGCCAGAGATGATGTGATCTGGACTGCCTAGACTTTATGTCACAAGGGAGCTCAGAAATAGCAGCATTTTATTCATGCCGGTAAAGAAGGTAAAATAAAAATGTAATTTGGCAATGCCTCTATGTGTCCTTCTATCTAAAGAAGAATTCCAGCATGTAACCCAGAAGCTAGTTGAGATTGCTGTAGTTTTGTAGTTACTGTAGTTATGTAGGCACTGCATCTGGGGGAATTGGCCAGGTATGGTTTATGTATAGTTACAGTATATTTGTCCAAGCTGGACCATGCAATTATGTATATAAAGATATCCATAGCTGGAATTCATCTTTACTTGTTACAGTGCTGGGTGCTCGAGAGGTCAATTACTAATTAGGATCACTTTTATGGCAGGTAGTGGAGCAGTTACCAAGCTTTATCATACTTAGACCAGTTTTTTTCTTTACTACTGTACTGTGGCTGAATGGGGCAGAGGGGAAGTTAAAACACATTTCTTCTTTTGCAGTTAAATTTGAGAAAATCCCACTATATGTTTGTTATGTGTTCAAAATCACACAGGATGCCTAAAAAGTTTTTTTAAATATATTTCTTACCTGAAATTTTCTCAGGAGGAGGTGTCATGGCTGACTGCAAGTTTTTTTGAACACTGTTTGAGTGAACCTGTCTGAAATAAATCCTCATTAACATACAATGCAAGAAGCACATCCTCTACACCTTCAAGCCTTTATTAGGAGAGTCAGTGTTCACATGTAATCCTATTACACAGCGGCTGAACATTGGGCGACATCAGCCTGTTCAATAGAAACTGTGCGACATTCGGCCTGGGTGAATTCCCACCCAAAAAGGCCTGCTGACTGGCGCCAATAGCCAATGGCTGGAAGTGCTGACCAGAGTGTTTTGGTGGGGGTTTGGCAGTCACCTGTCAGAACACAATAACACAGCAGAGGAGATCGCTGTCAGTTTTTTCTTTCAGCCTGCTGGGTTGAATGAAAAAAAAACTTTTAGGAGCATGCGCGGACGCCAGAGCGAGCGGTAATGCTAGCCTGAGCTCCGCTCCGAGGGGAGAAAGGACCGGAGGACTACGGGTCCCAGCGATCCCGCGAGCGGCAAAAAATAACAGATAAAGCCACACAGAGGACCCCAGGTGACATTACAATGGTCCTGAGGGGCCAAAAAACAAAATATAAAGCTACCTTAGCCAAAACGGCGCCGGCCAGACAGGCTGTTAAAATGGCGGCGGCAGCTGCCTCACAGGATACCACACAGCGCTATGGGAAAGCGCCCCCTCAGTCCACTATTGATACAGCAGAGTCAGAATCAGATGCTGAGGTTTCTCAGCAAGAATTAAATAATGACATGTTTAAAAAGTTTGAGAATATGTTACAAAAAGCATTAAAAAAGACTTCTGACAGAATTACCGAGAAATTGACAAAAGAAATTAGAGAGCTGGGCCAGAGAACTGCCGACCTGGAAATTAGAGTTGATAACCTAGGCAGCCATGTTCAGCAAAACACCTCAGAGATTGAAAATTTAAAGGAAGAAAATCTTATGTTACAGACACGTTTAGAGGACCAGGAAAATAGGGACAGACGGTCGAACCTAAGAATCAGAGGGATTCCTGAGACTGTCCTAGACCTCCAAGCCACCATAATAGCTTTATTTCAAGAACTACAACCCGGCATACCAGTGGAAAGACTGGAACTTGACAGAGTGCATAGAGCTTTAGCTCCACGCAAAACAAATGGTCCCCCCAGGGACATAATTGCTAAATTTCATTACTACAGAACCAAAGAGCAATTATTAGCGGCTGCTAGAGATAGAGATTCCCTACAATTTCAGGGCTATACATATCAACTTTTTGCTGACATTTCTCCCCTCACTGTTGCTAAACGGCGGGCACTTAAACCCCAACTACAGATTCTGCAACAACATAATATTGCATATCATTGGGGATTCCCCTTTTCCTTACGATTTACACATCTTGAAACGAAATTCGTCTGCAGATCTCCAGACGATTTGCGATCTGCCCTGATTGAACTGGGTATAGCCGATAGCTCCTTATCTAAGGATTACCCCCGCAGACGCTCTACTTCAAATATTCCCCAGCAAACTACTGTGACAAACTCTTCAGGAACCTCTCCACCCTCAGGTCACCATATTAACAAACGTGGACGGTTTGAAAATTCGGCCCCCTCTAAGGAGGACTCAATGGACTGATTCACATACTTAAATGCCCAGCCTACACCTATTACCAGCAAGGACTGCTGGTTGGAAGTAACTTTTACTTCATTTATATGCCACCATCGGTTTATTCAGTAGTTGAATTGGACCCATTTGTTTTCCACTTTTTGCTTATTAACTTCTGGGGTCTATACCAATACTAATTTACAGAGACTTCTGTTTCTCCCCTCTTTTTCTCCTTTCTTCATATACTCATAGTTGTAAATCATTCAATGTAATTACTTGCATATGAATAATCTCCTTTTTTCCATTCAGGTTTTAGCTCACGCTGAACTATTCGTGAAATTATTTTACCCTCGTGGTCCTCCGGTGCTCCTCTCCTCTCTGGAATTTCCTGCTGCCCCATGTACCATCCTCAGATACCCGCAGCGATTATGCGGGTCCCTGTGGATGACAATGGAACCTCTCGGAGCTGTTTGAGTAAGCTCCGTAGACGTTCCCATACCCTGACTTACTATCCATCTCCTTTAACACCCAACTACTATAATAGGGTTGATCGATTTATTTTTGCTTCTTTATATGTTATCCTTTTCCTTTTTAGTTTCTTTACTCTCTCCTCTCTTCAGGTGGTGAATACGAATTTAGAAGTAAGTGGTACTTTTTATGTTATACTACTAAATGTCGCACAGTCATGGCTCCTATAAATGTATTATCTTTAAATGTACAAGGATTCAACATTCCACACAAAAGATCAAAAGCCATGCGCACTTTTCATGCTAAAAAAGCCCATATTATTTGTTTGCAGGAAACCCACTTCAAAGAAAATGCTCATCCCAAATTCCTCTCGTCATCATATCCACAATTTTATGTAGCCTCTGCTCCAGTTAAACAAAGAGGAACTCTCATAGGCTTT
Source organism: Lithobates sylvaticus (assembly GCA_028564925.1). Classification (NCBI taxonomy): domain Eukaryota; kingdom Metazoa; phylum Chordata; class Amphibia; order Anura; family Ranidae; genus Lithobates; species Lithobates sylvaticus. Next base: position 101,366,466 of record CM053027.1, read on the forward strand.
CACCGCAACACCCCATTTATTCTTGTATCCCAACTGAATGACCCAGAAGGTAGATATATTCTACTGACTGGTTATATCTCTGATGCCCCAGTTACCATTGTATCCTATTATGCCCCAAACAAACGACCACTAGCTTTTTTATCCCACCTTTTCCAAATTGTTGAAACACACAAGTTTGGAACGATAGTCCTTTGTGGAGACTCTAATGCAACGGTATACCCATTTTTAGACAAATCCCCACTTCTCCCTAATACGAACACCAACAAATTGACTCTACAACCCCTGCTTTCAGCAAACAAACTAGTAGACACATGGAGGGAAATTAACCCTACCAGCAGACGATATACACACTATTCATACCCACACAATTCATTTTCTCGCATTGACCATATTCTAGTCCCATCCAGTTTATTGCCAGAAGTCATCGCATCAAAAATTATCCCTATTCCATGGTCTGATCATTGTGCTGTCTTTACCACTATTGCCTCAACAATACCCAGATCTCACGATACTAACTGGACTATTAATGATTCTTTATTAACTCATCCTTCCCATAAATTATACATTGAGCAGGCTCTCTCAGAATACATCTCTCACAACGACACAGATGATGTTTCCTCCCTGACTTTGTGGGAGGCTCATAAATCTGTTATCAGAGGTAATCTAATCCAATTATCATCAAAGCTTAAGAGAGATCGCAAAATATTGTTTGCAAAACTGGAAGCTGCCTTTAATACATGCCACTCAACCTTTCAATCTAATCCGACTACTATAAACCGCACAAAATTAGAGAAGGCACGCTTGGATCTTGACCTATTTTTATCAGACTCTGCTGATAAAATCATGCGTAAACGCCAGCATACCCAATATTTTCAGGCCAACAAACCGAACACTCTTATGGCACGCAATCTAAAAATGACACAAAATACAAAGTCTCCCTTCAGACTAAAGATCTCACGTGATGGCTATACCAGTAACCCGGTTAAAATACTTGATGTATTCCACTCCAACCTATCTAAGCTATACTCCTCTAGCCAAGAGTTCGATACCCAAAAAGCAGACACCCTGTTTTCTAATACCATGCTTCCTACCCTAGATCAAACTCAGCGTGATATCCTCGAGAGCCACATAACAACTCCAGAAGTTCTTAATGCTATAAAATTTTTGAAACCCAATAAAAGACCGGGCCCTGATGGGTTTTCGGCACTTTATTATAAACAATTTTCACAAATTCTAGCACCCATTCTAACCAGAGCTTTTAATTCTATTCTTAAAAATCAGTCCTTTCGTGCAGAAACGCTGACATCCATTATAGTAATGATCCCCAAACCCCATTCAGACACTACTTCCTGGACGAATTATCGCCCTATCTCCCTACTCAATCTAGATATTAAAATACTAGCTAAGATTCTAGCAACTCGCCTTAATAATATTATAGGTCAATTAATACATCGAGATCAAACTGGCTTTATGCCTAAAAGACAAGCAGGTGATAATATTAGACGCGCTCTTTTGCTCATACATGCAGCTAAATCTAGACGTATCCCAACATGTCTCATATCCTTAGACATCAAGAAAGCGTTTGACTCTGTCACCTGGCCATATATGCAATATATGCTTCAAAAATGGGGTTTTGGAGGTCATTTTCTAAAATGGATTTCATCATTGTATGATCATCCAAAGGCGTATATTAAATACTCTGGTTATAAATCAGCCATGATGAATATATGCAGAGGTACTAGACAGGGATGTCCCTTATCACCCTTACTTTTTGCCCTCCTTATTGAACCACTGGCGCAATTAATCAGGTCAAACTCGGACATCAAAGGTATCGAATTAGGCGGTTATCAACATAAAATATGTCTTTTTGCTGATGATATTCTTATCTTTTTATCACACCCACATGTTTCTGCTCCAAACCTAATAAACATCTTAGATAAATTTGCTACAGTCTCAGGACTCAAAATCAACCCCGCAAAATCTAATATCCTCAATATCTCACTAGAACAAAAAGATCTACTACATTTCCAATCCACCCTACCGTTTCACTGGGTTACCACTCAAATACCCTATCTAGGTGTTCAACTTACAACTACACTTAAGGATTTATTTAGGGTAAATTACCTCCCACTACTTAAATTAGTTACTTCTTACATGAAACAATGGTCTTCCCTTCCTCTATCTTGGCTGGGACGAATAAATGCTATTAAAATGTCAATTCTACCGAAATTCTTATACTTGTTTAGGGTTCTACCCATTCCATTACCAGCATACTTCCTTAGGATTATACAACGTAGAGTCTTAGCCTTTATTTGGGGGAAAACTAAACCACGGATACCTAAGACCACGCTATACCTTAGTAAATTGAAGGGAGGTCTAGGTTTGCCAAACTTTGCCTCTTATTATGCAGCAGCTCAAATTTCAATTCTCCCAAAATACCATTCAACAGTTGAAACACCCCTTTGGGTGCTCATTGAATCCGTTGACTGTGATCCTATATCCCTTACTAATATTTTATGGATTCACCCCACAGATAGAGAACGAATTTCTAATCCCATTACTAAACACTCTTTATATATTTGGGATAAGTTTGGCAAGCCTAATAACCTTCATTCTCCACACAACCCTCTCCTCTCATTCCTCGGCAATCCAGCCTTTTACCCGGCCTGGATATACCCGAAATCATTTTCAGCTTGGTCTACTACAAACTTAACCTGGCTTCATCAAGTGTGTAATAAAGCTAATATTTTGGATTTCTCAACACTATGTGACGATTATGGGCTTCCGAGGTCTGAAATTTTCCGTTACCTACAAATTAAAAATTTTTTTGCTCCTCTTTTCATAACTGGCTCCACACTCAATCAAATGACTCAATTTGAACGTATTTGTACAAGCGATCCTCATATTAGAGGTATGATATCTCTGTTATATCAACAACTTACTGCTCTTTCTAATGATTTATTACCTTCTTATACAGATAAATGGGCCTTAGATATGAATCGTGTTTTTAACACTAATGACTGGTCTGATATATGGGTAGCTACCAAAAGTTCATCCTCTAATTGCTTTGCTTTAGAAACAAATTTTAAAGTCCTAGCTAGATGGTATCTGGTGCCTGCCAGAATCGCTAAATTTATCCCAACATATCCCGACATCTGCTTCAGAGGTTGCCCTTCTCCAGGTACACATTTTCACATATGGTGGCAATGTCCGGTAGTCCAAGAATTCTGGGCTAATATCTTTGAAATGGCTTCTAAAGCTTTGGAATGCAATATTCCACCCGATCCAGCTATGGCTCTGCTCAACCTAAAACCAACCTCATTAACACATTCCCAATTTAAATTATTTCTTCAACTCAGTACTGCAGCTAAACAGACTATTGCCAAAGCCTGGAAATCTAAAACATTAATTATAGCAGAAACCAAACATAGAATGAATAAAGCTTTAATCTATGCTAAAATGTCAGCTATTGAAGATAACAGAATTGATAAATTCACTCAGATTTGGCAGCCTTGGATAAAGCACTATTTTCCACCTGACTTTGACCAGTCATTATTGTTACCTCAATGATGTATCAGCTATTTTAACACCTTACTTCCTCAACGAGCCACTTACCATGTAAATCATCACCTGGAGAGACATTTTCTTCCTTCCTCTTTTATTTCTCTTTCTCTCCCTTTTTATTTTTTCTATGCCTTATATGGATAATATGTATGAGTCCCATTTACGTTGCAATATTTCTTCTTGTTATAAATAAGTTTTTTTTTTTTTTTACCCTAATAGTTTAATCTCATAGATAGGGACATAGTAATTATTACAAGTTCTGAACATATTTTATGTCTTAACACATTTGCGTTGTTTTTACGAAGTTTTATATTCTTTGTCTATAACCTTAGTTAGTGGAATACTTATTTTCCCTAACTGCCCCCATCCTACTACAGTTTGAACCCATTAGGGGTGGTAGGGTGGTCTGGAGGCATGTTTATATAGCTTCTAGGTAAGGTTCTGAACAATTGTTCTCATACATACGAGACTATCGCATAGATCTTTCCTATAAGTGTTCTTCTACTTTAAGATCCCATCTATTACCCGAGTTCGCTAGAAACCCATGCTCTGATCCATGTTGCTTAATTATTACGATATCTCATATATGAACGTAAATATATACACTATATCGTTTTATTATGTTTTTTTTTTTTCCTTGTGTATTATGTTTTTGTACTGTTGTTCTTATATGTAAAATAAAAATATATTGAACGAGAAAAAAAAACTTTTAGTGTGAACTAGCCTGAAAATTGGACAAAAACAGTCAGTTCAGCAGGATCCGGCTGACTTTCGGCCCATGTGTACAGCCCCTTTCCGACAGAAGCCAGAAAAACAGCATCTGATCAGCGCTTGCAGCCAATGGAGCGCTGATGTAACCACTGATCACTGTGTTCTGGTGGGGGTTGCTATTCCCAAATTGGCTGCAAATGTGGAAATACACCTTAAAGATAGGTGGTAAAGTGTTGCTGGTGAGGCCACCAATAAAGTAACTTGTTTCTTTGGCTTGCTTGGGCAAAGCACAGTTTCGCTATAAATTGTCAGTACTAAGTTCATTTAGGATTCATTAATAATTAATGACTAATTCATTACTGAATTTTGGTATTTGTCAAATTGACGCTTAAAAGTTCCAACTCAGGTTTAAAAATGGCCTTTGTTCCTTTAATATAATATTGAAGATTAACCTTATAGATTTGTAAATAAACTTATATGGTATTTGAGAGCCTATAAACTGTTGTTTTATGACTAATTCATAAACAGGCCACATATCAAGCCACACTCTTGTGCTGCTTATATCACTTTTTTTTTTTAATCACCATCACACAATGTGTATTGAAAAGTTATCATTTGTTACAACCAGTCCATAGGTTACAAGGACTGGAGCCAAAGGCAGATTTAACTACTTCAACTGTATCAACTATACTCAGAGCAATAATATTTTAGCTATGTGACTATTGATTAGGTAATACCTTTGTTGGTGCTTAAAATAGCAATGGAACAAACAATGTTTTTTTGGCAATACCACTTTAGGGAAAATCCTTGTATTTTCTATTCGGTCTACAGACAAAAAGTACTGCTTCTAATTATTATCTTCTGATATAATTATATCGTCTGCTTTTAATTATTGCTTCTAATTTGTTTTAAAGCAACTACTGCGTATATAAAGTGCAACATTTGTTCTATAGTTTGTCCGGTTTATTTTTTTAAAGTAAAAAAGTAGTCAGTGCTGACACAAATAAACTGATAATAATAAACAAACTGCAGGCTAGCACTCAAGGTCAACTCAAAAATAATACCTCAAATGAACATACATAGTAAATAGTGCAGCGCAATTCTCTTGAGATTTTTTATAAAATATCAGATATAAAATATCACGGTTTATTTTTTTTATTTAATTTTTGTTTTTCCTGTTCATACCATTTTTAATAAACCTTAAAATTCTGTTTATAGTATAGAACTAGTTATTTACTTTTAAAAAAAGTCTATTTTCTTAATGCGTCTCTACAAAAATGACTGCAAAAATAGTTTTAAAAAAAAAATAAGAATGGTAAAAGAGAAAACATTAAACTAGAATCAGAGCAGAAAAATAATAACTAATGCTGCGTACACGCGACCGGGTTTCACGTCGGGATAAACTCCGACGGTCTTCCCGACAGTGTTCCGACGGAGTTCCACCCGAACAGACTTGCCCACACATGATAGGACCAGAGTCTGTTAGTTTCAAACACAATGACGTACGACGGGACTAGAGAAGGAAGTTCAATAGCCAGTAGCCAATAGCTGCCCTTGCGTCATATTTGGTCCATCGGACCAGCATACAGAAGAACGGTTTTCCCGATAGAAATTGATTCTGTCGGAAAGATTTAAAGAATGTTCTATTTCTAGGTCCGTCAGAATTTTTTGAAGAAAAACGATCGGATTATCCCACACACGATCGGGATATCCGACGGAATGATTCCATCGGACCTTTTCTGCCGAAAAGTCTGGTCGTGTGTACGTGGCATGAGGGGAAAAGGGGAAGAAAAAGTTATTTAGGTTTAGTTAGGTTCAATTCAAGAGATTAAATAGGTATAATTTTTATTTAAAAAAAAAATAATAATTTTTTCCCCTTTTAGCTCCCCTTAAAAAGTGATTGTAAAGTCTTGTTTTTTTTTCCTATAAAAATAATAAACATGGTATACTTACCTGCTCTGTTGTAGTGGTTTTGCACTCTTCTCGGGTCCCTCTTCTGTGCTCCTGGCCCCTCCCTCCTGTTCACTGCCCCCACAGCAAACAGCTTGCTATGGGGGCACCTGAGCTGAGTCACAGCTCCCTGCATGCATTCAGACACGGAGCCCTGACCTGTCCCCGCCCCTCTCTCCCCCGGTTGGCTAGCTGATTTTGATCGACAGCAGTGGGAGCCAGTGGCGCCGCTGTTGTGTCTCAGCCAATCAGGAAGGAGAATCTGGATAGCTGAGACACTCGTGGACATCGCTGGACAGAGAGGGACCACAGGTAAGTATAAGGAGGGCTGAGGGAGGCTGCTGCATGCAGAAGGCTTTTATCTTAATGCATAGAATGCATTAACCACCTCAATACAATGCACTTACACCCCCTTCCTGCCCAGATCAATTTTCATCTTTCAGCACTTTCACAGTTTGAATGACAATTACTCAGTCATGCAACACTGTACTCATATGAAACTTGCGTCTTTTTTCACACAAATAGAGCTTTCTTTTGGTGGTATTTAATCACTAGTGGGTTTTTTTTATTTTTTTGTGCTATAAATAAAAAAAGACCATAAATTTGGTGCAAAAAATTCAGTTTTCTTTGTTTCTGTCATAAACTTTTGCTAATTAGTAACTTTTCTTCAAAAAGTTTGGCCAAAATTTATACTACTACATATCTTTATCTTAAATTAGTTTATATTATTTGGTCTTTGTGAAAGTTATAGAGTCTACAAACTATGGTACCAATCACTGAAAATTGATCACATCTGATCAGGCCTTCAGTACATCAGGTGAATCTCTTGAGACACTAACAAGTCAGGAAAGTACAAATACCCCCCAAATGACCCTTTTTTTATAAAGTAGACATTCCAAGGTATTAAGTAAGTAGCATGGTGAGTTTTTTAAGTTGTAATTTTTTCCCACAATTCTTTGCAAAATGAATATTTTTTTTTCTTTTTTTTCACAAAATTGTCATATTATCAGGTTATTTCTCACACACAGCATATGCATACAACAAATTACACTCCAAAATTCATTCTGCTACTCTTCCCAAGTATGGTGATACCACGTGTGAGACTTTTACACAGCCTGGCCACATACAGAGGACCAACATTGAAGTAGCACCTTCAGGCGTTCTACAAGCTTAAATGACACATCTCATTTCTCAACCACCTATTACACTTTTGAAGGCCCTGGAGCACCAGCCCAGTGGAATTACCCACAAAATGACCCCATTTTGGAAAGCAAACCCCCCAACGTATGTTCTATGAGGCATGGGCTGCAGATAGGTACCCGGGTACTCTGATGAGCTGGAGACAGGTACTTGGGTAACTTGATGAGCTGCAGACAGGTACTCGGGTACTCTGATGGGCTGGTGACAGGTACTCGGTTACTCTGATGGGCTGGTGACAGGTACTCGGTTACTCTGATGGGCTGGTGACAGGTACTCGGGTACTCTGATGGGCTGGGGACAGGTAATCTGGTATTCTGATGGCCTGGTGACCGGTACTCGGGTACTCTGATGGCCTGGTGACAGGTACTTGGGTACTCTGATGGGCTACATATAGGTACTCGTGTACTCTGATGGGCTGGTGACTGGTATTCGAGTACTCTGAAGGGCGGTGACAGGTACTTAGGTACTCGATACTCATATGGACTGTGACAGGTACTCATATGGACTGTGACAGGTACTCGGGTACTCATATGGACTGTGACAGGTACTCAGATGAACTGTGACAAGTACTCAGGTACTCATATGGACTGTGACAGGTACTTGGGTACTCTGATGGACTGTGACAGGTACTCGGGTACTCTGATGGACTGTGACAGGTACTCGGGTACTCTGATGGACTGTGACAGGTACTCGGGTACTCTAATGGACTGTGACAGGTACTCATATGGGCTGACAGTTACTCAGATGAACTGTGACAGGTACTTTGATGGGTGGTGACAGGTCCTCTTTATTGGGGGGGGGGGCAATTAGTGTGATTGGTGTACACTGATAGCGGTAACGAGATGTTACCACAATATCCTTCTCACACACGATCGGTGTGTGAGAACGAGAACCCGGTAATTTGACGTTACTGCGGTTTGTTGACATTTAGTGATCGGCTGTGAAAGGATCACAGCCGATCACGTGGTAAACAGCCGCCGTCCAATGGCTGTTTACCAGCATTGATGATGAGCAGTGTTCTGCCACCGACGTGCATGCGCAACGCGCTCGCCCACACCAGCATGCACCATGCAAAGTGGGGTGGTACCACCTGTGATCGGCCATGACTTCATCACGGCCGATTACTTGGTAAACAGCCATGTCCCATGGCTGTTCACCAAACTCAGTGGCGAGCGGTGTCTCCGTGACATGCCGCCACCGAAGGTACAGGAATGCGAACACGCGATCGCGCATTCCCTGATTAAATGGACGGACGTCATATGATGCCCACCCAGAACGAGCGCTGTGCCGCTTGGCCGTCATATGATGGCTGGCGGGCGGCAAGCGGTTAAGATAAAAAACGTTCTGCCTTTACAACCCCTTTAAATGACATTGTGTACAGATGAAAGGAAAATCATCCGAGCTGCACATAAAGTAAATATTTATAAATACAAACTAACAAAAATTGTAACTTATCGGTTTCTATGTCTGCAATGCTGCTACAGGAGCACTCAGTGAGAGTTCATTTAATTAGGACCTTAGTACCACCATTGGGTTTAAGGGGAAGGCCATGTGATCAGACAAAAACATTGTAAGTGCTCATGGGATTTTTTAGAGGTACATCAAAAAACAAACACAATTAATAAAAAATAATTTATTATGAATATCAACACAATAAAAAACGTTGGGATTGAAGATAGTAACAGCACATTCATCCCTTTGAGGGAGTGCAAACTCCCCCCCGCCCCCCATTAAATTGTTTTGCCCACTACCTACAGATCAGCTTGAAAAGTTGTTAAAATTCATGATATCACCTCTGAGCATCAACCATCAAAGGGCATCTGGGAACTGTGGGCAGGTACTCAGAGTATTCGGATAGGACAATCAAGAGGGCAAGCAGCAGCAAGCAGCACAAAGTTGAAAATAGGGACTAATCACAGCTGGTAGGAATACCAAGGAGGTAAATGTGACAGAATTCTAGGAAATAATGTATGATAAATAAATACATGAAGTGAGAGGATACAGTATCTCACAAAAGTGAGTACACCCTTCACATTTTTGTAAATATTTTATTATATCTTTTCATGTGACAACACTGAAGAAATTACACTTTCCTACAATGTACAAGTAGTGAGTGTACAGCTTGTATAACAGTGTAAATTTGCTGTCCCTTCAAAATAACTCAACACACAGCCATTACTGTCTAAACCACTGGCAGCAAAAATGAGTACACCCCTAAGTGAAAATGTCCAAATTGGGCCCAATTAGCCATTTTTCCTCCCCAGTGTCATATGACTTGTTAGTGTTACAAGGTCTCAGGAAAACAATGCTTCCACCAAGACCTTACCAAGACCTTATCAATGTCATTGTGTGCCCCAATAAAAGGGAAAAGGATGACAAAAACATTATTTATTCAAACTGAATTGCCCAAGGTTAATTAAACATCAATAAAGGAAAAGGAAATCATGTACACAAAAAAATGCCTTCAAAAATAAATAAAGAGAAATGTATGTGATGATATATATATAGTGGTTCCATATTGATACCCACACACATACCATAAAGAAACATGCATAAAAGGATCTAAAAGATTGTGCCCTGAAAGTGCCCAAATCCACATATGCCAAAGAAAGGCAAATGGCATGCATTAACAATCAATACAGCAGTGCAAACCAAAGAAAAGTGTCAATGAAAAGAGATTGATTTTTTTTATTATTATGAATTGTTCATAACAAATCAGCTTGTCACTTTTAATTGTGAAGATTTTTGTTGTGTTATTATTCATAATTAAGGATTTTTTATGAATTGTGTTTGTTTTTTTAATGTACCTCTAAAAATGCCCATGGGCACCTACAATGTTTTTGTTGGAATATAATATGAGGGATGGAAATACATCTTTTCAGATCACTGAATATATTGCCTGATGTGATCAGCACTTCCTGTGACTTCAGAATCCATGAATCTATGTTTAGATAAAACAGAGCTATTTAGAATAACTACAATAGTGATCTATTGCTTGCTGATAACTGCAAGCGATATATTACTATTATACATGATCTATTGCTGCAGAGGTGCATTGGGGAGAAGCTTGATAGCTTTCAGACCTTCCATGAAAAAGTGTAAAGAAAAGGCAGAAATGCATCAAATGAAAAATAAATAAATAAATAAATAAAATCCCCTAGTAATACCTAAATTGTCTAAATTACATTTGTGTTTTTACAGTTGAAGTGCTAAACACTCACCCTCTTTAGATATGTAACGATCACAAACCTGTGAAAATGTTGCCATCTTGTTTTACAATAATCTCTCACTAAAATTTTAACGTAAACAGATAATGTTTTTCTCTCTGTATTGCAATCTAATGTCCAAAGGGTAAGAAGCTTGCTTAAGATGAAACTTAAAGCGGAGTTCCACTGGTTTTTGAGTTTATTAAAAGTCAGCAGCTACAAAAAGTATAGCTGCTGACCTTTAACCACTTGCTTACCAGGCACGAACACCCCCTTCCTGACCAAGCCATTTTTCAGCTTTCAGCGCTGTTGAATTTTGAATGACAATTGCACGGTCATGCAACGATGTACCCAAACAAAATTTTTATAATTTTTTTCCCACAGATAGAGCTTTTTTTTGGTGGTATTTGATCACCTCTGCAGTTTTTATTTCTTGCGCTATAAACAAAAGAAGAAGGACAAGTTTGAAAAAACTAAATATTTTTTACTTTTTATTATAATAAATATCCATTTTTATTTTTTTTTAACAAATTTTTTCCTCAGTTTAGGCCGATACGTATTCTTCTACATATTTTTGGTAAAAAAATCGCAATAAGCGTATATTGATTGGTTTGCGCAAAAGTTATAGCGTCTACAAAATAGGGAATAGATTTATAGCATTTTTATTAGTATTTTTTTTTTACTAGTAATGGCGGCGATCTGCGATTTTTATCATGACTGCGATATTGCGGCGGACATATCGGACACTTTTGACACATTTTTGCGACCATTTACATTTATACAGCAATCCGTGCTATAAAAATGCATTGATTACTGTATAACTGTGACTGGCAGGGAAGGGGTTAACACTAGGGGGCGCTGCAGGGGTTAATATGTTCCCTATGTGAGTGATTATAACTGTGGGGGGAGGGGACTGACTGGGGGAGGAGACCGATCGGTGTCCCTATGTACAAGGGACACACCATCGTTCTCCTCTCCTCTGACAGGACGTGGATCTGTGTGTTTACATACACAGATCAACGTCCTGCTCAGTTACTGGGCAACCGCGGGTGCCCAGCGGACATCGCAGATGCCGAGCACGCGCATCGGGTCCCCAGCGACGCGGCAGGCACGCGCGCGCGCCTCCCGCGGCACGCGCCCGCGCCCCCTAGTGGCCGCAAAGTTAGCGCCGTCATATGACGGCGGCCCGCCACAAGACCCGCACCGCTCCGCCGTCAATTGACAGTGGGCGGTCGGCAACAGGTTAATAAACATACACTCACCTGTCCCACGGTCCAGCGATGTGGCCGCCCAAAGCCTCCGTTCTCTCCCCCTCCTCTTTGCGGCGCTGACATTATGAGTGTGGGCACCCGGTTGTGACAGTTTGTGGCCTCACAGTCGGGCGCGCACTGCGCATGTGCGAGCCGCGCTGCGCTCCGTCAATGGCCAGGCAATGTTCTGGGACCTGTGACGTGTCCCAGAACATTGCTGGGAGGGAGAGGGAGGGGCAGAAGTCGGAAGGAGGAAGTGGGACAGGAAGTCCCACTCCAAACCAGGTACCCAGCCCCCCTCCCAAAAAAGAATGACATGCCAATTGTGTCAGGGGTCGAGGAGTACTTAAAGCTGAAGTTCCACTTTTTGTGTGGAAATCCGCTTTAAAATTTAAATCAATTTGTAATATAGGGGTCTATTTATCAATGGTTTCACATACGATTCATACAGCTTCTACCCAAGATTTACATATTTTCACCTAAGATTTAGTTAGAAAAATGTGTGGGTGAAAACACTGATATGTAGAGACATCAAAACCAGTCAGGTAATGAATGAGCTGGGCCAGAGAATCCCTTAAAAAGCATAATTCTGGAAAATAACTATTTGCCCACAATAAAGATAGAATTTATTTTAATACAATTTAATATAATCTAAATAATTAATTCTTGCAACATAATAAAAAAAAAAATAGCTATTGTGAGACCCTTTTTACATGTCAGGGACTGCACTTGGGGTTATCTATATTTACAGACCACTATTGCTTTATGTACGACTATAATTGGGTGTTTCATGGAAGCAATGCATGGTGAATAAATATTAATTGCCTCAGGTTGGTCTGTAAAACAATACCTTGCTGTTTTTGACATAGCCACGAGACAAGTCCTGTTATCACTACATTACTGATTATACAAAATAATTAGAAATATCACCATGTTCAGTGGATCAGGTGACTTTGCAGAAGAAAACATGGCTAGCAGTATACTCACAGGATTCAACATATAAACACTGAAGCAACCTCTGCAAAATAGTATAAAATAATGGTAATTACATTGATTTATATGCCTGCTTCCCCTCTGTAGCAGAACTATTCTGCACGAGTTAAAAGTGGTCAAGCATGCTTGAAGTGACCAGACCTCCACTTTAATGTAGGACGTTTATAAAATATGTATTTCACAGAGCTTAGCTCTATGCATTTTTCATGTGTCATAGACTAAGAGGAGGTCTGCTCTGCTAGAATTACATATTTTCAGTAAAGGTGCTAGGATTAAAAAAGTAGAAATTGCTTTAATTTGCTAGCTCTGTATAAACCTTTCTACAGCATTATTTCATTAAGTTCAGATTAAACATTCCTAGAAAAATATAGAAAATAACGTTTTATATGTACTTTAATAGCTCAGAATTGTACCTTTTTGGAAACACGGGGGAAATTTATTAGCAAAAGAAATATTATTGTCACATCAAACCTATGTCCTTTTCAAGCACCGGATCAGCTTAAAGTAAACCTGTCACAAAGGAAAAAAATTCTAGGTGAAAAACCTAAAATTGAAGCTGATGCTTTCTGATTTCCACATATCATACTTAGGGCAGGGACAAGGGGTGGGCAGGAAGGGCAGGTGCCCTGGGCGCAATTAAACAAAGGGGCAAAAAATGGACGCAGGGTGGTACTCCCATTCCACGGCATGTATTAATAGGGGGTTAGGGGGTGCAATTCTGGATCCTTGCCCTGGGTGCTGGACAACCCTGTCCTAGTACTGCTCATACTATTAATTGTGGAGTGAAGCTATACATACATGAGAATCTATAAAGATAGCAAAGTATTTTGAGTGTACTGAGATTATAGTTCCATTTGTTAAAAAAGTGTACATTTTCTAAATAGGGGACACTTTTCACATTTGTCTGGCCATTCAGGGGTACAGGACACTGTGCAGACATAAAGCATGTCTGTAGTAGGTGGTTTGTTCAGCCACTCCACTGCCCAACCAATCACAGCCTGCCTCTAACACACACTTTGCCTCCAATCATAGCATGCTTCTTGAACAAGCTCAAGCACAGTCTACATCTTGCTTCAGGCTGAACAGACTATGGAATAAAGGCACAATGTGCGTTTGCACAGGGTCCTGTAACCCCGCTCCCCCCATTATCAGAAAATGAGATGCATGGTCACATGACTGAACTTGTTAACCTTGTAAAAATGTTTTTTCACCCTTGCGTCACATTTCACGTTTGGAGGGTGCTCCTGGGGTGTGTTGGTGCACTAGCTTCTTCCTTGGGTTCATTCCCTCAGCTCCCAGGACAGACTTACCTCACAGACCCTGACATGCAACACTGCTTATTTGGAATAATTTATACGTAAGTATCCCAGGGAGATAGCCCCCCCCCCCCCCCCCCCCCCCCCCCCCCCCCCCCCTCTTGCCCGTACCTTCTTTTTTACTATCTGGGCAAAACATTAGATCCTATTTGGTACTTTTTTTCTTTTTTTTTAGATATGCTATGTGTTTTCTCCTGATGAGTGGCACCTGGCCACGAAACGCGTGGAGCCTATCTATGTCATCATGTTCCCAATACATAGCTTGACCTCAACTGTGATTCATTTGTAACCTTTAACCCATTTGTATCCATTACTCAATAAGAATTTGGCTTTTTACATTAATTACTTCCATGGGATGATTTCAGATGCGTGCATGTGTATATACATATATATGAATCCTTCTTTTCTGTATGACATTTCATTGTAAATAGATAAAAATACTCATGCTCACCCATGTATCATATGTTTATGAGGTATGCTTTGTTCATATGTCAATTAAACAATTTTATAATTTCTTCTCCACGTATCTTGTGACTCACTCAAAGTCCCAAAACCCCTTTCTTATTATAGAAAAACATATTTTCCATAAGAATGAATAGTAATGCATAAAAAAGTGTGAAAGTGCTTTCATAAGCACTGTACTGCAACTAAAAAAAGAGCGTTTGTGAATGTAACCTTATAGACAAATAATATTAAAAGGAGGGTTATGAATAAAACAAAATTCTACACAGAATGCAAAGTTCAGTAGTAATTAAACCATAATTAATTTCTTTTATCTGAATGGTCCTTTCAAATGGATAGAAAATGTATCTGCTTTATTTTTGTCGACTGCAAATAATGTTTTATTTCATTGTAGATGCCATTTGTTACTGGAGATGGTGTCATTGGTTCGAACAAAGGAAGCACAGAATGTATTCAGTTGCAAATTAGCAAACTGGAAACTTTATTTATTTATTTTTTTTTACTTTCAAAACAGGTACTTATTAAAATGATATAAAACTGAAAATGGTATCAAATACTTACAGTAATTTTCCTTTCCTGACGCCAATCCATTGCAGTATACTAGTGATAGATATAATATAAAAATGAACAACTGCGCTGCAAACAATTGTGCACTGGTGACACAAATAATATAAACCAACATACATTAAAGTTGACACAGTAATTTTACACCTCCTTATATCTTAATAGTATCAAGTTCAATAAAGTCCGTGATAACATGAAACAATCGTGTAAAACCAAAAATAGAAAAAACAATCAATAGTGACCGACTGTCCTTATAGAGATCAATGTGATTTGTGGAAGACACAATAAACATATGAAAAGTTCCAGAAACTCCACAGTGCTCTCATTCAATAAACAGCAGCTCAAAGGGTGATCCAGATGGAAAACAAGAAAACACCTCCACCGTCCAGTCACACTGACCCTTACCGGATTGTGCGACCCCCTGTCACAGAGGTCACACTGGCTTGTGGCTTTAATCCCGGCCAGGGAAATCCAGAGACTTTACCAGGTTGCTCAGAATGGATGGTGTGAGCTCAGAAAATGGTCAAACAGGGAACATGGAACGAAAGAGACAGTCCATAGTGTACCTCTGTATACAGTTTATTTAAAAGTTAAAAAATTATTGCACTTACAAGGTCGCAATAGATAAAAGCATTTGTAATAGCCGGCCGGCTCGATTTCGCTGCCCGTTTGCTTCCGGGATCTGCGTGGTTCGTATGGTGACGTCAGCACGCCGCTCCTCCCCATGGGAGGAGCGGCGTGCTGACGTCACCATACGAACCACGCAGATCCCGGAAGCAAACGGGCAGCGAAATCGAGCCGGCCGGCTATTACAAATGCTTTTATCTATTGCGACCTTGTAAGTGCAATAATTTTTTAACTTTTAAATAAACTGTATACAGAGGTACACTATGGACTGTCTCTTTCGTTCCATGTTCCCTGTTTGACCATTTTCTGAGCTCACACCATCCATTCTGAGCAACCTGGTAAAGTCTCTGGATTTCCCTGGCCGGGATTAAAGCCACAAGCCAGTGTGACCTCTGTGACAGGGGGTCGCACAATCCGGTAAGGGTCAGTGTGACTGGACGGTGGAGGTGTTTTCTTGTTTTCCATCTGGATCACCCTTTGAGCTGCTGTTTATTGAATGAGAGCACTGTGGAGTTTCTGGAACTTTTCATATGTTTATTGTGTCTTCCACAAATCACATTGATCTCTATAAGGACAGTCGGTCACTATTGATTGTTTTTTCTATTTTTGGTTTTACACGATTGTTTCATGTTATCACGGACTTTATTGAACTTGATACTATTAAGATATAAGGAGGTGTAAAATTACTGTGTCAACTTTAATGTATGTTGGTTTATATTATTTGTGTCACCAGTGCACAATTGTTTGCAGCGCAGTTGTTCATTTTTATATTAGTCTTGTTGGTGTGGGTATCTCACATTTACAACTGCAGCAGCCTTTTTAATTTTTAATTTTCATTTGGTTTTTATTTTTCACAATTTTTTCTATAATCAATGTTATGGGATAGTATTCATAGTAAATTTTGGGACAGCGCAGTATTCTTCAAATTTTTTTCATACTAGTGATAGGCTCTGCCTGTCTTCCACTCCCTCAGGACCAGTGAATAGCATAAATTAAAGGCCTAGTTAGGCCCCACCCCATTCTTTTTAATTAGCTACATACCTAAACATACAAGGGTGGGTCCATATGCTGCCATGGATTGGCATCAGTAAAGGAAAATTACGGTAAGCATTTGATACAATTTTCAGTTTTCCTGATGCCAACGTGGCAGAATACTAGTGATAAATAACAAGCTGACAGGGTGGATTTCACTTGTCGAATCAATTTTCAATTAGAATGGGACAGAAGATGGAACAGTCTTTCCTCCGCAGTCCACTAATGGCAAGACACCCAGATCTATTCCATAACACTTGAAAAGGTATCCTGGGGCAACCATGATACTTTCCTGAAGATGGATTCTATGGACGCCTTCGAATGGGCAGCCCATGAGACCAAAACCACTCTGGGAGAGTATGTATCCACTGCTGAAGGAGGTTCTCGAACCCTCATCCTATATGCATGACCAAGCCTACTAGAGTCCAGGAGGTAGCCTCTTTTCCCTGATGAATTCCAGCTGGAAAGATAAAAGGCTTATTACATGATCTGAAAAGGGCAATTGTGGATAGGAACTTCTTTCAAGTTCTGGACACATCCAATATGTGTGACTCTCCTTAGGGAAGTTATCCTCTGGGAAGTTAGGCAATGCCCAGATGACTGTTAGATGGAGGGCTGTTGCTAACCTTGATACAAGATGATCTACCGGACACAAGTCTACTCCTTCTGGAAAGGAAACAATATCTTTTTCTGAAGTTCTCTGAGCTTGAATCTCAGACATCCTTCTGCTTGAAGATCTTGCGACTAGTAGGTAATGTCACAAACTGAACACGGTTGAACTGATATGAAATCCAGCAACACCGATAGATTCCACTGGGAAAGACCTTCTGACTCTTCAAAATTTGTGCAAACAAAAGGATTTATGGCACATATAAGCCTTGTTATTGCCAACCTAGTCGACACTTACAATCTCAAGGAATATAGGCTAAGGCAGCTCATGTCTAATCTGGTCTACAAGAAGTCCAGAACAGCTGTCACCGGAGGTGCAGTAGTATCAATATATCGCCCTGCTGAGAAATAACACAAACCTGTTCCAGATGTCGTTAGTAAAGTGCCTTCTCACACTCCACAAGGTAGAGATCATCCTGGAGCAGGCTAAGTTCTCAAGCTTCCCCTATCAGCCGTCTTGTTTGCAGCCATGGCCTGCGTATGTGCAAATGGGAATTGGCTTCTGTCTCATGAGATGAATGGCCATGAAAACTCAAGGCCCTCATTGTCATAATGGAGGAATGGATATGACTAACATGTTCACTCTCGACAGCCTCAAGAGGAATCCCATTACGAGAAATGTTTTTGGAAGATATTTAGGCTAGATTGCAGATCCATGGAGAAAATCAAGGCATTTGTCCCCTTGGCTTTGGGGTGCAGAACTGATTCAGACATCCTTCTAAGTTTGTAAATGCTGTGAGAAGCAATGTAGTCTATCTGTGGTTGGCCCCACCTGTGGACCAGCTCATAGAAGACCTACAGTGTAGGGCCCACTTATGCTCTGGAAAGTTTTGCATGATGGTCAGTCTGTCTGTGTGTTCAAAACCCCTAGGAGGTAAACTTCTTTCCGAATTTGCAGGGGATAAATAAAGGGAACTGCTTCCATGTTGTTCAACTGCAGAGAGACTGATCTTGCCTTGATTCTGTAGTAAGGTGAAAGGTGCTAAAGAAGCTGTTTGGATTTCTAGGGTATTTAAGACTACCCCGCTTGGCTGGGAATCACCCATTGGACTGAACCAACGGTTTATCACAGTGTGCCTTCCAGGCTATCTTTGCCGAGATGAATAGTAATTGTGATCTAGTCTAATGATTCTAAGAGGCCAACTTAATCAGATTCTCCCTCTTCATCCACTACCGTATACTCCTACTCATACTGAGTGACAGTTGATAACTGTGCCAGACCCTGTTTCCTCTATTGTGCTAAGAATCCCAGCTTAAACTGTCAAAGTCAGAGCGCCCAAGGGATTATTGGTATGATGATATTGTGCTCCAAAGATTGGGGCACTGAGAAATGATCAAACAAGTGGAGGTTACTGTCTTCAGCATTCCTTCTTTGACTGCCACCGTATTCTCTGGTGGAAGCCAAACAGAGGCGTTAGCAGAGTACCTCTCAGCATACTCACTGTTAATTTAAAGAGAGTTAATAAACCAGCCATATCACGCAGGGTGTTTATGAGAATCACTTGGTGCGTCAGCAATTGTTTCAGACCTCTGGATAGAATAATAATGTTGTACAGGTAGAGGTTCACCCCGGAGAACTTGTTATCTGAGTGGAGCTAACACTGCACTGAGAACAGTCTCGGAGACCTGCATAGGCCAAAAGGCAGACTGTTAAACTGTAAATGCATCTAGCCGATCCCAAGCTTACCAATTATGAAAGAAAGAAATATTTTGGGATATTTAGATAGTCATCGTAAAGATCCAAAAATAGCATTTTGCCATCTGGCTGCGCTGGTTTAATGGACTCTATTTTGAAAAAAAGTTTACCGTCTTTTCCATTTGTGAATGGAATCAGGACGGAAACCCCCCCAAGGTCTGATATGTATGTATTATAGCAGCCCATCTGCCCAGAAGAATGGAACCTGCTGAGAGGAGAAACATTCCCTATCCCTTTGCTACCCATCTTGTGGGAGCAGGACGGACTTCCTGTCACTCCTGGTAAGGCTGTGTTCAGTTTCCTACCGACAGAGATTTCTGTTATAAGGTATCTTACACCAAACTTGCCTGAGAAAACAAACCCAGCCCAAAGTTTCAAACATTGTATCTACTGTAGGCAGGGATTAAAGCGATGCTATCCAATCTCTAACGAGGATAAAACCTGTATAGGCAAATAAAGGATATTTTCTTTCCGGACTTTGCCGTTCTGAAGAAAGGGTGAATATGACTTTACCAATACAATGGGCCTGCTTGACTGTCTGGATACATAGTTCAATGTAGGCAAAACTGAAGCAAAGTCGTTCCGGGCCTTCCTCTAATGAAGAGGAGCTACTACTGTCTGCAGGCTGTCCACTCACCAGAGTAGCGCAACTGAGTGGGTAAACGCCACCTGGTGCCAGGATGCTCTTCTAGTGACAGGCAATTAGGAGGGATCTGCCTGGCCGATATAATTTAAATAAGTACAGCATAAAATCTCACACCACCCTCTTCAATAACAATGATATTTGAGTATTACCTGTCAACTGCGAACTCCTCCAGGCAGTCTTTACTCACCAGCCTATTGGGCATAGGTATTGCGCCACAGGCGCTGCAGGACTTTTGCTCAGATGGTAGCGTTGCTCTAGGAAGAAGCAATAAGACGTCATCCTTGGAACTTTCCCCTTGAATGGGAGCAGGATCTAGGGCTAGGTTCTTCCAAAGAGCATCCGCCTTCCGTGGCTCTTGAACTTAGAGAGCATGAGCATGAGTGGCTGAAAAGATTCAAAGCAATCCGCAAAGGGAGGCAATCTTTTCCTGAAACGTCTCCCACCTTTAAATTTGAGTCTTTTGTATAAATTGTGACTGACTCATGGTTTGAGGACAAATAGGATGGCCAGCTGAAAAAAAAACAAGGATAGCTGAAAAGGAAAATAGCATCAGAGAGTGAAAGGTTTAGCAATGAAAGAGAAAAATATACATTGGTAACAAGAAAAAATGAAAAAGAGTTCCTGGAAATGGTGGGTGCTGCATTCCTGGCAATGGTGGGTGCTGCGATCCTGGCAGAGGTGGGTGTTGCATTCATGGCAATGGGGGTGCTGCATTTCTGGCTATGGGGGGTGCTGCATTCCTGGCAATGGGGGGTGCTGCATTCATGGCAATGGGGGTGCTGCACTGATGGCAATGGGGGTGCTGCATTCAAGGCAATAGTAGGGCTGCATTCATGGCACTTGTGAGGCTGCAGATGGGCACTGACCCTTATTTTGCTTTACAGTTCTTTATTTAAAATTACATTTTTTATCCTGAAACTTCCCTCTCAAAGAGAAGTTATACGCCATGCATGTTATACGCCAATAAATAAGGTATATCCAAATAACACGCCCGCTTATCTCTTTACTCACACACAGCCACAAAGACAAGAGAATTCTTGTTGGGCAGTGTATAAGTGCTCAAACGAACACACTTAGACTGAATGTTAATGGTTCAAAGAATGTCAGGAAAAATGGTTGGCCCTCAGGCATGTTCACTTCATCAAATCTGGTCCTCTTTGAAAAAAGTGTGGGCACCCCTGCCTTAAAGGAAAGCACCATGTGCACAAATGATTCCTATAAACCAATGGACAATTGAGCATCTAGACGTGCAGCTTTATAGAAAGAAAACAGCTAAATATATAGAGCCATATTTTCAACCATCATAATAATTGAAATGTCACTTAAAATGACTGCCTGTCTACCGTCTGAGATGCTCTCATCTCTAAACACTCAGCTTGATCTTGCCTTCTACATAAAAGAGAGCACTATGGCTGTATCCGGAGCCAGTGTTTGTTTACTGTGGGATGTTTGTACACTGCAGCATCAGAAGATACATTTACTCTGCCGTGGCACTATGCACACATAAGAGTGGAAGAGCTGCAGAAATGGCTGTGAACAGGTAAAGCAGATTCAGCACCCTGGAGAGAGACACATCCTGTGGGATGTAATTAGTTATCAGGAAGAGAACCGCCACACACTTACCAGCCTTATTACTAAATCCCGTACATTATATCTGTGCACAGAGGTGTCTCATCTCTCAGCCACTGTATCACTAATCTAACACCACACCATGTCACAGCATAAAAGGAAACTGCAATTGCTGCTGATAGAGACTATATACTGTATAAATTGTCACTCTATTTGCAGAACCCATTTCTCATTATATAACTAGCAGATAGCAGCAATTTCTGGGGAGAAATAATCTTTTAGCCTTCAGACTCCTCAATAGATGTCTGATGATGATGATGATGCAGCTTTTTAACAGTTAATGCACATACATACACACACACACATGAAACGTTTTTTTTTTATTATTTTATTTTAATTACAATAATAGTAGTTCCAGTATATTAACAAACAAATTATAATTTGTAAATATGGAAAAAGATATTTAGCATTTTTGTAAGACTTGTATGTGGACACCCCTGAATAAAAAAAAAGAGAAAAGACATATAATACTGCATAACATAAAATGAATTATTTTTTAATATCACTGTTATTATTATATTTGCTAATATTTTTTAAAATGCAATCCATTCTCACAGCACTTTACAAAATATGGGATACCGCTCTCTCTCAAACAAAACTTGCTGCCTTTTCCAGACTGCTCAAACTGCCTCTCGATGATGCCACTTGCCATGGCCCTCAGCAGGTAGTTTCCAATCGGTCTGCAGGACCTGCTTTTGGCAACCTCATTGCCAGTCAGCCTCCTGCACTCCTCTGACACTTGGAGTGGGTTTTCCAAGGGCAGACATGGGTTTCTGCTGGGTCATGCTACTTTATGTGGTTTCCAGGGACAAAGGGCACTTGATGAGAGTATGCTACTACTTAACGCATTACAGGCAAAGCGCAGGGCTCCTTGTCTCTTCTAGGCTTCCTATGCCAGTTCCTTTCCCATGCTGTGGCACACTTGGACCTGTGCTGCCAGGCACAACAGCCCGCACTTCCCCTTTAACCAGGGTTAATGCGGCCAGATGCTGTTTGCACCAGTCCACGGTTGACTTATACAATTTTTTCAGGATTTTCTGGCCCATGTGGGGCTTGCCCAAGTGGTGAAATCCTCTGCCGCCATAAAGCTCTGTCTCTCATCTCTGCAATGATTGTATCATTCTTGCTTTTTGACTGCCTCATCCTTGCAGACACCTGCAGCAGGCTTTTTACACAGCTCAAGCCAGGCCTTTTCTCTTCTCTTCACAGGGACAATACCAGCTGCAGGCAATTTCATGCTTTAGCTGTTTTATTTTTATTTTTTTTCCTCTGTCCTTGCTACTTATACCCCCTGGCTGCACTGCCTGACGTCATGGTTGTAGTTGCCCCCTGTGTCTGCCCAATTCATGCATGCTCCTGCTTTGAATGATAAGCTTACATGCAGCTGCTCCCAATCCCACACATATGGGCATAAAGAGAGCCACAGAATCCAAGCAACTGCACTCCTTCTCCACAGCGGTGATTGACATCAGCTCCTGATCCTCAGCTTTGGTTATGTGTCTCTCATGCTGCCTGTGTGTACATTGTGGAACACTTTTTGGGTTTTGTCATGATACAAGAATGTAGATCCATGTCATACCCACTACCAGGAAAAAGAAACACCAATCGCCGACACACATCTGTTCCCTTACTCCTCTTCCTCCCTTTTCTCTCCTCCCCCTTCCCCCCCCTTTTTTTCCTTTTGTTGCTTTCCCCCTTCCTCTCCTCTTTTTCTATTTCCCCCCCTTTTCCCCCTACTGACCACCTCTCCTATCCCCCTCCCTATTGGTTCCTTTGGGTTCCAAAGTTCCCCTATGTTTTCTCCACGCCCCACACCTTAATTTTGATATGGCTTACCACCAAGCAACTGGCATATTATATCTTTTCTATTTTCAGCAATTATTGTTAAATTGACACACTCACATGTTTTGACCAGGATTAGTAATGCATAATGGCCGACAGGCCCTCTTACCAGAAACAGTGAAACAGCAACAATGAGCATAGCACTCTCTCTGTGGTGGCCCTTGGCAGCGTGACGCTCTCTCTGGTGATGCTGGGAAGCGTGGTGCTTTCTCTAGTGATGCTGGGCAGTGTGGCGCTCTCTCTGGCTTCCCCTCCGCACAGTCCTCTCTTTTTCCTGTCTCCTGTAATTGGCTGCTACAGTGTGGCACTCACTCCCTCGACAAAAAAAGCCGAAAACAGCCCTCTCTCTTATCCTGCGGACAGGAAAAGGGGGGGGGTGGTGAGTGGTGGAAACCTTCCGACAGCCCGCAGCTCGCCTCTCCCCTATCACAGTGCCGCTGCTGCGTTCTCCTGAGAACTTCCTTAATGGTGTCACCCGGGTGCGTTCCACCCCCCCCGCACAGCGTCGCCACTGCCTCAGGGTTCCCCACCTCCTCCTCTGGACACAGACAGACCCCGCCCTGGGGAGGAGTTACAATGTGTAAGGATGCCAATGGAGGAGGGTAGGCGGAGCATTAGGCTCTGCCTCCGCCAGTTGAATGGCCAGTTACCGGCTGCTCAATGGGGGCACCAGTCCCTCCCCCCACTGTGCCAGGTACGCTCCATACTGCCCAGCAAGCTGCCGGGGACTGAATATGTGCGGGAGGCGGGCGTGCCAGGCGGGACTCGAGAAGATGGGTCGGGGGACTTTTTGCGTCCAAAGTGCCGCCCTAGGCCTGGGCCTTGTCGGCCTAGGCCAAGAGACAGCACTTGATTACAGCTGATGACATAAAGGTGACATGACCATATTTGGTCAACGATGTCAGGGGACATCATATTTCTTTCACATGAGTGGGCTGTATCTGGGTGACCCTCTATTGTTAAAGGATGTTTCCAGATTATAATAAGCCCTTATCCCACAGACAAACATGTTGCCTAGAATGGTTCATGTACCCTTCCTGCCTTTCATGGCCTGCCAGGCTGCATTGTCGGATAAGGGCCTTCTGTGAATTGTTTGGGGAATCTCTGTTACTGGCATGATCTATAGGTAAGAAACTGTACAACAGATTTACAAAAATATTTTGCTTCAGAGAACCATATATGTTGAGGAATAATGGCAAAAAAAGAGTAAAGAAGGAGAACCAACTTGATGGACTATGCCGGTACCTGAACACGATGTGCATACAAAAAATGTATTTTTAAATATTTTATTGATACAAAATTTATTATAATCTATAATTAAATTAGATACATATACATAAATACAGAAAAAATTGATATGTCTTAAATGCTAGTTGACGCGTTTCGCCCGAACGCTTCCTCAGAACCAGGTATACATAATCATGACATTTAGAAGGATCACAAAAGCCTGGAAGATACAAGGTACATAGTGTAGTGATATAATATATAGTTCGTAGATGAATAGTAGTTATTAATAAGTATTGTCCCGCAGCAAACCCAATTCTCCCAGAGAGAGATTTTATTGGCTTCTAAAACAGAACAGTCTCGTTATAGATGACAAAATCCAACAGGGTATAATCATGACAGTGAATATTTCTCCTAGACCTGTACCTTCATAATCACAAACCCTCCCTGAGATTTTCAGTTTTAGACTGAATGCCCTGTTATATCCCCCACACACACTGAATGGCTGAGCAATTTGATTGGCCGTTTCCATTAAATGCTTTGATCTGCTCCTGTCTTTCAGAGTGACAGCAGATCACCCCTAGCTGTGAACAGCTGTAGTCATAAGATGCCCTAATCTGCATTCTTGCATATTAACATCAACAAGTATGCGCAATTAGATTAACAGATACCACCTTAACACCCCTTTGAGTTGTAGAACAGACTTGTATGGAATCCCCAATCTATATTCTTGCATATTAACATCAACATAGCCCAGAATCATTATCTGTTCCCCATTTGATATGTGGAGTAATTCTTGTTTGGCCACTTCCCCTTTGATATGTGTAATTAGGTTAACAGATAACAATGTGGCCTGCCTAGAATGAACTTGTCTTAGAATGCCTACATATCATGCCTATATAAAATACATAAAAAACACTACATATATATATATATATATATATATATATATATATAACATACTACACATAGGTCAAGTCCATAAAATGCACTACGTATTAATCATAAATCTAATAATGGCAAACATACCCAAAAATTGTTTTAATGTTTACATACACTTTATAGTTGAACTCCAGACTTACCTTAAGTCTTGTGCAGGCTTGTACAGGCTTCTCTACTGTACTGTAATTGTTAACTGCACACCCGGAGCTTCTCACAGCGTGCATTAGAAGCTGCAGCTAGCCAAATAAAGCCTGCCTCATTTCCTAGCTGGAGGACATCCAGCATCATCCAGCCATAAGGGATGAAAACTGAAAGGTTTTATTTAAAATATTGATGAGCATTTTTTGATGAGTTAAAAAGAGAGGCACCAGGGAAGGCAAAATATAAGCAGATTAAACTTCAGCTTTAAATTTGATGTTATATAGAATAACTTATATATCCATATCCGGAGTGAAATAGGCTTTCTTCAAAGGCAATACAAAGAGCAATAATGTTGTGGTGGTAATAGTTCCAAATGAGATTTCAGGCTGCGCAGTGAGATCGATGTACGATGATTTATGATTTGGTGATAGGCTGTTGATATTTGGTTCAACACTTTGCAGATAAATCCCAGTACCTATGGATAAAAGATGTGTGGCCAAGCTCTGTCTGTTTCCTCATGGTAATCGTGGGTTAATGACCTAATATTTCTTGATAAGGGACAATTGTGAAGAAAACATAGACATAAGAAATCATGGCCAGGCTAAATCATTATATAATTCACTTTTGGTGGAAGACAAAGTATTCGGCACTATGTGGTAAAGGGGATATAAATTATTAGTTCATAAATGGCCCCTTTTTAATGAGCTGGGAACACGGCTGCAATAAACATCTTGAGCAGATTTATTTCCTGAGGTCTTGATGTTTCAGCTCCATTTATAACAGTCACTGCATGGCTCTTTTTGTGGATGGAAAACGGGCAGGAGAAATCACAGTGACCATAACAGATAAACAGCATGTATTTGTGATTTATAGATCTGATACAATCGGAAAGCAAGATGTTTCATAAAGTAAGAGAGCTGAAGCCAGGATTTATATGAATTACACAATAACCTAAAATGAGATCTCGGCAGCCTACCTGGATTTCTTATCAAAATTTTTATAGTGGCTGGAGTAGCAATACAAGCTCTGGGACCACATAGGGATCCGTGTTATGCAGATGAGCACATGAAGTGGTCACTTAACATTCTAAAGCTCCTTGTGGGGTATATAATTAAAAGCTAGGCTATTATCATGCCACCCTGAGAATGAATAATCTTCATGTCATGAAACTGTACTAGCAAAGGAGCTGGAAATAAATAAGATTCCACAAAAAGTCAAACTGTGTGAACAGCAGCTATTAAATGCAGAGGAGGTTGGTATGCAGTGTTAATATTTCAGAAACTAGCCAAAAGTAATGTAATATTAGTAATTATATAATAGAAGCATGGTAATATTAGCAGGGTGCCTTTTCGATTCCTACCAATGGGAGAAAAAAATATCCAAATTAAAGCTGAACTCCAGATATAATCTTTGTTGCACACTTATGCCCCGTATACACGGTCGGAAATTACGACGAAAAATGCCCGATCGGACCATGTTGTCGGAAAATCCGGCCGTGTGTGGGCTCCATTGGACTTTTTCCGTCGAAAAAATTTGAGATCCTGCTCTTAAATTTTCCGACAACAAAATCCGATCAGACTTTTTCCGATTGTGTTTAGAGAATTCCAGCGGACAAAGTGCCACGCATGCTCAGATCAAATTACGAGACCAAAGCTATTGGATACTAGCCTCTAGCAGTAGTTCCGTCGTACGCAACAAACGTCACCACGTTCAAAATGATCGGATTTTCCGACAACTTTGTCCGACCGTGTGTATGCAACACCAGTGTCGGACAAAATCCGTCGGAAAAATTCCGACGGATTTTGTGGTCGGAATTTCTGACCGTGTGTACAGGGCATTAGGCTTGATTCACACCTATGCATTTTTAGTGCTTTTTTGCATTTTGCAGATTTGCACTACAGAAAGTGTTCCATAGGAAACCATTTTAAATGGACTGTAGTGCAAAAATGCAAAAAGCACTAAAAATGCATAGGTGTGAATCCAGCCTTACATTGGTCCAGCATGGACCATTCAAGACCCTCTGCCTCACCCACAAATGCACACAAGGAAACGCTCCTCAATACCTATGCGAGAAAATAAAACACTACACACCCAATCGCAGCCTCCGATCAACTAACCAAAACCTCCTCCTCATCCCTAAATCCCGCTACAAATCAAAGGGAGAACGAAGATTCGCAGTCCAAGGACCACGGCTATAGAACGCTCTACCCACTAACATCCGCATGGAATAAAACCATCGGGCCTTCAGAAAAAAACTCAACACCCACCTCTTCTAAGAAGCAGGAAAGCACAGGATGGATCAAGCGCCTTGAGGCGATTCAGTTTGCAGTTGTAGCGCTATACAATTCATTCATTCAATGTAAAGATGCACATTTCATACATAAGGGAAGCTGACAATCACTGTAGTAGTTGATACTACTATAGTGATAGCTGTTGTTTTTTGGGTGCTGTGCCAAGCAGGTGCTCCTGCTCATAACTGCCACCATTCAAAGAATGCCTTTTTTATTTTAAAACCACTTCAACCCCCGGAAGGATTTACCCCCATTCTGACCAGAGCACTTTTTGTGATACAGCACTGCGTTGCTTTAACTGACAATTGCGCGGTCGTGCAAGGTTGCACCCAAACAAAATTGACTTCAATATTTTTTACTTTTTGCTATAATAAATATCCCCCAAAAATATATCTAAAAAAAATTTCTATCTCAGTTTAGGCCAATATCTATTCTTCTACATATTTTTGGTAAAAAAAAAAAAAATCGCAATAAGCATATATTGATTGGTTTGTGCAAAAGTTATAGCGTCTTTAAAATAGGGGATAGATTTATGGCATTTTTATTATTATTTTTTTATTAGTAATGGCGGCGATTTTTATCATGACTGCGACATTATGGCGGACACATTGGACACTTATGACACCATTTTGGGGCCATTGTCATTTATACAGCGATCAGTGCTATACAAATGCACTGGTTACTGTGTAAATGACACTGGCAGGGAAGGGGTTAAACACTAGGGGGCGATCAAGGGGTTAAGTGTGTCCTAGGGAGTGATTCTAACTGTGGGGGGGGTGGGCTTAATGACCAGGTCATTTTTTGCGACATGGCACTGTGTCGCTTTAACTGACAATTAGGCAGACATGCGACTTGTACTCAAACAAAATTGATGTCCTTTTTTTCGTACAAATAGAGCTTTCTTTTGGTGGTATTTGATCACCTCTGTGGTTTTTATTCTTTGCGCTATAAACAAAAAAATGACCGACAAAAAAACAAATGTATTCATCAGTTTAGGCCAATATGTATTTTGCTACATATTTTTGTTAAAAAAAAATCACAATAAGCTTATATTGATTGGTTTGCGCAAAAGTTATAGCATCTACAAAATAGGTAATAGATTTATGGACTTTAATTTTTTTAGGTTTGTACTGGAAATGGTGCCGATTTGTGATTTTTAGCAGGACTGCGACATTGCGGCGGACAAATCTGACCCCAAGTGACAATTTTTGGGGACCAGTGACAATATAACAGCGATTAGTGCAAAAACACTGATCAATGTATAAATGACACTGGCAGAGGGGGGAGATCAAGGGGTTAACTGTGTTCCCTGGATATGTTCTAACTGTGTGAGGGCTGGGCTCACTGGGGCAACACAGAGATCCCTGTTCCTGATCACTAGGAACAGCAGATCTCCATGTTGTCCCCTGTCAGAAAGGGGCTCCACATTGTTTACATAGGCAGATCCCTGTTCTGCCTCTCTGTTGTTGCCTTATGAGTTTATGTGAAATCTCCAATAATATCTGTGAAATATTATAATTATGAATATACAGTGGTGTGAAAAAGTGTTTGCCCCCTTCCTCATTTCCTGTTCCTTTGCATATTTGTCACACTTAAGTGTTTCGGAACATCAAACCAATTTAAACAATAGTCAAGGACAACACAAGTAAACACAAAATGCAATTTGTAAATGAAGGTGTTTATTATGAAAGGTGAAAAAAATCCAAACCATCATGGCCCTGTTTGAAAAAGTGATTGCCCCCTAAACCTAATAACTGGTTGGGCCACCCTTAGCAGCAACAACTGCAACCAAGCGTTTGCGATAACGTGCAATGAGGCTTTTACAGCGTCCTGGAGGAATTTTGGCCCACTCATCTTTGCAGAATTGTCCTAATTCAGTTACATTAGAGGGTTTTCGAGCATGAACGGCCTTTTTAAGGTCATACCACAACATCTCAATAGGATTCAGGTCAGGACTTTGGCTAGGCCACTCCAAAGTCTTCATTTTGTTTTTCTTCAGCCATTCGGTGGTGGACTTGCTGGTGTGTTTAGGATCATTGTCCTGCTGCAGAACCCAAGTTCGTTTCAGCTTGAGTACACGAACAGATGGTCGGACATTCTCCTTCAGGATCTCTTGGTAGACAGCAGAATTCATAGTTCCTTTTATCATGGCAAGTCTTCCAGGTCCTGAAGCAGCAAAACAGCCCCAGACCATCACACTACCACCACCATATTTTACTGTTGGTATAATGTTCTTTTTCTGAAATGCAGTGTTCCTTCTACGCCAGATATACTTGGACACACACCTTCCAAAGAGTTCCACTTTTGTCTCATCGGTCCACAGAATGTTGTCCCAAAAGTCTTGGGGATCATCAAGATGTGTTGTGGAGAAATTGAGACGAGCTTTGATGTTCTTTTTGCTCAGCAGTGGTTTTCTCCTTGGAACTCTGCCATGCAGGCCATTTTTGCCCAGTCTTTTCCTGATGGTGGAGGCATGAACGCTGACCTTAACTGAGGCAAGTGAGGCCTGCAGTTCCTTGGACGTTGTTGTGGGGTCTTTTGTGACCTCTTGGATGAGTCGTCGCTGCGCTCTTGGGGTAATTTTGGGCGGCCGGCCACTCCTGGGAAGGTTCACCACTGTTCCATGTCTTCGCCATTTGTGGATAATGGCTCTCACTGTGGTTCGCTGGATCCCAAAGCTTTGGAAATGGCTTTATAACCCTTTCCAGACTGATAGATCTCAATTACTTTCTTTCTCAATTGTTCCTGAATTTCTTTGGGTCTCGGCATGATGTGTAGCTTTTTTTTTTTTTTATATTTTAATATTTTTATTGAAAGGTATGCAACAGATACAATTATGGGGTAACTTCATAAAACTAAACAATCATTATATCACAACATGAAAATAACCAGTACTCTGAGGTTTCCTGCGGAGGATTCAAGGCATATGATTGTTGTATCAAGAGAGAAGAGATGTTTATAACAAGTCGCCATGTCTTCTCCTGTTAATGAGCATTAGGGGTAGCCTCTCCATCCTGGAGGGAGAGAGAGACCAGCCAGGTCACTGTCGGAAGTTTATGACCGTGTGTATTACTAGGTTCTGAGTACACCGTTCATTTTTTTTTATTTAAGTACCTGAAGTCAGGTAGAAATCAGGGATAGCCTTAGGTGAGAAGAAGAATACAAGAGAGGGGTGGAGAGAGAGTGGGGGTAGATACAGAGGAGAAAGGGAAAAAAGGGGAAGGGGGAGTGGAGTAGTGGGATGGGGGTGTGTCATCCCCCGGGAGCTAGGATCATCAAAGCCTGTCAGGCATTAGGGTTTATTGGCAAAAATCTTGATATTCATCGGAGAAGCGGTACTGGACCCAATAAAACCATCTGGTCTGGTGTTCCTCCGTCTTATCTCGCAGTACCGAGGTCAAGTCCTCCATCTGTTCTATGTCCCACACCCTTGCGAACCATTGAGCCACTGTTGGCGGAACTTGTTGTTTCCATAGAGGCGGGATGCACGCTCGTGCAGCATTAAGAAGGTGTTTGAGGAGGGATTTGTTATATCGTTTCCTTGATAGAGGGGTTAGGTTTAGCAGGACAGCGGCCGGGTTGTCCTGTAGGGCTATGTCGGTAAACTTATGTATAAGTTTAAGGACTGGTTCCCAGAAAGTTTTGAGCAGTGGGCATTCCCAGAATATGTGCAAGATAGTACCCTGATGAAGGCCACATCGCCAACAGCGGTCGGATTGGTTGGGGAATATCTTTGCCAGGACTGAGGGGGTTCTGTACCAGCGTGTAATTATTTTGTATGTGGTCTCTTGGTATTTGCTACACAGAGCAGACTTCTGTGCAAAGAATAGTATGCGGTCTTTTTGGGGAACCGAGAATGTAACTCCCAGGTCCCTCTCCCATTTCGCCAGGTACGGGGGATCTTCAGTGGCATGAAGTTCTAGCAGTGATTTATAGGCGGTGGATAGGGAACCCCGAATCGGACCCTCCCCTAGACATATTTCCTCGAGAGAGTGAAGTTTTCGGTTAAATAGCGCTGGTTTGGGCAGAGAGCTCAGAAAATGAGAGAACTGAATAGTCCTCCAATTATCCAGTGTTAAAGGAGCCCGACCCGAGGACATAGTCTCTGTAGGGGGCCAGCCCGATGGCTGCAGGAGTTGGGAGGCCCTTAGGATTCCGTGCGGGGCCTGTGAATAGACAGTCGGGTCAGTGAGGCCGGGTGTGAACCCTGGGTGTCCTACAAGTGGGGTCATTGGGGAAGGAAAATTGCTCAGTGAGGAGAGACGAAAAAATCTATCCATTTCCGCTAGAGTAGGGCCAATCAAAGGGTGAGCTGTCAAGTGGGCATAGTGGGTTTTCTCTACCCATGGTAATCCAGCTAGTGGGGCGCCGGCGGCCTCCTGCTCTAGTGTTACCCATAATTTCGTGTCGCCGTGTCTGCACCAGTCGACCACCCTGGCCATATGTGTTGCGGTGTAATACAGAGCTGGATCCGGGAGACCAATGCCCCCTCTGAGCTTAGGTCTTAGCAGTAATTTTCTGCTAAGGCGCGGGTGTGCGCCCTTCCAGATAAATTTTATAAAAGCTGACCGAACTGCGTGAAAGTAAGACTGGGGTATTTTGATAGGTAGTGTTTGTAGTAAGTACAGGAGCCTTGGCATTGCGTTCATCTTGAGGACGTTGCAGCGTCCAAACCAGGACAGGGCCAGGGAATCCCATCTTTTTAGGTCTGTGGTTAACGTTGATAAGAAAGGCTGGTAGTTGAGGGGAAAAACGTTGCTTAGATCTGTGGGAATTTTTGTTCCCAGGTATTGGATCGAGCGTTTAGCCCATTTAAATGGGAAAAAGGGGCGCAGCCTTGCCACCGTAGAGTCCGACAGGGAGACATTCAGTGCCTCTGATTTTTGCAGGTTGACCTTGAATTTGGATAGAGCTCCATACCTTTTCAGCTCCTGTAACAGAGATGGCAAGGAGATAAGAGGCTCTGTGATATAGAATAATAGGTCGTCCGCGTATGCTGCCACCTTGTGTTGGCGTGAGTCGGCTTGGATGCCTTTAATAGAAAGGTTGCCTCTGATGTGGCGTAGGAACGGCTCTAGGGAGAGGACAAACAGCAAAGGTGACAGGGGGCAGCCCTGTCTAGTGCCGTTTGAGATTGAGAAGGGGGCAGAGTTGTGGCCATTTACACGTACCGATGCTGTAGGATTTTTATAGAGGGCTGCTATCCAGGACAGGATGGGGTCGGGCATTCCAACGAACTTAAGTGTTTCTCGCAGAAAAACCCAGTCCACCCTGTCAAAAGCCTTTTCGGCGTCTGTGGACAAGAGTAAAAGGGGGGTGCGGGATCCTTTTGCTTTTGCTATAATGTTCAGAGTCCGGATAGTGTTGTCCCTTGCTTCCCTGCCCTGGATAAAGCCGACTTGGTCTGTGGTTACTATACGTTGCAGCAGGGCATTCAGTCTAGCCGCTAGGACCTTGGTAAAGAGTTTAATGTCACAATTCAGGAGAGAGATGGGCCTGTAACTGGCACACAGCAATGGATCCTTACCCGGTTTGGGTATCACTGTAATAGAGGCACTCAACATATCAGCTGGTAGACTGTGTCCTTCTAATATGGCATTGAACGCCTCAAGGAAGTGAGGTGTCATTAGGTGTTGGAACGTTTTATAATAGGGAAGGGTGAACCCGTCGGGTCCAGGGGCCTTTCCAGGCTGGGTATCAGCTATTGCGGCTGTAAGTTCCTCAGCGGAGATAGGCTGAGATAGGGCCTCCCTTTCTTCGGCTGTCAGTTTGGGCAGATCAGTTTCTTCTAGGTATGTTCGGACATCTGAGAGGGACTGGGATGTTGAGTCAGAGGTGGAGTCTAAATTGTACAGTTTAGAGTAAAAGTCTCGAAACGTATCCGCTATGTCAGGTGTAGTATGGACTTTAGCGCCTGGCGAGGTAAGTAAGGTCGGGACTATGTCTGAGATCGCTTGGTACGTAATGCGTTTGCTAGTAAGCGGCCACATTTGTCGCCGTACTCGTAAAAGGAGCGGCGCGCTTTTAACAGCACATGCTTCGCAGTATATAAGGAGTGTTCCCTTATAGCTTCTCTAAGCCGAACTAATTCTGCTTCCACCGTACGGTCCGGCTGATTTTTGTGTTGACGTTCTAGGGTATAAAGTTGTGCCAATAAATTGGATAGGGTTTTAGAGCGGCGCTGTTTGGCAGCGTGCCCATGTTTGATTAGGATTCCCCTAATATAACACTTATGTGCGGACCACACAGAGATTGGGTTCTCAACGGAGCCAGCGTTGGTGGAAAAATAGGAGGTAAGTTCCCTATGAACGTCAGCTGCGATTTCGGGGTCCTTCAAGAGTGTTTCATTCAGTCGCCATGTGGAGTTCTTGGGGGACGCTTGTGATACGGTAAGTTCTAGAACAATTGGGGCATGGTCAGAGAGTGTAATGTGACCTATATCCGATTTGTTGATCAGGGGCAGCGATGCGTGCTTTAGTAAGAAAAAGTCTATTCTGGAGTAAGAGCCATGAACATGGGAATAGAAGGTGTAGTCCCGTTCTCGTGGGTGGAATATTCTCCAGATGTCAACTAATTGATATGAGTGGAGAAGGTCTTTGAGGCGACGGCGTGTTCCCTGGGGTAAGGAGGAGGATTTGGAGGAGGAGTCCTTATGGGGGTCCAAGGTCAGGTTGAAGTCTCCTCCCAGTATCAGAGTTCCTTCAAGGAAAGAGTCAAGGGTGGACAAGAAGGTTTCAAGGGTAGGGAGTTGGTTAGAGTTGGGGAGGTAAATGTTCGCAAGGGTGAAGGTCTGGGAGCTAATTTTCCCTTTCAGCAGCAGGAATCTGCCCTCCTGATCATGGTATTCCTCGAGGAATTGCCAGTGAAGGGATTTTGATATGAGGATACTCGTCCCTTTAGATTTAGAGGTTGAGGATGGACTGTGATAAGACGTCGGGAAATTTTTGTTTGTTAGAGTGGGTACCTTGTCTGCCCTAAAGTGGGTCTCTTGGAGAAAGGCGACGTCCGCCTTGTGCCTCCAGAGCTCCGCAAGACAGCTAGTGCGCTTCTCCGGGGAATTTAACCCCTTGACATTCCAGGATAAGACCTTTACAGGCATTGTGTCAAAAATATAGAATTGACCACTGTCAGCTCCCGGGAGGTGAGGGGTGGGATGGGGGGATGGGGCCGGGGAGAAGGGGGGAAGAGAAAGATAGAGTGGGAGTGATGAAAGGGGAAGAGGAAAGGGGTAAGGTTAAGCTCAAGGAAGAGTCTAGAGAAGGATAAGGATTCCGCTATGGAGAGCTACTGCCTCCAGGGCAGAGTATACCTAGGTTGGGGAGTGGCAAGACACGGTTGGGTACAGAGCCCCAACCATCGGAGCCCCCGCAGCAACTTTAATTAGGTACTTAAGGCACATATGGTGTACGTTAGGGTTAGACTGGTGAGCCACAGAGGGGAAAATATGTACACGAGCATGTGGGAATACCAATATAGCAGGCACTGTCCCCTCTGGGGGACTAGGCGGAGACCCCCCCAGGAAAAGGGTTGGTGTCAGTGTTGGCCAACTGCACCCGCCTCACAAATAAAGCAATATAGGGTAAAATAGGAATGGGGGAGGGTCTGTAGGGCCTAGTGTCCACACGTCCTAGTGATCCCACCCGGGGAGGTACGGCGGGATATGGGTGTGCTCGTGCAGTTGGCAGGGCAGCACAGATACCAAGGACTTGAAACTGTAAAGAATTTAAACCATTAACGGCAGCAGTAACAGCAATATCAACTTGCAGAGTAGTCTAAAAGGAATAAGCAACATGTTAAGACATACTGACATCTACATTATATCTAGGTAGCATGAGGAAGAGAAAAGAAAAAAAAAATAAAAAAAAATAAAATAAAAATAAAATATATACGGTATATATATATATATATATATAATGAGAAAAAAAAAAAATTAAAAAAAACAAATAAATAAATAAATAAAAAAAAAACATGGGGTTAGCTTTAGTGTCGGCTTAGTACATTAGACTCCGGAACGAAAAAATAAAATAAAGGATACAAAGAGTCTGTTAAGCCTAGTGGTTGTCCATCTTAATAATCTATCCCAAGGTGTCAGTGGTAATATCAACTTGTTGGATAATCGAGAGGAACAAACAACCTGACAACCTGTTAAGAGGTATTAACATCCACACGAAGTGTAGATAGCATGTATAAGGAAAGCAACAAAACACAAAAAAAAAAAAAAAAGGGAGAAAAAATAAAAAAAAATGAGGGGGGAAAACCGCTCTCCCTGCGTTCCGGCTAGTCAGACTAGGTATAGGGTCTGTGTCTTTAGACCCGAGTCCGGTAAAAATGCTTACGTAGCGTTCTGGATGCTCCCTCCTGAGTAAAGTGAGGGAGAGTTAAAACATGCATGGTCTGACTGGTGCAAGTGTGTCGTGTCGCTGATTCACTGGATGGCTTAATAAGCAAGATCACCCGGCTGCCTCCTCGTTTGGAGCTTGTTGTCGGGCATTCCCTGGTGAGCGAGCCTGTGGAGGACCTCCTCGGTTACGTCGGTTTCGGGACCTTTGTGGTCTGGCCATGAGGGCCTGGTGTTGCGGTTCCCTGGGGACGATCACCGTGAGCCAATTGGGAATGGGGACTGGGTCCATCTCTGCAAAGGCAAACAGGTCTGGTAGCTCTGATGGATGGCGCAGAGGAGGAAGGTATTTGGGCCCTTGCGGACTATGAGGTGGAATGGGTGCCCCCATTTGTAGGTGAGTCCCTTCACGCCTAGACCGTCCAGGAGAGGTTTTAGTGACCGCCGCATCAGCAAGGTCTTTCTGGAGATGTCCGGAAGAAGGTGGATTGCTGCACCATCAAATTCTAGGACCCCCACTTGCCACGCTCTTCGTAATATCTCCTCTTTGAGGGTAAAAGAGTGCAAGCAGCATAGGACATCTCTGGGTCTATCAGCAGGGCCGAGTCTAGGGCCCATGGTCCTGTGCACTCTGTCAATGATTATTTCTGCGTCCGGTGGGCGGTCTAGATAGCGGTTAAAGATGTGAGTCACTGTCGCGCGTAGCTCTGATTGCGGGACAGGTTCTGGGATTCCTCGCAGTCTGATGTTTTGCCGTCGGCTGCGGTTCTCCAAGTCGTCCATGTGCAGTTGTATTTGTATCATTTGGTCATTGAGGTCACTGTTAGAGGTCTGCAAGGCTTGCACAGCTTGTGTCGCTATCTGTTGTTCCTGTTCAAGGGAAGTTACACGTGAGTCCAGGGCAGTCACCTCATGCTTAATGTTTTGTACTTCCCCTCTCAGGGCTGTCTCCATTCTGTGTGCTATTGTCTCTAAGTCATCCCTTGTGGGTAGTTGTTGAAGGAATGCCCATAACTTTTGCACTGAGCCTGTGTCAAGGGGGATACCCTGTGTGTGGGGTGGGTTAGGGTAGTTACTCACTGCGTCCTGGTGAAGAGATGGAGATCCCTGTTCCTCTGTGTTGAGTTCCGGGCTGTAGCACAGGACGCCATGTGGTGTGGATGCTGTGGGGGACGTAGAGAGCTCCGGGCTGCACATGCCGTCCTCTGTTGCTGCAGAGCCTGTCAGCGATCTGGGGAGGCAGGGGGAGAGATCACTAGGAGGAGTGAACGGCGGCATTATGTGATCCTCCGCCAGCTGCAGTGATGGTCCCGGCTCAGTGCTGTGCTTCCTTGCGGCCGTGTGACGGGCCGGCGCCATCTTGGCATTCGCGGGAGTGGATGCCGCGGGTTGCTGCGGCAATAGGAAGCGATCCATGCTGCCCTGTGTGGCGGTAAGGTACCAGTCCTGTTTCCTCTGCATTCAGGGGTTCGGTGGGCACCTCCGTTGTGCTGTGTGTCTGCTCGGTAAGGCTACGGCAGAGCCGATGGTCGGGAGCTCCGTGAGAGAACGTCCTCACGCCGCCATGCCTAGGCCACGCCCCGATGTGTAGCTTTTAAGGATCTTCTGGTGGACCTTACTGTGTCAAGCAGCTCCTATTTAAGTGATGCCTTGATTGTGAACAGGTGTGGCAATAATCAGGCCTGGGTGTGGCTAGAGAAATTGAACTCAGGTGTGGACAACCACAGTTATAGTATGTTTTAACAAGGGGGGCAATCACTTTTTCACACAGGGCCATGATGGTTTGGATTTTTTTTCACCTTCATTTACAAATTGCATTTTGTGTTTACTTGTGTTGTCCTTGACTATTGTTTAAATTGGTTTGATGTTCCGAAACACTTAAGTGTGACAAACATGCAAAGGAACAGGAAATGAGGAAGGGGGCAAACACTTTTTCTCACCACTGTATCTCTTTTTGCTTGTAGCTATGAAAGCTGGGCAAAAGCCTTCCTCCAAGTACTTGTTAAGAGCAGACAATGCGGGGCCGAGACTTGTATACACAAACAATGGAGAGCCAATTTCATTTTTTGTCACCTATGCACTACAAAACACCCCATGCTGGTTTATGTAATCAAGTGAGTCCCACCCCGGAAACAATTCTTAACTTCCCAGCTACATTCTCTTGCTCAGAATAATCACTAGGAGTTGCATTAAAGGGGGCTGGCTTAGACTAAGTATAGGGAAGATAACCAATCAGAAGTCACCCTATGGCAACCAATGAGACATGAGCATTAAGGGATATACTCAGAGGAAAAATGCTCATGTCTCATTCGGGGAAACCAGCAAGCAGAATGGAGCCAAGGTAATGACAAAATAGCAGGGGAAGCCATGCCCTGCTAAATGTAACTAAAAATGCGTGTAGATCGCGGTCTGAAGGAATATAATCTATATTCCTTCAGGCATATTTTATTTCAACCTAGCATTTTATGCCTTGATGTAAGACCATAGCTAGAGATTTGTGTATTAGCTAGACTTTTAACTACCTGTAATAAATGCTATTATATTTAAAGCCATATCCTATTTTGTGATTAATAAATCAGAAATAGAGATTTTGGAGGTTAACACTGTGCACTGATTGCGGGTGGCCGATGGACATCGAGTCCGTCGGACCCACGGACACGCTCCTGTGGCGCGCTGCCCACAGTATCTATCGCATAAAACGACGTACAGGTACATAGTTTCACGCAATAGAGCCGCCCTGCCACAGTATATGTGCGGTGGGTGGTCTTAAAGTGGTTAACCAAACAGAGACCTAGCAACTAACTATAATGAGGGATATGGGTAACAAGGAATACCAGGGATGCAAGGAAGGGGGTCATAACAGGGTACAGGAACAAGGAGCAGGAGTAAGCAGCAGGGTACAAGATGCAAGGATAGCTCAGGAGCAAGATAAACTGGCATAAGGATCTGGCAGCAAGGATGGCAATCAAAACATTGACGCAATATGCAATAGCAGAGGTGGGACTTAAGTACCCTCTCAGTAGCTGGGGCCAGGTGGAACTGATTGCAGGAACCTGCTGGCTTCTGGGAGACACCTGCTGGTGGTCACTGGAACTACAGCTTTCGACCCAGAGACCCAGCAGGTGAACCCTGTCAGATGGGAAACCTATCCCTAACCTGTCCGCTCGCATAAAAGTGTGGCAAGTCCGGGAGCCAGGGTCTTAAAAAAAACGCATGGGGCTCCAGCATCCAGTCAGACAGCTGTTTCCCTGTGACCGAGGAAACCATGGAGGAAACAAGTTCCTCTCAACTCCCTCCCCATCTGCATTGCCGCTACAGTTTAACGCCACCTGCAGTGGAGAATATAGACTGCACTTGCCTACAAGCTTCCCCAGCAGACCCTCAGGTATGAGATATGCATATTTACATTGGTTCAAGCTAGACCACAGTAAATATGCAATTAATACCATGCTTGGGAGCGAGCCTGCTTGGCAAGAGGGAGAGGCCAGGAGCACTGGCGAGGGGGCCCCAGAAGAGGAGGATCATTGCAGCTCTGTGCAAAAGCACTGCCTAGAGCAGGTAAGTATGACATATTTGTCTCTTTTCTTTTAAACTTGCCTTTAATATCACTTAAAGGAAGAATTGACTTTACATCAAGCTGGAGAAGTGTAAGTTTGAGCGAACCCAGATCCTGTTCTTGGGATATATTTTTTCCCCAGAGGGAATGAGCATTGACCCTGAGAAAATCAAAGCAGTGGTGGACTAACCTACCCCTAGAAACATTAAGGAAATAAAAGGATTTTTTGAAATTGGCAACTTCTACAGAAACTTAATGAGAAACGTCTCTAAAGTAATAGCACCTATTATGCAGCTGACAAAGAAAGGGACGCACTTTGGTCACCTGAGGTACAGCTTGCACTTAGTAAGCTAAAGACTCTTTTCACTTCTGCACCGATATTGGTACATCCCGATTCTGAAATACCCTTTATTGTGGAAGTGGATGCTTCGGACTCTGCCTTGGGAGCTATATTTTTTCATTGAATAAGAGAAAAGATCCAGCCTTATCCTTGCAATTATTACTGTTTAATGTCTTCAACTGAAAGGAATTCTGACATTGGGAATAAAGAATTGTTGGTAATAAGGAAGCCTTTTCTGAATCGAGGAAACTGCTGGAAGGGGCAAATCATCCTGCAACTGTTCTCACTGATCATAAAAACTTGGAATTAATTTGTTCTGCCAAGACAAGCATGTTGGTCTCTATTCTTTTTCCAGGTTCAATTTCATTATCATGTATCAAGCTGGGTCAAGGAATGGTAAAAACCAATGCTGTCTTAACCACTTAAGGACTGGAAGGATTTGCCCACTTTTTACAATTTGGCACTGCGCTGCTTTAACTGGTAATTGCACGGTCATGCAATGCTGTACCCAAACAAAATTTTCCCAAAGTTCATTTTTCCCACAAATAGTTTCTTTTGGTGGTATTTGATCACCTCTGGGATTTTTATTTTATGCGATATAAACTTAAAATTAAAAAAAATATATTTTTTTACTTTTTGTTATAAAAAAAACTTTATTTTAGTCATACTAGGAAATAGATTTTAATTGTGGGGGCTGCAGGGAGAGAAGCAGGTTCTGGAGATCGGTCTCTGCTCTACATCCGGGACAGAGGGAGGGAGGAGGAGGGGGTGGGAGAGCGGCGGCAGAAGTTTCCTGCATAGAGCAGAGACAGTTCCTGAAGTTCACTGCATTCACAAAGCCCGGGGCTGTTCTGGGCGTCCCTGTGGGAAATGCCTGCCCTGTTCTCAGCTAGGTAATAGTCCGTGTGATCAAGGCTGGCATGGGCATTAGCACATCATGAAGGGCCCCTGGTTTTAGCGCCCCCTACAGTCTGGCACCCTCAGACGGCCACCTAACCTGCCTTATGCCTGCGCCAGCCCTGGATCCCCTTAACCACTTTAATACACTATGTTATATGCTCTGCACTGTATTATATACCCCGCGCTGTATTATATATCAGGGACGTCCAGTAAGAGGAGGCATGAACATAAAAACCTCCCCCCAAAAAACAAAAAAAAGATCAAGCTTCTAGGGGTTGGAGCTCAGTGACAATGGGGTAGGTAGCTGAAGTCCTATCCCACCACTGGTCAACATTTGGGGCTTCTAGGACCTATGGTTCCAGAGATACAGGGCTCCTTGCACAGCCTGCCAGAAGCTACAGTACATACAGAGCGGCCAGTTTAAAAAAAGCTGGCACACTCTGTTTGCAGCAGACTGAGAGGATGAGCTCTCAGTGCCTCTCACTTCTTGTCAGAGGCACTGAGCTCTATGACCAGCTTGGAGTCTTGGACCAATGGTAAAGTACCATTGGTCCAAGCTGTCCAATAAAAATACTGCAGTGGAGCCACGCCTCTCACTGCAGTGTCAAGCCCTCCAAACTAGAAGGAAAAAGCATGGTTTGTCCTTATGGGTATAAGATTTACCCACAATACCATGTTTTTCCTCACACAGTTAAGAGGGAGAATGAGAATCTGCTGCTGTTGAAAAGGTACTGTTTTAATAAAGCTAAATCATTTATAATTTATCTATTTACTGTGAAATTACTGGTTGGAAGTTATAACTTCAAACATCAGTAATTTGTCCATTAAGCCACCTGCTTGAGTACAAGTTTTTGAAAATATAGTAAATTACCTTAAGAACAATATATAATAATTATTTGTATATTACTTACTTAAGGTAATTAACCCCTTGCCACCCAGGCCAATTCTGACACTTCTCTCCTACATGTAAAAATCGTCATATTTTTGTTGCTAGAAAATTACTCATAAACCCCCAAACTATATATATATATATATATATATATATATATATATATATATATATACACACCCACGTTTTTTTTCTTTAGCAGACACCCTAGAGAATAAACTGGTGGTGGTTGCAGTAATTTTTCAAACTCATTTTTTTTTTTAAAGAAAGTGTTTCATGAATAAAAAACAGTAAAGTTAGCCCGAAAGATGATGTTACGCTGAGTAAAATGATACCTAACATGTCCTGCTTTAAAATTGCACACACTTGTGGAATGGCGCCAAACTTCAGTACTTAAAAATCACCATAGGCGACGCTGTAAACATTTTCACAGGTTACATAGAAGAGATACAGAGGAGGTCTAGTGCTATAATTATTGCTCTCGCTCATACGATTGCGGCGTATGTAACCTGTATGTATCTGGCTCTGATACTAGACAGTGCCTAACCAGCCACTGACTTCACCGCATGTCCCTGTTATATATACTACACAGACTGCACTATATACTCTGAACTGTATTTTATATGCTATACTGACTGCACTATATACTCTGAACTGAATTATATATACTACACAGACTGCACTTTATACGCTGAACTGTATTATATATACTATACTGACTGCACTATATACTCTGAAGTGTATTATATATACTACACTAACTGCACTATATACTCTGCACTGTATTATATATACACTACACAGACTGCACTATATACTCTGAACTGTATTATATATACTACACTGACTGCACTATATACTCTGAACTGTATTTTATATATTACACTGACTGCACTATATACTCTGAACTGAATTACATATACTACACAGACTGCACTTTATACGCTGAACTGTATTATATATACTATACTGACTGCACTTTATACGCTGAACTGTATTATATATACTGTACTGACTGCACTATATACTCTGAACTGTATGATATATACTACACTAACTGCACTATATACTCTGCACTGTATTATATATACACTACACAGACTGCACTATATACTCTGAAATGTATTATATATACTACACTGACTGACTGCACACTACACTAACTTCCCTGCCTAATCTCCATTCATTCAGTATATATGGCCGCCGTGTAAGCAGCAGCCTTATATAGTGTGGGGCGTGGACTTGAGCAATGATTGGCCAAAGGCATCGTGGCTCTCACAGCACATCGTGCTGTGATTGGCCAAAGCATACAGGTCAGGTGCATGCTTTGGCCAATCAGCAGCTGTCAATGCACTGCAATCTTGCAGTGTATTATGGGGCGCTCCGCGGCAGGTGAACTTCCCGCAAGCGCCCCATATGTTTGTTTGTTCTATGAGCAAACAAACACCCGGGTCCAACTTACGTTCGACTCGAACATTGGGACCGATTTAAATACACCTATGTGAACCTTGTACAACTTAATTTTCATTGCCAGCTGTTTTATATATGTATGGATATCCACCTTAAAATTCTCGGCAGCCCATTTACAAGCTAATTGTTGGCAAAGACCACATACAACAGGCTTTATTGGCAGTATATACGTTTTTTGGTTTTCTAATGATGGTTTATTGGCATGTGAGTTTCATTGTCAGAAATTTTGGCACATGCATTTTTGGAAAAATTAACTCATCACCCTAGATAAAACTATTTAAGCACACCTATAAAACTTATGAGGTCCATGAGGTCACGAAGAGTTGGACACGACTAAATGACTGAACAGCAACAACATAAAAGTTATAGTCATTTACACATAGCAAACATCAGCATAACCTCTAGGCTTAAAGCGTTTGTAAAGGTTCAGATTTTTTATTTTTTTTTAATAACAAACATGTCATACTAAAAATTTCTAAGAAAAACTGCGCTTATGTGTTTAATCAAAATAAACAACAAAATATATACAGTATATACAAAAATAATGATGTGTAAAGCACCGTGAGATATTCAATACAGTGTTATACTAATAAACAAATCCAGAGCTGTGCTAGAAGTAATCAACCAACATATCTTATAGCTTATAGCATCCTGATGACGTGTACAACACGAAATTCATAGAGGCTGCTTGTCGCTGTTTGCTGACGTAACATTTAGTCTTGCTGGTTTCCAACCCCCAGGCTTTGAAACGCACGCCGCGGTGGACAGGACGGAGCGCAGAGTTACTCTAATGCGGCGTACACGCGCTCGGAAGGCAGTGAATGCCGCCGCACTAGCCCCGTCACCTGGCATGGATTTAAAGGGGAATCCCTACGCCGAAAAAACGGCGTGGGGTTCCCCCCAAATCAATCTCAGACCCTTATCCGAGCACGCAGCCGTGCAGCCCCCCCCCAACCCAAAGCACCTTGTCCCCATGTTGATGAAGACAAAGGCCTCTTCCCGACAACCCTGGCCGTTGGTTGTCGGGGTCTGTGGGCGGGGGGATTATCGTAATCCGGGAGCCCCCTTTAATAAGGGGGCCCCCAGATCCCGGCCCCCCACCCTATGTGAATGAGTATGGGGTGCGATGTACCCCTACCCATTCCCCTAAGGCGTAAAAGTGTAAATAAAAAAAACACACAATTTTTAAAAATATTTTATTGCACTGCTCCGGGGGTCTTCTTCCGTCTTGGGGGTCTTCTCGCCGAACTCCTCCGCTCTCTTC
Organism: Lithobates sylvaticus; assembly: GCA_028564925.1. Taxonomy (NCBI): domain Eukaryota; kingdom Metazoa; phylum Chordata; class Amphibia; order Anura; family Ranidae; genus Lithobates; species Lithobates sylvaticus. Next base: position 101,411,178 of record CM053027.1, read on the forward strand.
TGCTCTTTTACCTAGCTCTTTCATGAGCGGAGGAGCCCGGCTTTCTTCTTCGTCATCACCGCCGTCGTCTGGGGGTCTCGTTCCGCCTTCGGGGGTCTTCGGGGTCTCTTCTGTTCTTGCCGCTGTCGCCGCCTTCTGCGCCTTCTTCTTCTTCCGATGTTGACTCTTCGCTCTCTCTGGCCGGAATGGCAGAGACACGTGGTGTTGTGACTTATATAGGGACAAGGGACGGGGTCACATGCTCATGTCACATGGTGACCCCGCCCCCTATGATGTCACAGTCCCAGCATCCTCCGGGACTGTGACATCATAGGGGGGGGGGTCACCATGTGACATGAGCATGTGACCCCACCCCTTGTCCCTATATAAGTCACATCACAGCGTGTCTCTGCCATTCTGGCCAGAGAGAGCGACGAGTCAATATCGGAAGAAGAAGACGGCGCAGAAGGCGGCGACAGCGGCAAGAACAGAAGAGACCCTGGAAGACCCCCGAAGGCGGAACGAGACCCCAGACGACGACGGCGAAGAAGAAAGCCGGGCTCCTCCGCTCGTGAAAGAGCTAGGTAAAAGAGCAGAAGAGAGCGGAGGAGTCCAGCGAGAAGACCCCCCAAGACGGAAGAAGACCCCCGGAGCAGTGCAATAAAATATTTTAAAAAATTGTGTGTTTTTTTTATTTACACTTTTACACCTTAGGTGAATGGGTAGGGGTACATCGTACCCCATACTCATTCACATAGGGTGGGGGCCGGGATCTGGGGGCGCCCTTATTAAAGGGGGCTCCCGGATTCCGATAACCCCCCCGCCCGCAGACCCCGACAACCAATGGCCGGGGTTGTCGGGAAGAGGCCCTTGTCCTCATCAACATGGAGACAAGGTGCTTTGGGGTGGGGGGGCCTTTCCCCAGGGCACCCCCCATGTTGAGGGCACGCGGACTGGTATGGCTCAGGAGGGGGGGGGGGCGCTCGCTCATCCCCACCCCCTTTCCTGGCCGGCTGGGCTGCGCGATAGGATAAGGGTCTGAGATGGATTTGGGGGGGACCCCCACGCCGTTTTTTCGGCATAGGGATTCCCTTTAAATCCATGCCAGGTGACGGGGCTAGCACTGCGGCATTCACTGCCTTCGCTAGCCCGTCTACCTGGAGTCACGTTCTAAATGAACGGAAAGTCCGCTCGTGTGTACGCGGCCTAAGCCGTACATGTTGGTGCTAACTTAAAATACATACAAATGTGACTGGGTATTGCTTCATTTACCTATCTTTTGCCTTTTTTTCAAGCATATTACGCTATGATTCCTTGTATGTTTTCTCCAAGTTCCATTCTCTAAGTTCCATCTAAGAAAAAGGAGACCACCTTCATCCATGAGGCTGGTTATGAGAAACCCATCATTGCCTTAAGGTTTTTTCAATTTCTAGCTCTGGTGAGTTTGAATTTCTCACGGACGGTGGAGCATCATTTGAAGGACATTTAATTTTATATTTATTGTTTTCTTTTTTCACGGTGATTGGACTTTCTTTTGACCTCTTCTCCTAGAGAAGTTATATCCATTTATTATACATTTTTTTTGTATACATTCACTTCTGATGTGGTATAGGAGGTGATTTGATTGATGTTATTTATGTGTTATAGGAGGTGATCACATTTACAGATATATTTACTCAGTTGATATATGAGGTAGCGCCACACTTTCTCACTTTTTTACTAATTTGAGTTATCCACTTTCAAAGAGGCAGCTTTACTCAACATTATTCACCAATTGTTTGGCGCCACTTCTTGTCACCTTTAATAGCACAACAGATCTTATACTTATAAATGTACAGCATAGAATAAAAATGAAAAAAAAAAAAAGAGACTTTAGTCCATGTAAAGTCCACGTGAATGACAAAATTCTCCTCTTAAGTGCTCACTGAATTAGTGAATACCCATCACCAAAGGATGAATGGCATCCTTGTGTAAACCACCACCTTTAGCAGAAAGATTGCACGTTTACCCGATGTTTACCTTCTATCTCTAGACAGGTCATAAGGGCTCAGGGCACAAACATCCTATCATAGAGTATCAGAAAACAGCTCCAACCACTCTCTTACAGGGGACCATGGATTATATAATAGTCCTGCGCTAAACATCCTCTTATTAGATTGTATATAGGTGCATGGAAAGAGCATAAAATCGTTTTATATTGTTTATTAAAATGTTAAAATCACACTTACATCATGTTGAGAGTAATAGCGCTAAACAGGCGACAGTAAAACAAACACCCGCACTTCTGGGATTGTGAAAACGCAATGATGTCAGCACATAGCTCCGCCCTAAACATTTTGTCATGTGATGTCATCAAGGGCGCCCCGTTTAGTCCTTTTCATAGACTTAAGTCTTTTTGTTTTATTATATGCTGTGCATTTATAGAGTATAAGATATGTTGGTTGATTTTTTTCTAGCACAGCTCTGGATTTGATGATTGTCATACCTACTTGCCCTGTGCAATAATTTTGCACAGAGCAGCCCTGATCCTCCTCTTCTCGTGTCCCCCACTGCCGCTTCTGGACCTTCCCAAACCAGAGTGTTCCCATAGCAAGCTGCTTTCTCTGGGTGCACTCGTGCGTGCCCGCTCCCATGCTACAGCTGTGTGTCTATGAGTGTGGATCAGCCCCACCCTCCACTCCTTCCTCACTGGCTGTGATTGACAGAAGTGGGAGCCATTGACTCCTGCTGTTGTGTCTCAGCCAATGAGAAGGTAAAGACCTAGGAGGGCTTCTGCTCTTGTGCACATAATTGGATTGGGATCGGGTTTAGGTGAAAAAACCTTAAGCCTTTAGAACCACTTTAACACTTAAAACTCAAATGTAATGCTTAATCAGAACCTAATACCTACACTGCCCCTAAACCCCTAGTAAAAGTTACACGATCATACTGATAAATACCATACTCTTATAGTGATAACTACTTTTTGGTAATACTATCTTTAAAGCCCAATTGAACTTTTAGTTTACATTTACAATACAATTAATTATTTTAGAAAGTGTATACTTCCTGATTGGAAAGACCTTTCCTGTATGTCCAGCATGCTGCAGAGAAGGAGCCCTGCTTTCTGTGTACTGCTGAATATGAGCTGGAGCTCTCCAATTAACAAATCTAAGGCTAGTACACACCGTAAGTTTTTTTTTTCAACCCAGCGGACCGGCTGCCATACACATAGGCCAACATGTGTGTGTACTAGGCCTTATAGTCACTGCAGATTGGAGAGCTCTATCTCTGACACAGCAGAGAGTGTGTCAGACCTCTGCAGTGAGACTAATGCTTCCATGCAGAGAGCAGGAGTCCTATACTAAAGAATGCTGGCAGAGAACAGCATTTTATATGCATGGTGTGGCTACCTTCTTTTTTTTTTTAATCAGACTTTTATTAATTTTATTTTTCATCACAAAACCAAGATCCTTCCATTCACAAAACAATTAAAGAATCTAAAAACATTACAGTTACTTTCTAAAGAAAATAAACAGACCTTTCAGACCATTTGTATATACCTGGAATGTGTTTAACAAATTTAAGCTGAAAGTTCAATTGAGAATAAAAGAATATCATCACATTGAAAATGTCATATAATAAAAGCTTTACCACTAATTTACATGGTACAAAATTATCAGAACAGATAAAACTGTGTCCAAAGCCCTGTACACACGATCAGAATATCGTCCAAAAAATACCGCTTTCTAAGCCATCGTACGAGAAATCTGATCGTTAGTACACAGCTGTTGTCCGAAATTTTCTGAAGGGACAAACACGAAAATTTTCTCGTACGATACCAGATCGTACAATTTTCATTTAATCAGTACAATAAAACACAAAAGTGCACCAAAAAAGGGCCAAACGCACCGCTCAGTGCTAAGGATGAATAATCCTCTTAAGGTAATAGATGTCTATATCAAAGCTTGTGATCTTAAATCCTAAATAGCAGCTACTGAAAATCAAACAAATATGTAAACAGAGGATGAAATAAAAAGGTTTATGACTTTAAACCATCATAGCAGCGCTCATGTCAATCTGAATGTCTGTGACATGCTTAAATACAATTCCTTGTACAAATAAATAAAATAAATAAATAAATAAAATAAAAATAGATAGATAAATAGATAAGTCAGTCCCTTGAAGTGGTTTCAGGTGAGTAAAACTAAAAATTTCTTGAGGTGATAAAAGTTCATCAATCCATGCACCAAACACCAGGCTTGTCACCACGTGAGTAGAAACTCTCCCCTTTGGGGTTAAACTCACCAGATATCTGGTAAAATCAAGTATCCAAAATATATCTTCATGTTTCCACTTCTAAAGGACATCTAATGATTATCTGTATTCTATAAGGTATGAGCAGCTCCAGTATACCAGGGTCATGTGAAAAGATAAAGATTCACATAGCGTATTCCCATTTAAATTTGTTTTATTGAAGCCAAATAACAACTCCCTTACAGATTATACATACAGGATAAGATAAAATATGAAGCATAAATGCACACCGTAGCGTTGCCACCGATTGCTAGCAACAAGGAGACATCCGCGTTAACTGGAACCGGCACGCTTGGCTGCTTCCTGGTTCCCCAGCTGTCGGTGACCTGCAAACGTCACTTCCGGCTATTGTGGAGATCACGCACCTGATGTGTTTCGTCACTTCCGACTTCGTCTGAGTGCGTGATTTCCACAGCAAGCAGACACAATTTAAACAGAACGATCGCACCAACTCTCCAGCTGATTAGGATGACACCAACTCCTCCCACTACTCCAGCACCGTACTAAGTCAAATGCTGCATATGGGACAGATGTCCATCCCCGCTAGACAAGCAGCGCATCTCTCTCAATTATAACAGTCACAGAGTCAGTTTGCATGCATAACATCAAAACAAACCTAAACATGTTTGCACATTGTCTATATATGCTTTCAAGTTTCTATCACACAAAACTACTTTAGCAACATAATCAACATTCTATTGTTAAATGGTAATTCAGATTTTAGACCTATAAAATGAAATGGCATCTAATTAAAAATCATGTGATATTGCACAAATTGCATCTAGATAAATGAGAATGATAATAGCAGCAAATTAATTATTGCAAATACTAAGAAATCGAAATAACTAAATTTCATATTTATACCTGGGAGGCAACCATAAAATAATAATAATAATAAAAATATACCCATGGATTAAAACATAATGAACTAAATAAATTCATTACAGCGATACAATAGTCATGGAATATTAATTCATAGGGTGTATGTTAATGCGACTTATAAGAGTCGCAACTTGCCATATAGTGCATACTAACTACACCCCTGTTGTTATAACCCAAATTGTTACAACTAGCTTGAGTTCTACACAAAAAAAGGACTGTATAGGTGCTATAACCAGATTAAAATATATAAAAAAATATATTAAAAAATATAGTATTAAAAAATAATAAATTCGTTTTTGAAAGGAAGAAGAGATATCGATACTGTATATATATTATTTACGCATCACTAATGAAACAGTTAATATCTAATTCTATGTTGAGGCCTTTCGGTGAGAGAGAGTCTGTAAGGAAAATTCACTGGGTTTCGCGTTAAGATAGATCCCTCACAATATTGGATCCTCTCCATGATGGCTTGAGACACTCTGTGCCCCAAAATTGAAGGCCAGGGGGGTCTTGGTTGTGCTTTAATTTAAAATGTAAAGAAACATTGTGGTCTTTGAAACCAATCTTTATGTTATAGATATGTTCGGCTATTCTCACCTTCAATACTCTTTTAGTGCGGCCTATATATAAGAGCCCACATGGGCATTCTAAACATGTGTAGTGTTGCAGTTAACCACTTCAATACTGGGCACTTAAACACCTTTCTGCCCAGACCAATTTTAAGCATTCAGCACTGTTGCACTTTGAATGACAATTGCGCGGTCATGCTACACTGTACCCAAATTACATTTTTATAATTTTTTTCCCACAAATAGAGCTTTCTTTTGGTGGTATTTGCTCACCTCTACGGTTTTTATTTTTTGCTAAACAAATAAAAAAAGACTGAAAATTTTGAAACAAAATATGTTTTTTTTTGTTTCAGTTTCAAAGCTTTGTAAATAAGTACGTTTTCTCCTTAACTGATGGGCATTGATGGGGCTGCATTGATGGGCACTGATAAAGCGGCACTGATGGGCACCAATGAGGTGGCACCAATGAAGTGGCACTGATGAGATGGCATTGATGGGCACTGATATGTGGCACTGATAGGCGGCACTGATGGGCACTGATAGGTGGCACTGATGGGTGACACGGATGGGCACTGATAGGTGGCACAAATTGGCACTGATAGCTGGCACGGATTGGCATGGATAGGCGGCATGGGTGGGCATGGATAGGCAACACAGATGGGCATGGATAGGTGGCACGGATGAGCATGGATAGGCACTGATAGGCGGCATGGATGGGCACTGATAGGTGGCATGGATGGGCACTGATAGGTGGCACAGATGGGCACTGATAGGCGGCATTGTATTGTATTGTTTTGTACTGATGAATGCCAATCAGTGCCAAACAATAATGCATGCCAATCAGCGATGCCCATTGTGGGAACTGATTGGCATCCATTGTGGGCACTGATTGGCATCCATTGTGGTCACTGACTGGCATCCATGGTGGTCTAGGGTGGCATACCTGGTGCTAGGCATCCTTGGTGGTCTGGTGGCCTCCCTGGTGGTTCAGTTTGGGCATCCCTGGGGGGGCTGCACTGATAATTGATCAGCACAGACCCCCCCCTGTCAGAGGAGCAGCCGATCGGCTCGCCTCTACTCACGTCTGACAGACGCGAGTGAGGAAAAGCCGATCAACGTCTCTTCCTATTTACACTGTGATCAGCTGTGATTGGACACAGCTGATCACGTGGTAAAGAGTCTCCGTCGGAGACTCTTTACCAAGATCGTAGTTGCGGGGTGTCAGACTGACACCCCGCAACAACGATCGCCGCGCTGCACGCCCCGGGGGCGCGCAGCGGGTCAAAATGCTGAGGACGTCATATAACGCCCAGTCAGGATTTTGAAACCACTTTGCAGCTGTCATTTGCCTAAAGGGCGGGCGGCAAGTGGTTAATGAATTGCCTAATGTCAAAACTTTTGTTGTTAGAGATTGATTTGAAACTACCAAGACCTTTAATCGGTCTACTAACCTCCCGGCAGAGATGAATCCCCAATCATAATTCTGATTTGATATGCCTAAATTCTTTTCTATTAGGAAATTTTCTCTGAATCACTCTGACCTCTTCCACAATATTTTCCAAAAATTGTGGGTTATAGCCCTTAACTTTGAACCTCTCAGTCAGCACTTTTGATTGTGAATCTAAATCATCCATCTGCGAGCAATTTCTTTTCACCTTCCTAATCTGACCCTTTGGGATGTTTTTTAACCAAAGTGGGTGATGTCCGCTTTGGGTGGGGAGGTAACTATTGCGATCTGTTAGCTTAAAAAACACCTTAAAAACACCCTTGTGCCCAATTTATTATTTTGTTGATATATAGTATCATCCAAAAAGTAGTACTTCGTCTTTTCCCGTTAGATCAATATTTTCTAAACAGTTTAAAAGATTAATGGTGTCTTTCAAGTAAGATCAATATTTTCTAAACAGTTTAAAAGATTAATGGTGTCTTTCAAGTAAGATCTTGTTCTTGTTACACTCTCCTGAAGAAAGTGGTCCAAATATTGGCCCATTCTAGAAGCTACCGCACTTATACTATTCACAATAGGTCTTGCTGGGGGGTGAATAGGGTCTTTATGTATTTTCGGAAGAGTGTAAATCTTCGGAATCTGACAATTGCTAGGCACCAAAAAATCTCTTTCTTTAATAGACAAAACACCAGTGATAAATCCCTTATTCCCAAGGATATCTAGCTGATTTCTATACTCAGGAGTGGGATCATGGTCTAATTTTTGATACGTCTCGGAGTCAGCAAGCATCTCAGAGATTTGACCATGATAAAAGTCTTTAGACAAGATGACGACTCCGCTACCTTTGGCCGCAGGTCTTATTATAATCTCCTTTCTCTTTTCAAGCACCTCAATGCCCTCCTGTATATGTCTAAAATCAACATTCTTCTTTGGAGTCAATTTATCCAGGTCTCGTAAAATCAAACCCGTAAAAACCTCCACCTGATGGTTTGCCACATTAAGTGAGTTAAACAAAGATTTGATACGAAGACCATTGTTAATTGCTCCAAAAGAATTAGTATTAGACAGTGTGACATTCGGAGTACTTCCTAAGAGATATTTTTTGATATTGAGCTTCCTTATATATTTATGAATGTCGCTGTATACATTGAATTTATTAATTGGCTTTTTCATGGCACATTTAAGTCCCAAGTTTAATATGTTTGTTTCTTTATGTGTCAGGGTTACCTCACTTAGGTTATATATACCCCCTAATCTACTTCCCTCCTTCTTTTTTGCGGCCCTTGGTCCTGCTCTACACCCTCGTACTCTTCTTGCTTTGGAAGATATTGTTGTACATAATCAGTCTCCCATTGGGGTTGTCCTCTCCACTGTGATTCTATTTTTTGAGGTCCTGTTTGGGAATACTCAGTACAGTTTTCATCTGAAAATACAATACAAATACCCTACAACACATGACACAACTGTATCTTGGGTGTGTGTAGTTTTTGTCAGGGCTGGGTGCAACAATGAACAGTTAATGTGGGCAAAGACGTATATGCAGGTACAGTCTAAAGTGTCTCTATATTAGGGATGAGCAGAACACCCCCCCGTTCGGCTCGCACCAGAACCCGCGAACGGACCTAAAGTCCGTGCGAGCTTTAGAACCCTATTAGTTATAATGGATACGAACGTTCGAAATCAAAAGTGCTAATTGTAAAGGCTAATATGCATGTTATTGTCATAAAAAGTGTTTGGGGACCTGGGTCCTGCCCCAGGGGACATGTATCAATGCAAAATTTTTTTTTTAAAAAAACGGCCGTTTTTTCAGGAGCAGTGATTTTAATAATGCTTAAATTGAAACAATAAAAGTGTAATATTCCTTTAAATTTCGTACCTGGGGGGTGTCTATAGTATGCCTGTGAAGGGGCCCATGTTTCCTGTACTTAGAACTGTCCCTGCAAACAGTGTAATTTTTTTGAAAAAAAAAGCTATTTAAAATCACTTGCGGCTAATGTGAATTGACGGCTCCCGTAACACAGAGAACAGTCAATCATTGAAAGTCATTCATAAAAAAAAAAGTCATTGATAAAAAAAAAAAAAAAAGCGTGGGGGTCCCCCCAAATTCAATAACCAGGCCCTTCAGGTCTGGGATGGATATTAAGGGGGGCCCCAGCCAAAAAAAAAAAAAAATGGCGTAGGGTCCCCCTCAAAATCCATACCAGACCCTTGAGGTCTGGGATGGATTTTAAGGGGAACCCCAGCCCAAAAAAATGGCATGGGGTCCCCCTCAAAATCCATACCAGACCCTTATCCGTGCACGCAACCTGGCAGGCCGCAGGAAAAGAGGGGGGACGAGAGCGCCCCCCCTCCCGCCTGAACCGTACCAGGCCACATGCCCTCAACATTGGGAGGATGCTTTGGGGGTCTGAGACCCCCAAAGCACCTTGTCCCCATGTTGATGAGGACAAGGGCCTCTTCCCCACAACCCTGGCCGGTGGTTGTGGGGTTCTGCGGGCGGGGGGCTTATCGGAATCTGGAAGCCCCCTTTAACAAGGGGACCCCCAGATCCCGCCCCCCCCCCTGTGTGAAATGGTAAGGGGGTACAAAAGTACCCCTACCATTTCACCAAAAAAGTGTCAAAAATTGTAAAAATGACAGGAGACGGTCTATAGACACCACCCAGATGTGATACTGCAATGCTGTACTAACAGCATGCACACACAAATCCCCAGAAATAGAGCACATATTCTCAGCAGTCAGCAGCACACTGACACGCTGACACTGAAACACAATATCACAATATGCGAGGCCGTCGCCACCGCCGTGGGGCGTGTACTAAAGCCCCTGAGCTATAATTGGCTACAGGCATCCTGCCTGTAGCCAATTATGGTTCTCCTCGCTGCCGGCGCTGTGATTGGCCAAGCATGCGGGGTCACAGTGCATGCTTGGCCAATCATCAGCCAGCATTGCACTGCGACTGGCGCAATGCATTGCGGGCCGCTCGCATCACACGAATTTGATGCGAGCGGCCCAAATAGTTCTGTGCTCGCCAAACGGGCGAACGCCCGATGTTCGATTCGAACATGGGTTCGAATCGAACACCGGGCCCATCCCTACTCTATATCACTGTACATAAAAGTACTTCTTCAATTATATCATAAAAATCCAATTATTACATTTTAAAAGCAAAAGCGATGTCCCATGTAGGATTCAATGAGCCAGTGGTTGGCCCTGTTGGCTGCCTCCTACCCAACATCCCAAGATTGAAAAATCAAAGGAGCCGGGTGGAAAATTGTCAGCTGAACAGCACCCGTACAAAAAAAGGTCACTGCCCCCACCTATAACTGGTCTTCACAGCAAGGAGCACTGGAAGGGCAAACGCATGTCAAATATAAACAAGGAATTTCCTAGCTCAACTTAACAGCCTGTGACCAACCAAATTGACCTGTCTAACAGTATGCGTTAAAAACAGGGGTTTAGTTGCACACATTTGCAAATACATGCGTAAGTTGCAGGCCCTGACAACGCACCCTGTATCCTGCAGACCCTACCTCTAACTTTTAAGAGTCTCCACAGTGGGAGCACATGCATTCTGATGGATACATGAAGGGCAAATGACTGGTCATGGTCTGGTCATGATGGTATATTGTACTACCTTGATGACTTCCTTTTTGTTGGCACTGCACAATCTCCTATTTGTTTATTTATGCTGCATTTGTTTGGTACATTCACAGAAAATTGGAGTCCTTCTTGCTGCTGAAAAGACTGTTTTGCCAACCACATCCATTGAATTTCTAGGCATAAGAATAGACACGCAATTATTAGAGTTTCAGCTTCCATTGAATAAAGTTAACGAGATTAAAGCTATGATTTCTTGGATGATAAGCCAAAAAAAAGTTTTATTAAAAGATCTTCAATCTTTATTAGGGCGACTAGCATTCGCAACCAGAGTTATGCCGATGGGCAGGATATTCTCGCGAAGGCTATATATATCCATGTCAGGGCTTAAATCCCCGTTCTCACACATTAGGTTAACAACAGATCTTAAAGAGGACCTCATGGTATGGATGACATTTTTTGATTTATATAACGAGCATTCATTTTTTCAAGCAGAGTTTGTATTCTCATCAGATATGGAATTATACATGGATGCAGCTGGATCTTTCGGTTTTGCTGCAATATGGGGCAGTCACTGGTGCTGAAGTGGGTGGCTATAAAGATGGATAAAATGAAAGCCACTAGGAGCATAGTTCTACTCAAATATTTCCCATTAGTTGTAGCATTAAACGAAAATTGGCCTTGAGGGCGCAATAATTAAAAAAAATAGGCAGATGGGAATCACATCGATATAACATTTATATCAGACTTGAGCTCAATCTCTGATTTTTTTATAGGTGATAGAAGAATGATTTGGATCCTGGGCCACTCTTTATTTTTTGGGCTAATAAAAGATCCAGGATGCGTTGCTATACACCTAATCTGTCAATGGATCCTGAAAAATTTCAAGTGTTATGAAGAGGAATTTGTGGTCTAAAATGGTTAAATTTGTCTTTTTATCTCTCTAGGTTATTGGAATTGTGGCCAAAACCTAGATCTGGAAAATTTTGGAAGAAATACTGCGCCAAAACTCAAGCAAAAAAGTAGCTGCTAGCACAACAATCAGACTCAATTGTATACAGACATGGAATTATAAAGTGCAGCGCTAGTGTGAAAAGAAAAAAGCAAACGTGAAATAATGGGAAATGTGTCCCTAAAGTGCAACAATGAGAAATGAGTGTTCCTGTTTTGCATAAAGCCGCATAGAGGATTCAGACCCTATGGGCAGAGATGCGTAGCAGGTGTGTTAATAATAATCACTCATATCTCTAATATAGAGTGGAAAAATTAAGTGATCAATTGTAGTGAGATGGCCCAACGATAAGAAGGGTCGCTTTCTCATAAAGTAAAGAAACCAAAATAAAACAAAATATAATAAAAGTGTATACAACCCTTTCTCCTAATATTAGGTTCAAAGTGCGTTCTAATAAGCCCTGTAGGGGCAGACTGTGCAAATTTATGTCAAAAATAGCAAATGTAGCAAATAGGGTGTAGCGACAAAATATGCGACTTATCTTTAAAAATCGCATAAAACTGTGATCAATGGATACAAACTCAAAAAGAATTAAAGATTGGGGAAGTGTGGACCGTTAGACCATCCCAACGGGCTAACACGAAACCAATTAAATAAACAGGAAATAGCTAAGTTCTAGTCTGCTGTACACAATTGTGATATTATTCATAAAACAAAAAGGCAGTCCTGAAATCGCTATATTCAACTTAAAACACTGCTAGATATTTGCCTAAAACGACAGAATTTCTCAGTGTCAAACAGGATATGCTATTTCAGAAAAACGCATATAAAGAGCAGTCATGCGATTTTACCAGAACGCATATAAAGATGGCACATGTATATCGTTCTATTTGGAGACAAATATGTGGATTTTAAAGTCAACCAATCTTAATGGTTATAGAAAGTTATGTTCATAGAATATGGTTCCAAGGGTATACTCCTCTTTGTAATGTTCAATCGGTTGGCTGTGTTCTACCAGTGATGTAGTGCTAGTTCACAGTCAGCCGTGAATGGAACTTTTTTGGAGATGTAATTGCAAGGGGGAGTGGTAGTACGGTCTCCGGATGGTAATCAGTGGTGGTGGCCAATTCTGACTTGAAGGGGAATCAACTTTCTCCTTAGCATAGAATATGGAATGATCGAGATACTCTTACCAGAGTTGGTGGACTCACAGACCTCTCAGTGGTGAGTCAAACAGGCATGTTACCGGATCCACCGGATATCAAGGGGATAGATGCGTCCTTTGGAGGTTTTTCCGTTTGCTGCAGCTGAAGGAGTCTCCAATACTCACCCCCGGCAGACTCTCCAATTTCCAAGGCAGAGAGGTGAAGGGACTCTGGGAGATGTTCTCTAATGTAGGTAGCTCACAAAGGAAGGAGAAAAGAAGGGCAAAAAACAAGGAGAAAAACTCCTCATGGTGTATTACCAAAAGACAAAAAGGGGTTTTTATTTGAGATTTTGCAATCACAAACAGAAAGTAAAATATTTAAAAAAGCTTTTTAAAAGGCGCAAAAATCAGGTAGTTTAGGCAAGCATTTAACCCTACATGTTTCGCCTACATAGGCTTCAACTGGGGTACATAAAAAAACTAGATCTGATGTTTGCTATGAAGCATGATCTACATACATTTAACATTTAAAATGTCTTCCCCCGAAAACCACTATAATCTTTTCTGCAATAGTTCCACGGCTCATATGGCTACAAGACATTCAATTAAAAAAATTTGAAAAGATCAGGCATTGTATAAATAGATCCATGGAAAAATTCATGCCGCTTATCGGCGGTTTTTCCTATAGGCATAGAGATTTTAAAGGGAGGTTTATATAGGGCAGATGGATATATCTGTCCAATATAGGTTTAGACATATTCAGTGTTGGATTGCAGAATAGCATTGAATTGGCCCTGGTTGTGGGGTAGGCCGGCCTTGATAATTCAAGCCCGGCATGTGGGGGACTTGTTTTATTGATATGCAGTATTGCTCGAGTCCTGAAGACTGAGCTGTTTATATTTATTATTTACAAGTGAGAATTTTATGTATTAATAAAATGATTGAATTGATTTACGTTATTTACAGTTTACACCAATAAACGTGCCGCTACCAATTATACACCAAGTTACCTTGTTAAGTGTCTTTATTCATTAGAAGGTAAATTTGGTATTAAAGAAGAGATAGGTGCAGCCTACATTTCCATGACAAAGTTAATTACGTAGGGGCGAGATTATTTCCTTGCAGAGGTCTACCTACAGAAACTATAGTGACTTTAAAGTACCAGCTAGTCTGACACTATTGTATTCCTTCCACACTCTCCTATAATTAACTGTATCAATCTTTCTAGAACAGCATACACATACATGATTTACAAATTTGATAACATTCATCGATGACTAGTTCTTTTATAGGGATACATGCCCTGCGTGTCGACATTGCTATTTTATTACACATTTTATGCAGTATGGAGAAATGTCCTATGACAAGCTTCCAACTCTTCTACACACACATCTCATTACTATCCAGGAGAGGCTGATTTACATGATTAGGGGGAAATCTACATTGCATACAACAAGTAGTTCACCTTGTCATCTGGAGGTTAACAGCTATGAATAGATCAAATGCTTTTCAAATCAATCTTAGTTAAACAAATCAACTACAACTGTGGATATTTTGTATGCAGAATTTAGGAGCTGCATATAAAGTTATAGTATTTCAGCCATGCACTCAGCCATGCACAGTAATCATACATACAGTCAGAAAAATAGTTTGCATCAAAAACACTATAAGTACATATGTGCATGCATTCCCAATAGTATGATCGGATACTGAACATGACTAATTAAATAGGCTTTGAAAATAATGTCAATGTTCTCCTACAGCACAACTCATATGTGCCTGGAATAACTAAGACTATGCCTAGTGGATTATTCATGTCTGGTTGCAAAATTACATCAAAGAGGGTGTACAACGATGACTTCATCCAGCTATACCACATGAAGTTTGTGTAAAAGCAGAGATGTTCAAATATCTAGGTCCCTGGCTGTAGTATAATTATAGAGGTCATTTAAATCCTTCACAATGTCAGAAAAAAAAAAATCTAGAGACCTCATATTCCCATCCATTGCTTTAGGAGTAGACATAATGGACATGAGTACCTGCTCATCGTGGGGGACAAAGGACCAAGGGGCCCCAATAGGGACATTTATATGAGAGGCAGACAGTGAAAATGGAGCTGGCCCCTTCCTTCTACAAATCATCAGGGCCCCACACCTGCTTAAAGAGAACAGACCTCAGGGGGAAAAAAATTGATAATTAACCATGAGCATTTCATGAAAAAAATATAAAAAAAAATGTAGAGATTACCTTCAGTGCCAGGGATACAGCGAGCTGAATTTTTATGTAAATCTATGCTTTTCCTGTAAAAATCAAACTTGACACCCCACCCATTTTCACCTGCCCTGTCGCTTAATGGACTGAAATGTTATGCATGGGAGACACAAAGTGGGAGGACCAAGCTATTCTTTCACATGAAACATAAAAATGTGCATATAACACAGCTGCTTGTATATCTGGATCTGCCGATCATTTTGACATTCAGTCCCGGTTCACACTGGTGCAATGCGGGAAACCCTGGGATTCAGTTCCCGTATCACACCTGAATCACACACTGGTTCACACTGACATCTGCGAACCACTGGAGGTGTCAATGTAAAGTTAATGACACCCCCAGATTGGTTCGCAGATCTCAGTGTGAACTGTCAAATGAACACCCATGCGATCTGATTCCTGTTCGGACCAAAAATAAAGGCCCTGCACCATTTTGGTGCGAATGCAATTTGAGTTTAGCCATACCGTTTGTATTGCTGAATTTGCATTGTATGTGATCTGCACAGCAATGTGGTGCAAATCACATGCAATGTCTGTGATTGCACAAGTGTGAACCAAGCTTTAGTCTTTATGTAGACTTTGCTTTTGCATTTTTTCATCATGTGAACACTACCAGTCTTTAACCCAACTCTCAAATTAGTTGGGCAGTGATATATATATTTTTTAAATTCATGTATTTTCTTCCTTGCATTATCAGAATGTTAATTATTTTTTAAAATGTTTAATTACTGACATTTAACATATTGCCTTGTGTAAGGAATTAATTTTAGATATTTAATTATTCACTAATAAATTAGCACACATCTTTTTCAATGTTCTCAAGGTTTCAACTCACATATTTTCTGATTTACTTTACTGTTGAATTATATCCAGTTTGCCCTGATGGTAGAGTTCACATTGATTATGAAAAAAGCATTTACATGCAATTTGTGTAAAATAATATAAGTAAATAGAACTTGCCACCAAGAAAAGAGCTTATGGGCTTGCAGCAGTTCTCTTAAACAAGACTTACACATATGGATGTTTTATACATAGTTACATACTGTTAGCTAGTCAGCTATGTTACATAGCTACCTAGTTACTTAGTTGGTCAGGTTGAAAAAAAGACACAAGTCCATCTAGTTCAACCGATAAAAAAAACAGAAAACCTCCATATACATAATCTTATATACACAGTTGGTCCAGAGGAACCCAAAAAAAACTAACAAATAAAGCATGATCCAATACACCTCCAGTGGGGGAAAAAGATTCCTTCCTGATCCTCCAGGAGACAAACAGATATTCCCTGGACCAACTACCCATGGGGGGTTATTTACGAAAGGTAAATCCACTTTGCACTGAAAGTGCATTTGGAAGTGCAGTCGCTCTAAATCTAAGGGGTAGATCTGAAATGAGGGGAAGCTCTGCTTATTTTATCATCCAATCATGTGCAAGCTAAAATGCTGTTTTTTATTTCCCTTGCATATCCCCCTCAGATCTACAGTGACTTTACTTCCAAGTGCACTTTCAGTGCAAAGTGGATTTGCCTTTAGTAAATAAACCCCATGGTGTTATTACCGTATATACTCGAGTATAAGCCGAGATTTTCAGCCCTTTTTTTAGGGCTGAAAGTCTCCCCCTCGGCTTATACTCGAGTCAGCGCCGCCTGCCTACATGAACAGCGTGTCATGCAGACAGACGGCAGTGTTCAAAAGCAGCGCCTCCTCCCCCCCCCATCCGTGATAGGCGGACACTAATTTTCCCAGCAGTAAGTCAATGTGCAGTGTTCCGCCTATCACGGACGTCCTGTCATTCTCATCTCATGGACGAGGATGAGAGGATGTCCGTGATAGGCGGAACACTGCACACTGACTGCTGGGAAAACAGAGTGTTCCTCCTATCACGGACGAGAAGGAGGAGGAGGCGCGGCTTTTAAATGTGTAATGGCGCCTTACACACTGATCGCCAGGATCAGCAATGGGGGACACAGGACATCCATCGATCGGCACAGGAGGAACAAGGAGGCATTAACGATCGCAAGACTGGTGGACACAGGTGGCAGATCGGAGGGAGGCAGATCGGCGGGAGGCAGATCGGCACAGGTAGGCTGCAATTGGGACACAGGGGGGGTTTGTACAAGACACAGGGGACATGCAGCTGCAGATGGGCATTTGCTGACCCTCTTTTACACTTACAGTAGCTGCTGCATTTTTCACCCTCGGCTTATACACGGGTCAATACGTTTTCCCAGTTTTTTTGTGGTAAATTAGGGGCCTCGGCTTATATTTGGGTCGGCCTATACTCGAGTATACACGGTACTTATAAATGTTTATATCCAGTTATACTTTGTGCTCTTACTGTGAATAAGCCTTTCCGTATGTGGAGGTTAAATCTCTTTTCCTCCAGACATAAAGAGTGATCCCTTGTCCTTTGTAGTAACCTAAAAAGAGAATAACTGAATGCCCAGTTCACTATATGGACCACCTATATATTTATGTATATAAACCATATGTGACAGATGTCTAGTGATCTCCACTTTGCTCTGGGTTTCATGCTGAGCTGCTGGCCTGGAGATCACTGGAGTAGCAGTGTTTATTTCAGTAGTTTCCAAATTCCAGGAACATCAGCCAGGTATGGTATATACATGGTTACATTGGTGGAGCATTGTAACTATGCATAAAATATCCATGCCTGGAAAGGGTCTTTAAAGTAAACTCCAATAATTAACTTTTTTTTTTGCTCCCTTTTGATCTGGTAAATATTATATTATCTGTTGGATATTAACAAAACAATCTTCTATATGCCCTTAAATGGTCTGTGTCACCATAAATCACCAGGCATTGTGAAAAATGCGCACTCACCATCAATTCAGCGAAGAGGTTTGTTTACACAGACCTCTCCCTGTTCTCCAACTCTGTGACCTGATCGCGGGACACCAGTGGCGATCGGGTCCGCTGGTCCCGCGGCCGTGGTCACGGAGCTCCCGACCGGGTCGTGAGGGCGTGGCCGGCGGCGTGCGCGCTACCCCGCGGCTAGGCAATTAAAGGGGACGTATATATACGTGCTTTTGCCTAGCCGTGCGGCGGCCGGGAAGCGGTTAAAACAACAAAGTTGAAAACATGAAAAGTCAAATAAATAGTCTAATAGTCTAATAAAAGTCTAAAAGTCAGACAAAATAATTTCAGTTGACAGTACTTAAAAAGCTGATGCAAATAGTTGCCTCAATTCTTTTGAGTTGACCCAGCACAATATTTTTTACAGTGTATGTGCATGTGTAAAGAAAAGCTTCAGAAGTGCTTTTCTTTACATAAAAGTCAATAGGAATGTAAAAACAACTCAAAATCACTAGGAAGCAGGTCAGAAGCACCTCAAAAGAACCTCAGAAGCATATAAAATGCATCTCTTAAGCCCCATACACACGGTCGGACTTTTTCATGGATTCTGTCCGATCGGACAAGGTTGTTGAAAAATCAGACCGTGTGTATGCACCATCGGACAGTGTTCGTCGGTTTGGCCGACGGACAAAGTCTTATCTCCTGCTGGAAATCTTTGCCGTCAACACGGTCCGATCACACCAAATCCGAGCGTGTGTACGCTTGTCCGACGGACAAAGTGCTACGCATGCTCAGAAGAAATTCTGTGACGGAAGCGCTCGGTCAGGTAAAACTACCTTTCCTAATCGACACAGCACATTCGTCACGCTGCAATGTTAAAATGTCTTTAATGCAGCGCATTCTCTTTTTCTTTACAATGCAACAAGAATGACATCTTTTAGCTGCTCCTATTCACCCGCACTTCTCACAAACTTACTTCTTTATTACTTTGCAGCATTTATACACTACATGTTTATTTTGACTCTGAACGGAAAAGAATCTTTGTTATTTTTTTACCATGATTTGTCTTTTTTTTTTTTTTTTTTTGGGGAATACATATTTGAATGTTTTTTTTTTTTTTTTTTTTTGGAGGGGGGTTGTGTGTCTCAAATTACCAAAAACACATTATTAACATTTGTATTTCTTGCTTAAATTTACTAGGAGGTTGTTTGTTGTTGGTGCCCCTTGTTAATTCTACTTTAGGATTAGTGAAATGTACCTGCTTACTCAAAGAAAAACTGTCATTGTAGCAAAGTAAAACACAATAGTCAATGATTATTTCAAATCAAAAAAACCTTTATTTAGGTCTCAGCAACAAACCAAAGAGGAACGCAGCCATGGTGAAACTTGGGGAATTTGCAAAGTCTTGGACACCCATGGCAACCATCATTTTACAGGCTTAAACAATTGGGGGCATGAAGAGTACCTATCTAAATAATAAGGGAGCGCAATCTGGTCCTGAAGTCCAAAACATCCGGAACTGCAGCAGATGCCATCTAGGTCCCCAGGCTCTGGTCCTACGAGAGGCTCCATCTTCTCTCAGACCAGACTGAATCAAGGTCATCACTCTCTTGTCTTCCTTGTACGCTTCCTTCCACGCCGTGGTGCTGGTGCTGGTGGGGTGGCAGAAGGAGGAGGAGGAGGCGGAGCAAGGTCACTCTCGCAAACATGTGTGAGGGGAGTCATCTCCCCAGCCATCCCCTCATTTAGTATTTTGAGGATGACCTCCTCACACATGCTGCGTTGCCCCGCCTCCATACCCGTAAATTTACTGCTAACCAAGGAGGCAAAGGCCTCCTCGTAGGTGGGTGTGGCATAGAGGGAGGCTGAGGCATCTTTGATCAGCTGGAGCGCTGACTCTCCCACCTCCCCCATGTTTTTCGCCCTTCTGTAGGGAAGGCGGAGGGGAGAGACTTGGGAGACAGTCAGGCTCCTACGCCTACCCCCCTCTTGGCTGCCACTACCCCCTGCCTCCTCCTGACTGCCACCTTCCACAGCCACCTCCTGGCTGAGGTCTTCCTGTGTATGAAAAAGGGACATAGTTTCAGTTATTTGTTCATCAAACACACACAATTCTCATCTAGTGACTGTTGCAAAATGTTTACAAATACAAAACCATACAATTCTCTGCCTTGCAGTTTAGATTCTTCCCAAAAATGTCTCCCACACCACTGTCTGTTGATATGTCAATCACGTTAGGAACTAAGCAATTGGGGATCCTGAATTAACTGAACATCATTCATTATTCCCCAAACTGGTTACAAAACTACTATACCTGGAACAAGCTGGGCACCTGCACATATTCCAGACTGGAAGGCCCAGGTTGGTCCTCGGAAGCCTCATCAGGGGTGGCGTGCGTGGAAGGACGCGTGCAAGGAAGAGTCGAGAGTGACTTCCTGACAGTAGCCTGGTCTTTGAGAAAGTGGAGCCTCTCATAGTACCAGAGCGTGGGGACATGGACATCAGCTGCTGCAGCGCCAGATGCTAGGGACTTCCGGACCTTATTGCGCTCCCGGAAATAGGTACTCTTCATGTTGTTGATCTTCACTTTTAAGTTTGCCACGGTTGCCATGGGCAGGGTAGGCTTTACAAATGCCACAAGTTTCAGCAGGGCTGCGTACCTCTTTGGTCTGTTGCTATAATCCCTGTGTTTCGCCTGCCATAAGAGAGGGAATTGCCGGTATTTATCAATGAAGAGGGGTAGAAAGCTCACGTCGTAGAAGGCCTCCATCACCTCTGCAAGACACAACGCCACACAAAACAATATAAATAATGTCAGCCTAAACTCTCCTAATCTTATCCATAAAGAAGCCTCAAGTTCTAATCAGTCTAGGCTAGTTATGTACCAACGTCAAATTGTACCTTCGTTTGTAGCGATCGTCTCGTGCGTGAGCTTTCTCTCCCCTCGTCTCCCAGATCGTGGCTACGACACAGGCGTGTGACGTTTTATATACAGTGCGCATGCGTCAAACTCCGCCCGCCCCTGACGATCTTTCTCGTCTATTCCTTACCCCTTCTCTTTACGGCGCAGTGGGGAGAGCACATGGCGGGGACACAGCAGGTGCGCCCCAAATATCCCCCCAACGAGGAGGAGGACGAGGAAAGTCCGGAGGCACAAACGTCCCGATCCCGGAGCCTGAAATTCAAGGCCTCAAATATGTCATTTGGAGAAATGTTGGAGATGGTGGACATATTAAAGAGGAGCGACTATGATGGGAAGTATGGGCCTTACCTCAACCCCAATGTCCGCAAGGCCAAGATCATGTCTAAAGTTGTGAGAAGGCTGTACAATCATTTTGGGGTACAACGATCCAAGGAGCAACTGAGGAAACGCTGGTCAGACCTGAAACTGAGGGAGGCCGATCAGTACAGAAAGATCAAGCGAATTCTTCAAAAAAGTAAGTAGTTGTGTTTTGTGTTTGATTTCTTGCTTGCATACTGCTCCATGTGGTTTGATTTTTACAAAGTTGTACATTCCAAAATGGCCACTTTCATGTTCGTCTGTGCATTCGATCGTACTCAGCCTCGATCTTTCTGCCACTGTCATGGTCGTGTGTGTGTCCATTCGATCGTACGCAACCTCGAACGTTCGGCCACTTATAATACGTGGTTTGGTGTTTTTTTTGGGGAAAGGAAGTTTGTTCTCACTAGAAATGTCATCAAGAATGTAAAGCCAATTTATTCAATGTAAAGGAGAGGTCACCCAGTAGCTGTTTACCCATCTGGACTCTAGAGCACTAGTGCTGGGACACCCAAACCCACTTTTTATTAGGCTTTTCCACACATGTGCTCCAGTGGATACTAGAGGGGTGTCTCCATCACACAAACTTCTACCAAAAAGCTAGTCAGTTTAGCACCTTTACAAAGTGACTACATTCATGTTGTTGCCATTTGTAACTGGCCAAACTAAAATAGTGTCCGTCACTTTCAAGCAATGTTTGTCATTTCCTATTTCTGCCCTCAATAGATAGTCTTGCTAAATCTTCCTTTTGTACATTCTCATAGGGGAGAGAAAACTTGGGCCGTCTGCGGAAACCCCCAAACCAACACCTCCCAAAAAAGGGGAAAGAGCAGAAGCAGAGGAGGAGGAGGAGGAGGAAGGAGAGATCATCGAACTTGGAGAAATTGTCACCAAAACAGGTGAGTGTGTGAGAACACAGCTACTGGTAAGCTAATCCATGTATGGCTGCCTCATTTCCAACACCCCATTTTTGTTTGTTTGTGGTTTTTAGGTGACGTGGATGTTGTGGAAGAAAAATCGCACTTTACCACAGAGAGTGCCCACGTACTCATCGGAGAGATAATGGTCTGCAATAGAGATCTAGATTACATAAAGCAAAACATCAATGATGTTCAACAAAAATTTAAGAACATCATTGATGTTTTAGGTGAAATATGAAAACGCACCAAGTAATTAACACACATTTGTGCCAGCTTCTGAACACATTTGCAACTTACAAACTGTGTGAAATTTGGAACATGCACACATTGTGTCCACATGTGCTAGCTCCCATCATGGTGGATGAATGCCAACGTTTTTTTGGGGGTGCAAACACTTTACGAACTACGAAAGTGGTTGTGGTGAAGGGGTTGCACCCCCAAAAAACGTCCATTCATCCCCATGATGGAAAATGGCACTTTTGAAGCTTCTAGGCATGTGTTTTACCATCTAATGACCATTTTCAGACCCAAATTGTGTGCATGTTCCAAATTTCCACTTTTCGGGGGTGACCCCCCCATGTGATGAAGGCAAGATCAAACACACTTTGAAAATATAGTCATGTCTGATCTTGTCTTCACTTTACAAAGTTGAACTTTCCTAGTTCATAGGTTCTGGTTAGCTCCATGCCTGGTTTTACCAATTGCGGAATGTTTGTAAACAATGTTGTAAATAACCAAGATGTTGTCAGTTTTGGCGTGAAGATTGTAAACGCACTTGTGAATGTTTTCCAAGTAAACTTTTTTATTTTTCTAAATGTGTGGCTTCCTTATTTAAAAAACACAATGCATTATGTATGTAAAATGTAAAGGATATGGGGGGCAATGGGTGTTATTTACTAAAGGCAAATCCACTTTGCACTGCAATTTCCTTTCCCAGGGAACTTTTTCAATGCACTTGTAGAGCATAGCGGATTTGACTTATGTAAATGACACCCACAGTGCTTTGTACGAAAACACTGAGCACAGCATTTTTGAGAATACACACATGTCAGACCTGGTGATGAAAAGGAGTATTTTGGCTGTCAGTTATGCAGGACAAACCTTCTCTAGACCAAAGATTAGGTAGCAAACACACAACATGAGAATAATCTTTTTGGGAAGAAGAGACTGTTACCTCCTTTTGCCCAGAAAGTGCATTCCCACTGTCGAAGGCAAAGGGAAAAAATGTCAAAGTAAAATAAGCTAAAAAGAAGACTGAAATGACAAGAAATCAGAGGTTGGTTAAAATATCAGATTTATTAAAAAATGCCTCTCACACATCGTCAGGCAGAGCAATGGCCCCCCTACCCACAAAGTACTCCATATATTGCTCGCGGACCACGCGGGCATTTAGAGGGGGCAAGCCTGGACGTGCCACTTGAAGGGCTGTGAGGTCCGCATTTGGAGGGCCCTCCACATCTGGGCCAACGGGCACCACATAGTTCCTGTTATGTCTTTTGAGGAAGTTGTGCAATATGCAACAGGCAAGAACTATGTGGTTCAGTTTGTATTCCGCCAAGTTAAATGCCGTCAGGAACAGGCGGAAGCGGCTGGCCAGGATGCCAAAAGTGTTCTCCACCACTCTTCTGGCTCTGGACAGCCTGTAGTTGAAGACCCTCTGGTCCGGGGTGAGGGTCCTCATCGGGAACGGCCTCATCACATGGGGAGTCAACGCAAACGCTTCATCTGCGACAAAGACGAAGGGGAGTCCTTCGGCATTCTCCTCTGGAGGTGGCAAGCACAGACTGCCACTTTGGAGACGCCAGTAGAACTCCGTGTGCGTAATGGCACCACCATCCGAGATCCGGCCGTTCATCCCCACGTCCACATACATAAACTCGTATGTTGCCGACACCACCGCCAACATCACTACACTATTAAACCCTTTATAATTATAATAGTAGGACCCCGAGTTGGGCGGTGGGACGATGCGGACGTGTTTCCCATCAATTGCCCCTCCGCAGTTAGGAAAGTCCCAACGGCTGGCAAAGTGGGAGGCCACAGTCTGCCATTCCTGTGGCGTGGAAGGGAACTGTGGAGTGAAACAAGAAAAATAAATTTGTCACTTTGCACTTAAACATTGCAAGCAGATTAGACAATCAACATCTTGGAACAAGAGCATTGTATAAAATTGGAGGCTGGAAAGTATTTGCACAGAAAAGTAGAGGCTCCCCTTCACAGATGACTCACCCCCCATAAATCCCCCCACTTCTGATGGGCCATTGGCAATAACTAGGGTTTTGGGGGGGGGGGGTTACAGGTAACCCTCTGCACTTCATTGATTGGCAAATGGCTCAATAATGTGTGCTAGTTTGGCCAGACCCTCTGTACTTAACACTATTGGCAGCCCCCAGGAAAGATAAAATAACATTAACCCCCCCCCCCCCCCCCACCCACAAAAAAAGGCAAGCACATTGTGACATTATGAAATTAACAAGCAAGCTAATAGGAGGGAAAGAAGACAAAAAAAGAGGAAATGGAAAGTATGGAGGCAGCCCCTTGCACTACATGCTTTGCAGAATTCATCCGTAAAGATGCCCACTATAAAGAGGTAGGTATATAGTGTGTATTGACCTTGGGAAAGGCAGCAGATAGAGTATTGGTACCATCTGACAGAGCAGTTGGGGGAGGGGGTTCATAATGAGTTTGCCCCCCCCCCCCCACCAAAAACAAATAAAAAGGGGCTCTACATGAAGTAAACCACACAGCAAACATTTGTGCATATTTTAGGGGGTGTTTGGGGGCAAACAATACTATGCAGCAGACAAAAGACATTGCTTAAGTGACTAGGCCATAGGTGTCTATTGGGGCAGAAGAGCATGCTGGGGAGGTAAGTGAAGGGAAAAATGCATGAAGGAGAAAAGGGGCACAGCATATTAGAGCATATTGCAATCATGGTAATTAGGGAAGGAGGTCAAAAATAGAAGACATTAGCAAACAGAGCATACATAGAAGGGAATAGTCAAGTAGAAATGTTACCTTAATATAGTCCTCCTGCAGGACCTGAATGATGGCAGAACAGGTCTCTGGAATAATGATTCCCAGGGCCTGGGGAGAGATACCTGAAGAGAACTTCAAATCCTGAAGACTTCTCCCTGTCGCCAAGTACCTCAACGTGGCAACAAGCCTCTGCTCCGGAGTAATGGCTTGTCTCATGCAGGTATCCTGCCGGCTGATAAAGGGGGTCAGCAAAGCCAAAAGACGGTGAAAATCGGGGTCCGTCATCCTGAGAAAGTTCCTGAAATCATCAGGATTATTCTCCCGGATCTCACGAAGCAAAGGCATGTGCGAGAACTGGTCACGCTGAAGCAACCAATTCTTGGTCCACATACTCCTCGTCACTCTGTTCATGGACGGGTCTTGGGTCAAAGCTAAAAGCCCGACACCAATTCCGCGTACAGCACGAACTCGGCGACGAGTACGCACGGGAAACATCGCTCACAAGGTCACAAAAGGTCGGCTGGTCAGAACGGACAAACAGAAAGCACCGATAAACAGCAAGGCCTGAAAGAACGAACTGAATACCAGAAACGAGCAGACAATAAGCAGTGCAAATCAAAGCGTCCTATATCAAGATATAGGCCGCAATGACCAACAAATGCGAACTGACTACACGCACTAATAAACAGATACGCACGACAAGAACAAACTGAAGAGCAGTAACGATCTGAGTCAGAAAACTGAGAAGCGCGAATCTTAAGTCACCAAACTTCGACTAACTCTCGATAAACACGGGATCAGCAGAAGGAGCCCAACGGGTACCTGACGTGGTGCTGAACTTGTCTTTTCTAGTCTCGTGGACGACGACTTACGTCACGACGTTCTTGCAGACCGGATATTCCGACAACGTAGTCCGACCGTGTGTACGCAACACCAACATAGGACAAAGTACGACGGACAAAATCCGACCGACCTGGTCCGCGGATTGTCCGAGCGTGTGTATGGGGCTTTACTTGTCTTGCAGTGTGCCATCACATTCCCTGAAAACCTCATCTGTTATTAGGTGGATGAAAATGGCAAGTCTTGGGGCTACACAGAGAAATAAATTAGAGTAACTGGAAAACAGGATATTTGGCAATTCCTATACAGTAAAACCCTGGATTGTGAGCATAATTCGTTCCGGAAAAATGCTTGTAATCCAAAGCACTTGTATATCAAAGCGTATTTTTCCCATAAGAAATAATGGAAAATCAGATGATTTGTTCCCAAACCATTTATTCATAAATTCTTAAGGTTATAGTCCATATAAAAAGATTGTAGCAATGTGATAGATTGTGTAACCATAAAATGTCCATCCACAAATGGCAGTCTCAACAAGGTAATTAGATGCAAAATCCAGCAGGAGCTACAGAGTATAAAAGAGAAGAGAGGCGCCTCTAAGTTTAGCAAAATGGTTACATTTAATGAAGGTACAATATTTAGCAACTCACATGGTTGATAATTAAAACAGGCACATCTAAGTATGCAGGTATCCGGGGTAAAGCTGTCCACATAGACGGTCCTCCGCACCACCAGCTCTCAACGCTGTCAGTCTGCAATCGTGACCGGGAAGACTACTCTGCAGTAGAGCGATTTGAAAGCGAGGCTTGAAGCACTCGTGGAGCGGAGCATGGAAGGGACGACGCCGATGGTGGTGAGGAGGACGGTCTATGTGGACAGCTTTACCCAAAATTCCTGCATACTTAGATGTGGATGTTTTATTCATCAACCATGCGAGTTGCTAAATGTTGTACCTTCATTAAATGTAACCATATTGCTACACTTAGAGGCACCTCTCTTCTCTTTTATACTCAGTTGTGACATGACGCTACTTGTATATCAAGACATTGTTTGTATATTAAGTCAAAATGTATTTAAAAATGTTGCTTGTCTTGCAAAACGCTCTCAAACCAGGGTTTTATTGTACTTTTACTCTCAGTTCTTCAATTTAATAGGAGCAGTGCTATATAGCCAAGACGAAAAAAGGGAAATGTTTCTGAAATATTTCTTGACGAAGAATTAATAGTCTACTATGTAGCTAAGTAAAATTGTTGCACATCAGCCTTTTTGTTTGAAAACCTTTATTATTATTATTATTATTTTTTTTTTAATCATTAACATTTTTATTGAGTATTTCATAGAACACAAAGAAATACAAAATACAAGAGGAAAAAATCAAAAGAAAAGGAAACAAACAAAGATATGCATAATATACATGAGTCATCAACGGCAAGACGTAATAATTATACAGTCAAAAACCTTTATTATTTGAAGTGAACTATACATAAAAACACAAAGTCATACCAACCGCAAAATGATCCTATAAGCAATAAGCATGGCGTTAGCAACTGAATGCTTAACTCATTGTTGAAGCCACATTTACCAACTTCCATTGAGCTAAAGGACATCCACGCTGCCTCTTCATTCTTTTTCATCTCTGAAATAAAATCTCTGATTGTGGCATTATTTAATAACTATCCCATGAAAAATTCACATTACTGTGCACCATACATGGATATACATTCAATTCCCCAATATAATTAGTGGATATAAAATGAGAGGAGCTTTTGCCCTTGTGAGAAATAATTCATAATGTTGGGGCTCCAGATGCTTTTGAAGAAACCTCAGAAATATTTAGCAGGATAGGTTTCCTGTGTGACATATTGTCTATAGTTGCCTGACACTGAAACATCTTCCAAACATAAACTGCTGCTTTATCTGCCAGCTACAGCCATTAATCTTTTACACATAAAGGGCAGAAGGCCGGATTTACTGAAGTTGAGCTCACGTTTGTGGTAGGGATGAAGAGTAATCACCGGGCCTGCTTGTTCTCTCCTCCCTGAGCACCGGTATGTGATTTCATAGGGCTGAACCCAGCAGGGCTCAGTACAGGATCTCTAGGATGTAGCATAGTATGGGAAATCAATTAACCCCCAATGATAAATTCTTAATAATATCCAGTACCAAGATGTATAGTTAGTACAGACGTATGTTCGAGTAAAAAAAAAAAAAAAATACAAATACTGTATACAGAACATCATTCCATGTCCAATATTTTACAGTTATATTGTTAATGTAAAACTGGATTTATTAGTTGTATAAAAATGTACATAAAATGAAAAAAATTAAAATTGAACTTTATGCAGGCAACTAAATACACAGATTAAATACATTTATAAGAGCACTTTTACTTGCCAAAATAATTGTATTTATGCCCATCTTGCCCTGAGATCTACACTGCTCTGCCACACAGCACATACTGTATCTCACAAAAGTGAGTACACCCCTCACACTTTTGTGAATATTTTATTAAAACTTTTCATGTGACAACACTGAAGAAATTACATTTTGCATAAATGAAAGGAAAGGGGGTGTGCAGCTTGTATAACAGTGTAAATTTGCTGTCCCCTCAAAATAGCTCAACACACAGCCATTAATGTCTAAACCGCTGGCAACAAAAGTGAGTACACCTCTAAGTTAAAATATGTCCAAATTGGGCCCAATGGTTTGGGCCTCGTGCAGCCCCAGACCATGACACTCCCTCCACCATGGTTGACTGTAGGCAAGACACACTTGTCTTTGTACTCCTCACCTGGTTTCCGCCACACACGCTTGACACCATCTGAACCAAATAAGTTTATCTTGGCCTCATCAGACCACAGGACATGGTTCCAATTATCCATGTCTTTAGTCTGCTTGTCTTCAGCAAACTGTTTGCAGGCTTTCTTGTGCATCATCTTTAGAAGAGGCTTCCTTCTTGGATGACAGCCATGCAGACCAATTTGATGCAGTGTGCGGTGTATGGTCTGAGCACTGACAGGCTGACCCCCCACCCCTTCAACCTCTGCAGCAATGCTGGCAGCACTCATACGTCTATTTCCCAAAGACAACCTCTGGATATGATGCTGAGCATGTGAACACAACTTATTTTTGACCATGGGCAGGCCTGTTCTGAGTGGAACCTGTCCTGTTAAACAGCTGTATGGTTTTGGCCACTGTGCTGCAGCTCAGTTTCAGGGTCTTGGCAATCTTCTTATAGCCCAGGCCATCTTTATGTGGAGCAACCATTCTTTTTTTCAGATCCTCAGAGAGTTCTTTGCCATGAGGTGCCATGTTGACTTTCCCGTGACCAGTATTAGAGAGTGAGAGTGATAACATCAAACTTAACACACCTGCTCCCCATTTACACTTGAGACCCTTTAACACTAATGAATCACATGACACCGGGGGAGGGAAAATTACTAATTGGGCCCAATTTGAACATTTTCACTTAGGGGTGTACTCACTTTTGTTGCCAGCGGTTTAGTCATTAATGGCGGTGTGTTGGGTCACTTTGAGGGGACAGCAAATTTACAGCTTTACACTCACTACTTTACATTTATGCAAAATGTAATATCATCAGTGTTGTCACATGAAAAGATAGAATAAAATATTTACAAAAATGTGAGGGGTGTACTCACTTTTGTGAGATACTATACCTGTCTTGCAGGGCACTCAATCTGATTTTTCTCTTCTGCAGTACAGTAGCATTTACAGGTCTTGTCCTTCCCACAGTTTGTGATTAGACAGTGAAAGGAAAAGCAACTGATGGATAATCTTTTCTTTCTGTCAGTCTGCTCTCTCCTCCTATGAGCATCACATCACAACTATTGGGTTTCCTTGTGCTGCTTCTCCTTTTCCCAGTCTGAGCTCTACTTTTACAGGGGATTGCAAGAGGCTGATACCAAGTCAAATTCAAGTACCTGCACTGCTTGTATTAAAAAATACTTTTAATGGCGTATTATGGTTACAGAGCTGCTTTCATTTGTGTCGGTTCAATGTTAAAGCAGGACTCCATGCAATTATTGAAATAACAATGTTCAATCTAGTTGTATATTCTTTAAAATAATATGCTGCTAAAATAATTGCCTGCATCTACTTCACGCCCGCGCTATAGCCGAAAGACGGCTACAGCGTGGACGCCAATTGCGAAAGACGGCTACAGCGCGGACGCCAATTGCGAAAGACGGCTACAGCGCGGACGCCAGTTGGCGTCCCTGGATGTCCTCCCGTGCTCGAGCAGCCTGCATGCCCCCTGCAGGGCGCGTGCCGATCCCTACCCTTTACCACGTGATCAGCTGTCAGCCAATGACAGCTGATTATGTGATGTAAACAAAGCAGGCAATCGGCTATTTTTCCTCCACACGCTGATAGCGTGAGGAGGAAAAAAAAAGCCGATCACCGGCGGCTGCGAGAGGGACATCGGCATACCAGTGCCCACCAGCGCCACCTACCAGTGCCCACAGTACCACCCATCAGTGCCCACAGTGTCACCTCACAGTGCCACCTATCAGTGCCCTCAGTGCCACCTCACAGTGCCCACAGTGCCACCTATCAGTGCTTACAGTGCCACCTATCAGTGCCACCTTTCAGTGCCCACAGTGCCTCCTATAAAGGAATTCATGCATCATTACCAGTGCTGCTTATCAATACCACCTACCAGTGCCCATCAGTGCCACCTACCAGTGCCCATCAGTGCCACCTATCATTACCCATCAGTGCCACCCATCAATGCCACCCATCAGTGCCACCCATCAGGGCCCATCAGTGCCGTCTTATCAGTGCCCATCAGTGCCGTCTTATCTGTGCCTATCAGTGTCGCCTTATCTGTGCCTATCAGTGTCGCCTTATCTGTGCCCATCAGTGCAGCCCATCGGTGCCCATCAGTTCAGCCTCATCAGCGAATATCAATGAAGGAGAAAAATTACTAGTTTGCAAAATTTTATAACAAACTATGAAACATGTTTTATTTTTTTATTTTTAATTTCTGTCTTTTTTTGTTTGTTTAGCAATAAATAAAAACACAAATGGTGATTAAATACCACCAAAAGAAAGCTCTATTTGTGTGAAAAAAATTCTAAAAATTTCATTTGGGCACAGTGTTGTATAACCGCACAATTATCATTCAAAGTGTGACAGCGCTGAAAGCTGAAAATTGGTCTTGGCAGGAGTGGGGTTTAAGTGCCCAGTAAGCAACTGGTTAAGTTAGTTTCCTTTAATATGTGTACAGCATCACTCAGACTGCAAGTAGGACAGACAGTACTGTAAGCCAGTCCGGACTGGCATTGCACAGTGCTGTCAACTGAGTGAGAAAATGCTTACATGAGGGGAGTAAAAAAGAGCATCAATGTGCTACTGTCTTTTTATCGTCCAATTAGCAAGCTTGAGTAGGAGAGTTGACGAGAAAGCAAAAATTCAGGAGCCATTTGTTCACTTTTGTTACTTACTGTATCTTACGGGTAGGTACCACTGCCATTGTTTCAAGGGGGCAATATATAGTTATAATTTTATGGTTTTATTACTAGAAATTTGTATTTTTACATCATTAACAATTTCTAGGCAAAAAACCCCAACTACAGTAATTAGAAAAAAAACCTTATGTAGCCTAAAACAATTACCATAGACATTGACACTTCCTGTGCAATGCGATTTTGCAGCCCATTAATTTGAGATTGCAAAGGAACGCAGAGAATGTACTGCATGCACTACTTATAGAAAAACATGGCGCACAAAATACCATGGTACTGTGGTACGATGCGATTTTTACCTTAGTGCATTCCTTGCATTAAAGTGATACTAAAGTCTTGTTTTGTTTAAGTTAAAAATAACAAACATGTTATACTTACCTGCCCTGTGCAGTGGTTTTGCACAGAGCAGCCCGGATCCTCCCCTTCTTGGGTCCCTCTTTGGTGCTTCTGGCCCCTCCCTCCTGTTGCTATGTTGCAGCTTGCTATGGGGGCACCTGAGCCGAGCTACAGCTCCCTGTGTCCTCTCAGACACTGAGCCACGGCCCAGCCCTGTCCCCTTTTCTCTCCTTATTGACTGACTGACTTTGATTGACAGCAACGGGAACCAATGGTGCCGCACTGCTGTCCCAGCCAACGAGGAAGGGAGTCCCGGGGCCGGAACACTCCTGCAACATCGCTGGATCTAGATGGACCTCAGGTAAATATTAGGGGGGCTGAAGGGAGCTGCTGCACACAGAAGGCTTGCTATCTTAATGCATAAAATGCATTAAGATAAAAAAACCTTCTGCCTTTACAACTCCTTTAAGGTAAAAAATGTTTAGGCAACAGCATCCCCCCTCACCCCCTCCCCCCTCACCTTACACTTACCTGAGCCCTTATTCCATCCAGAGCTATGCATGTCTTCAGCTTTTCTTTCCCCTCACTTCTGGGTCTCACTGGCTTTGCTGAGGCACCGGGAGCCACTGGCTCCCGCTGCTGTCAATCAAAGTCAGTGACGAGGGAGCGGAGGGGTGGGGCGGAGTCTCACTGTCTGTGCCAATGGATGCAGCAGCAGGGCTCGGGAGCAAGCATGCACAAGTGCCCACTGGGAAGAGGCTTCCCATAGGGGCACTGGAGACAGAGAGGAGGGGTCAGCAGCGCTGGTGGGGAACCCGAGAAGAGGAGGTTCGGGGCCACTCTGTGCAACTCCATTGCACAGAGCAGGTAAGTATAAACATGTCTTGTATTTTTTTTATTACCTTTACAATTGCTTGAAGTCCTTTAAGCCTAGTACACACTACTAGTTTTTTTCCGAGTGGCCGGCTTCTGTCGGACCGGCTGCAGTACACGCGGTTTCTATGGAACCGGCCCGATGCTGCCTGACATTCGACCCATGTGTGCTAGGCTTACATTGACAGGCAGAAATTGTAATGTACACCCACACAACACCATCTCTGTGTAGGTTAGCTCAGGAGGCCTCATTACCCAGCTAAAGATATCTTAACTTTATTTTATGACTTTAACATATTTGAAGTGTTTCTTGTATAGGATGATTCACTGATTGATTTCACTTCCTGCTTTGGGCCTTAAAATTCCCACCCATCTGCTAATAGATGTTTACCAGGAAAAAAAAGTTTTGAACATGGAGATATGGGCTAGAAATGTGCTAGAAATCATGAATGCATAGACCCCTTCAAGGTATGTTTGTCCATGATTATGTTCACATCATTGTGCATTTCATTCACTTCTAATGAATCAAGATAGCCATTCTTGTTCCATTGCTGGGGATCAACCACCAGCAAGCAAACCTACTTCCCTTGTTGATTGCCTTGACATTTTTTGCAACAGGACTAGGGTTATTAACTATCACTGACTCTAGCTAGAGTTTATGAAGAACATTTCCATTTGGGAGGGTATACATTTAGAGAATTTTCACTCTTCAGACATTAGCATTGATTGTAATATTACTTCTGTTTTGATCTTTAACCAAACTGCTTAGAAAAGAATGGGCATAGTGAATATTGGATGCATGCTACAAATTTCTATGGCAAAATAAGTGCATCCAAGATTAGTCGCTAACTGAACATAAGTGCTTGTCAGTGTTGAACAATATGTGTCCTTAGGAGTCTGAAAGCAGCATACATTTTACATTCCATTATGTAGAAATATAGAATTAAGGACAGCTAGATTTATGCATCTCTGGAGGCAGGAGGCAGCTATCAATTGTATATATTATATGGCTTCAAGTGCATAATTAAAATGCGCCATGGCATACATGTGGGTATAATGACAGATTAACAGATAGGCATATGTTAGCATAAATTAAAGGTTTTATGTTGGTATGCCATACAAGTTATAGGTTTAATGCTGTATGTGATGATGATGCTTTTAAGATCGGGTTGGCAATGGGGTACTGTCAATGTTAAGCCTGGAGGGCCATATATGAATTGAAAACATCATGCACACACCTTTAGACTTTAGACCACTCTGATTACATTGGGAGCTTCAGGGCTACATGTTTATGTGGTACACTCAAGCTATGTCCTGCCACACTTAGTGGCTTTTGTGAGTGGGGTGTTGGAGACTCACAGGTTGATGAAGGAAGCTTATGATTATTCCAAAACAGGTTCTGAGCTAACACAGACACACATTCCCTTGGTGGTGGTTTCAGGCCGCCTCATCTTCCCTGCACCGCAGTTCATCCCAGTAAAGCCCTGTCTTTCTCTGACTTCACAGCGGACACCATTGGCTGTGGCACCAGCCACTACAGCTCCATCTTCTGTATCTCTCCCTGCTCTCACAAGCGCTCCTGTCTTGCCTTTCCAGTGGCTTGCTCTCCATACAGCCGCCAGCAGCCCAAGCCATCCCTCTGCCCTTGACAGAGGACTTTCTTCCACATGACATGCCTGTTATCTCCTCCATAGTGCATTACCTTATGTTTTTAATCTTTACCATGTAATATGTAGCACTGACCCCCGAAGGAGCTGCTGGTTTGATTTGGGCCTGCACTCTACCGATAAACCCCACTAACTTGGCTTAATCCCCTTGGCACAGCTGTGGTGCAATACAATACAATACAATATAATAGGGATGAGCCGAACACCCCCGGGTTCGGTTCGAACCAGAACCTTCGAACGGACCGAAAGTTCGCGCGAATTTTCGAACCCTATACGTTATAATGGACGCGAACGTTCGAAATCAAAAGTGCTAATTACAATGGCCAATATGCATGTTAATGTCATAAAACAGGTTTGGGGACCGGGTCCTGCCCCAGGGGACATATATCAATGCAAAAAGAACTTTTAAAAACTAACGTTTTTTCGGGAGCAGTCATTTTAATGATGCATAAAGTGAAAAAAAAAAAAGTGAAATTTTCCTTTAAATATGGTACCTGGGGGGTGTCTAAAGTATGCCTGTGAAGTGGCATGTGTTTCCCGTGTTTAGAACTGTCCTTGCACAAAATGACATTTGTAAAGGAAAAAAAGAAGCCATTTAAAACCACTTGCGGCTTTAGGTTTGATCTTAAGTAGAATCTGAACAGGTACATTATGAAGTGTAGCTCCATCCCAAAAAAATCTATTTTTAAGCTTTTTGGAGAACATAGGGAGGGGTTATCACCCCTGTAACATTTGCTGTCTTTGCACATCTGTTCAGAACATGTCACCTCACTTTCCGTCCCAATGACAAATGTTTTTGGAAAAGTGGGGTTTTAATTGAAACAAGGATTGGTGATAAAGTATCAGTAGAGAGGAGATACCTTTTTCCCAAATTAAATCTAACAGGATAGAATTTCCCTTCCTAGGGGTAGATTTCCTCTCACTTCCTGTTTTCTCTTTCCATTTGCAAGTAGGAGTCGTTTGTAAGTTGGATGTTTGAAAGTAGGGGCCTGGCGTATATACTCTGCAGAAATTTGCCCTATTAGATGTTGGTGTAGCCACAAGACTGGTGGGCACAGGAATGGGCCCTGCTGTGAGTTAATAGATCAAGATTTGTAATTGCATGCACCTGTTGAACAGGGCAGAAAAATTGGGGGTGGTGGTGGTGGTGGTGGACGGTTTTGCCACAAGACTGTAAGCTCTCACAGTTACTCTTGGTGGGCGCAGGAATGGGCCCTGCTGTGAGTTATTAGATCAAGATTTGTAATTGCAAGCACCTGATGAACAGGGCAGAAAAATTGGGCCTTTGGCGGTGGTGGTGGACGGTGTTGCCACAAGACTGTAGGCCCTCATAGTTACTCTTGGTGGGCGCAGGAATGGGCCCTGCTGTGAGTTATTAGATCAAGATTTGTAATTGCAAGCACCTGATGAACAGGGCAGAAAAATTGGGCCTTTGGCGGTGGTGGTGGACGGTGTTGCCACAAGACTGCAGGCCCTCATAGTTACTCTTGGTGGGCGCAGGAATGGGCCCTGCTGTGAACTATTAGATCAAGATTTGTAATTACCCGCCCCTGTTAAACAGGGGCTGAAAAATTGTGCCTTAGGCACTGGTGCTGGTGCCACAACACTGCAACCCCTCACAGAGACTGTACTTGGAGCACAGCAGTCACACGTGTTGCGAAGCATTTTTTTAAAAAATTGTAAGTACACGCCCCTGTTAAACAGGGGCTGAAAAATTGTGCCTTAGGCACTGGTGCTGGTGCCACAACACTGCAACCCGGCCCTCACAGATACTGTACTTGGAGCACAGCAGTCACACGTGTTGCGAAGCATTTTTTTAAAAAATTGTAAGTACACGCCCCTGTTAAACAGGGGCTGAAAATTTGTGCCTTAGGCACTGGTGCTGGTGCCACAACACTGCAACCCGGCCCTCACAGATACTGTACTTGGAGCACAGCAGTCACACGTGTTGCGAAGCATTTTTTTTAAAAAATTGTAAGTACACGCCCCTGTTAAACAGGGGCTGAAAAATTGTGCCTTAGGCACTGGTGCTGGTGCCACAACACTGCAACCCGGCCCTCACAGATACTGTACTTGGAGCACAGCAGTCACACGTGTTGCGAAGCATTTTTTTTAAAAAATTGTAAGTACACGCCCCTGTTAAACAGGGGCTGAAAAATTGTGCCTTAGGCACTGGTGCTGGTGCCACAACACTGCAACCCGGCCCTCACAGATACTGTACTTGGAGCACAGCAGTCACACGTGTTGCGAAGCATTTTTTTTAAAAAATTGTAAGTACCCGCCCCTGTTAAACAGGGCCTGAAAAATTGTGCCTTAGGCACTGGTGCTGGTGCCACAACACTGCAACACGGCCCTCACAGAGACTGTACTTGGAGCACAGCAGTCACACGTGTTGCGAAGCATTTTTTTAAAAAATTGTAAGTACCCGCCCCTGTTAAACAGGGGCTGAAAAATTGTGCCTTAGGCACTGGTGCTGGTGCCACAACACTGCAACACGGCCCTCACAGAGACTGTACTTGGAGCACAGCAGTCACACGTGTTGCGAAGCATTTTTTTAAAAAATTGTAAGTACACGCCCCTGTTAAACAGGGGCTGAAAAATTGTGCCTTAGGCACTGGTGTGGTGGCATGGATCATTGAGGAGGAGGAAGAGGATAGTCAGTGAACATAAGAGGACAGTCACTCAGCATCAGCATAGGCAGTCTTGAAGGGATGTGACATTAAAAATTATTCGGTTATATCCGCCTCAGGTGCCTGGTAGCTGGTGGTGATCCAAGACTGATTCATTTTGATGAATGTCAGTCGATCAACCGAGGCGGTGGACAGGCGCACCCTATGATCAGTCACAAATCCTCCAGCAGCACTGAATGTGCGTTCGGAAAGAACGCTGGAGGCAGGACAGGCCAGTAGCTCAATTGCATACTGTGCAAGCTCTGGCCAGTGATCCATCCTCAGGACCCAGTAAGCCAGAGGATTTTCGGTGGGAAAGGTGTCCAAGTCTGACCTTGCCCCAAGGTATTCCTGCACCATGTATATCAGACGCTGGCGATGGTTGCTGGAACCGATCATACCTTGGGGCTGCGGACTAAAAAATTGTCTGAACGCATCGGTCAGACGTCCACCTTCCCCACCGCTCCTTCTGCCACTGACCGAAGCCTCAGCAACTCGTCGCCCAGGACCAGGAGTTTGTAGCCTCCCAGTTTCTGGGAACGCGTTGCACAGACCTTTCTGCAAGGCCTCCCTGAGATGTCTCATCCTCTGCTCCCTCTGCGACGGCAAGATAAGGTCCGCAACCTTACCCTTGTACCGCGGATCAAGGAGAGTGGCCAGCCAGTAATGGTCCCTGTCACGTACCTGGTGGTGCGAGCCCGAGATTGCAGGGAGAGGCCTCCCTTGCGTCTCCCACTCCTGGTCCCCTGGTGTGGGAACAGGAGAGCCGGGAGTGAGGAGGAGCACGGGTGCCTGGCAGGATCAACAGACCGGCGGGAAGGAAACAGGTTAGCTGAGCAGGCGGGATCTCTGGGAAGCAGGCTCACAGGTAAACTGGATAGTAGAGCTGGCAGGATCACAGGAAGCAGGCTCACAGGTAAACCGGATAGCAGAGCTGGCAGGATCACAGGAATCAGGCTCACAGGTAAACCGGATAGCAGAGCTGGCAGGATCACAGGAAGCAGGCTCACAGGTAAACTGGATAGCAGAGCTGGCAGGATCACAGGAAGCAGGCTCACAGGTAAACTGGATAGCAGAGCTGGCAGGATCACAGGAAGCAGGCTCACAGGTAAACTGGATAGCAGAGCTGGCAGGATCACAGGAAGCAGGCTCAC
Source organism: Lithobates sylvaticus (assembly GCA_028564925.1). Taxonomy (NCBI): domain Eukaryota; kingdom Metazoa; phylum Chordata; class Amphibia; order Anura; family Ranidae; genus Lithobates; species Lithobates sylvaticus. Next base: position 101,449,341 of record CM053027.1, read on the forward strand.
AGGTAAACCGGATAGCAGAGCTGGCAGGATCACAGGAAGCAGGCTCACAGGTAAACCGGATAGCAGAGCTGGCAGGATCACAGGAAGCAGGCTCACAGGTAAACCGGATAGCAGAGCTGGCAGGATCACAGGAAGCAGGCTCACAGGTAAACTGGATAGCAGAGCTGGCAGGATCACAGGAAGCAGGCTCACAGGTAAACTGGATAGCAGAGCTGGCAGGATCACAGGAAGCAGGCTCACAGGTAAACCGGATAGCAGAGCTGGCAGGATCACAGGAAGCAGGCTCACAGGTAAACTGGATAGCAGAGCTGGCAGGATCACAGGAAGCGGGTTCACAGGTAAACCGGATAGCAGAGCTGGCAGGATCACAGGAATCAGGCTCACAGGTAAACTGGATAGCAGAGCTGACAGGAACTGGACAACGGCTTGGCAAGTAAGTTCACAGGTACACTTGGATAGCGGAGCTGACAGGAACTGGACAACGGCTTGGCAAGCAGGTTCACAGGTAAGCTTGGATAGCAGAGCTGACAGGAACTGGACAACGGCTTGGCAAGTAAGTTCACAGGTACACTTGGATAGCAGAGCTGACAGGAACTGGACAACGGCTTGGCAAGCAGGTTCACAGGTAAGCTGGGATAGCAGAGCTGACAGGAACTGAACACAGGAAACGGAACCACAGACTGGACTGGAACCAACAGGTGAACAGGCTCGTTACAGAGGGTCAGACTGCAGACTGGACAAAGGCTAAACAAGGAACCAGAGTTCATCAAGAAGTCAGGTAATGAATCTGAACTAGGGCAAGGTACAATGGATCAGGCAGGAGGATAGTCACTGGAAGCCGGGGTCGGGTACAGGCAGAAAGCAGGATAGTCTTTATGGCAAGCCGGGTCAAAGGAACAGGTATAACAGGATCAGGTTTCTTTTACTACACCACAACGCTGTAGAGCAGACAGCAAAGACCGTCTGCTCAAGTCAGGCTTAAATAGGCCGGCTGGTGCCAACTAGGGCGCGCGCCCGTCTCCCTGTGCGCGGTTGTGCACGTGCCCGCGCCCGGGCGCGCATGCGCATGCGCAATGGAATCTGAGGGCCAGGACGGCCCGGGTTTAGATTTCTGGCAGGATCTTCATGACATTGCCCCCCTCCTAGGGGCAACCTCCGGGTGCCCCTTTGGGCAAATCTCTCAGGGTGAGCTCTTTTGAAGGCTTGAACTAGACTCTTAGCATGGATATTACACTCGGGCTCCCAGGAATTTTCTTCAGGACCATATCCCTTCCATTTGATCAAAAACTGGTTCTGATTTCTCCTTTTCCTAACATTTAGTATGGCCTCTACCTCATATTCTTCCTCGCCATCTACCAAGACTGGGTCCGGGGGTACCGTCCTTCTGTTGGAAAAGGGGTTGGAAGTGGAGGGCTTTAACAGGGAAACATGAAAGACTGGATGGACTTTGAGGGAATCAGGAAGTTCCAACTCATAGGCTACTTCATTGATCTTTCGTTTGACTGGAAAGGGACCTAAGAACTTAGGGCCCAGTTTCTTTGAGGGACAAGCCAATTTCAGATTCAAGGTGGAGAGCCACACTGTGTCACCCGGTGCCAGTACCAATTCTCCACGCCTTTTTCGGTCAAAGACTGTTTTGTTATGTTCCTGGGTCCGGGCCATGGTGTCCTGCAGGAGTTGATTATTGGAAGCAAAGAAGTCAATCTTCTCCTGGACTGCGGGCACAGTACATTCAGGAAGAGAATTGGGCAGAAATGAAGGATGAAAGCCATAGTTGGCGAAAAAAGGTGTCTGTTGGGTGGCCGAGTGGATGGCATTGTTATATGCAAACTCGGCAACTGGTAACAGGGAGATCCAATCGTCTTGGGAGAAGGAAGAAAAGCATCGAAGATATTGTTCCAGGGTCTGATTGGTTCTTTCGGTCTGCCCATTGGTTTGAGGGTGATAAGCGGAAGAAAACGATAGCTCAATATTGAGGGCCTTGCAGAGTGATTTCCAAAACCGAGAGGTGAATTGTACCCCTCGGTCGGATACTATGTTGGCTGGTACCCCATGGAGTCTGATGACTTCTCGGATGAACACTTGTGCGGTTTCTGAGGCAGAAGGGGTACCCTTCATGGGAACAAAGTGTGCCATCTTTGACAAACGATCAACTATCACGAAGATCGTAGTGTGGTCCTCTGCTGGGGGCAGTTCCACAATGAAATCTATGGACAGCATTTTCCAAGGGCGATCTGGGACTGGTAATGGCTTGAGTAAGCCCCAGGCTTTGGTTCTGTGACTCTTGCTCCGAATACACACAGTGCATGTTTCCACAAATTTCCTGCAGTCTTCCCTTAGCTGAGGCCACCAGAAGGTACGTTGTACCAATTCAGTGGTTTTGGTGACACCAAAGTGTCCGGCAAGCTTGTGATCATGGCACAATTCCAGGACGGTTACCCGCAGACCCTCGGGAATGAAAATCTTATCCCCATGCCACAATAGCCCATCCTTGGCCTGCAACCCAGGACCGGGAGTGGGTATGAGGCCACTGGAAGCCCGCCTGAGCCGGGACAGTAGGTCTTCCTGTAGCAGGAGAAAGTTTCCAGGGGCAAGGATAGTGTCTGGAGGGGAACCATCCAGGGATTTGTGATACATACGAGACAGAGCGTCCGGCTTCGCGTTTTTGGAACCCGGACGATATGTCACGTGAAAAGTAAAACGAGAGAAAAATAAGGCCCAACGGGCCTGTCTAGGTTTTAACCTCTTGGCAGTCTTCAGGTACTCTAGATTCTTGTGATCTGTGAAGATCAGGATTGGGTGAGTAGCCCCTTCTAGCAGGTAACGCCATTCTTCAAGGGCGGTCTTTATGGCCAGTAATTCCCGATCCCCCACATCGTAGTTCTTCTCGGCTGGGGACAGTTTCCGTGAGAAGAATGCCACGGGGTGTAGCAGGGCTTTGATGCCCTGTCTCTGGGACAGGATGGCCCCTACAGCTATCTCTGAGGCATCCACTTCGAGGACAAAGGGCAGAGAAGGATCTGGATGCTTCAGGATAGGGGCTGAGGTAAAGAGCCCCTTGAGGGCCTCAAAGGCCCCTTGGGCCTCGGGGGACCAATGAAAACGGGTACCTTGTTTGGTGAGTTGGGTAATGGGTGCCACTATGGCCGAGAATCCCTTAATGAATTTGCGATAAAAATTGGCAAAGCCAATGAATCGCTGGATCCCCTTTTTATCTGCGGGAACTGGCCAGTCCAGGATGGCTGAGATTTTTTGGGGGTCCATCCGGATGCCTCTACTGGAGATGATCAAACCTAGGAAGGGTATGCTTTCTACCTCAAAGAGACATTTTTCTGCCTTGGCATAGAGGCCATGTTGCCGGAGACGACCCAACACACTTTTAACATGTCCACGATGCAGCTCTAGGGAGGAAGAGAAAATTAGTATGTCATCAAGATAAACAACAGCAAAAACATCAAGGAAGTCCCGAAGTACATCATTTATAAAGGCCTGGAAGGTAGCGGGGGCGTTACAGAGTCCAAACGGCATCACCAGGTACTCGAAGTGCCCAAATCGAGACCGAAATGCCGTCTTCCATTCGTCCCCATCCTTTATACGTATCAAATTGTATGCCCCTCTGAGGTCCAGTTTAGAAAAGATGGAGGCCGTGCCAAGCCTCTGAAACAGTTCAGGTACCAGGGGAAGCGGGTAGCGGTTTTTGACTGTGACCTCGTTTAGGGCACGGTAGTCCACACAGGGTCTGAGAGAATGGTCCTTCTTCTCTACAAAAAATATTCCTGCCCCTGCAGGAGACGTAGATGGGCGGATAAACCCTTTTTTCAGGTTATCATCAATATAGTCCTTTAATTTTCCCTGCTCCACCTCTGTTAACGGAAAAACCCTACCGAAGGGAATCTTGGCCCCGGGAAGGAGTTCAATGGGACAGTCATAGGGCCTATGTGGTGGCAGCACATCTGCCCTTTGTTTACTAAACACATCCAGGTATGCATGGTAGACTTCAGGGATGGACTGACGTAGCCCTGCCTCGTTTTCGAGGCAGAGCAGAGCAGAGGGTCCTGCGGGGGCCAAGGAGCCGCAGGACCTTTGGCAGTAGGGGGAAGAAAAGGCCACCTCTCCTGTGGACCAGTTGATGACCGGGTTGTGTGCTTGCAGCCAGGGGATCCCTAGAATGACTGGAAACAAGGGAGAAGAAATTATGTCCAAACATAACAGTTCTTGATGTGACTCTGAGATCACTGTGTGCAATGGGGCAGTCTCCTGAGTCACCGGGCCAGATTTGATGGTGGACCCATCCGCCAGGTGGACAGACAGGCCTTGTTTTCTCAGACGGAGAGGAATTCGATGCCGGGCAGCAAAAGCAGAGTCCATAAAGCAACTGCAGGCACCAGAGTCAATGATAGCTGTGGTTTGTAGGGTCCTTCCTGAGAACTGGAAGGAAACAGAAAGGGCAAGATGAGATGAAACCCCGGTCACAGGATCCACATAACTGGAGAGAATGGTGGGGAACTTACGGAGTTTAGCCGGGCAGTTCCGAACATAATGACCAGGCTCTCCACAATACAGGCACAGATTGTTGCTGCGGCGTCTCTGACGTTCTGCTGGGGTGAGAGAAGGCCGCAGGAGTCCAAGTTGCATGGGTTCGGATGCTGAAGAGGCATGAGTAGGTTTAACAGGGGGAACAGTGCGGAAGTGACTAGGACCCCTGGGGAGCATCCAGGTAGGTCTTGGGGACCCCAAGGTTCGTTCGGCCCTACGCTCCCGTAGGCGCCGGTCAATTTGGATGCTTAGGTCTATGAGGGAATTCAGGGTCTGGGGTACCCCCACTCTGGCGAGCTCGTCCTTGAGTGCGTCTGAGAGGCCCATGCGGAATTGGTGGCGGAGGGCAGCATCGTTCCAGTCAGTGTCGGCACCCCAACGCCTGAACTCAGCCACATAGTCCTCTGCTGGTCTTCGACCCTGTTGGAGAGAACGTAAGGCGGCCTCCGCAGTGGTTGAGAGTTGGGGGTCCTCATAAAGCTGTGCCATGGCATCAAAAAAGGTGGAAAGACTGGTCAATGCTGCATCCTTTTGTTCCACGAGACGGTGGGCCCAGATTTGGGGATCCCCAGTCAGTAGGGCTACCACAAAACCCACCTTGGTGGTCTCTAAAGAGAAGGTCCTAGGTTGCAGGGCAAAATGGAGTTCACAGGAGTTACGAAAAGTTCTGAAGCTACCACGGGCACCCGTAAATTTCTCTGGAGTAGGTACCTTGGGCTCAGGTGGTAGCATCACTATAGTCTGGGTAGGTGCAGGCCCCGTTGGGGGTATTGCTGGGTGAGGAGTTCCTTGGGTACTGGATGGACCAGACAGGGCCAGTACCCGTTCCTCCAGCCGGGTATAACCCTGCTGGAGGTTCTTCACCGCTTCGGTCAGACCTGCCAGGTGTTGGCATAGCCCCTCCATGGCGGGGGCTCCCTGCTCGGGCTCAGACATGGCTGTCTGCTACTGTCACGTACCTGGTGGTGCGAGCCCGAGATTGCAGGGAGAGGCCTCCCTTGCGTCTCCCACTCCTGGTCCCCTGGTGTGGGAACAGGAGAGCCGGGAGTGAGGAGGAGCACGGGTGCCTGGCAGGATCAACAGACCGGCGGGAAGGAAACAGGTTAGCTGAGCAGGCGGGATCTCTGGGAAGCAGGCTCACAGGTAAACTGGATAGTAGAGCTGGCAGGATCACAGGAAGCAGGCTCACAGGTAAACCGGATAGCAGAGCTGGCAGGATCACAGGAATCAGGCTCACAGGTAAACCGGATAGCAGAGCTGGCAGGATCACAGGAAGCAGGCTCACAGGTAAACTGGATAGCAGAGCTGGCAGGATCACAGGAAGCAGGCTCACAGGTAAACTGGATAGCAGAGCTGGCAGGATCACAGGAAGCAGGCTCACAGGTAAACTGGATAGCAGAGCTGGCAGGATCACAGGAAGCAGGCTCACAGGTAAACCGGATAGCAGAGCTGGCAGGATCACAGGAAGCAGGCTCACAGGTAAACCGGATAGCAGAGCTGGCAGGATCACAGGAAGCAGGCTCACAGGTAAACCGGATAGCAGAGCTGGCAGGATCACAGGAAGCAGGCTCACAGGTAAACTGGATAGCAGAGCTGGCAGGATCACAGGAAGCAGGCTCACAGGTAAACTGGATAGCAGAGCTGGCAGGATCACAGGAAGCAGGCTCACAGGTAAACCGGATAGCAGAGCTGGCAGGATCACAGGAAGCAGGCTCACAGGTAAACTGGATAGCAGAGCTGGCAGGATCACAGGAAGCGGGTTCACAGGTAAACCGGATAGCAGAGCTGGCAGGATCACAGGAATCAGGCTCACAGGTAAACTGGATAGCAGAGCTGACAGGAACTGGACAACGGCTTGGCAAGTAAGTTCACAGGTACACTTGGATAGCGGAGCTGACAGGAACTGGACAACGGCTTGGCAAGCAGGTTCACAGGTAAGCTTGGATAGCAGAGCTGACAGGAACTGGACAACGGCTTGGCAAGTAAGTTCACAGGTACACTTGGATAGCAGAGCTGACAGGAACTGGACAACGGCTTGGCAAGCAGGTTCACAGGTAAGCTGGGATAGCAGAGCTGACAGGAACTGAACACAGGAAACGGAACCACAGACTGGACTGGAACCAACAGGTGAACAGGCTCGTTACAGAGGGTCAGACTGCAGACTGGACAAAGGCTAAACAAGGAACCAGAGTTCATCAAGAAGTCAGGTAATGAATCTGAACTAGGGCAAGGTACAATGGATCAGGCAGGAGGATAGTCACTGGAAGCCGGGGTCGGGTACAGGCAGAAAGCAGGATAGTCTTTATGGCAAGCCGGGTCAAAGGAACAGGTATAACAGGATCAGGTTTCTTTTACTACACCACAACGCTGTAGAGCAGACAGCAAAGACCGTCTGCTCAAGTCAGGCTTAAATAGGCCGGCTGGTGCCAACTAGGGCGCGCGCCCGTCTCCCTGTGCGCGGTTGTGCACGTGCCCGCGCCCGGGCGCGCATGCGCATGCGCAATGGAATCTGAGGGCCAGGACGGCCCGGGTTTAGATTTCTGGCAGGATCTTCATGACAGTCCCTCTCCTTGATCCGAAGAACACGAGGATCCTTCCGCAGGCTTTGCAGGATCAGGGAGGCCATGCAGCGTAGGTTAGCTGAGGCATTCGGTCCGGAGTCTTCTGGGTCACTGAGGATGACATGATCGCCAGCCACCTCCTCCCAGCCACGTACAAGTCCACTGGCTTGTTGGGACTGTACATCATCCCTAAAAGACTGCTGCTGCTGATGCTGAGTGCCAGGCTCCACCTCCATGCTCACACAATCCTCCTCCTCCTCCTCCTCCTCCTCCTCATCCTCTTCCTGTGTGATGGGTGGGACAGAAGGAACACTGTCCGGATAAAGGGGGCCTTGAGAGGCAAGGAAGTCCTCCTCTTCCTGCCTCTGTTCTGCCTCAAGTGCCCTGTCCATTATCCCACGCAGCGTATGCTCCAACAGGTGGACAAGAGGGACAGTGTCACTGATGCATGCACTGTCACTGCTCACCATCCTCGTGGCCTCCTCAAATGGTGAGAGGACAGTGCATGCATCCCTGATCATACTCCACTGACGTGGGGAAAAAAAACCAAGCTCCCCTGACCCTGTCCTGGTGCCGTAGTCGCAAAGGTACTCATTGATGGCCCTCTGCTGCGTGTGCAGTCGCTGCAGCATGGCCAACGTTGAGTTCCACCTGGTGGGCATGTCAGATATTAGGCGGTTCTTGGGCAGGTTCAGCTCCTTTTGCAGCTCAGTCAGCCGAGCACTGGCATTATAAGATCGGCGGAAATGCACACAGACTTTCCTGGCCTGCCTCAGGACATCCTGTAAGCCTGGGAACCTGCCCAAGAACCGCTGCACCACCAGGTTGAGGACGTGAGCCATGCAGGGCACATGGGTGAGCTGCCCCTGTCGCAGGGCGGAGAGGAGGTTGGTGCCATTGTCAGAAACGACCATTCCTGGCTTAAGCTGACGTGGCGTCAACCACCTCTCGGCCTGCCCCTGCAGAGCTGCCAGAACCTCTGGCCCAGTGTGGCTCCTGTCCCCCAAACACACCAGCGCAAGCACGGCATGGCATCTTTTTGCCTGCGTACTTGCGTAGCCCCTTGTACGCCTACGGAGCACCGCTGGTTCCAAGGACAGAGCACTGGAGGAAGAAGAAGAGGAGGGGGTGGAGGAGAGAGGTGTGTCACAACCAGTAGCAGTAGTCGCGTTTTGGAGGCGTGGTGGCGGAACAACCTCCAACACTACTGCACCTTGTCCTGCATCCCTCCCAGCTGCCAATAGAGTGACCCAATGGGCCGTGAAAGAAAGGTACCGTCCCTGTCCATGCCTGCTGGACCATGAGTCAGCGGTAATATGCACCTTACCGCTGACCGCCCTGTCCAGCGAGGCATGGACATTGCCCTCCACATGCCGGTAGAGAGACGGAATCGCCTTCCGCGAGAAAAAGTGGCGTTTGGGAACCTGCCACTGAGGAACCGCACATTGAACAAACTCACGGAAGGGGGCCGAGTCTACCAACTGAAAAGGCAGCAGTTGAAGTGCTAGCAATTTAGCAAGGCTAGCATTCAACCGCTGGGCATGTGGATGGCTGGGAGTGTACTTCTTTCTACGGTCCAGCAGCTGGGGCAGGGAAATTTGCCTGCTGCAATCGGACGTCGGTGTACTGCAAGTACTTGGTTGTGACACACCGAATTCTACACCTTCAGTCCTCTCAGAGCAGCTTTCAGAGAGGACTGAAGGTGTAGTGGGGATGGAGATCCCAGCTGAGGAGGAGCAAGGAGAGGTCCGCTTAGTTCTTTGGTGTGGGTCTTTTATGTGTGCCTGCCAACGAGCTGCATGGCAGGTCGCCATATGTCTGGTCATGCTTGTCGTGCCCAAGCGGCTGATGTTTTGGCCACGCGAGATACGCTTGAGACAAATATTGCAAATAGCAGTGGTGCGATCTGCTGCACTCGTCTCAAAAAAGGCCCACACCAAAGAACTTTTCTGATAACGTGCAGAGGCAGCGCCCTGCACAGGCGGAGCTCTGCGGTGTTGTACAGTTGCTGTGCTGGCCTCTACCTGGCCTCCAGGGGGCATCCTGCCTCGTTGGACATGTGACGCCGCATCCTCCTCCTCCTCGTCCTCCTCCTCATCCTCTCTCCCTTGAGGCACCCACGTGGAGTCAGTGACCTCATCATCCCCTCCCTCTTCACCACTAGAGCAAACCTGGCAGTAAGCTGCAGCTGGTGGAACAGTACTGCCAGATTCCTCAAGCTGGGTATCGTCATCCGAGCCTTCGAATCGTTGGGCATCCTCCTGGAGCATGTACCCAACACTGTGCTCAAAGAGTTCGGGGGACTCCTCAGGAGGACATGGTGGGTCTAGGGAAGGGGTGGCTGATGATGCTCTGTCAGTACCCTGAGCCTGGGTGAGAGAGGATGAGGAGGATGAGGAGGGCTTGGTCATCCATTCTACCAAGCCTTCAGCATGATGCGGCTCCACATGTCCAGGTGCCGAAAACAAAGACGCGCGTGTCCCATGGCCACGTGCTGATGACGATGCACGACCACGTCCACGTCCACGGCCACGTCCACTAGAAACAGAGCCTGCCTGCCCTGTGTTCTTGGCTCTGCACGCTCTGCCTCCCCTTGGCGGTCTTCCAGCCATTGTAGTCGGTAGTCCTGTGGGTGCTGCTGAGAAGAAAATATAGGAGCTCTGTGTGATGCCACTAACACACTAGAAGTCCTATGGGTGCTTCTGCAAAGAAAATAGAGGAGCTCTGTGTGATGCCACTAACACACTAGAAGTCCTGTGGGTGCTTATGCAAAGAAAATAGAGGAGCTCTGTGTGATGCCACTAACACACTAGAAGTCCTGTGGGTGCTTATGCAAAGAAAATAGAGGAGCTCTGTGTGATGCCACTAACACACTAGAAGTCCTGTGGGTGCTGCTGAGAAGAATATATAGGAGCTCTGTGTGATGCCACTAACACACTAGAAGTCCTGTGGGTGCTTATGCAAAGAAAATAGAGGAGCTCTGTGTGATGCCACTAACACACTAGAAGTCCTGTGGGTGCTTATGCAAAGAAAATAGAGGAGCTCTGTGTGATGCCACTAACACACTAGAAGTCCTGTGGGTGCTTATGCAAAGAAAATAGAGGAGCTCTGTGTGATGCCACTAACACACTAGAAGTCCTGTGGGTGCTTATGCAAAGAAAATAGAGGAGCTCTGTGTGATGCCACTAACACACTAGAAGTCCTGTGGGTGCTGCTGAGAAGAATATATAGGAGCTCTGTGTGATGCCACTAACACACTAGAAGTCCTATGGGTGCTTCTGCAAAGAAAATAGAGGAGCTCTGTGTGATGCCACTAACACACTAGAAGTCCTGTGGGTGCTTCTGCAAAGAAAATAGAGGAGCTCTGTGTGATGCCACTAACACACTAGAAGTCCTGTGGGTGCTTATGCAAAGAAAATAGAGGAGCTCTGTGTGATGCCACTAACACACTAGAAGTCCTGTGGGTGCTGCTGAGAAGAATATATAGGAGCTCTGTGTGATGCCACTAACACACTAGAAGTCCTATGGGTGCTTCTGCAAAGAAAATAGAGGAGCTCTGTGTGATGGGACTAACACACTTCAAGTCCTATAGGTGCTTCTGGGAAGAAAATAAAGGTCTGTGTGATGGGACTAACACACTTCAAGTCCTATAGTTGCTTCTGGGAACAAAATATAGGATCTCTGTGTGATGGGACTAACACACTTCAAGTCCTATAGGTGCTTCTGGGAAGAAAATATAGCTCTGTGTGTGTAATGGGACTAACACACTTCAAGTCCTATAGTTGCTTCTGGGAACAAAATATAGGATCTCTGTGTGATGGGACTAACACACTTCAAGTCCTATAGGTGCTTCTGGGAAGAAAATATAGCTCTGTGTGTGTGATGGGACTAACACACTTCAAGTCCTATAGGTGCTTCTGGGAAGAAAATATAGCTCTGTGTGTGTGATGGGACTAACACACTTCAAGTCCTATAGGTGCTTCTGGGAAGAAAATATAGCTCTGTGTGTGTAATGGGACTAACACACTTCAAGTCCTATAGGTGCCTCTGGGAACAAAATATAGCTCTGTGTGTGTGATGGGACTAACACACTTCAAGTCCTATAGGTGCTTCTGGGAAGAAAATATAGCTCTGTGTGTGTGATGGGACTAACACACTTCAAGTCCTATAGGTGCTTCTGGGAACAAAATATAGCTCTGTGTGTGTGATGGGACTAACACACTTCAAGTCCTATAGGTGCTTCTGGGAACAAAATATAGCTCTGTGTGTGTGATGGGACTAACACACTTCAAGTCCTATAGGTGCTTCTGGGAAGAAAATATAGCTCTGTGTGTGTGATGGGACTAACACACTTCAAGTCCTATAGGTGCTTCTGGGAAGAAAATATAGCTCTGTGTGTGTGATGGGACTAACACACTTCAAGTCCTATAGGTGCTTCTGGGAAGAAAATATAGCTCTGTGTGTGTAATGGGACTAACACACTTCAAGTCCTATAGGTGCCTCTGGGAACAAAATATAGCTCTGTGTGTGTGATGGGACTAACACACTTCAAGTCCTATAGGTGCTTCTGGGAAGAAAATATAGCTCTGTGTGTGTGATGGGACTAACACACTTCAAGTCCTATAGGTGCTTCTGGGAACAAAATATAGCTCTGTGTGTGTGATGGGACTAACACACTTCAAGTCCTATAGGTGCTTCTGGGAACAAAATATAGCTCTGTGTGTGTGATGGGACTAACACACTTCAAGTCCTATAGGTGCTTCTGGGAACAAAATATAGCTCTGTGTGTGTGATGGGACTAACACACTTCAAGTCCTATAGGTGCTTCTGGGAACAAAATATAGCTCTGTGTGTGTGATGGGACTAACACACTTCAAGTCCTATAGGTGCTTCTGGGAAGAAAATATAGCTCTGTGTGTGTAATGGGACTAACACACTTCAAGTCCTATAGGTGCCTCTGGGAACAAAATATAGCTCTGTGTGTGTGATGGGACTAACACACTTCAAGTCCTATAGGTGCTTCTGGGAAGAAAATATAGCTCTGTGTGTGTGATGGGACTAACACACTTCAAGTCCTATAGGTGCTTCTGGGAACAAAATATAGCTCTGTGTGTGTGATGGGACTAACACACTTCAAGTCCTATAGGTGCTTCTGGGAACAAAATATAGCTCTGTGTGTGTGATGGGACTAACACACTTCAAGTCCTATAGGTGCTTCTGGGAACAAAATATAGCTCTGTGTGTGTGATGGGACTAACACACTTCAAGTCCTATAGGTGCTTCTGGGAAGAAAATATAGCTCTGTGTGTGTGATGGGACTAACACACTTCAAGTCCTATAGGTGCTTCTGGGAAGAAAATATAGCTCTGTGTGTGTAATGGGACTAACACACTTCAAGTCCTATAGGTGCCTCTGGGAACAAAATATAGCTCTGTGTGTGTGATGGGACTAACACACTTCAAGTCCTATAGGTGCTTCTGGGAAGAAAATATAGCTCTGTGTGTGTGATGGGACTAACACACTTCAAGTCCTATAGGTGCTTCTGGGAACAAAATATAGCTCTGTGTGTGTGATGGGACTAACACACTTCAAGTCCTATAGGTGCTTCTGGGAACAAAATATAGCTCTGTGTGTGTGATGGGACTAACACACTTCAAGTCCTATAGGTGCTTCTGGGAACAAAATATAGCTCTGTGTGTGTGATGGGACTAACACACTTCAAGTCCTATAGGTGCTTCTGGGAAGAAAATATAGCTCTGTGTGTGTAATGGGACTAACACACTTCAAGTCCTATAGGTGCTTCTGGGAAGAAAATATAGCTCTGTGTGTGTAATGGGACTAACACACTTCAAGTCCTATAGGTGCCTCTGGGAACAAAATATAGCTCTGTGTGTGTGATGGGACTAACACACTTCAAGTCCTATAGGTGCTTCTGGGAACAAAATATAGCTCTGTGTGTGTGATGGGACTAACACACTTCAAGTCCTATAGGTGCTTCTGGGAAGAAAATATAGCTCTGTGTGTGTAATGGGACTAACACACTTCAAGTCCTATAGGTGCTTCTGGGAAGAAAATATAGCTCTGTGTGTGTAATGGGACTAACACACTTCAAGTCCTATAGGTGCCTCTGGGAACAAAATATAGCTCTGTGTGTGTGATGGGACTAACACACTTCAAGTCCTATAGGTGCTTCTGGGAAGAAAATATAGCTCTGTGTGTGTGATGGGACTAACACACTTCAAGTCCTATAGGTGCTTCTGGGAAGAAAATATAGCTCTGTGTGTGTAATGGGACTAACACACTTCAAGTCCTATAGGTGCTTCTGGGAAGAAAATATAGCTCTGTGTGTGTAATGGGACTAACACACTTCAAGTCCTATAGGTGCCTCTGGGAACAAAATATAGCTCTGTGTGTGTGATGGGACTAACACACTTCAAGTCCTATAGGTGCTTCTGGGAAGAAAATATAGCTCTGTGTGTGTGATGGGACTAACACACTTCAAGTCCTATAGGTGCTTCTGGGAAGAAAATATAGCTCTGTGTGTGTGATGGGACTAACACACTTCAAGTCCTATAGGTGCTTCTGGGAAGAAAATATAGCTCTGTGTGTGTGATGGGACTAACACACTTCAAGTCCTATAGGTGCTTCTGGGAAGAAAATATAGCTCTGTGTGTGTAATGGGACTAACACACTTCAAGTCCTATAGGTGCCTCTGGGAACAAAATATAGGAGCTCTGCCTGCCTGCCACGAACACACTACAAGTCCTATAGGTGCTTCTGGTAACAAAATATAGGAGCTCTGCCTGCCTGCCACGAACACACTACAAGTCCTATAGGTGCTTCTGGTAACAAAATATAGGAGCTCTGCCTGCCTGCCACGAACACACTACAAGTCCTATAGGTGCTTCTGGTAACAAAATATAGGAGCTCTGCCTGCCTGCCACGAACACACTACAAGTCCTATAGGTGCTTCTGGTAACAAAATATAGTAGCTCTGCCTGCCTGCCACGAACACACTACAAGCCCCTCTTTCTCAATCAATCTTTGTAACTGAATCTATCTAACTCAATCTCTGTAAGTGAATCTCTCTAACTATCTAAATGCAGCAGAGTGTCACAGAATCAGCCTGCTCAATCTGCGCCGGAACAGCATGTGACCGGCGCAGACGGCGTGGCGGCGTTTTATAGGGGGGGGCGTGTACTACAGCCCCTGAGCTGTAATTGGCTACAGGCGTCCTGCCTGTAGCCAATTATGGCTCTTCGAGTTTCCGGGGCTGTGATTGGCCAAGCATGCGGGGTCACAGTGCATGCTTGGCCAATCATCAGCCAGCAATGCACTGCGTCGGCCGCGCCGGCCGCAATGCATTGCGGGGCCGCTCGCATCACACGAACGTGATGCGAGCGGCCAAAATAGTTCTGGGCTCGCCGAGCGAGCGAACGCCCGGTGCTCGATGCGAACGTGGGTTCGCATCGAGCACCGGGCCCATCCCTACAATATAATATAATACAATGTACCTGTATTGTAACCTCAGGATCCACTGGTTCCACCTGCTGGGATAAAACAGTACTCCACACAACTGGATACTTAACCAAAGATATATTTTACTGTGAATATATTCATCCCAACATAGGAACAACAGCACAAAGGATTTCAATATAACAATTGCAAACTTTTATAGCTATGCGTGAGATCTCACTTAAAGTACTTGGTCTTTGATCTTCTTTTCTTCGCTAGCTAAAGTAATTCCTTGTGATTTGTAATCCAGGGGTTAAAGTAAGTTAAGTTGAGGTAAAGATGCTCCTGGTGTAATTTCATTAACTATATTACAAGGCTTGAGATGCCAAAGTAGATAGGCCTCAAGCCTGCTTAGTGTCAGTTGCTATACTTCTCCTCCGTGGAACTATGAATCCCAGCAAAGCCTGTGTATAAGTCTGACTTGTACTGAGTGTAAAAATTAACAAACTGTGGGCCGTAACACCCTCACCGACTGGAACGGAACTCCTTACAGTAGCTTTGGTCTGGTGACTGCAGCTTACTTCTCCGTCAGCTGGCTCCGTCAGTCCGTTCCGCACTGCTGGGCGAGTCCGGTCCTCCGATGCTCAAACGAGTGCCCCTATATCTCTCCAATCCGGTCACTGTATATCTAGCACCGTCAGGTCACTTACACGAACAAACGAGGTTGCGCTCCGCAATGGCTGTAGGCCACTGTCTCCGGGAGGCCTCTGCACAGATCCTCACAGGCAGGCCATGCGATCCCAAGAGACCTAAAATAGCCGCTCGGGTTCCTTTTATGTCCTACCCAGCATGCACTGCCAGAGAGGGTGTCCATGGGTAGGTCACCAAGCATCCTGGGTAAAAAGGGTCAACCTTCGAATGTAAATAGCAGTCACTTCCTGTATTAGTCCTTGTGCTTTAAAACGATAATCATTTAAGTTCACTGTTAGTATTTGACCACTAGATGGCGCCAAATACTGAACCATAGCAATGTCCATAGACTTTTGATTATAGTATGCAAACACACATTAATAGGCAAGGATGTCAGCGCTACAAGAAATTGAATTACTACACTATATTGGGCTCTTTGGTGCCTCTCTTCCCTTTCTTCCCTTTTCTCTGTTTGAGACTCAAGCCTATCCCTCTACAGTCATGAACAGGCTTCCAC
Organism: Lithobates sylvaticus; assembly: GCA_028564925.1. Lineage (NCBI taxonomy): Eukaryota > Metazoa > Chordata > Amphibia > Anura > Ranidae > Lithobates > Lithobates sylvaticus. The sequence continues at coordinate 101,465,100 of CM053027.1, forward strand.
TCGTGGGTCTTCCATCTCATTTCAGCAGGACTCATACATCCTCCCTGACTCCATCCCCGGGTCTAGAATCCTGTCCATATGCAGTGTTCCTTCCCCCCACCGCCAACACTTACTGTCAATGAAAATACTGGAGACCCGCTTACCTATTGGCATGATTTTAAGTTTTCATTGAAGACTTTTCATATGTAAAACCACATGACATCTTGTACCTCTGATAAGGTACTTTTTCAACAACAATGCTTGGATTATGCATGTCTGTTTTTTAATAGTCCCATTCACCAGAGTCTCAGAGAGGCCTACAGAATATCTAGAGGTCCCATGGAGAGCACCATCCAGTCTATGTGTTCCTGCAGGACAGAGGAAGTTAGTTCACAGCTCAAATGGAAGGAGAAAGTCATCTTTCACCATGAGAAAAGTCATCTTCATTGGCTGCTTATGTAGAATAACTTTCACAGTTCAGCAGCAGGTGATTAGGCACTTAACATCAATCAAATAACAGAGCCTTTGTCACTATGCCACAATGGGGACATGCAATAAATCCTCTCAGAGACCCTGTTACACCCTCTTACATATTGTGGGATTAGATTGTATGTGCTTTCAGTTATATGCTATGCACTGTGGGTTTGAATTTGGATAGTCTAACACCATTACCATGATCAAATTTCAATGAGATGTCCTGGAAAAACATTTTCCATGTTGCACCCATAATGACACCGATCAATGTGGCAGAACGGTTCTGTGCTCCAGGCATAACAGAGAAAAATGTAATAATCTACATGAAATATGAGTAATGAAATATTAATGACTTATTGATTTATCCATGAAGGGCTTAAGTAATAGAAACATGGAATATATCTGTGACATCAAAAATGATAAAGGGGCTTGGTAAACAGCTGCAGAGGTTATAAAACCCCATGTGCCATGTAGATTGATTCAAAGTGAGCTGAATGCTCAATGGTATTGCGAGGGACAGGAGAAGAAAGTAGCAAAGAGTTAGGAAATAAAAACATTTAAGTATTTTTTATGCCAAAATGTGTTTTTTTAGTTTTGATTTGAGTGAGGAATGTCATCATTTTTTGCCATCTGTGTTCCATTTGGGAGAATTACCATCACTTAATTTCCCATGAACACAGCAAGAAACAAAAGGATATCTCTTTAAAATAAGGAAAATGCCATCTTATATACTTGTGACCTAAACACATCCCCATTCGAAAATGTTCCTTCTACTCCTGTTCTGGTGACAAGTTTGAAATTTTCCCCAATTTCAGTCCTGGCAATAATGGTTGTCATGACCCAAAGAGAATAAATTCCCCATTGTGGACACAGGCAGCAATAAAACCAAACAGAAGGTTTAAACCCTTCCCCGCTCTATCCAAAGGTAAAAAAGAAAAAAGAAGCTTTGTCTTTAGATATACTTTAACCGCTTTAGCCCCGGAAGATTTTACCCCCTTCCTAACCAGAGCACATTTTGCAATTCGGCACTGCGTCGCTTTAACTGACAATTGCACGGTTGTGCGACGTTGTACCCAAACAAAATTGATGTCCTTTTTTTCCCACAAATAGAGCTTTCTTTTGGTGGCATTTGATCACTTCTGCAGTTTTTATTTTTTGTGCTATAAACAAAAAAAATTTGAAAAAAACACATTATTTTTTACTTTTTGCTATAATAAATATCCCACAAAAATAGATAAAAAAACATATTTTTTCCTCAATTTAGGCCGATATGTATTCTTCTACATATTTTTGGTAAAAAAAAATGCAATAAGCTTATATTGATTGGTTTGCGCAAAAGTTATAGTGTCTACAAAATAGGGGGTAATTTTTTAGCATTTTTATTTAAAAAATTTTTTATTAGTAATGGCGGCGATCTGCGGTTTTTATCAGGACTGTGACATTATGGCTGACACGTCAGACACTTTTGACACCATTTTGGTACCATTGTCATTTATACAGCGATCAGTGCTATAAAAACGCACTGATTACTGTGTAAATGACACTGGCAGTGAAGGGGTTAACCACTAGGGGGCGATGGAGGGGTTATGTGTGTCCTAGGGAGTAATTCTAATGCCGCGTACACACGTACGGACTTTTGCCGGCGGACCTAAGTCCAGCGGACAATCCGCTGGACTTTCCAGCTGGGTCCGCTGGACTAAAAAGCGAACGGACTTGACCACACACGATCACGCTAAAAGTCCGACGGTTCACGCGATGACGTACAGCACGTACGACGGGACTAGATAACGAAAAATACTAGAAAAATACTTGCTACTGAGCATGCGTCCTTTTTAGTCCGCCGGACCATACTACACACGGCCGGATTGCCAAGTCCAGCGGATAATTTTAAAACAAAACTTAAAACTTTAGTCCGCCGTACTTTGGGCAAAAAAAGTCCGCCGGCGCCCACACACGAGGGGATTATCCGCTCGACTTCGGTCCAGCGGATAATCCCGCGGGATAGTCCCTTCGTGTGTACGCGGCATTACTCCTACTAGTCACATGACAGCGATCACCGCTCCCGATGATAGGGAGCGGGGATCTCTGTCATGACACAAGCCAGAACGGGAAATGCCTTGTTTACATTGGCTTGGCTCCATGACACAATCGCCGCACGGTCACGATGTATGCGGCGGGCGTGCGCCTGCTATCTCCGGCTCTTAAAGGGGATGTACAGGTACGCCCATTTGCCCACCGCTGCTATTGTGCCGACGTATATCAGCGCACAGCGGTCGGCAAGTGGTTAAAGAGCAAACCCAAGCAACAAATCAGCTGGACTAAAATGAGAAATGTAGGTTAATATAACGCAAATTCTCTGTAATCAACTGCAGCCACAGCATACACAGACCACTTCAGTAGCATGGCAGTAGTAGAGTATGTCCTGAAGCCTGGGCTGTGTAAACGGGCCATGCATTATACAATATATTTGTTCAATTTCCTTTATATTTACCTTCAACTATGTAGTGCAAGGGCCTGTCTTATTGCATACAAATTCAACGTGTTTAGGTTTGACCTTATATTACATGGTTTTGGTAAATCTAAAGGAAAATTGTACAATACATTTGCATTTACATAGGAGAGCAGATTTGTTTACAGGTGGCAGATTACCGAAGCAATGCCTTGATGAAAACCAGAATTGCTGGACAGATAGCCTCTTCTACCTGTATGCATCCCAAGGCCTAATTTACAGTTTTGTCTGGAAATTTTGTCTGAAAATTAAATACATTAAGGAGGCAACAAGCAGGACATACAATGTAGAGACAACCATTTGAGGAACAGGGAGAAGAGAGTCAAAAAAAAAAAAGACATTGACAGCAATTGGGGAGCAGCAACCAGATATAGAGTCCAAAGGCTGGAAATACAGAGCAGCATCTTGTCAGAATGTCTAACTATTACTTATTTTTAGCCCGCTCTGATCATGTGATCCCACAGCTCTGTGTTAGTGAGTAGCTCTGCTGCGGGGGAACAGAAGGAGTGCCAACAACGATTGGGCCATGGGAGCCTATGCGTGGCATCAAGGCTCCCTAATTTCCCAGCCATCAGTTCAACGCTACTGAGCCACATGTAGGTGGGGTGCAGTGTGATGCAGCGGCAATTACACAATCAGTCCCAGTGCAAAGAAGAACTTATATTGAAATAATGCAAAGACATTTCACAAATAACCCAGTGGGAAGGCAGCCCAGCTGGGAACACTCACAGTTCCAACAGTTTGTAGAAAGCAGGATCCAGCTGAACTGACAGTGCCTGTAGAGAGGGGTAGAATGTGGTCTGGCTGCCTTGTGTCCAAGCAAGCAGATGTTTTCCTTAAAAATGGCAAGCCCTACACTTTCCCTCCTTGTCGGGAACCTTTCCCTGCCGCTAGTTCTCTCTGTACCAGACAGGGTACCTTTCCCTGCTCTACCAACTCGCAAAATATGCTCCAAACCTGGGAGCCAGGGCCTTAAAGTGGTTGTAAAGTCAAAAATATGACTTTTACCTACAGGTAAGCCTATAATGAGGCTTACCTGTGGGTAAAAAAGACACCAGGTGTTTAAAAAAGAAAAAAGTTTCAGCGGATTTACTACCGCTTTAAAAAAGCCTGACCCAAGATGGCTGCTAGAGTCACATGGGGCGGCAGTATCCAATCCAATCACCCCGAAGACCAAGGGCCGCTGTGGAAGAGTGACATCTTCAGTGGAGAAAGTAGACTGCACCTGCCTACACCCAGCTGCAAGATCACATAACCAGACTAGAGTGGATTAAAAATAGGTAAGTAGACACATATTTTTTATACAGTTTAGGCAGGTTAGGTAGAAGGAGGAGGAAGGGGATGGGATTTTTTTTTTTAGTATTTAGATTAAGGCTTTTCTTCCACTTTAACAAGAACCTTTGGACTTTTTAAAAGAATGTTCTGTCCATTGCCTTTGCCTCACAAACACAGACAATCCCCAGTGAGCACACAAGAGTAACAATACAACAAGACAAGGGGACACTGCTAACCACTCATTCTATAATTGCCTTTTATCATTATTTTCTGCAAATCCCACTACTTGCTAGTTAGAAGTAAAATTAACACAAATTACTCTAAGGGAGCGATTAAAAGAAAACTGTTAATTTTGCTGGATATTGTTCCTACAAAGATTAAAACAGCATTTTACAAGTTCTTAATAATATAATAGATTCTCAATTACAAAAACTGTTTTAAGAGTTATTCAGTTTTTTATTTTTAGTGTAGAGAGACTCACACAGCAGAAAAAAATATGCTATGATTGGCCATAAATTAATCCTACCTGTAGGTGGAAACCTGTTTGCCTAGCTGTCACATTGATTAAAGGCTTTAATACTTTCTGAGCTATTATAGGAAATCTTTGGTCACAGCATACATACACATTCATTTTATAACATCAGCATTGTAATAACAATACAAACAATTTAATGTCAACATTTCCTTTCATGTTGGGAGTACTGCCTATCTTTCCACAACTTCCTATTCCATGCATGCTTTGCAACTTCTCCTCTGTTGTTTACTTTCAATTACCAGAGACTACATATCCCATGGTACCAGTCTGCCTTCGCTAAGCGTTTCCTGCACTGACTCCACCAGCGTTTCCTGCACTGACTCCACCTCCTGAAACTCCTCCTCTCAGCACCTCTCTAATTCCGAAGGCAGGCTCTGGGAAATGTGGGACATAGCAGTGCCTACCCACAGGGTGTAGTGAATATCTGTCACACAATTCAAAGTAGTAAATGTGTGGGGATCTTCAAAGAGTAAGTTTAAAAACTTCAAGATTATTCAGAATAATAGGAGTAGCCTGGAACAAATTTAAATATAATGTAAACATTAATATATGACTAAATGTTTACCATTGATACACTTGTACAGTATCTCACAAAAGTGAGTACACCCCTCCCATTTTTGTAAATATTAAATGATATCTTTTCATGTGACAACACTGAAGAAATGACACTTTGCTACAATGTAAAGTAGTGAGTGTACAGCTTGTATAACAGTGTCAATTTGCTGTCCCCTCAAAATAACTCAACACACAGCCATTAATGTTTAAACTGCTGGCAATAAAAGTGAGTACACCCCTAAGTGAAAATGTCCAAATTGGGCCCAAAGTGTCAATATTTTTTGTTGCCACCATTATTTTCCAGCACTGCCTTAAAACTCTTGGGCAATAAGTTCACCAGAGCTTCACAGTCCTCTTCCACTCCTCCATGATGACATCACTGAGCTGGTGAATGTTAGAGACCTTGCACTCCTCCATCTTCCATTTGAGGATGCCCCACAGATGCTTAATAGGGTTTAGGTCTGGAGACATGCTTGGCCAGTCCATCACCTTTACCCTCAGCGGCTTTAGCAAGGCAGTGGTCGTCTTGGAGGTGTGTTTTCTGGTCGTTATCAAGTTGGAATACTGCTCTGTGGCCCAGTCTCTGAAGGGAGAGGATCATGCTCTGCTTCAGTATGTCACAGTATGTCACAGTACATGTCACAGTACATGTTGGCATTCATGGTTCCCTCAATTAACTGTAGCCCCCCAAGCATGCAGCCCCAGACCATGACACTCCCACCACCATGCTTGACTGTAGGCAAGACACACTTTTCTTTGTACTCCTCACCTGGTTGCTGCCACACACATTTGACACTATCTGAACCAAATAAGTTTATTTTGGTCTCATCAGACCACAGGACATGGTTCCAGTAATCCATGTCCTTAGTCTGCTTATCTTCAGCAAACTGTTTGCAGGCTTTCTTGTGCCTCATCTTTAGAAGAGGCTTCCTTCTGGGATGACAGTCACGCAGACCAATTTGATGCAGTGTGCCACGTATGATCTGAGCACTGACAGGCTGACCCCCACCCCTTCAACCTCTGCAGCAATGCTGACAGCACTCACATGTCTATTTCCCAAAGACAACCTCTATATATGATGCTGAGCACATGCACTCAACTTCTTTGGTCGACCATGGCAAGGCCTGTTCTGAGTGAAACCTGTCCTGTTAAACTTGGCCACCATACTGCAGCTCAGTTTCAGGGTCTTGACAATCTTCTTATAGCCTAGGCCATCTTTATGTAGAGCAATAATTCATTTTTTTCAGATCCTCAGAGAGTTCTTTGCCATGAGGTGCCATGTTGAACTTCCAGTGTTCAGTATGAGAGAGTAAGAGCGATAACACCAAATTTAACACACCTGCTCCCCATTCACACCTGAGACCTTGTAACACTAATGAGTCACATAACACCAGGGAGGGAAAATGGCTAATTGGGCCCAATTTGGAAATTTTTACTTAGGGATGTTGCCAGTGGTTTAGACATTAATGGCTGTGTGTTGCGTTATTTTGAGGGGACAGTACATTTACACTGTACAATCACTACTTTACATTGTAGCAAAGTGTAATTTCTTCAGTGTTGTCACATGAAAAGATATAATAACATTTTTTACAAAAATGGGAGGGGTCTACTCACTTTTGTGAGATACTATAGCTGGTGCTTGGTTAAGAAGGGGTTGCAGCTGTTCTCTGTAGCTGCTGCCCTCTCTGCAGTGGTAAACTAATTATCAGCTATAACAGAAAGAGGAGGGAGCTGCTGAGCAGGAAGAGTTCAATACATTGAGTCAGGCAGCACTGCACAGTGGGAACTGTAGTCCAGAGACGAGAGACTCTACTGTAATCAACAGCTTTTGAACTTAATTTCCCAGAGAGAAATTGTCAGAAAGAAGGGAAAGAGCTACATTTTCTCAGGCTGTACAGAACACAGCTTCCTCTTACCGTGAGGTATACCAGAGAGTGTACATCGCTGTCCAGTGTGCACCATTACTGCTGCATATTGGTATTGGTGGCCTGAGTGGGATTCGGAGGGCTGAATTCCTTTGAGAAAGCCCAGAGGGGCGTAGCGCGTCAGGTGGTCAGTGCATAGTGAGGTCAGCACGTTGGGCGGGGACCGGGTGCCTTCTTGCCAATGTCTAATCTGCTATTTTAAGAGTATACTGTGCTTGTTACCACTTATGTGATGTGTTCTTTCCCGTGAGTGTTATTTTTGCTTTCATCTTTAAATAAATCAAGCAGTTTACACTATGGACCTCCCTTTTTTGTGGTTTACAGTGGGTGGAGTCTATGCCCAATACACCACACTAGTGCTGCGGTGCCCCTCCAAGTTGAGAGCACACCCGGACATCTTGAATATTGCATATAGCAGTGGCGGCTGGGGCTCAAAATCCTTTGGGGGGCACAAACAAACTGAAAAATGCTGACCCCCCCCCCATCAATTGCAGCCTCACTGTGCCCATCAAATGCAGCCATTGTGCCCATCAAACGCAGCCACATGTGCCCATCATAGGCAGCCACTTGTGCCCATCATATGCAGTCACTGTGCCCATTATATGCAGCCATTGTGCCCACCAAATGCAGCCATTGTGCCTATCAAATGCAGCCACTTGTGCCCATCAAACGCAGCCACTTGTGCCCATCATATGCAGCCACCTGTGCCCATCATATGCAGCCATCTGTGCCCATCAAATGCAGCCACTTGTGCTCATCAAATGCAGCCACCTGTGCTCATCAAATGCAGCCACTTGTGCCCATCAAATGCAGCCACTTGTGCCCATCATATGCATCCACTTGTGCCCATCATATGCAGCCACCTGTGCCCATCAAATCCAGCGACCTGTGCCCATCATATGCAGCCACTTGCCCATCAAATGCAGCCATTTGTGCCCATCAAAAGCAGCCATTGTGCCCATCAAATGCAGCCCCTGTGCCCATCAAACACAGACATTGTGCCCATCAAATGCAGCCACTGTGTCCATCAAACACAGCCACTTGTGCCCATCAAACGCAGCCACTTGTGCCCATCAAACGCAGCCACTTGTGCCCATCAAATGCAGCCACTTGTGCCCATCATATGCAGCCACCTGTGCCCATCAAAAAATACAGCAAGGGTTAAGGTAAGTCCTTGTTCTAAAAATCAAAGAATGCTTTTATTTTTCTGCAACTGAGGTAGATTAAAACAGAGTCTCCCGCTGTCCACATCTGCTTTTGGGCGGATGGGGACACCTACACATCGGTGCCATGTTCAGGCGCCAGAGGCGATTTTGCGGACGTTGGCGCAGCTGGACGCACTATATCATCTAATGGCTTGGGGGAGTGTCCGCATTTGCGTGCCTCCCTATAAAGGTGGGCGCCTCCTGCGCTCACATGTCAGCCATCAACACATGGTGTTGGGGGCGGAGCCTCCTGGGCTATTCCGGGGTTAAATTGGGGGTCAGGCATGGATTGGATTTCAATCTCACTCTTCACTGAGGACCCACACAGCTGTGGAGGTTGCTTGATGTGATCCATTACTCTTATACTAAAGATATTCACCATACTCAGGTACTATATCCACCTTTTGATACCTAGTATATTTAGGCATACTTGCATATCTTACACACAGTTAATTTTTTGAGCACTCATTTTTATTTAATTTTATTTTTGTTCTCTGATATCACAGATTCCACCACACAATCACAGTCCACCTCTCTCTCCTCTCTCTTTTTCATCTTGTCACTTGCTAGTATCCCTCTGCTATCCTATGCTACCATCTCCATGTCCCTACCATCCTTGGCCCAGGCCTTTTACTTATGTATACATATCTTTATGCCAATACTTATTGATTTTACTTTACTACTTCAGATGCCTGACAAACATACTCATGTTTATAGACTATAATTTTTATGGACTAATGAGGTCTCTAGCGATACATCAGTACACTACTATTACACAATCACAGTCCACCTATCTCTCCTTTCCTATCTTGTCACTTGTTAGTATCCCTCTGCTATCCTACGTTTCTAACCATCTCTATGTCCCTACCATCTTTGGCCCTTTCATTCAGACCTTTCATTCATATATACATATCTTTATGTTAATACTTATTGATTCTATTTTATGACTTGCCTGACAAACATACTTATGTTCACAGCCTATACTCTTTATGGACTAACAAGGTCTCTAGGGATACATAACGATATCCAGGCCATGCCTGCTCTCTGTTTGGCCCCAGGCGGGGTCCCATCAGCTCCCTGGTGAGGCACCTGCTGCCGCCGTCTTGGAGCCGCACACCTGTAGCCATGGTCAAGCTAAGTGGTGAGTATGGGGACCCATAACCCCTCCTACCCTGAGCCTTTATAATTAATACTGTGTCATACTGTGTCATACTGTAATACTGTGTCATATTGGCAAATATATACTTTTTCATCCTAGGCACATTGATACACACCTCCACCTCTGAAGAGTGAGCTGGATCTCGCGAAACGCATCGGGTAGTATGATGCCCATATACTATGACTGCTATTACATCAATGTATCAATATTCCTTGTTTATGTATCTTTTTTAAATTGGCAATTGTTGGTGATATCAATGCATGTAAACAATTTTACTTGAATATACCATATACTGTATTTACTACTGTTTTGTTTACTGATGGAAACGGTACCCACTTAATTTAAAGTCCCGGGGCGAACCCTTCATTTTATTATATGTTACAGGGATCGAAGTGGGTTACTGGGGACACCAGACCTCTCCCACCCTTTTTCTAAAATGGAGTTCCACCCATTTAAAAATCAGCAGCTACAAAAACTGTAGCTGCTGACTTTTAATAATCAGACAATTACCACAATTACCTGTCCCACGGTCCAGCGACGCAGGCACACAAAGCCTTGCTCCTCTCCCCCTTCTCTCCGCAGCACTGGCATTCTAACTGTGGGCGACCGGCTGTGGCTTCACAGCTGGGAGGGCACTGCGCTTGCGTGAGCTGCGCTGTACGCTGTGAATGGCGGGGCAATCTTTTGGGACCTGTGACGTGTCCCAGAAGATTGCAGAGAGGGAGGGGTGAGAGGTGAACTTCCTTTAGACACCGTGGTGCCAGGGGAGGAAGTGGGAGCTGGGTGCCTGTGAAAACTAGGTACCCCCAAAAAAATGACATGCCAAATGTAGCATGTCAGGGGGTTACCAGCACTTTAAGCGGAAGTTCAATTTTTTGGGTGGAACTCCGCTTTAATTAAATATTGGTACATAGCTGAAATTTAGAAGAAAAATAAAAGGTGAACTTATCCTTTAATGTGCAAAAGGTTGCCGACGCCTGAGTTAACCTAATGTAAAGTTTATATACTGCAAGAGAAAAAATGACTAATAAAATATGTGTGCGTGCGTGCATGCATGCAAAAATACACATATGTGTACAGGAATCTGACATTGTATTTAACTTTTCTGCGTAGGATATTGTTTTGTGATATGAGAGATTTCAAGCTAAAGAAGGCTTACCAGTGACATTTGTCAGCTGATTATAGAATTACTGGGTAAAGGACATTGTCATTCCTCGTATACCATGTTTATCTAAGTAATCTGCAGTCATGATAAGCTCTGCAAAATTTACATACTTGTTTGGTAGTAAAAAAAATTAAAATAAATGATATTTATGCAAATCAAGGTGGCTATTTATTGTATTTTTTTGGGCTCCTTAAGTTTTCATGCTAACTATTTTACCATTACTCGTCCAGAACTGAAACATTTAAAGGCATGTATAAAAGTAATCTAAAAATATAAATATGTTAATTACTTTATAATACTGTTGTAAAAACAAAATGCCAGTATTCGCCTTGGTCAGTTTTATATACCGTATTTGCACTCAAATGAGCTGTAGAATAGAGCATCAATTTTTTGATGGTGCCTTCTAAAAAAAAACCATAATGCAGTGTAATACAAATTCGTAAAGTGGACCTTGCACTTAAATGCAAGATTCACTTAATATTTTTCGGAACCCACCATCATAAGTAGCAGTTTTACAGAAAAAAAAAAATAGAGTTTATGCATACAGTATATGTACCTTACCTTGCCTTTTGAATTAGGGGGGTAGCCAAGTTGCTGCTGCTTCCAATAAGATCCCAGGGAATGCTTTGCATTCCAGATGTTGCAAGAAGATGCTGAAGAACTGTGCAGGACCCTGCAGAGGTTCAACATGCCCTTTGCTAAATCAGAGCTAAAGCTCTCCAGGCAGCAGAGAACACAAGCTTTGCTAAATGCAGAGCTACAGGTCAGATCCAGCATGTTAGACCTCTGCAGAGAGACAATTGCATCTACACAGATTGCAAGAGTCTTTCTCTGCAGCATGCTGGCAGGGGACAGGTTTTTTTACTCAGGCTGTGGCTGCTTTTTATAGAGGAAGATTTGATGCATCTGGAATGTATTTGACTGATTTAAAGTGAATATCAATGGAAGTAAAGTTTTATCCTTGCAGTCAGTTCCCCCTCTACACACACACTGCCAGTCTTAAATGGTTGCCCAAGGACACTTTTCTTCACAGCTCGACAAGATATCATCAACATATACAATGCTTGGACCACATCCAGCTAGAGCAGAGAGGGACACCGGCTGCAGAGGGAGCAAGATATACGATACGTTTTTTTCTGGGTATTCCTCTACTGCGAGACAAGTTGAAACTCATAACATTTTAAATGTACTTAAAGTTCAAAAGTTTAATCTGTGCTTACTCTTCCTATTAGTACATCTTATGGCATTGTGTATGTGCTTTATTTGTACTAATTACTATTTAAAGTGGTTGTAAAGGTAGAAGTTTTTTTCACCTGAATGTATTAGGCATTCTCTGCATTAAAGTGACACTAAAGGTACAGTTTTTTTTTTTTAAATAACAAACATGTCATACTTACCTCCACTGTGCAGTTAATTTTGCACAGAGTGGCCCTGATCCACCTGTTCTGGGGTCCCACGGCGGCTCTCGCGGCTCCTCCCCGCAATGTATAACCCCCTCTGGGAAGCTCTCTCCCGAGGGGGTTACCTTGCGGGTGCGCTCCCATGTCAAACACTCGGCGTCCATAGCCGCCGAGTGTATAGCAATGGCTGCCCTGCTGTCAATCTATCCAATGAAGAGCCGAGAAACTGTGGAGAGAGCGACACGGGATCGCGCCCACAGATATTCGGGGTTCAGGCGAGTAAAACCGAGGGGCTGGGGGACCGGACACTGCAAGGTGTTTTTAATAGGATGCATTAAGGTGAAAAAATACGAACATTTACAACCCCTTTAAAGTAATAAAAAACCTTCTGTGTTCAGCACCCCCCCAGCCCTGCCTACATATTTACCTGAGCCCTATCTTGATCCAGTGATGTTTGTGAGAGAAGTGTCTCTCTTTCTCTCTCTCTCTCTACTCACTGGACATGGGGGCAGCTGTGGAAATCATTGGATCCTGCTGCTGTCAATCACAGAGGGAGCAGGGGGTGGGGCCAAGCTACGCTTTGTATGTCAACTGACACAAAGAAAATGGCTTGAGATCGAGCCTGCACAAGTGCCCCATAGCAAGCGGCTTGCTATGGGGGCACTTGAAAGTTTACAACTGTTTTTTTAACAATGCTTGGCACACAGTAGAAAAGATAGCAGCACCTACAGCATAGTGCAGAGAAACTTCATTTTCTCAAACGCCAATTACATCAGTATAATGCCAACTAACCACCATTCATGCAGCGTGTCCAATATCAGCAGGTAGCAAAGAATGGCTAATGCTTGCATTATGAATATAGTGGGTTTTCTTTATTAATGTTTTCTTTTATCACTGGTATTATTTTTTTTATTTATATTGTAACTAAACACATAATTGATGCTATGATTACTGCAGTCCTAAATAAACCAATTTCCAGATAGCTGACAAACAAATTTGTCATGGGGTGTGCAAAAATATAAAGTACAATGCTCTGACAGGTTGAGCCTCCAGTGTAAACATTGCAGTCACTCATGACTGGTTATTTTCCACAGCTTCCCCATCACACACATCATCATGTAGATGTTCATTTTGAAATTAGGTTAATATTAAGCCTCTGGTTTACCTCTGGTAAAACAGCAGATGAGAGCAAGTCAGTGGTTTATTTCATTGTTTGATGCTGTCTGAGTAATTTTTTGCAAAATGTTTATTATCTATCCAGTAGAAAATGCAATTCTCATGAAAATATCATTAAAAACGTTTGCAACAGTGCATTTAAATTGTATCTATCATCAAAATGTAAACTCATATTATTTTCCACATTATATTTCAATTATTTCTAGCCTTCTCCTAATAATCTGTACAATCTCAAAGGTGAAAATGACTTTGTGAAGATCCTCACACAATTACTTCCTTGAACTCAATGACATGTATTCTCTATGAAAAACTGAAAAACTACCAAAACTACCAGCGCTATTTACAGTGAGTATGTATAATCCTATTATCAGCTTCTGCCGCAAGGTGCCTTGATAAGTTATTGAGCAGAAACCCTAAAAGTAGGGTACAGCGCTCTGAAAACAATATATATAATAATATAACCGGCAGTTATAAACACATAAATGTAAAATAATTGAGTGCTATAATAAAGTCCAACTTATCAATGTGATCCAATATGTGTGCCACTCCAAGACGTATCAAGACTAGTGCAACATGTGTGGTTCATCCATGTAGTGTCTTCCATGTGAGTGCCTTATTACATCCTCCAAAGCATGATCCCCAACTTCACACCACACTCACCAGACCGAGTTGACCCCTTGTGTTAATAAGTTAGTCAAATTTCACCAATGAGCCCCAGGTTACGGATGTAACCAAGAAAGAAATAGCTGCACACCAGCCCTGCACTTATCCCATCTAGGTTTCTGCATCTCCGGGCGACGGCTTCTCCTGCATCTCCTCCTCCCCTGCTGCATCATGCAGTGTGTCTCCTCCCTCCTCTCCTCCATGCACCATGCGTCTCCTACTAGGCGGTTAATCGAATCTCCTCTCCTTTCAGCCAATCCGGTGGCGGCTCTCACGACCCGCTTCCTGATTGGTCGGGAGGAGAATCAGTGTGAGAATAGCATAGAGACACCAACATGCTGCATGGTTGACGCGTTTCACACACTACATATGTGCTTAATCATAACACCAGACATTACAGATGTAACCAATGCTCCAATCAAAATTCCACCAGTAACTCATACTGTAGCCCAAATGTACATGACAGATACAAAAAGAAAAGTGAGAAAAGTCTCTCATTGTAAAACACCACTTTATTAGTTATCCACTTGACCTCTAGAAGGTTTTACCCTCTTTATGGCCAAGGCACTTTTTGCTGTTCAGCACTGTGCTACTTTAACTGGCAATTGCGCGCTAATGCAAAACTGTACACACTTGAAATTTACAAAACAAATAGAAACAAATAGAGCTTTCTTTTGATGGTATTTAATCACCACTGGGTTATGAAAAAAACACGTTTGTGTTAGTTTGGTTATAACATTTTGCAAATAAATAATCTTTCTTCATACATTTAGGCCAAAATGTTGTCTGTTACATTTCTTTGGTAAAAAAAAAAAGTGTGAAATCAGTGCATATTATTTAGTCTGTGTGTAAGTTATAGAGTCTACAAACTATATATTTATATATGTACTGTATATAGCAGTCATGAATGGAAGCCAGTCATGGCGGTTTTGTTTTCATGTATTCATGTGATCGGTTGGTCATAGCGATCACATAATAACCCAGACGCTCACAGCAGCGAGACACAGCACCCCAAGATTCCCATTTACTGGAGCATCTTGTATGAAAGTAAACGTTTAACACCACAACCCCTTGGCATACTTACAATTATTTATGACCAATGAGGTTATTGAAAAAATTGTTAGTGAGACAAATCGGTTCAAAGAGCAACAATTAGCTACTATACATCAGAAGTTTCCAAGAATCAGAAAATGGGAGCCAGTGACCAAAGATGACATTTGGAAATTTCTGGTCCTAATAATACTTCAGGGAGTGGTGGGGAAACCCCTGCACAAGTGGTATTGGACAACTAATAAATTACTAGCCACTCCATTCTTTGGCACGGTCATGTCAGAGTACAAATTTTCCCTGATCATGAAATATTTACACTTCGAAAATTACAAAGAATTTAATGGATACCCCCGAAGGGAAGGAAGTGTAATAAGACATGTGGCCACTCATTAAAATTAGAAGAAAAGGGGTTTAACCTTAAACTACGTAGAGGGTTCTTTACTGTAAGAGCGGCAAGGATGTGTAATTGTAACTATTAGATAAGCACCTGAACGACTACAACATACAGGGATATACAATGTAATACTGACATATAATCACAAACATAGATAGATTGGACTTGATGGACTTGTGTCTTTTTTCAACCTCACCTACTATGAAATACTATGAGTGAAACTACTCATCCTGCACCAAAACTAAAGAAAATTTGTAAAATATCTCAAATGATTCTAAAGAATTTCCAACGGAGCTATTTGCCAGAAAGAGATATCTGCATAGATGAAAGGCTAATGGCCTTCGAGGGAAGGCTAAGCTGGGTACAATACATTGCATTAAAGAGAGCACGATTTGGTGTAAAATCCTACATGCTATGCAAATTATCAACTGGCTACATTTGGAATTCAGTCATATACACTAGAAAAGAAACAAAATTCAATCCAAAATCCAGCAACTATGGAATGGCAACATCTTCTGTTCTTTCACTCATTGAGCCATTGATAAATCATGGCTATTGTGAAACAACCAACAACTTTTATACATCTCCTGAACTTTATGAGTTTCTTCTGCAAATCAAAACAGATGCCTGTGGAACCATTAGGGCTAACCGGCACGACATGCCACCCATGTTTGGCAATAAGAAGCTGAAGCCTGAAGAAACAGCTGCCTGGCAGAAAGGTAAAATGATGGCACTGCGATGGCGCAACAAGAAAGATGTGTGCCTAATGAATACAGTTCATAATACCTCCACTGCTATGGTACGCATGAAAGGTGGGAAAGAAATCATGAAGCCACAAGTAGTGATAGACTACAATAACACCATGGGAGGTGTCAACAGAGAGGACCAAGCAATGACTTTCTACCCAGCAATGAGGAAACAGCAAAAGAAGTACTACAAGAAGATCTTCAGGCATCTTCTTGAGCAATGCTTGTGGAATGCCTCATTCTGCTAAAAAAAAAAGAGTGACAAGCCTGTGATTCATTCTGACTTCATTTGGTAAGTTGCCGAACGTATCTTTGTGAACCACAAAACACCATCAATGGCTGTGAATAGAGTTGGACGTCGTGCTGTTGGCGTTGTCACCCCGGAAACGCCTGACTGGTCGTCACTTCATGGACTACATCCCACCAACCAAGAAAAAGTCAGCACCTTTAAGGATGTGCATGGTTTGTTGCTCGAAGCGAGATGACGGTGGAAAGAAAATCAGAAAGGAAGAAAAAAGGTTAGAAACAATTCCCTGTGGGGTTTTTTAGCAGCAATTTGAGAGACACAGAAGTTCATAAAATGTGAAGCTTTTATTGACAACAAATGATGAAATATTTATACATCGTAGAAAAGTAGAAATTGTTAAAATATGAGCTCTGGTATATGCAACAATAATGCAAATATTGATGAAAAATACTATCTTTCACATGAATTTATCTATGTTTAAATCAATCATTTTTACAATAGGTTCACGTTTTCATAGTTCAAAGAACCATTTGGTGTATGGAAATACCCCACAGGGAATTTTTTCTAAACTTTTTACTAACTTTATACCGGGGTGTGCTTCCCTAGACCCAATTTGTATGTCCATCCCCTTTCTAGAAAATTAGAAACCAGGTTCCATTGTCCTGATTATGATGATGGACTTTGTGCAGTCCCATGTTTACTAATCCAATATGCAGTGTCTAGTATTACAGTGACTAGTAATATTGCACCCTCGTTTGGACCAATTTCAGTGTTTTTGGTTTGATTACATTATTGAATAAAATTAATTATTATTATTTTATAATTTTTTATCGGCGGAATTACAGCGACTGCACTTCCAAGTGCAATTTCAGTGCAATGTCAAGTGCACTTTACACTCGTAGTTTGAACTCGTAGTAAATAACCCCCATTGTGTTTTTTTCAAAATTATTGCTCTTCTTTTGTTTATAGCGCAAAAAATAAAAAACGCAGAGGTGATCAAATACGAGCAAAAGAAAGCTCTATTTGTGGGAAAAAAAGGACGTCAATTTTGTTTGGGTACAACGTTGCACGACCGCGCAATTGTCAGTTAAAGCGACACAGTGGTGTCGCTTTAACATTTTTTTATCGCAAAAAATGTTCTGGTCATTGAGCAGCCAAATCTTCCGGGGCTGAAGTGGTTAAAAAAAAATGTCACTGCAAATGTTTTTTATTATTAATAGAGGACTGGGAAAATGTGAAAATGGTTTTCAGGGTGGAACTCCATTTTAAGTTGTTTTTAGCATCTAGCAGATGCTTGTACTGGTGTACTCATATATATATATATATAGAATAATAGAGCGTGTGAATAGTGGTACAAGGAGTCAGCCAATTGTACTGTAGTATTCATGTGCAAACAAGAAGCCAAGCCAATAGGTTAGAATGGCAGAGTAATAAATGTATTGTGCTTCTTCAATCTTCGCTGTTTAGTCCCAGAGTGAGGGAAGAGACAAGACCAATACGTGTCAAGCAAGTACCCAAAGCTACATAAAATGTTGTATCCTGCACTAAAAGACAGGGCTGTGTGGCGCTGTAATTCACATAACAGCCAACAATATACATTTGACAATATCATTTAAGAAGGTACGTAAACCACATGTATCTTGTTCACTTTTTAAACATTACAACAGGCGAACGTGCCTACAGATAAAGGTGATATACATGAAAATGTGGCATGGTGTATTCATTCCCATAATTCCATAATCTACACTGAGTGAAATGCAGATTTTTCACAAATATAGTACACATCAACATTTTGCACCACTTCAAATTCATGAAATTAGAATACGATATTCCATTTTAGATGATTCAAAGTATGCAGATGTAACAGATTTCTGTTAAAAGGGGTAATGCTAGCTTTTGAGTACAAGGTCATCCTTTTTCCACAATACAACATTACTTATTCTATTGATATTGTTGTTGAAAACATGATTGAAAGGAAAAATTGCCATTGTGTTTTGAAATGAATGAACTACACAAAGAAAACAAGAACTACATTTAACCACCTCCCGTCCGCGCTATAGCCGAAAGATGGCTACAATGCGGACCTAATTTGCCAGTGCCCCCCATCAAATAGTGCCTGCGCATGCGCAGGACGGAGCTGCACTTCAGCTGATTTGTCGATCAGCTGGAGTGACGTGACCAGGGCGCACATCATAGGAGGCATCTCTTGATGGGAGATACCATTTCACTGCCACAATTGAAACCTATACAAACAGTGGGGGGAGACTGTGGGTCTCACATTGTGCCTCGCTGTTGTGGGGCGGCTTTACAGTGTGCTGATGCTCCAGTTTTGTCTGTGTTTCAGGGCGGGTTTGCTGTGTTGAATGCCCGGTTTTGCCTGTGTGAAAGGGCGGGTTGCAACACAGACAAAACCAGCTCATCAACACAGACAAAACCAGCTCATCAACGCCCTCCAGAAGCAGTGATGCACAATCTGAGAACTACTGTCTCCCCTGCTGTTTGCATAGGTTTAAATTGTGCCTGTGAAATGGTATCCCCCATCAAGAGGCGCCTCCTATGAAGTGCACATGGTTACGTCAGCCCAGCTGATAGGCAAATCAGCTATTGTGCTGTTCCGTACCGTGCATGCGCAGTACATACCGGGCACTGTTCGATCGGGGGCACTTCTCGACAGAACACCGGGAGGGCATCCATAGACGTCCTCCCATGCTCGGATCAGAAAGTCTATGAGACTCGGGTGATCACAGATCAGAGAAAGGGGTCGATCCCGACCCCTTACCACGTGATTAGCTGTCAGCCAGCTGGTAGCATGAGGAGAAAAAAAAAAGCTGATCACCGGTGGCTGTGAGAGGGACATCAGTCCCGATCGTGGTGAGCCTCTGCAGAGGCTTCTGTGTCAACCTGTGCCACCTACCAGTGCCCACCAGCGCCACCTACCATTGCCCACGGTACCACCCATCAGTGCACACAGTGTCACCTATCAGTGCCCACAGTGTCCCCTTTAAATGTCACCAATCAGTACCTCATTACCAGTGCTGCCTATCAATACCACCTACCAGGGCCCATCACTGCCACCTACCAGTACCACCCATCAGTGCCACCCATCAGTGCCACTCATCAGTGCCACCCACCAGGGCACATCAGTGCCATCTTATAAGTGCCGTCTTATCAGTGCCTATCAGTGTTTCCTTGTCTGTGCCTATCAGTGCAGCCCATCAGTGCCCATCAGTGCAGCCTCCTCAGCAAATATCAATGAAGGAGAACATTTTTATAACAAACTATTAAACTTATTTTTTTTTTTTTTTCAAAAATTTCAGTCTTTTTTTGTTTGTTTAGCAAGTGGTGATTAAATACCACCAAAAGAAAGCTCCATTTGTGTGAATTTTTTTTTTTTAAATTTCATTTGAGTACAGTGTTGTATGACCGTGCAATTGTCATTCAAACTGTGACAGCGCTGAAAGCTAAAAATTGGTTTGGGCGGGGAGGGGTTTAAGTGCCCAGTAAGCAAGAGGTTAAGTATGCTGTCAAGAAAGAGTTACATTCTCAGAACAGAAAAAAATCTGTAAGAATTTCTCTCATGCTACCAACAGAGGATGATCCGTAAATGATTAGCCACTGGAACTCATTTAGTCGAATAGTGAAAAATCCTCAAAAACAAAGCCATTTGATATTCTGATCATGTGCAGGACACTAGATTTCACTATTTTACTGAACATACCTATGTGGTGGTAAAAATGGCACGCTCTACTAATTAGTGTATCTGTTATATGTGATAACTGAATATTCCTATATACATCACAGCTCTGCCAAGAAAAGGTTGTATCACAGCTTGGGACACTGAGGAGAGGCATTGTGTGTAACACTATAGGTATGAGGCACTGTGTATAATGGAAAAGTGTAAGGATCTGCATGTAATAGAAAAGTGTAGAGGTACCCCTATTGGGGGCTGCTGAAAGTTGTGGTCCACCTGTCACCCTGCCCAGCCTGACATTCACTTCCCAATCACCTTAAGTCAATGAACAGTCCATATGTTTGTTTTTATAGTTTTATTGAGGGATTTGAACTTGGATGGGAATATATGGGATGCCAAATAGAATTATAGAACAGTAAGTTTGGGACAGAACTATGTACACTCCTTGTACATGACACTTCTTTAAACTCTTCCTGCACAACACTTGACTCCAGACACAGCTAGCACATGGTTAGGCCCAACACTGTCTCAGTCAGGCCCTAGAAGTTGCCATTTGTGTAGCAAAATAGAAAGTCTTTAGTGCTAGCTGTCCTATGGGGGACTATTGCTCCCAGTATTCCATCTTCAGGCCCTGCCAGCCCTCCTGGCTGCAGCTGCCCGACTCCACTGTGACTCTGCAATCCTCACTGGCTCCACACCCAGCTCTGACTGTTGCCTCTCAGTCCTCTCTGGCATGTCTCTCCAGTACTCCCGATAGCACATGTCACTCACCAGCCCTCCAGGCTGCGCACACACCGGTGGTTCCCTCCTGAAGACAGTGCAGCACTAGCTCCTGCTGTCCTCTCTCTGACTCCTCTCTGAGCCTCCTGTCCAGATCCTTCATGCATTCTTGAAGCGATCCTTCCTGAACTCGACTCTCAGGCCTAAGGTCACCCCCCAGAATGGGAAGTGGACTCAAAGGCCCCGACAGCCTAGCACTTCATCCTCAGTTCTTACACCCAACAACAACTCTCCAACTGGGCTGACTCTAGGTATTTAAGGAGGCCTGCCCCCTGCCAATCCAAGTTGGGGATTGGTCAGGGCTCTTGAGAACACCCCAGACAGCTCCACCTCTCTTCTATAATCCTCTAGAAGCCAGAGGGAGGTAACCGAGAAGTGATGTTTATCTGTGAGACACCAGCCTACTCTGAGCCACTCCCAGCCCACACAGATCAAAACAAAGAGGACTAGCTGGAAGCTAGGCCTGCCTAAATTTACCTGCTCTCTCACAAAAATCTCACCTCTAGCATTACCTGTAGTACCTTAGTAGAGGGTACTACAAAAGCATAAGGCAATCTTTGTAAAATATAGGCATTGGGGTGCTTTGTGCAACAAAGAGGTATGAGGAATATGAGTATGAGAAGAGGTATGGGAACAGAGAAATATGAGGGACTCTATGAACGTTGCATCTAATATAGACATGAGGCAGTGTGTGTAAGGCATAAGGGACTGTGTGTGGAGAGGTGTGAGGCATAGTGGGTTGTGACATTCCAAGTGCAATAGAAAGGCATGAAGCATTGTGTGTAATGTATTACATGTAATAGGCAGGTATAGGGCACTGCAGATAATATAGAGATAATAGAGAGGAAATGCTTCATGTGATAGAGAGGTGTTTAGAACCTAAAAAACTCAGAGCCACTGTAGGTGTCAGAGCGGTATGAGGCAATGCAAGCAAAAGAAATTGGTGAGGCATGGGAGTAATCTATTAATGGAAAGAGGTGAAGCTCTGTGGGTACCAGAGAGGGGATAAGCACTGCATGTATTGGGGAGGTGTGAGGCACTGCATGTAACAAAGGTGTTAGGTAATATATGTAACTGGAGGGCAGATCTCATAGGTGTCATGGGTACTGGGGAGTGAGCAGTATATGCAGAAGCACAAATCACATCCATCACATGGATGCCAGGGATTGAGCTGTGTGTTCTCGAGGAATATCCCCAAAGTGCTGAGTATAGTGGGGAGTGATCCATGTGTTCTACGGGAGTAGATTTCATTAGTGCTATGAATACTATAATGTGATCTCTGTGTGTCAAGGGCAGATTTCACCAGAGATGTGCATAGTGGGAAGTAACATGTGTGTATGTGAAGAAGAGCACAACATGATGCAGGGGCAGAGTCTACTCTCGGGAGGGGCACTGCCAGAAAATAAGGTTTTCCTGTACGCCATTTCGTGCAATAGCCAGTCAAAGCATGCACGCTGATTGGCCAGAGGGGGAGCCAATCAGCGGGTCGGGCGGAAGCGATGTCCGCTGGCCACCCGCAATCGCTCCCCCCAAAGATAGAACCGCGGTCTGCTGATGTAAACAAGGCAGACCACCGTTCAGTCAGAGATGAACAGGAAAAAGTTAATAGATGGTTTGAATTCAGTGGGAGAGATGGAGTATGGATCAAATGCTTGACCACGTGAAACCCCATCACCACAGTGAGATAAGAAACCAGAAAGCCATCGACCACCCTTATTCAGGGGGGTCACAAACGCTTGTTGGATCTGAGATCCACTTGACCCACTGAAGCTCTGGACCCTTTTGAGGAATCCTTAGTGTGCAGATGACATTTTTCACCCCTATTCAGTGCAATGAAACCATTCTAATCAGTGCAACTTGAGTCACTCCAACTTAAAAAAAGGCTCCTGCAATACTTTTGGTCCGACTTCGGTAAGACTTGCATTGACTTCTGTTAAAGAAGTCACATGCAAGTTGTGCCCAAGTCCCACTGGGATTCAGCTTCAAAGTTGTGCGACTTCCTGCAGTGGGAACCGGGCTAAATCACACCTATAGTCTAATTTCATTAATTTAACTCCAGGTGTGTAAACTACTGATTCCAATTAGCTTTTAGCCCTTGTTCACACTGAAATCTCAAACCTGCATTTCAGTGCGAGTTCGAGAGCGATTTGAAAGACATCTGTGTGGGTTCATGCACAGATGTCTATTGAAATCATCCCTGAAGTTGACAAAAGTAGTGCAGGAACTACTTTTGGGAATCAGTGCGGCGCCGCAAAGGTGGCGTCACACCAATTTGAATGGTGCCGTTGCATACAATAGGCTGCAATTTGATATGTCAAATCACATGTCAAATGTGCCTGATGTGAACGGGGGCTTATTGAGGAATTAGTCTATGGGTTCACATACTTTTTCCTCCTGAACTGCAAATGTTTTTTAGGTGTGTTCAATAAAGGCATACAAAAAATAGAATTGTTTGTGTGTTATCAGCTTAAATAGGAACTGCAGTCTGCTCACATCATTAGTAATAAAAACATCTTTGCCATTCTGAAGCTTCCCTCCAACCACTTTGCATATTATTTTATATATACTGCGATTCTGTACTTGCCAAACATGCTGCAGACATCTCACTTCACTGAGTCTGGCTGAAACCATTTTAAAATGAATGTAAGGCTTTGTTTTTGTTTTTTTTTTTTTTTTTTAAATAACAAACATGTCATACTTACCTCCACTGTGCAGTTCGTTTTGCAGTGGCCCCCGATCCTCGACTTATGGGGTCTCCCAGCGGCGCTGGTGGCTCCTCCCCGCATCGTATAACACTCTAGGACAGGGGTCTCAAACTGGTGGCCCTCCAGCTGCTGCGGAACTACAAGTCCCATCATGCTTCTGTCTGTGGGAGTCATGCTTGTAACAGTCAGCCTTGCAATGCCTCATGGGACTTGTAGTTTCGCAACAGCTGGAGGGCTACCAGTTTGAGACCCCTGCTCTAGGAGAAGCACTCTCGCGGGGGGGTTACCTTGCGGCATGCTCCCAAGTCTAGCATTCGGCATCCATAGACGCCATATGTAGGACTAGGCCCCGCCACTCGATGCCCACGTCATTGGATTTGTTTGACAGCAACGGGAGCCAATGGCTACGCTGCTATTAATCTATCCAATCAAGAGCAGTGACAACGGGCAGAGGATAAGAGTGCATCTCTGGCGGGGGAATACAGGACTCAGGTGAGTAAAACAGGGGGGCTGGGGGACAGGTCAGTGACAGAAGTTTTTTCACCTAGGATGCATTAAGATGAAAAAACATGAGGGTTTAAAACCCTTTTAACTGTGGGCAGCTGAAGCTACTGCCTGTTCACTTCCTGGATTTACACAGACACACATAGGCACACCTCCAGCTCTCATTGGCCCTCTCTAGACTCACCCCTCCTCCCTTTCTGGCAAACTCTCACGAGAGTGAGAGCGAGAGAGAGCTGTGAATGATGTCATAAGCCTAGGATTTTTACCACACAAGAAACAGGAAGTGGGCTATATAAGATATTTACTGGAAGAAAAAAAAATTTACTATCCAAAGTTAAAACAACAAGGGGAGAAGATTTAATATCAGATTAAAGCAAATAATAGATTTAAGCAAATTACTGCAGAAAATCAGTTAATTCCAAAGGGATTCACATACATTTTCTTTGCACTGTATATTTATTGGACATAGGAAGAGATTTTTGAAGCCTAAAATCATAACAATAATAGGTTGTCTTTTTACAGTAATATATAATGTATAAGTGACAGGATTATTAGTATAGGTTTATTAAAATAATGAAGAGCCCCTTGTAATTGCCTGAATACAGACACTCGAGAAGTTGTTATGTACATTTGTGAAGCCTCAAGTATATTTTATCATTCTGTCAGTATTGTTACAGTGACGTCTATGCCACAGGGTTAGTGCCCATTAGTATAATTATTAGTGAAGTTTAGCATCTCATGCCTGCTTGTACTGTACAGAGTACTTGCCTCAAATATGTCATTCGCATCTCACTGAGCGCTTCCTGTTCAATAAGAGTGTTACAAAGTAATTTTATTTTGTCAGTCTGATTTTTCCAATGGTTTGAGAATATGTGATGATCTTGTGATCTGGAATGACTTTTCTGTGTCCTATGTCAAATACTTAAGCTCTGTAGACTAGATAATATGATATTCATTTGACTGCTCATCAACGCACAGTAACACCTTATTTAAACACTATCAAAGGAATGGTATGGTAATTTATTTGATGAACACTGCACAACTTCATGTTTTACAAGAAAATTGTAAAATACTAACAAACTTGTGAAATATTGTGTGGGCAGTATAGCTTTTTACAGTATCTATAGCTGTATTTTATTTTTGTTCATACTAAATTTGACATAATAAAAAAAAAATACCCATAGCAGCAATTAGTACCAAATAAAACAAAATTAAATGCTAATGCTAACATTACCCAAAATCATAATTAACCACTTCAATACCGGGCACTTAAACACCTTCCTGCCCAGACCAATTTTGAGCTTTCAGCGCTCTCACACTTTGAATGACAATTGCGCAGTCATGCTACACTGTACCCAAAATAAATTTTTATCATTTTTTTCCCACAAATAGAGCTTTCTTTTGGTGGTATTTGATCACCTCTGCGGTTTCTATCCTTTTCTAAACAAATAGTTCAGTTTCAAAACTTTGTAAACAAGTAAGTTTTCTCCTTCACTGATGGGCACTGATGGGGCTGCACTGATGGGCACTGATAAGGCGGCACTGATGGGCACAGATGAGGGGGAACTGAGGTGGAATTGATGGGCACTGATATGTGGCACTGATAGGCGGCACTGATGGGCGACACGGATGGGCGACACGGATGGGCACTGATAGGTGGCACAAATTGGCACTGATAGCTGGCACGGATGGGCATGGATAGGCGGCACAGATGGGCATGGATAGGCGGCACAGATGGGCATGGATGGGCACTGATAGGTGGCATGGATGGGCACTGATAGGTGGCACGGATGGGCACTGATAGGTGGCACGGATAGGCACTGATAGGTGGCATGGATAGGCACTGATAGGCAGCATTATTGTGTATTGATGGATGCCAAGATCGTAGTTGTCAGACTGACACACCGCAACAACGTTCGCCGCGATGCGCGCCCCCGGGGGCGCGCATCGGCTTAAAATCCTGAGGACGTCCTATGGTCCGGTCAGGATTTGACAACCACTTTGCCGACGTCTATTCACAATGGGCGGGCAGCAAGTGGTTAACCTAACACCAACATACTATAAAATCTACATAAAAATCCAGATGAAATCCTAACAACCAGCACTCACAGAGAAGAATTACATAATTTGATGGCCACAGGCAAAAATAATTCTCCAGTGTTGCTCTGTGGTGCATCGTAGTTTTAACAATCTGTCACTGATGTTACTCCGCAGACTGACCAACGTATTCTGGAGTGGGTGAGAGGAGTTGTCCGGGATTGAGCGTACCTTGAAGAATATTTTCCTCTCTAACACTGTTGTTAAAGACTCCAACTCCAATCCAACAATATCACTGGTGTTCCAAATCAGTTTGTTGAGTCACTTGGTGTCGATCACCCTAAGCCTGCTTCTCCAGCATGCCACCACATACAGGAGAGCACTGGCCACCACAGACTTATAAAACATCTTCACATGGGTCTGGCAGATGGTAAAACACCTCATCCTTCTCAAAAAATAGACCACCTTAGTGTTCTTGCTCCAGTCCAGTTTATTATTTATAAGGACCCCCAGATACTTGTATCTCTTCTCTACTGCATCCACATCCACTCCTGGGATGGAGACAGGCGTCACCGGTGCCTTCCTCCTTCTCAAATCCACTACCAGCTCTTTTGTCTTTGTCACATTTAAATACAGATGATTATCCTCACACCATGTGACAAAGTTCTCCATCAGAGTCCTACAGTGGTGTGAAAAAGTGTTTGCCCCCTTCCTCATTTCCTGTTCCTTTGCATGTTTGTCACACTTAAGTGTTTCAATTTAAACTATAGTCAAGGACAACACAAGTAAACACAAAATGCAATTTGTAAATGAAGGTGTTTATTATTAAAGGTGAAAAAAAATCCAAACCATCATGGCCCTGTGTGAAAAAGTGATTGCCCCCCTTGTTAAAACATACTATAACTGTGATAAATATTAAAAGAATTTCGCGCAATATGTAGCTAAAAATAAAGTGCAATAAAGAATGTTCCAGTCATATAAATACAATAAAGATATCAATATTACTGGTGAGAGGTAATCAATAATACAGTACTAATAAGCGTAAGTGTCTACATTAAGTAGTATATAAAGTGACTTGTGCATATGTGCAAAAGACTTATTAGTAGTAACCCTATGAAAGTGCTGTGAAATACAGGTGAAAATAAATTCAAACGATCAAATAACATAAATTCAAACGATCATAGTGCATTAAAGTGCTATGCAATTAAATTGATTAATAGTAAAACGTCAAACAATGGATGAGTAATCAATACTCTAAGGCAGATGAATGGTTAACAAATGCTAATGGTAAAATTAATAAATAAATATAGTCCCAGGTTGGATAAAATATATATGAATATAACAATGTCCAAGTTAGTCCATCCGGTCCTGATAATATAACTATATGTAGTCAGGTACCGTGTTCACTCTGATTATGCAGTAATAGTGTATTCCATTCACTCAGGTTATCAGCACTAGCTGCGTGATTTAAATATTAAATCCTGTATATTTTCTGCAGTGGGTACTTGGTCCTGATTTTCATAAAATTCAATCCAATCGCCAGTCTCTCAAAACTCTCACCTCAAATATATAAGATTGAAGCTTTTCGGGCATATCCTATAGCCCCATGGACTGTAGATACAAGTTGTTCAGCATAAAACTGGTAAGGGTAAAAAACTTCTCCTTTAAGGGCGTTTTAAATCTTGATTCCTGCAGTGCTCAGTGTCAAAGTATGACAAAGGGCCAAAAGACAAGAAAGAAGGGGAAGCCTCCACTAGTGTAGTATCTTAGTTGAATATAAGCAAGTTTATTTAAACACAGTGGGTGGACTCTTACATTAAAATCAAGGTATATAAGCAAAAAACGGCATAGACAGATATAGAAAGAAGTAGCTCCTAGGCGTTCTCAGCGCCTTCTCACGTCTCACGTCTCCTTCTCTGCCTACGGCCACTCCCTACGCGTTACGACACGTCACGTGTCTTCATCTGGGGAACCGGATTGGCTAATTGGGCTTTGTTTATATTGTGTGCAACCGGAAGTTAGTATTCGGCCATCTTAGTTGTGGTCAGGTATCTACTAGGCGGCGGCCATTTTACCGGTGGTATATTAATTAAGGCGGATATGTTTTCAACGGTGCGTTCCACCTCTGCATTCCACCGTTATGGCGGCCATTTTCTTGTGGATTACTAGATTGTTAATATGTGGCCGCAATATTATGGTTTCTAGCAAGAATACTATGGCGCAAATGATATTGGTGCGTCCCGGGATCTAATAAAATCATAGTCATGTTATACAGTCCCCACCTGAGTAGTGTATATATGCTAATAAAGGCCACATATGTTACGTATCTATAATGATACATATCAGTAATATATATAGGTTACTCCTAATGTTTATAATAGTGTTCTTATTATATTGACATGGGTAGTAGTCCATATTGGAGGCAAATTATTGCTAAAGTTAAATTGGTAATTTTAAAATGGATAATATCCTGTATATAAATGAACCAGGTCTGTGTATTCCCAATACATGGATGCTGATATTTTCATGGCATCAGACATTATGTAAATGTGATGGATTCCAAAGCTATTATAAAGTAAAAATATTTAAATAATTAAAATATTAATAAAATCAATGGTACATGAAATATGAAATATAAATGCACCATGAGGGATGTGTAGTACTCTACCAAGTGTACCCTAAGTACATATGTAGAGTAATATCTAGATGTTAGAGTGAGAGAAAGCCTTGAGGTACCTTCAATTCATTAAAAATATCACCAGTAATATTGATATCTTTATTGTATTTATATGACTGGAACATTCTTTATTGCACTTTATTTTTAGCTACATATTGCGCGAAATTCTTTTAATATTTATTACTTTATTGTGTATTTGTGAACACAGCACATTTTGCAGCAGAGCACTATTTATTTATTTATTTATTCTTTGACTATTTCACATACTCCAAGTAGCGCGAGGGGCACATATTCACATTACCTCTTTGAGTCACTTAACTAAACCCTTGCAGCCACAATGGATGTGTTTACGTTCATGGAGAGTAGAAAAGTCAATTTGGATGAGGTTTTTAACCCCCAAACCAAAACACGCAATATGGATTTGGAAAGTATAGTGAGAAAATTAGGACACCATATGGAGAAAAAGGTGAACCTATGGTGGGACACTAATACTTTCGAGAGATACATAAGAGAAAATATTGTCCCCAGAAGACTCCGCTGGGAACTACCACCTAATGATGGTTTGGTAGACAAGGAGTCAATGGATGAATGGTTTGAGTTCTACAACAATAAAAGTGTAGAAGGACTCAAATTTTTATTACAACGGAAATTAAAGAAAACTAGACTATTGGAAACACAAATTGAAGACATTAAACAAAAATTAGAACCATACAAAGAATCGGCAGATTTT
The DNA here is from genome assembly GCA_028564925.1 of Lithobates sylvaticus. NCBI lineage: Eukaryota > Metazoa > Chordata > Amphibia > Anura > Ranidae > Lithobates > Lithobates sylvaticus. The sequence continues at coordinate 101,494,681 of CM053027.1, forward strand.
AAAAAACTCGCAACACAACTAAATAAAGACCTAATCACCAAAGATTTAGAAGCACAACAGAGAAAGATGAAAAAATACATAAGAGATACAACAGACTACAAAACTGATCAAGTTTTTAAATGGCAGACAAAAATAGAACAGACACAACCGGCTTCAACGTACTCTACACCGGAAAAAGAGGTCAGAATTCAGGACCCAACAACTTCACACACATATAACCCACCAAGATGGGATGAAAGAGATAGATATCCTGAAACACCAAGATCACAAAACAACCAAAGACCCAATAACGGATACGGACAACAAACGCCAAAGAAAAAAGGAAAAAAACCTTTTAAAAAACCTTTTAAAAAACCTTTTAACAATTGGAATCACAATGAGAGAAACCAACGGGAATATAGAGGGCCACCATACCAATACGAGAACTATGGAGGATATGGAAGAGCACCAATACCCACATACAATCGATATGACACTATAAGAGACTACCACGAACAACATGACAATCAACATAACTATGGGAATCAATATGAATATAATACACAGCGACCTTTTTTAGACCGGGAGAGGAGAGAATACTCTCCTCGGAGACAAACATACGAAGCAAACCGTTCACCAAGGAGACGCCCACAAGAAGAATACAGAAACAGTCCAGAACGGAGACGCCCACAAGAAGAACACAGAAACAGCCCAGAACGAAGAGAGGACAACGAGCGGGAAAGAGAATCCAAACGAAAAAGAGAATAGTCGGAGAAAATGTAGTCAACCTTAGCAATATATCCATTACAGCAGAGGAGTTGGCGGTATTAGATAAGGGTTTGAAACATGCCCCGATCAAAAACCTAAACAAATTTAATACGTACATAGGAATACAAAAATACATTAGAAAAATCAACATCAAAAAATGTATCATGAACAAACCATGGAGATCCCAAAATGAGGAAAGAAACACATCTCCTACGGTGATACATAGTACGTTACGCAATAATTCGGTGTACAACCCTCAAGTATCGAATAACCAACACATAGAAGTGTTTAAAAACTTAGTATTACAAGACCTGGATTCTTTGAAATTGAAGAATATATCTGATCCCATACACATCAAAAAGGGAATCAAAACGTTAACGGAGAGAAAAGATTTAGTAATCAGACCGGCTGACAAGGGAGGAGCCATAGTACTACAATCTAAAGAACAATATCAGAATGAATTGAACAGACAACTTAATGATGAAGTAACGTATATTAAACTATTGGGTAATCCGACTGCAAAATACAAAAAAGAATTGGAATTACTAGTGAAACTAGGAGTAAAGAAAGAGATCCTTAACACTAAAGAATCCAAATATCTTATACCGGAAACTTGTAGGATACCCATAATATATACTGTGCCCAAAATACATAAATGTAAGGAAAATCCCCCAGGAAGACCAATCGTCAATGGGATAGATTCCCTAACGTCACGAATGGGGCAGTATATAGATCGCTATATCCAACCAGCGGTACAACAGACGAAAGCCTACCTCAAAGATACCAAACATATATTACAACTCCTAGAAACAACACCAGTATTGGAGGGGAGGACCATACTAGCGACAGCAGATGTCACATCGTTATACACGATAGTACAACACCATAATGCATGCTCAGCAACCAAATGGCTATTGAGGAACTATAGTAACTACATATGTAAACAAAGAAAATACCTCATCAAATGTCTGGATTTCTGCCTCAAGTACAACTACTTTTGGCACAACCAGACCTACTATAAACAGGCCATAGGCATAGCCATGGGTGCCAAATTTGCCCCGGGAGTAGCGAATGCATTCATGGCTCAATGGGAAGAAGAAACGATATACAAGGATACCCCAGCAGAACTTACTTTGTACAAAAGATACATCGATGATGTAATTATCGTGTGGAACGGAGACAGAAATGCGTTAGAACTATTCCTTACGCGACTAAACGAAAACGAAAACAATATCAAGCTTGTATGGAAAATCGACGAAAAAGAGGTGGACTTTCTGGATCTGAAAATTAGTCTGGATGGAAATAAAATAGTAACTAAAACGTTTTTCAAAAATGTAGACACCAATAGCTACCTCTCTCTTAATAGTTGCCATCACAAACCATGGTTATATAACATACCAAAGGGGCAACTAATAAGACTAAAACGTAACTGTACGAAAGAAGAAGACTATCAAATCCAGGCAAAACAAATAGGAGAAAGATTTAAAACAAAAGGATACGATGAACAATGGATAGAGAAACAAATACAGGATGTCAGCAAAATGGATAGAACAATCATGCTTCAGAATAAACCAAAAAAAAAGCTACCAAAACGAGGCACCCTGTCTAATCCTGGACTACAACATACAGCATAAAGATGTAGCCAAACTAATAGAGAGGCACTGGCACATCCTTAAGAGGGACAAGGATCTAAAAACTATACTACCACAAAAACCAAATATAATTTACACCAGGGCCCCCACTATCAGGGACCTAGTAGTAAAATCGGTAGTAGAACCGCCACCAAAACCAACTTTTACATTTTTCTCTGGGAAGGGATTCTATCCTTGTCGCAACTGTTACGCCTGTAGACACACACAAAAACCCCAAAAGAAGAGAATGGACTTCACGGCCACCAACACGGGACAAACCCATAAAATAAGAGACTTTATAGGCTGCAATACAGAGGGAGTTGTGTATGTACTACAATGCAGTTGCAATCTCCAATATGTGGGAAGAACTAAAAGGGCATTAAAAGTAAGAATAGAGGAACATGTGCGAAATATCAGACGCGGGTTCCCTAAACATAATGTGTCAAAACATTTTGCACTAAAACACAACAAAGACCCATCTTCCCTACAGTTTTGGGGAATAGAGAAATACAACAAAGCATGGAGAGGCAGCCACAAAATACGAACAATAAGCCAAAAAGAATCGAGATGGATTCACACTATGCGTACTCTCACCCCTGGAGGACTCAATGTCGAGTTCGATCTGAACTGTTTTCTAAGTAACTTCTGAACAATTTTGGAACATATACCCTGAAAGAAGGAGCCAGTATTCATATACCCACACTAATATATACAAGAAGTTAGTGGATGAAACAACACCTTAAATATATGTCTCCACACAAAATTAATTACAGTACTCATATTTTGTTTTATCTACCACATATATTTTATCACACGATTCATCATAATACTTAATTTATGCATACAGCCTATAGAGTGGCTGATTTGTTTTTTATTATATATTTCTAACATAATTATATTGATGGATTGTTTTTATATGTACAATATTTTTAATGAATTGAAGGTACCTCAAGGCTTTCTCTCACTCTAACATCTAGATATTACTCTACATATGTACTTAGGGTACACTTGGTAGAGTACTACACATCCCTCATGGTGCATTTATATTTCATATTTCATGTACCATTGATTTTATTAATATTTTAATTATTTAAATATTTTTACTTTATAATAGCTTTGGAATCCATCACATTTACATAATGTCTGATGCCATGACAATATCAGTATCCATGTATTGGGAATACACAGACCTGGTTCATTTATATACAGGATATTATCCATTTTAAAATTACCAATTTAACTTTAGCAATAATTTGCCTCCAATATGGACTACTACCCATGTCAATATAATAAGAACACTATTATAAACATTAGGAGTAACCTATATATATTACTGATATGTATCATTATAGATACGTAACATATGTGGCCTTTATTAGCATATATACACTACTCAGGTGGGGACTGTATAACATGACTATGATTTTATTAGATCCCGGGACGCACCAATATCATTTGCGCCATAGTATTCTTGCTAGAAACCATAATATTGCGGCCACATATTAACAATCTAGTAATCCACAAGAAAATGGCCGCCATAACGGTGGAATGCAGAGGTGGAACGCACCGTTGAAAACATATCCGCCTTAATTAATATACCACCGGTAAAATGGCCGCCGCCTAGTAGATACCTGACCACAACTAAGATGGCCGAATACTAACTTCCGGTTGCACACAATATAAACAAAGCCCAATTAGCCAATCCGGTTCCCCAGATGAAGACACGTGACGTGTCGTAACGCGTAGGGAGTGGCCGTAGGCAGAGAAGGAGACGTGAGACGTGAGAAGGCGCTGAGAACGCCTAGGAGCTACTTCTTTCTATATCTGTCTATGCCGTTTTTTGCTTATATACCTTGATTTTAATGTAAGAGTCCACCCACTGTGTTTAAATAAACTTGCTTATATTCAACTAAGATACTACACTAGTGGAGGCTTCCCCTTCTTTCTTGTTTTTTGGCCCTTTGTCATACTTTGACACTGAGCACTGCAGGAATCAAGATTTAAAACGCCCTTAAAGGAGAAGTTTTTTACCCTTACCAGTTTTATGCTGAACAACTTGTATCTACAGTCCATGGGGCTATAGGATATGCCCGAAAAGCTTCAATCTTATATATTTGAGGTGAGAGTTTTGAGAGACTGGCGATTGGATTGAATTTTATGAAAATCAGGACCAAGTACCCACTGCAGAAAATATACAGGATTTAATATTTAAATCACGCAGCTAGTGCTGATAACCTGAGTGAATGGAATACACTATTACTGCATAATCAGAGTGAACACGGTACCTGACTACATATAGTTATATTATCAGGACCGGATGGACTAACTTGGACACTGTTATATTCATATATATTTTATCCAACCTGGGACTATATTTATTTATTAATTTTACCATTAGCATTTGTTAACCATTCATCTGCCTTAGAGTATTGATTACTCATCCATTGTTTGACGTTTTACTATTAATCAATTTAATTGCATAGCACTTTAATGCACTATGATCGTTTGAATTTATGTTATTTGATCGTTTGAATTTATTTTCACCTGTATTTCACAGCACTTTCATAGGGTTACTACTAATAAGTCTTTTGCACATATGCACAAGTCACTTTATATACTACTTAATGTAGACACTTACGCTTATTAGTACTGTATTATTGATTACCTCTCACCAGTAATATTGATATCTTTATTGTATTTATATGACTGGAACATTCTTTATTGCACTTTATTTTTAGCTACATATTGCGCGAAATTCTTTTAATATTTATTACTTTATTGTGTATTTGTGAACACAGCACATTTTGCAGCAGAGCACTATTTATTTATTTATTTATTCTTTGACTATTTCACATACTCCAAGTAGCGCGAGGGGCACATATTCACATACTATAACTGTGGTTGTCCACACCTGAGTTCAATTTCTCTAGCCACACCCAGGCCTGATTATTGCCACACCTGTTCACAATCAAGGCATCACTTAAATAGGAGCTGCTTGACACAGTAAGGTCCACCAGAAGATCCTTAAAAGCTACACATCATGCCGAGACCCAAAGAAATTCAGGAACAATTGAGAAAGAAAGTAATTGAGATCTATCAGTCTGGAAAGGGTTATAAAGCCATTTCCAAAGCTTTGGGAATCCAGCGAACCACAGTGAGAGCCATTATCCACAAATGGCGAAGACATGGAACAGTGGTGAACCTTCCCAGGAGTGGCCGGCCGCCCAAAATTACCCCAAGAGCGCAGCGACGACTCATCAAAGAGCTCACAAAAGACCCCACAACAACGTCCAAGGAACTGCAGGCCTCACTTGCCTCAGTTAAGGTCAGCGTTCATGCCTCCACCATCAGGAAAAGACTGGGCAAAAATGGCCTGCATGGCAGAGTTCCAAGGAGAAAACCACTGCTGAGCAAAAAGAACATCAAAGCTCGTCTCAATTTCTCCACAACACATCTTGATGATCCCCAAGACTTTTGGGACAACATTCTGTGGACCGATGAGACAAAAGTGGAACTCTTTGGAAGGTGTGTGTCCAAGTATATCTGGCGTAGAAGGAACACTGCATTTCAGAAAAAGAACATTATACCAACAGTAAAATATGGTGGTGGTAGTGTGATGGTCTGGGGCTGTTTTGCTGCTTCAGGACCTGGAAGACTTGCCGTGATAAAAGGAACTATGAATTCTGCTGTCTACCAAGAGATCCTGAAGGAGAATGTCCGACCATCTGTTTGTGTACTCAAGCTGAAACGAACTTGGGTTCTGCAGCAGGACAATGATCCTAAACACACCAGCAAGTCCACCACCGAATGGCTGAAGAAAAACAAAATGAAGACTTTGGAGTGGCCTAGCCAAAGTCCTGACCTGAATCCTATTGAGATGTTGTGGTATGACCTTAAAAAGGCCGTTCATGCTCGAAAACCCTCTAATGTAACTGAATTAGGACAATTCTGCAAAGATGAGTGGGCCAAAATTCCTCCAGGATGCTGTAAAAGCCTCATTGCACGTTATCGCAAACGCTTGGTTGCAGTTGTTGCTGCTAAGTGTGGCCCAACCAGTTATTAGGTTTAGGGGGCAATCACTTTTTCACACAGGGCCATGATGGTTTGGATTTTTTTTCACCTTTAATAATAAACACCTTCATTTACAAATTGCATTTTGTGTTTACTTGTGTTGTCCTTGACTAATGTTTAAATTGGTTTGATGTTCCGAAACACTTAAGTGTGACAAACATGCAAAGGAACAGGAAATGAGGAAGGGGGCAAACACTTTTTCACACCACTGTATATTCAGTCTCTTTCCCATCCCTGATACATCCTACTACCGCAGAGTGATCAGAAAACATCTGAAGATGGCAGGACTCTGGTATCTAAAATTAGTGGTATAGACAGTAAAAAGAAATGGAGAGAGAACTGTCCCCTGTGGAACCCCAATATTGCTGATCACGCTATCTGACACACAGTCTTGCAAACGCACATATTGTCTTCCTGTCAGGTAGTCTACAATCCATGACACAATGGAAACATCAACCTGTATCACTGCTAGCTTCTTGCTTCTCTTGTGTTGTCTTTGTTGAATGTAACTGTATCCTAATAATTTTGCTTTGGGATTAATAAATTATTCTGAATTTGTTATACATGTGTATAGCACTTTTCTGATTGCAACAACATAAGTACCTGTGAGCTTTGTGATTTGTGAACGGATAAATGCTGCTTTCTTTTGAACTCAGTTTGAGATGCTGCTGAGATCATTCAGAATTAGAATTTGCATTTGTCTTTGACCTCCCTCTGACTTGCATTTGATCTGCTTCAATGTTTTATTTCTATTGACGTGTATGGTCACACTCTGCTATAATGCAAACCAAAGCCAGCCAACACTGGCCCTATGTCTGATATAAGGGCTAATTTCCACTTGGAAACTCAGAAAAACAGTAAGGGTTTATTGGTTAAAGGTTGTAGATTTGGGGGCTCCTACGGCTAAAGCAACTAAAAAGGACATTGGTAACATTATTGCCGATCAAGAGAAATCAGTTAAACATATGCTAAGCAAAAAGGTAAGACATGATTCTCATTCACAGATCTGTGAAATGGTTTGAAGGTTGCATATGCTCCACTACTTGTAATTTTTTGTGATGCCTATGAGTCCCATGGAAATTGACTATACTCAAAATGACCATCATCTGGGCATGTGAGCATGATACCAGAATCCATTTGTGCTAGGACAAAGCTGGTATATGGGTGGCCAAAATGGGACAGAACCAACACCAGAAGAATTTAGACAAAAAAAAAATGGAAGGCCATTTACAAAAAGTCATGAAAACAATAGCCTTCCCAACCTCTAATTTTACAGTCATGTTTAGGCTGAACTCCAGCCACAGATAAAAAAAAAAATTATGAAATTAAGCTTTCAATACACATAGCAAACATCCTCCACTGTTTCTTTTTCAGCTGGTGAACTGTCTACTTCATGCTTCATTCAGAGAAGCTAATCACTTTCAGTTTTTCTTCTGTCCTGTTTCTGCCAGTCCTTGCAGCTCAAAATCCCTCAGCTCTTAGTTGCTTGCTCAGTAGGAAATGACATAAGGCCCCTCATGGATCTTTCCTCCTGGCGCCTGCAGCTATAGGATTTTTTCAACCCACGGGCTAATCAGAAAAACTATATTCATGCACAATGTAAGAAAAAAAAACAGGGCACACCACTGAATAATTTGTCAATTTATATTCACCAAAACATCTTACGCAAAACACTGAGCTGCGGGATATTTTGTTTAATTTGTCATCACAGCGATTTTATTAACCACTTGTCTACAAAGGTACCTTTATGAATGTCCTTGTATTTAAGAAGTAAAATAAGTTCAAATTAATTTTATAAATTCAAATGATCATTTTGTTTTTATTTTTTCAATGTTTTCTTCTTTTTTTATTAAATGTTTTTATTTTTTATGATTTTTTTTAAAGGATACTCTGACAAGAACAATACAGTGTTACCATAGTAACACTGTACTACTTTGGGGAAGTGATCATGATGTTTTATTTATTTACACATTATGATTGCTTATAACAGTGAATTTCACTGTTATAAGCAATCTTTTTTACTGGATAAAATTGATTCATTCAGTGTTTACTATTGTGGTTAGCTGTGATTGGCTTTAGCTTTAGCCAATCACATGGTACAGATGGGCTGTAAGTAGCCCTGACTGTACTATGTGACCACTTTAACCAATCACAGAGATCAACACAATAGTACACAATTGATGGCATGAATGAAAGCCATCCATTTTGTACAATTGTCATGTGATCTGCTATGATTGGGCACAGCGATCACATGGTGTGTCTGGTGGGGGGCGCAAGGCGCATACTGGAAGGACATCATATGACATCCCACCCAGTATTACCTTTTGTTCCAATCCGGAGTGGGTGATATGTCCCAGCCCATCCATTTTGTACAATTGTCATGTGATCTGCTATGATTGGGCACAGCGATCACATGGTGTGTCTGGTGGGGGGCGCAAGGCGCATACTGGAAGGACATCATATGACATTCATCCGGAGTGGTGAATGTCCCACCCAGCTATCATTTGTCTATAAGCCAGGCGGGGAACTGCTAAATTTTATCTGCAGAATTAAACTACCGGTACTCACTTGTTTATGAATATGGGGAGATAACATATTTCAATAGAAATGCACAATGTAAAATGTGACAGTTGAAGAAAGATAAAAAAAGCAGAAAAACTGCATCTCCATCAGTATGTTACAGAGCTCCTCATGCCCATTGTTCTTCTTATTGTTTGGTTCTACTTGTTCTTTACCGATCACATTGTCTATGCTTAGCTTTGCACCTATGTTCTTATTAGCACATTAATAGGCAATGGAATATGTCCTATCTAAATGTTTGTAAACTTAATTTTTTTTCTGAAAATCCTCAATAAAAACATTGAAACAAAAAAGAAAAACAAAAGGTTTATAAATAGCATAAGGCAATGTCTATAAAAAATAGCTATTTTGGTGCATTATAAAGAGGCAGTGTGGTTAATTTACTAATGGAGTAGAGAGAGACTAATAACTTAGCAAAGAGAATGTGCATTTTGCAAAGTTGCATTTATATATTAGAGAAACTGTGTTTACTTCAATCATTGTTAGCTTTGAATACCAACTAACATGCAAGGGAAATAAAATAAAAAGAAAATTGATTTTGTCTTATAAATAATTGGGCGATGGAAGTGAACCAAGCTTCACGTTATTTTCTAAGCTCAGTAAGTGTTAGCCAAAAGTGAATATTTTCTTGTTGAGTGAACGGTTTTCACTCTCTTCTTTAAGTGAAAGTAGTGCATTGAGAAGAGTGGATCTCACAAAAAAAGAAAATTAAAACTACCACATACAGTACTCAAACTTTTTTTTAAAGGTGCACTAATAAGGCTTCAACCGCTATATGCAGGAGAGACAAGCCAAGACAAAGAAGGACCCAGTGATGAATAGAGAAGACAGAAAGACAAAAATAACCTCAACCCTGAAGGCCAGTTCATTAATTATCTTGGGTCAGAATTCAAACTGTCTCTACAAAATACACTGCCATTCCTCAAAGGGAAAAAAATCCTGAAATATTCTCAGGGACTGCTGAGCTGAAACAACAGAAGTAGAAGGTGGAAATAGACTAAAGACGGATACAGACTAGAGACAAGAGACAAATACATAGGGAAGGCACTGGACACCGAAAGGCTGAGAACACAGGATCAAATCTGTCTGGATCATTGCTGAAACCAAGTCTTGCTTGCTGTACCTCATTCTGCCTTTGCAGTTTGTAATTATAATCATGTTTGTCCTACTTGATACTATGATATGTGCACTATGGTGTTTATCCAGGATTTAGGAAATTCTTTCATCAAAATACTGAAAAAAATGTATTCTTCCCAAACTAGTTAAACATACACTACTATGGACAGCTATATCACAGCTTTATGGTATAAAAAGTCTTTTAATGGAAAGCAACACGTTTTGTCTAAATTTTAGATTTATTATGGGAACTAAAAATTGTAAGCTTAAATTCTCATACACTTGGGCTGAGGAAACTTTACCAGCTTAATAAATATTGCCTCATAGGGCTCAGTAGTTGCTTTTTCCATATTTTAATGCAAAAAAAAAAATGATAGGCAAGTCTATTGCCAGGGCTGTGACTTAACTGTGCACTCCAGGGTATGAGGAAAAAAAATAATGGTGGTGGCATGTGAAATGTGGGCATGGCCAAATGTAGTTGCTTTTAAGGAGTATGGCTTTAAATGGCCCTTGATATGTCAGCTTATGGTTCAGCTTATGGAAGGGGAAATCAAAGTATTCTAATTTACAAACTTTAATACACAAATCTCATATCCCTGTTACAAAATTATGGAGTTTAAATGTGATGAATGTTGAATGCGATGAATACATTTAAACATCATGCTGCCATAGGCATGCCCGCATGAAGATTTTCTTTTTACAAGCTCTGCTCCTTGTTATGTCTCAACAGAAAAAATTGCTGGGTGGTGTTCCTATAAGCAGTGTCCTGCTAACTTCCAAAAATTTAACTATAATAGATATATAACCCCGATAGGACTTTAACCACTTCAATACCGGGCGCTTTCACCTCCTTCCTGCCCAAGCCAATTTTCAGCTTTCAGCGCTGTCACTTTATAAATGACAATTACGCGGTCATTCTACACTGTACCCAAACACAATTTTATAATTTTGTTCCCACAAATAGAGCTTTCTTTTGGTGACATTTGATTACCTCTGCGGTTTTCATTTTTTGCTAAACAAATAAAAAAAGACTGAAAATTTTGGAAAAATATATATATTTTTTTGTTTCTGTTATAACATTTTGTAAATAAGTAAGTTTTCTCTTTCACTGATGGGCACTGATGAGGCTGCACTGACGGGCACTAAATAAGGTGGCACCGATGAGGTGTCACCAGGGAGTTGGCATTCGATGAGGGGGCACTGATGGGCACTGATGATGGGCACTGATAGGCGGCACTTATATGCAGCACTGATGGGCTAAGATAGTTGGCACTGATGGGCACTCATAGGTGGTACTGGTGGGCACTAGTGGGCACTGATAGGCGACACTGATGGGCACTGAAATGCTGCACTGATGGGTACTTATGGGTGGCACTGAAAGGCGGCACTGATGGGCACTGATAGGCGGCACTGATGGGCACAGATGGGTGGCACTGATAGATGGCACTGATAGACATCACTGATGGCATTGGCAGGCATTGCTGATGAGCACTGATTGGTATCTGCCTGGGCACTGACTGGCATATCCCTGGTGGTCCAGGGTGGCATACCTGGCGGGCATCCTTTATGGGCATCCCTAGTGATCCTGGCAGCATCCCGGGTGGTCCTGGGTGGGCATCTGCAAAGGGGCTGCGCTGATAAACAATCAGCAGCCGATCGGCTGTCCTCTGCTCTTACATTGTGATCAGTTGTGATGTAGTGTGACTGACACACCGCACCACCGATCGCCGTGCTGCGCGCTCCCCTGGATGTGCGATCATGGCTTATCCTGCTGGACGTCATATGACACCCAGTCAGGATAACTGAACCACCACCTGGCTGTCATTTTGTTATAGGCCGGGTGGGAGGTGGTTAAAGGCATGTAAAAAGTGAATGTCAAACTTTATTACAAAACAATTGTAAAAAAGACCAATAAAAACATGTTGTATAGCAGTCTACAAATAAAATTTGAGATACCCTGCTACTCTCAATGTGTGGAGCACTGGACCGGCCTTCTAGGGTATCAGACCTGGTCAATCAGGGTGTTTACAGGATTAAACTGACGCGTTTCAAAAAATACAGGTTTCCTTCTTGAGGGCAAGAGGAGGGTATAACAATGTTGTACAATCATAGTCAAACACAAATAAAAAAAATGGCAGGTCTCAATGGGCTGCGCCACTTCGCCCCCCCCCCTTCCAAGGGCTGCCTAGGATGTATGGGGAAAGTAGAATCCCAGTGTGCAATGACACTGACAAGGAGTCAATCACCATTTGGCATACACTTTGATATGTCACACCAAAACATTGGGACCGGGGAGAGGCTAGAACCACACTGGGTTTTTATTGTTTTTCAGGTTTGACAATGTTTTACCAGACAGGAAGTCTGGAAGACCCAACAGTAACACAGACAAAGTAAAAATGTTTTTTTTTGGGGGGCAAAGTAGGGGAAGTTATATTTTTATTTACGCCTTTGTCCCTGTTACAGTTCTTTCCTAACTTCACTGATAAAACCATTGTCAGAAGGACAAAAAGTGAGAGAAATCTCATGGAACCCACAACAGCAGTAAAAAATCTTCTTTAGAACTCCGGATAGCAATAAAAATCAGACAGGGGTTCTAATTTTTCCCTACTTTCCCTATATGTTTAAATGTTTTGGCTGAACATGCTGTCTAATATTATTTTATTGAAAAAATAGAGCTTTTTTTAACTGTTCAGACCACCACACACAAGAAAAGAGAGATGTTGCATGTTTACTGGATTATAAACTTTTGTCTTTTCTCACCATCCCCTGTACCACTTTTCCCCTACAGTTTTCTTGCTTTGGAACATAGTTACATAAGGCTGAAAAAGACACAAGTCCATCCAGTTTAATCTACGTGTGTGTGTTTGAGTTTAGGGTCTCTAAGATTTCCCATACCCTTGTATATTATCACCGATTCCCCCTGAGGAACCCCTCCTAATGAGTATATTGCATGTGTATTTTTAGCAACCAAGGGCATAACTTAACCACTTTAAGACCAGCCTCGTTTTGGATTTTAGGTGTTTACATGTTTAAAACAGTTTTTTTTGCTAGAAAAAAACTTAGAACCCCCAAACATTATATATTGTTTTTTTTTTCTAACACCCTAGAGAATAAAATGGCGGTTGTTGCAATACTTTTTTTTTACACCGTATTTGCGCAGCGGTCTTGCAAGCGCACTTTTTTTGGAAAAAAGTCACTTTTTTGAATAAAAAAATAAGACAACAGTAAAGTTAGTCCAATTTTTTTATATATTGTGAAAGATAATGTTACGCCGAGTATGACACCCAGTCAGGATAACTGAACCACCACCTGGCTGTCATTTTGTTATAGGCCGGGTGGGAGGTGGTTAAAGGCATGTAAAAAGCGAATGTCAAACTTTATTACAAAACAATTGTAAAAAAGACCAATAAAAACATGTTGTATAGCAGTCTACAATTAAAATTTGAGATACCCTGCTACTCTCAATGCGTGGAGCACCGGATCGGCCTTCTAGGGTATAAAGACTGGTAAATCAGGGTGTTTACAGGATTAAACTGACGCGTTTTCCTTCTTGAGGGCAAGAGGAGGGTATAACAATGTTGTACAATCATAGTCAAACAAAAATCAAAAGAAAATTTGCAGGTCTCAATGGGCTGCGCCACTTCGCCCTCCCAAGGGCTGTCTAGGATGGATGGGGGAAGTGGAACCCCACTGTGCAATGACACTGACAAGGAGTCAACCACCATTTGGCATACACTTTGATATGTCACACCAAAACATTGGGACCGGGGAGAGGCTAGAACCACACTGGGTTTTTATTGTTTTTGACAATGTTTTACCAGACAGGAAGTCTGGAACTACCAACAGTAACACAGACAAAGTAAAAATGTTTTTTTTGGGGGGCAAAGTAGGGGAAGTTATATTTTTATTTATGCCTTTGTCCCTGTTACAGTTCTTACCTAACTTCACTGATAAAACCATTGTCAGAAGGACAGAAAGTGAGCGAAATCTCATGGAACCCAGAACAGCAGTAAAAAATCTTCTTTAGAACTCTGTATAGCAATAAAAATCAGACAGGGGTTCTAATTTTTCCCTACTTTTCCTATATGTTTAAATGTTTTGGCTGAACATGATGCTTAATATTATTTTATTGAAAAATTAGAGCTTTTTTTAACTGTTCAGACCACCACACACAAGAAAAGAGAGATGTTGCATGATTACTGGATTATAAACTTTTGTCTTTTCTCACCATCTCCTGTACCCCTTTTCCCCTACAGTTTTCTTGCTTTGAAACATCGTTTCATTGTTCATAAGGCTGAAAAAAACACAAGTCCACCCAGTTTAACCTATGTGTGTGTGTTTGAGTTTAGGTCTCTAAGATTTCCCATACCCTTGTATAGGGATGAGCCGAACACCCCCGGGTTCGGTTCGAACCAGAACCTTCGAACGGACCGAAAGTTCGCGCGAATTTTCGAACCCTATACGTTATAATGGACGCGAACGTTCGAAATCAAAAGTGCTAATTACAACGGCCAATATGCATGTTAATGTCATAAAACAGGTTTGGGGACCCGGGTCCTGCCCCAGGGGACATATATCAATGCAAAAAGAACTTTTAAAAACTAACGTTTTTTCGGGAGCAGTCATTTTAATGATGCATAAAGTGAAAAAAAAAAAGTGACATTTTCCTTTAAATATGGTACCTGGGGGGTGTCCAAAGTATGCCTGTGAAGTGGCATGTGTTTCCCGTGTTTAGAACTGTCCTTGCACAAAATGACATTTGTAAAGGAAAAAAAGAAGCCATTTAAAACCACTTGCGGCTTTAGGTTTGATCTTAAGTAGAATCTGAACAGGTACATTATGAAGTGTAGCTCCATCCCAAAAAAATCTATTTTTAAGCTTTTTGGAGAACATAGGGAGGGGTTATCACCCCTGTAACATTTGCTGTCTTTGCACATCTGTTCAGAACATGTCACCTCACTTTCCGTCCCAATGACAAATGTTTTTGGAAAAAGTGGGGTTTTAATTGAAACAAGGATTGGTGATAAAGTATCAGTAGAGAGGAGATACCTTTTTCCCAAATTAAATCTAACAGGATAGAATTTCCCTTCCTAGGGGTAGATTTCCTCTCACTTCCTGTTTTCTCTTTCCATTTTCAAGTAGGAGTCGTTTGTAAGTTGGATGTTTGAAAGTAGGGGCCTGGCGTATATACTCTGCAGAAATTTGCCCTATTAGATGTTGGTGTAGCCACAAGACTGGTGGGCACAGGAATGGGCCCTGCTGTGAGTTAATAGATCAAGATTTGTAATTGCAAGCACCTGTTGAACAGGGCAGAAAAATTGGGCCTTTGGCGGTGGTGGTGGACGGTGTTGCCACAAGACTGTAGGCCCTCATAGTTACTCTTGGTGGGCGCAGGAATGGGCCCTGCTGTGAGTTATTAGATCAAGATTTGTAATTGCAAGCACCTGATGAACAGGGCAGAAAAATTGGGCCTTTGGCGGTGGTGGTGGACGGTGTTGCCACAAGACTGCAGGCCCTCATAGTTACTCTTGGTGGGCGCAGGAATGGGCCCTGCTGTGAACTATTAGATCAAGATTTGTAATTACCCGCCCCTGTTAAACAGGGGCTGAAAAATTGTGCCTTAGGCACTGGTGCTGGTGCCACAACACTGCAACCCGGCCCTCACAGATACTGTACTTGGAGCACAGCAGTCACACGTGTTGCGAAGCATTTTTTTAAAAAATTGTAAGTACACGCCCCTGTTAAACAGGGGCTGAAAAATTGTGCCTTAGGCACTGGTGCCACAACACTGCAACACGGCCCTCACAGAGACTGTACTTGGAGCACAGCAGTCACACGTGTTGCGAAGCATTTTTTTAAAAAAATTGTAAGTACACGCCCCTGTTAAACAGGGGCTGAAAAATTGTGCCTTAGGCACTGGTGCCACAACACTGCAACACGGCCCTCACAGAGACTGTACTTGGAGCACAGCAGTCACACGTGTTGCGAAGCATTTTTTAAAAAAATTGTAAGTACACGCCCTGTTAAACAGGGGCTGAAAAATGTGTGCCTTAGGCACTGGTGCTGGTGCCACAACACTGCAACACGGCCCTCACAGAGACTGTACTTGGAGCACAGCAGTCACACGTGTTGCGAAGCATTTTTTTTAAAAATTGTAAGTACACGCCCCTGTTAAACAGGGGCTGAAAAATTGTGCCTTAGGCACTGGTGCTGTGGCATGGATCATTGAGGAGGAGGAAGAGGATAGTCAGTGAACATAAGAGGACAGTCACTCAGCATCAGCATAGGCAGTCTTGAAGGGATGTGACATTAAAAATTATTCGGTTATATCCGCCTCAGGTGCCTGGTAGCTGGTGGTGATCCAAGACTGATTCATTTTGATGAATGTCAGTCGATCAACCGAGGCGGTGGACAGGCGCACCCTATGATCAGTCACAAATCCTCCAGCAGCACTGAATGTGCGTTCGGAAAGAACGCTGGAGGCAGGACAGGCCAGTAGCTCAATTGCATACTGTGCAAGCTCTGGCCAGTGATCCATCCTCAGGACCCAGTAAGCCAGAGGATTTTCGGTGGGAAAGGTGTCCAAGTCTGACCTTGCCCCAAGGTATTCCTGCACCATGTATATCAGACGCTGGCGATGGTTGCTGGAACCGATCATACCTTGGGGCTGCGGACTAAAAAATTGTCTGAACGCATCGGTCAGACGTCCACCTTCCCCACCGCTCCTTCTGCCACTGACCGAAGCCTCAGCAACTCGTCGCCCAGGACCAGGAGTTTGTAGCCTCCCAGTTTCTGGGAACGCGTTGCACAGACCTTTCTGCAAGGCCTCCCTGAGATGTCTCATCCTCTGCTCCCTCTGCGACGGCAAGATAAGGTCCGCAACCTTACCCTTGTACCGCGGATCAAGGAGAGTGGCCAGCCAGTAATGGTCCCTCTCCTTGATCCGAAGAACACGAGGATCCTTCCGCAGGCTTTGCAGGATCAGGGAGGCCATGCAGCGTAGGTTAGCTGAGGCATTCGGTCCGGAGTCTTCTGGGTCACTGAGGATGACATGATCGCCAGCCACCTCCTCCCAGCCACGTACAAGTCCACTGGCTTGTTGGGACTGTACATCATCCCTAAAAGACTGCTGCTGCTGATGCTGAGTGCCAGGCTCCACCTCCATGCTCACACAATCCTCCTCCTCCTCCTCCTCCTCCTCCTCCTCATCCTCTTCCTGTGTGATGGGTGGGACAGAAGGAACACTGTCCGGATAAAGGGGGCCTTGAGAGGCAAGGAAGTCCTCCTCTTCCTGCCTCTGTTCTGCCTCAAGTGCCCTGTCCATGATCCCACGCAGCGTATGCTCCAACAGGTGGACAAGAGGGACAGTGTCACTGATGCATGCACTGTCACTGCTCACCATCCTCGTGGCCTCCTCAAATGGTGAGAGGACAGTGCATGCATCCCTGATCATGCTCCACTGACGTGGGGAAAAAAAACCAAGCTCCCCTGACCCTGTCCTGGTGCCGTAGTCGCAAAGGTACTCATTGATGGCCCTCTGCTGCGTGTGCAGTCGCTGCAGCATGGCCAACGTTGAGTTCCACCTGGTGGGCATGTCAGATATTAGGCGGTTCTTGGGCAGGTTCAGCTCCTTTTGCAGCTCAGTCAGCCGAGCACTGGCATTATAAGATCGGCGGAAATGCACACAGACTTTCCTGGCCTGCCTCAGGACATCCTGTAAGCCTGGGAACCTGCCCAAGAACCGCTGCACCACCAGGTTGAGGACGTGAGCCATGCAGGGCACATGGGTGAGCTGCCCCTGTCGCAGGGCGGAGAGGAGGTTGGTGCCATTGTCAGAAACGACCATTCCTGGCTTAAGCTGACGTGGCGTCAACCACCTCTCGGCCTGCCCCTGCAGAGCTGCCAGAACCTCTGGCCCAGTGTGGCTCCTGTCCCCCAAACACACCAGCGCAAGCACGGCATGGCATCTTTTTGCCTGCGTACTTGCGTAGCCCCTTGTACGCCTACGGAGCACCGCTGGTTCCAAGGACAGAGCACTGGAGGAAGAAGAAGAGGAGGGGGTGGAGGAGAGAGGTGTGTCACAACCAGTAGCAGTAGTCGCGTTTTGGAGGCGTGGTGGCGGAACAACCTCCAACACTACTGCACCTTGTCCTGCATCCCTCCCAGCTGCCAATAGAGTGACCCAATGGGCCGTGAAAGAAAGGTACCGTCCCTGTCCATGCCTGCTGGACCATGAGTCAGCGGTAATATGCACCTTACCGCTGACCGCCCTGTCCAGCGAGGCATGGACATTGCCCTCCACATGCCGGTAGAGAGACGGAATCGCCTTCCGCGAGAAAAAGTGGCGTTTGGGAACCTGCCACTGAGGAACCGCACATTGAACAAACTCACGGAAGGGGGCCGAGTCTACCAACTGAAAAGGCAGCAGTTGAAGTGCTAGCAATTTAGCAAGGCTAGCATTCAACCGCTGGGCATGTGGATGGCTGGGAGTGTACTTCTTTCTACGGTCCAGCAGCTGGGGCAGGGAAATTTGCCTGCTGCATTCGGACGTCGGTGTACTGCAAGTACTTGGTTGTGACACACCGAATTCTACACCTTCAGTCCTCTCAGAGCAGCTTTCAGAGAGGACTGAAGGTGTAGTGGGGATGGAGATCCCAGCTGAGGAGGAGCAAGGAGAGGTCCGCTTAGTTCTTTGGTGTGGGTCTTTTATGTGTGCCTGCCAACGAGCTGCATGGCAGGTCGCCATATGTCTGGTCATGCTTGTGGTGCCCAAGCGGCTGATGTTTTGGCCACGCGAGATACGCTTGAGACAAATATTGCAAATAGCAGTGGTGCGATCTGCTGCACTCGTCTCAAAAAAGGCCCACACCAAAGAACTTTTCTGATAACGTGCAGAGGCAGCGCCCTGCACAGGCGGAGCTCTGCGGTGTTGTACAGTTGCTGTGCTGGCCTCTACCTGGCCTCCAGGGGGCATCCTGCCTCGTTGGACATGTGACGCCGCATCCTCCTCCTCCTCGTCCTCCTCCTCATCCTCTCTCCCTTGAGGCACCCACGTGGAGTCAGTGACCTCATCATCCCCTCCCTCTTCACCACTAGAGCAAACCTGGCAGTAAGCTGCAGCTGGTGGAACTGTACTGCCAGATTCCTCAAGCTGGGTATCGTCATCCGAGCCTTCGAATCGTTGGGCATCCTCCTGGAGCATGTACCCAACACTGTGCTCAAAGAGTTCGGGGGACTCCTCAGGAGGACATGGTGGGTCTAGGGAAGGGGTGGCTGATGATGCTCTGTCAGTACCCTGAGCCTGGGTGAGAGAGGATGAGGAGGATGAGGAGGGCTTGGTCATCCATTCTACCAAGCCTTCAGCATGATGCGGCTCCACATGTCCAGCTGCCGAAAACAAAGACGCGCGTGTCCCATGGCCACGTGCTGATGACGATGCACGACCACGTCCACGTCCACGGCCACGTCCACTAGAAACAGAGCCTGCCTGCCCTGTGTTCTTGGCTCTGCACGCTCTGCCTCCCCTTGGCGGTCTTCCAGCCATTGTAGTCGGTAGTCCTGTGGGTGCTGCTGAGAAGAAAATATAGGAGCTCTGTGTGATGCCACTAACACACTAGAAGTCCTATGGGTGCTTCTGCAAAGAAAATAGAGGAGCTCTGTGTGATGCCACTAACACACTAGAAGTCCTGTGGGTGCTTATGCAAAGAAAATAGAGGAGCTCTGTGTGATGCCACTAACACACTAGAAGTCCTATGGGTGCTTCTGCAAAGAAAATAGAGGAGCTCTGTGTGATGCCACTAACACACTAGAAGTCCTGTGGGTGCTTCTGCAAAGAAAATAGAGGAGCTCTGTGTGGTGCCACTAACACACTAGAAGTCCTGTGGGTGCTTATGCAAAGAATATATAGGAGCTCTGTGTGATGCCACTAACACACTAGAAGTCCTATGGGTGCTTCTGCAAAGAAAATAGAGGAGCTCTGTGTGATGCCACTAACACACTAGAAGTCCTGTGGGTGCTTCTGCAAAGAAAATAGAGGAGCTCTGTGTGGTGCCACTAACACACTAGAAGTCCTGTGGGTGCTTATGCAAAGAATATATAGGAGCTCTGTGTGATGCCACTAACACACTAGAAGTCCTATGGGTGCTTCTGCAAAGAAAATAGAGGAGCTCTGTGTGATGCCACTAACACACTAGAAGTCCTGTGGGTGCTGCTGAGAAGAATATATAGGAGCTCTGTGTGATGCCACTAACACACTAGAAGTCCTATGGGTGCCTCTGCAAAGAAAATAGAGGAGCTCTGTGTGATGCCACTAACACACTAGAAGTCCTGTGGGTGCTTCTGCAAAGAAAATAGAGGAGCTCTGTGTGGTGCCACTAACACACTAGAAGTCCTGTGGGTGCTTCTGCAAAGAAAATAGAGGAGCTCTGTGTGGTGCCACTAACACACTAGAAGTCCTGTGGGTGCTTATGCAAAGAATATATAGGAGCTCTGTGTGATGCCACTAACACACTAGAAGTCCTATGGGTGCTTCTGCAAAGAAAATAGAGGAGCTCTGTGTGATGCCACTAACACACTAGAAGTCCTGTGGGTGCTTCTGCAAAGAAAATAGAGGAGCTCTGTGTGGTGCCACTAACACACTAGAAGTCCTGTGGGTGCTTATGCAAAGAATATATAGGAGCTCTGTGTGATGCCACTAAACACACTAGAAGTCCTATGGGTGCTTCTGCAAAGAAAATAGAGGAGCTCTGTGTGATGCCACTAACACACTAGAAGTCCTGTGGGTGCTGCTGAGAAGAATATATAGGAGCTCTGTGTGATGCCACTAACACACTAGAAGTCCTATGGGTGCCTCTGCAAAGAAAATAGAGGAGCTCTGTGTGATGCCACTAACACACTAGAAGTCCTGTGGGTGCTTCTGCAAAGAAAATAGAGGAGCTCTGTGTGGTGCCACTAACACACTAGAAGTCCTGTGGGTGCTTATGCAAAGAAAATAGAGGAGCTCTGTGTGATGGGACTAACACACTTCAAGTCCTATAGGTGCTTCTGGGAACAAAATATAGCTCTGTGTGTGTAATGGGACTAACACACTTCAAGTCCTATAGGTGCTTCTGGGAACAAAATATAGCTCTGTGTGTGTAATGGGACTAACACACTTCAAGTCCTATAGGTGCTTCTGGGAACAAAATATAGCTCTTTGTGTGTAATGGGACTAACACACTTCAAGTCCTATAGGTGCTTCTGGGAACAAAATATAGCTCTGTGTGTGTAATGGGACTAACACACTTCAAGTCCTATAGGTGCTTCTGGGAACAAAGTATAGCTCTTTGTGTGTAATGGGACTAACACACTTCAAGTCCTATAGGTGCTTCTGGGAACAAAATATAGCTCTGTGTGTGTAATGGGACTAACACACTTCAAGTCCTATAGGTGCTTCTGGGAACAAAATATAGCTCTGTGTGTGTAATGGGACTAACACACTTCAAGTCCTATAGGTGCTTCTGGGAACAAAATATAGCTCTGTGTGTGTAATGGGACTAACACACTTCAAGTCCTATAGGTGCTTCTGGGAACAAAATATAGCTCTTTGTGTGTAATGGGACTAACACACTTCAAGTCCTATAGGTGCTTCTGGGAACAAAATATAGCTCTGTGTGTGTAATGGGACTAACACACTTCAAGTCCTATAGGTGCTTCTGGGAACAAAATATAGCTCTTTGTGTGTAATGGGACTAACACACTTCAAGTCCTATAGGTGCTTCTGGGAACAAAATATAGCTCTGTGTGTGTAATGGGACTAACACACTTCAAGTCCTATAGGTGCTTCTGGGAACAAAATATAGCTCTGTGTGTGTAATGGGACTAACACACTTCAAGTCCTATAGGTGCTTCTGGGAACAAAATATAGCTCTGTGTGTGTAATGGGACTAACACACTTCAAGTCCTATAGGTGCTTCTGGGAACAAAATATAGCTCTTTGTGTGTAATGGGACTAACACACTTCAAGTCCTATAGGTGCTTCTGGGAACAAAATATAGCTCTGTGTGTGTAATGGGACTAACACACTTCAAGTCCTATAGGTGCTTCTGGGAACAAAATATAGCTCTGTGTGTGTAATGGGACTAACACACTTCAAGTCCTATAGGTGCTTCTGGGAACAAAATATAGCTCTGTGTGTGTAATGGGACTAACACACTTCAAGTCCTATAGGTGCTTCTGGGAACAAAATATAGCTCTTTGTGTGTAATGGGACTAACACACTTCAAGTCCTATAGGTGCTTCTGGGAACAAAATATAGCTCTGTGTGTGTAATGGGACTAACACACTTCAAGTCCTATAGGTGCTTCTGGGAACAAAATATAGCTCTTTGTGTGTAATGGGACTAACACACTTCAAGTCCTATAGGTGCTTCTGGGAACAAAATATAGCTCTGTGTGTGTAATGGGACTAACACACTTCAAGTCCTATAGGTGCTTCTGGGAACAAAGTATAGCTCTTTGTGTGTAATGGGACTAACACACTTCAAGTCCTATAGGTGCTTCTGGGAACAAAATATAGCTCTGTGTGTGTAATGGGACTAACACACTTCAAGTCCTATAGGTGCTTCTGGGAACAAAGTATAGCTCTTTGTGTGTAATGGGACTAACACACTTCAAGTCCTATAGGTGCTTCTGGGAACAAAATATAGCTCTTTGTGTGTAATGGGACTAACACACTTCAAGTCCTATAGGTGCTTCTGGGAACAAAATATAGCTCTGTGTGTGTAATGGGACTAACACACTTCAAGTCCTATAGGTGCTTCTGGGAACAAAATATAGCTCTGTGTGTGTAATGGGACTAACACACTTCAAGTCCTATAGGTGCTTCTGGGAACAAAATATAGCTCTGTGTGTGTAATGGGACTAACACACTTCAAGTCCTATAGGTGCTTCTGGGAAGAAAATATAGCTCTGTGTGTGTAATGGGACTAACACACTTCAAGTCCTATAGGTGCTTCTGGGAACAAAATATAGCTCTGTGTGTGTAATGGGACTAACACACTTCAAGTCCTATAGGTGCTTCTGGGAAGAAAATATAGCTCTGTGTGTGTAATGGGACTAACACACTTCAAGTCCTATAGGTGCTTCTGGGAAGAAAATATAGCTCTGTGTGTGTAATGGGACTAACACACTTCAAGTCCTATAGGTGCTTCTGGGAACAAAATATAGGAGCTCTGCCTGCCTGCCACGAACACACTACAAGTCCTATAGGTGCTTCTGGTAACAAAATATAGGAGCTCTGCCTGCCTGCCACTAACACACTACAAGTCCTATAGGTGCTTCTGGTAACAAAATATAGGAGCTCTGCCTGCCTGCCACTAACACACTACAAGTCCTATAGGTGCTTCTGGTAACAAAATATAGGAGCTCTGCCTGCCTGCCACTAACACACTACAAGTCCTATAGGTGCTTCTGGTAACAAAATATAGGAGCTCTGCCTGCCTGCCACGAACACACTACAAGTCCTATAGGTGCTTCTGGTAACAAAATATAGGAGCTCTGCCTGCCTGCCACTAACACACTACAAGTCCTATAGGTGCTTCTGGTAACAAAATATAGGAGCTCTGCCTGCCTGCCACGAACACACTACAAGTCCTATAGGTGCTTCTGGTAACAAAATATAGGAGCTCTGCCTGCCTGCCACTAACACACTACAAGTCCTATAGGTGCTTCTGGTAACAAAATATAGGAGCTCTGCCTGCCTGCCACGAACACACTACAAGTCCTATAGGTGCTTCTGGTAACAAAATATAGGAGCTCTGCCTGCCTGCCACGAGCACACTACAAGCCCCTCTTTGTCAATCAATCTTTGTAACTGAATCTATCTAACTCAATCTCTGTAAGTGAATCTATCTAACTATCTCAATGCAGCAGAGTGTCACAGAATCTGCCTGCTCAATCTGCGCCGGAACAGCATGTGACCGGCGCAGACGGCGTGGCGGCGTTTTATAGGGGGGGGGCGTGTACTACAGCCCCTGAGCTGTAATTGGCTACAGGCGTCCTGCCTGTAGCCAATTATGGCTCTTCGATTTTCCGGGGCTGTGATTGGCCAAGCATGCGGGGTCACAGTGCATGCTTGGCCAATCATCAGCCAGCAATGCACTGCGTCGGCCGCGCCGGCCGCAATGCATTGCGGGGCCGCTCGCATCACACGAACGTGATGCGAGCGGCCAAAATAGTTCTGGGCTCGCAGAGCGAGCGAACGCCCGGTGCTCGATGCGAACGTGGGTTCGCATCGAGCACCGGGCCCATCCTTACCCTTGTATATTATCACCGATTCCCCCTGAGGAACCCCTCCTAATGAGTATATTGCATGTGTATTTTTAGCAACCAAGGGCATAACTTAACCACTTTAAGACCAGCCTCGTCTTGGATTTTAGGTGTTTACATGTTTAAAACAGTTTTTTTTGCTAGAAAAAAACTTAGAACCCCAAACATTATATATTGTTTTTTTTCTAACACCCTAGAGAATAAAATGGCGGTTGTTGCAATACTTTTTTTTTACACCGTATTTGCGCAGCGGTCTTGCAAGCGCACTTTTTTTGGAAAAAAGTCACTTTTTTGAATAAAAAAATAAGACAACAGTAAAGTTAGTCCAATTTTTTTATATATTGTGAAAGATAATGTTACGCCGAGTATGACACCCAGTCAGGATAACTGAACCACCACCTGGCTGTCATTTTGTTATAGGCCGGGTGGGAGGTGGTTAAAGGCATGTAAAAAGCGAATGTCAAACTTTATTACAAAACAATTGTAAAAAAGACCAATAAAAACATGTTGTATAGCAGTCTACAATTAAAATTTGAGATACCCTGCTACTCTCAATGCGTGGAGCACCGGATCGGCCTTCTAGGGTATAAAGACTGGTAAATCAGGGTGTTTACAGGATTAAACTGACGCATTTTCCTTCTTGAGGGCAAGAGGAGGGTATAACAATGTTGTACAATCATAGTCAAACAAAAATCAAAAGAAAATTTGCAGGTCTCAATGGGCTGCGCCACTTCGCCCTCCCAAGGGCTGTCTAGGATGGATGGGGGAAGTGGAACCCCACTGTGCAATGACACTGACAAGGAGTCAACCACCATTTGGCATACACTTTGATATGTCACACCAAAACATTGGGACCGGGGAGAGGCTAGAACCACACTGGGTTTTTATTGTTTTTGACAATGTTTTACCAGACAGGAAGTCTGGAACTACCAACAGTAACACAGACAAAGTAAAAATGTTTTTTTTGGGGGGCAAAGTAGGGGAAGTTATATTTTTATTTATGCCTTTGTCCCTGTTACAGTTCTTACCTAACTTCACTGATAAAACCATTGTCAGAAGGACAGAAAGTGAGCGAAATCTCATGGAACCCAGAACAGCAGTAAAAAATCTTCTTTAGAACTCTGTATAGCAATAAAAATCAGACAGGGGTTCTAATTTTTCCCTACTTTTCCTATATGTTTAAATGTTTTGGCTGAACATGATGCTTAATATTATTTTATTGAAAAATTAGAGCTTTTTTTAACTGTTCAGACCACCACACACAAGAAAAGAGAGATGTTGCATGATTACTGGATTATAAACTTTTGTCTTTTCTCACCATCTCCTGTACCCCTTTTCCCCTACAGTTTTCTTGCTTTGAAACATCGTTTCATTGTTCATAAGGCTGAAAAAAACACAAGTCCACCCAGTTTAACCTATGTGTGTGTGTTTGAGTTTAGGTCTCTAAGATTTCCCATACCCTTGTATATTATCACCGATTCCCCCTGAGGAACCCCTCCTAATGAGTATATTGCATGTGTATTTTTAGCAACCAAGGGCATAACTTAACCACTTTAAGACCAGCCTCGTCTTGGATTTTAGGTGTTTACATGTTTAAAACAGTTTTTTTTGCTAGAAAAAAACTTAGAACCCCCAAACATTATATATTGTTTTTTTTCTAACACCCTAGAGAATAAAATGGCGGTTGTTGCAATACTTTTTTTTTACACCGTATTTGCGCAGCGGTCTTGCAAGCGCACTTTTTTTGGAAAAAAGTCACTTTTTTGAATAAAAAAATAAGACAACAGTAAAGTTAGTCCAATTTTTTTATATATTGTGAAAGATAATGTTACGCCGAGTAAATTGATACCTAACATGTCACGCTTCAAAATTGCGCCCGCTCGTGGAATGGCATCAAACTTTTACCCTCAAAAATCTCAGTAGGCGACGTTTAAAAAATTCTACAGGTTGCATATTTTACGTTACAGAGGAGGTCTACGGCTATAATTATTGCTCTCGCTCTACCGATCGCGATTGTTTTTCTTATTTATTTTTCTTGATTTTATTTATTTTTACATTTTTTGTTTTTTTTTAAAAAATTAATTGGCTCACTTTTATTCCTATTACAAGGAATGTAAACATTCCTTGTAATAGAAAAAAGCATGACAGGCCCTCTTAAATATGAGATCTGGGGTCAAAAAGTCCTCAGATCTCATATTTGGACTTCAATGAAAAAAAAAAAAAATGTCATTTAAAAAAATGACATTTGAAAATTCCTCTTTAAGAGGTATGGGCGGAAGTGACGTTTTTGACGTCGCTTCCGCCCTCCTATGGTATAGAGATGAGTGGCGGCCATCTTAGCGTCACTCATCTCTAGACACAGGAGGGGAACGGACCCGATCGCCTCCGCCGCTGCCGACGGTTCCGGTAAGCGGCGGAAGGCGCGGGAGAGCGGCGGGGGGGGGCACCTCTCCCGCCGCCGATAACGGTGATCTCGCATCGAATCTGCCGCGATGACCACCATTATCGGACAGCCGACCGGCGCCTGAAGAGATGGATACCTCGGTTGTGGCAGCAGCTGCTGCCGTTACCGAGATATCCCTCTTCAAAAAAGGGACGTACATCGTCGTGCGCCGGTCGGAAAGTGGTTAATTTTTTTTTTTATATTGAACCTCCTCTACCATGCAGATGCCCATCCCCTAATTTATCAAGGTCTTCCTGTAACATTGCTACCCCATTTATATCCCTACATTGTTTGGTATTGTCTGTAAACAGTGAAAGTGAGCTCTTAAACCGAAACTAAACCAATCAATATAATGTTTCCCAAAAACAGTAACATTTAAGGCATTCCATGAATGATAACTGTCACTTGTGCTCTAAACCATAAAATGGCTGGTGTCATAACTGATCACATGTGCAACACCATGGCAACTGCAGATCAAAAAAATGCTTAGATGGTAGCTTCCTTGGCTGTAAATATTAGGAAGGTTTAGTTCCACTTTAACCTTCTTAGCGGTATTCCCGAGTGTAGCTCAGGTGAATTTTCCATACCAAGAGCAGTAACCCCCGAACCACACTCGGGGCTACATTGCAGTATCCAGGGAAAGTTACTTACCTTGTCCCCAGGATCCTGCAATGTCCCCCCCGCTGTGTGTGGCGGCTGTGTCTTCTGCTCCATGTGCTGTAATCCGGGCTCCGCTCCCTGCAAACGCCACGAAACATGGGGACAGAGCCCGGCAGGCAAATTCAAAAAGTGCAAAAAACATAACACATACAGTACACTATAATCTTACATTTCACATTATTGTATTCAATTATTTCACCTCCCTTTTGTCCCTAGTGCTTTGTCCAGTGCCCTGCATGCAGTATTAGATTATTATTATTTATATTATATATACTGTTCTTTCTGCCTGAAAACTGGAGAAGGTCCATAGCAACCACAAAGTGTCCCTTTACATCAAAAGCAGTTTTAGACCAGCAAGAAAACAGCGATAGTAAATTAGAACACTTGCAGAATTGAGCGATAGTGACACTGAAAGTGACAACTGAAAGGAAATAGTAGGTATTCTGGATGACCACCCTTCTTATAGGTACACCAACAGTGCCCTCAGATATCTGGAGACACCATGAAACAAGAAGCAGTTGTGGGGAGTGGGGAGTGGTTAGTAAATTAGCATTATAGCATTTGTATAGAAATATATAGTTATATGGTTATTCAAGTCAGTGACCCTTTAAGATACATTATCATGAGTTAACACAGGTTAACAGGCTGTCTGGTTATGAGTCATAAATCATGCATCCTGTCCCATGGCATACAGAACAGAGTAGGACAAACCAACCCACAATGATATATATATCAAGTATAGTGCTTGTGTAAACATCTTTATAAGCATTCTTTTATAGTTGAACTGGAAAAGCATATCAAAGCATATCAAAATATATCAAAATGGAGTCACAATGGTTTGGGCATATTACTACAATGACAGCTACATTTCTGCAACTGAGCACATTTTAGTGTTTTTGAGTTGATTACATTATTGAATACATTTTATTATTATTATATTATTATTTTTGATAATTATTTATAGTTTTTTATTATATTATAATTTATTATTTTGTGTTTCAAACTTTATCATATCTGAGATGTCTACTAGACTATTGTTTGGACAGATTTAAGTGAGTTATTCCTAAGAATTACAGGCCTACAATATACAATGCCAAATTTCCATGCAAAACAAATTACCCCTTTCAGCATCAAAAATCTGACGCAATCATACCGCCAGGGAGATTAAGCTGTTCATAGAACAAAAACATATTTTTTTTTTCAGCCAGTGGACTGAAAAAAAGATAAAAAAAACAGATAGCTCTACCCACAGAAATGAGGTGAATAGAGGTTGAATCCTGTCAATTCAAGTGGGATCCCCAACGAAGATGTCAGACGGTCCCAAATCCGACTGTGTCACCCATAAGCTCTTCACCAAGGCTGCCTAAAACAGGGCTGATTAAGGCCTAATACACTGGTCACACACAGTCACTGCCCATTCAGAACTCCATGTCTTCCACATGTGTGCACACATGGTGGATCCTAGACACATCACTCAACATACTTCTGGTCACTAATAGCAATGACCCTCAATTGGCTCGGGACACTCCTTGCAATGTCCCCTCTATGGTTACAGGATCGAGTTCAGATAGTCTGCCCAATGTGGCATGGGAGTACAGGTCAATTGTGCTGTGCTACATGGAGAGGGTCAGCTCCTCTACAACAAGAGGGAAACCTCTTCCCCTGTCCACCACCTGCCTCAACCCGACCAGGTTTACACTAGAGTTTTTTCTCTGGGATCCTATATTGAGATGCACCAGTCTAATGCCCTGTACACACGGTCGGACATTCCGACGACAAAATCCGTCAGATTTTTTCAGACAGATTTTGGCCCAAACTTGTCTTGCATACACACGGTCGCACAAAGTTGTTGGAAAATCCGATCGTTCAGAACGAGGTGACGTACAACACGTACGACGGAACTATAAAGAGGCCAGTAGCCAATAGCTTTCCTCTCGTAATTTATTCTGAGCATGTGTGGCACTTTGTGCGTCAGAATTGTCTACACACGATCGGAATTTAAACGATCGGATTTTGTTGTCGGAAAATTTTAGATCAAGATCTCAAACAGAAATTCCGATGAAAAAAGTCCAATGGAGCCCTTCACACGATCGGAATTTCCGACAACACAATCCGATCGCAGATTTCCATCGGAAAGTCTGACCGTGTGTACAGGGCATAACAGTTAGCCTACCAGGTGTTATGCCCCTTCTGATATCACCAACGGCAACAGGAATCCACTTCAGTCACTTCAAAGCAACCAGAGGCTCAGTACATTTTATTGTAGTGAAGTAGTCATCAGTAACAGTCAATAATAAATTAATTCTCTCTCTTACAGAAATAAGACAGTTTTTTTTTTTACATGGCAGTGTACCTTTCAGATCCTAGTAGAAGGGGTACCCATCCTGGGGATAATAGAAAAGATATGTCTTTACTCATCTCTCCTTTCAGGCTCTGCCCTTCTCATCAGCCAACTGAACCCTGACTAAGCTCCACCCACAGTTTATAAAGGACCTGCCAGGAAGGAGGTGAACCTCACTCACCTATTCAAACCCACCTACCCAAAGGAGCAGTAAATTAACCCCAGCTTATAGAGAGACATACAGCTTGTCCCTAAGAAAATAAATTTACTTCCTTAAAGTGGATGTAACCCCCAAATTTTTATTTTTTTTTGTCTGGCACAATATAGAGTATGGGATTTCAGATCAGCTGTGCCCAGTCTTGCCACAAAGAGTTAATCCAGCTCTGAGCAATCCTCATATCTTTTTTCAGTGAAATAAAACGGACAAACTGAAAACTTTCTCCGTTCTTCCCCCTTGCTGTGATTGACAGGTGATTTACATATCTCGTGCACTAGCCTAAGACATGCATTATTTTTTAATTCCCACCCCCTCTCCTTTCTTCAGCAGCTCTGCAAGGATTGGCTGTTCCACACCTCAGCATGACTTGGCATGCTGAAGTCATGTGGGGACTTTTCTGGGTTTTGACTGGATGTTAGTGATCATAGCAGAAGTTCAGTGTAAGAAATACACAGGAGAAAATGCATGTTGATAAGGGGAGTGTAGAGGTGGCATCACGACTCCACCCACTGAGCCCTGGAAAACAGACCCACCCACAAACTCTGCAGTTTTTCGGGTCTCATAGCAGACAGAGGGGAGACATTTGACAGATAAGTATACATGCAGGAGGCATGTATATCCTTCAAGATAACCAATATTGCAGTAGTTTAGAAAGGATGAGAGTGGGTTTACATCCACTTTAACCTCTTAGCGCTGACAGCAAACAAATGTGCGGCTCCTCGGCAGGTGGGCCTTGGCACAGAGCGGCCGCATTTTTGCGCACAATATTGCAAAAACAGCTGGGCTGAGAGTGCGTGCCCTCTGCACTCCCGGCACAATTCCCAGTGGCTAACGGAAAGCTTTCTGATCATGTGACCATCATGACAGCCAATCACAGCGGTCACATGACCATAAACCCTGCCCCGCCTCCCGGCATCTAAAACCACTTAAAGGGTCAAAAGGTGCTGGTGCCAAAGGCTTAAGAAGATCTTAAAAGTGGTCCAGTCCTTGAATGTCCTCTATTTAGCTTCCCAGCTAACGAACCCTGGATGGACGTTCAAGCTTCCCAATGCAAATATTTTCTCACTGCAGGCTGAAGTAGGTTCCACAATGCAGAGGTTCCCATGTCTTCTCTGCACCAAGTGAAATAGATCAGTTGTAGTGCAAGAATTACTCCAGTGACCCATCACACATGGACAGCATAGGTTAGGTCTTAGTAGCAGCAAAATCCATAGTACTTTCCTCAGTACTCAAGGTCCAGGCACCTTAGTAAGACATGGGAGCTCCAGAAATCGTTCCAGAAGGTTGCTCCGGATATTTCACAGTTTGCCTCGCCCAATGCACCAGACAAAAGTTTAAGGCATTGGACATATAGGTATTAACATATGCTTAGCAAGCAGAACATGCAGAGGTGTACTAAGTGGGGGGCGGGGGGGGCAGGCCGCCCCGGGTGCCACACACTGGGGGGGGGTGTCAGGCCAGCGCCCTCCCCCCTCCGCAACTGAAGAGGAGACAGCGCCGGGTTATGCAGCGGCACCGCTCGGTGACAGACCACACTGAGTGCCTGAGGCAGTGGCATTGCAGGGGGAGGGGGCGAGCCGCACGCCAAGTGGCACCTGTCGGCAGTGACCCGGCGCTATCCCCTTCTCTCTGTGGTCGCGGTTCTTATCAGTCTCGGCAGCGGCTGTCATAGCCGAGCAGAGTGAAACCACCTCCCCTTCCTCCTGCATGCACAGCACTGTGTAGACTTAAAGGAGGAAGGGGAGGAGGCTTCACTCTGCTCAACTGTGACAGCCGCGGCGCTGCCGAGAACCATGACCACTGAGAGAAGATGATCAATGTCCCGGGTCACTGCCGACAGGTGTCTCGCACCTCCCCCCCAAAATGCCACTGCCTTGGGCTCTCCCCATGTGTGTTTTCTGAGGTACATTATGGGTCTTAAGGGATGGGGGTCTTTACTGTAGGAGGGGTCTTTACTGTAGGGGGGTTCTGTACTGTAGGGGGTCTTTACTGTAGGGGGGTCTTGTACTGTAGGGGGAGTCTTGTACTGTAGGGGGGTCTGCACTGTAGGGGGGTCTTGTACTGTAGGGGGGGTCTGCACTGTAGGGGGGGTCTTGTACTGTAGGGGGGGTCTTGCACTGTAGGGGAGGGGTCTTGTACTGTAGGGGGGTCTTGTACTGTAGGGGGGTCTGCACTGTAGGGGGGGTCTTGTACTGTAGGGGGGGGGTCTTGCACTGTAGGGGGGTCTTGCACTGTAGGGGGGTCTGCACTGTAGGGGGTCTTGTACTGTAGGGGGGGTCTGCACTGTAGGGGGGTCTTGTACTGTAGGGGGGTCTGCACTGTAGGGGGGGTCTTGTACTGTAGGGGGGGTCTTGTACTGTAGGGGGGTCTTGTACTGTAGGAGGGGTCTGCACTGTAGGGGGGTTCTGTACTGTAAGGGGGGTCTTGTACTGTAGGGGGGAGGGTCTGTACTGTAGGGGGGTCTGCACTGTAGGGGGGTCTGCACTGTAGGGGGTCCAGAGCTGTTTGGGGCTGTGTAATGTAAAGGGGTGCAGCGGTACAAAGGCTGTGTAATGTTGTAGGGGGTCCAGAGCTGTGGGGGGCTGTGTAATGTAAAGGGGTGCAGCGGTACAAAGGCTGTGTGATGTAAAGGGGTCCAGAGGTTCAGGGTGCTGTCTAATGTAAAAGAGTCCAGAGGTTCAGGGTGCTGTGTAATGTAAAAGAGTCCAGAGGTTCAGGGTGCTGTGTAATGTAAAGGGGTCCAGAGGTTCAGGGTGCTGTGTTATGTAAAGGGGTCCAGAGGTCCAGGGTGCTGTGTTATGTAAAGGGGTCCAGGGGTACAGAGGTTGTGTAATGTAAAGGGTCCAGAGGTGCAGGGTGCTGTGTAATGTAAAGAGGTCCTTAGGTGCAAGGTCCTGTGTAATGTAAAGGGGTCCAGAGGTGCAGGGTGCTGCATAATGTAAAGGGGTCCAGAGGTGCAGGGTGCTGTGTAATGTAAAGGGGTCCAGAGGGGCAGCTGTGGAGAGGGGGTACACAGTAGTGACAAAAACGATATTGAAGGATGCAGAGGTATGCAGGGGGCACAGTGGGGTGTTTTTACATTTTAAGGTGGGGTGGGGGGTGCCATATATAGGATCCGCCCAGGTGCCAAATGCTCTAGGTTCGCCCCTGAGAACATGAGCTTTAAAATAACCTTATGTGTTGCTGCAGCCACTAGTCAGTAATGCATCCTTAAAATGATTGTAAACGATCACCTTGTAAAACAACCCATCAAGTTTAAAATAGAAATGCAAGGCAAAAAAATGTTGTATAGATATCAAAAAAAACTTTTTTATAAGTGAGTACATTCCCTCTGTTCTCAGCTGCATAAAAGCTGGTGGGAGGTGAAGCATCAGTACACTGATCTTCCCAGTGAAAGGCTGTGCAGGAGGCATGTCCGGACATGTATGATCAATCATTAGAGGAGAGCACACTGAGTTCCCAGCATAGCTAGAGAACTGACCACGATGTGTTCTCCTTCTTAGTGTTCAGTTTTTTTAGGACAGGAGAGGGACTGGCTGGAACACCAGGGATTTCACACAAAGGTAGCAATACAAATATTTCAGGATACATTCCCATACAAGTACATGGTACAGCAGGCACTTATCAGGAATATGAAATGTTGGGGTAACCAACGCTTTAAATTTACAGCAGAAGCACTGAAGTCCTTCCAGTGGTTTTCTCAGCAGTTCAACTTACCCTGTACCCCATCCCAGATCACCTGTTCTGTGTTTACATTACAGATAAAAAGACCAGAAAGGCTGCCGTGTCACTGCTGAGAGAAGGGAGCAAGGTGAGCTGAGCTGTTGAGATAACATATTTAGTACTTCTGTTTGTTAAAAATTTGAAAATACCTAAATCTGCACACATACAGATACACACACACACATACAGACATGGTAGGGTCCTTCTTTGGGTGTCCACACTGCTGCCCAGAGATGCAGACATCCCAACCTGCAAAAACTAATTTCAGGGAGGTGGCAAACTCATTTCAGGGAGGTGGCAGTGGACGTGTCAGTTGTTTTTTATTTTTAATAATTGTTTATTTTACAATTATTTTTTTTTTCACAATGCTTTTTGGGGGTTGGGGCGGTGTTGGTAGGGCAGGGGAGAGTGGTGTCAGTAGTTTTTCTAAACAGACTCCTGACATCTCCCCTTTGAGACAGAGAAAGAGACAGAGGACACAGATTCCCCAGTCCCTTTCTCAGCACTAAAGATGAATGAACAGAAGACAGTTTACTTTGCTCAGTTATCACAGGACACAGGAGCTAGCTCACTCACTGTGTCCAATTCCTGACTGATCCCCCCCCCCCCCCCGCAACCGGCGGGAGAGGAGAGTAGTGGAGCTGGCTGTGGGGGAGGGGGGGTGGAGGAGGAGGACAGGAGGGGTGGAAGAGAACACAGAGGCCGGAGGAGAACAAGGGGGCGAAGAAGGACACGGAGGGGGCTGGGTGAGAAGCACACAGAAAACAGCTCGGAATGATTGTGCGGCAGGAGGGACAGCTGTGGACACCGATCTCCCTGTATAGCTTTTTAGCTGACGGCCACAGGAGGGAGAGAAGGAGAAGTGTCTGTCAGCTAAAAATCTATACAAAGGAGATCAGAGTTCACAGCTGTTCCCCACTGCACCGATTATTTCTGGGAGATCGTGAGGCACTTGCGGGTGTGCTGGAAATGCGGGAGACTCCCGTACCTCGCTGGAGACTTGGGATGTCTGGAGATGTAAACAAACACCTCCAATTTGCTACTCATTCAGGTGTTCTCACAGGCCCTGAAGACTTCCGTGGTGGTATGGTGACATCATATATATGATGACATCATGAGCTTAATCACCAGTCCCAAAAGAAGTGCTGTGGAAGGTCATGTGAATACTGATTCAAGATAAAAAATAGGTTAGGAAAGATCTTTTTTTAAAACAAAATTTTGAATCAATGGGTGGGCGGTGGGTCGGGGCGGGTGAAGATGTTGCAATCTTTCTTATAAGCTGTATAAATGTCTATAAGCAAGAAAAGCAATAGCAAAATCTTAGTAAGAGAAAAAATAAATAAAAAACATCAATGCAGACAGCTGTATTTTCTTTTATTTACAAAGGGTCTCACACCAGCGTTTAGACATTAAAGAACTGCAGACAGCAGGGAGAAATCTTGTAATGTGGCAGTGAAATAAAGGAATGATTAGAGAGTGTGGGAGGTGGAAATGCAAAGTAAAATTGTGTTCAATAAATCCTCCACCCGCCCTCCCTACTGTTTAGATGTTTCTTCCTCTCACAAATTTTATGAGCCACTGTTTTGGTCTCGTTCTCTGTATAAATAAAGGGACACATGTCAGCAGAGAGCACTGGCGCAATACCCAGTCACTGTTCTTGCAAAAATTTATACGCCAATAAAGTATTTTGTAGCCAGTTTGCTGAGGAAGGTACAGTGATTTAGCCCTGGAATTAATTCAAGTTACTATGCATTTTCTGTGGTTGCATGTACGTGCTGTGCCTTAACTATTACAGCAGTTCTTAGTACTAATGAACAGGTTAAAGCACATACACCCAATTCATTAAGCTATATAAAACATCTTACAGATACAAACAGAACAGATGAACATGTTGTTTAAGACTTTAAAATAATTTTTTGGAGGATTTATGCACACTATTTACCCAACAAAATGTTAAACATCTGTTAAACATATCCATATTGTGACTAGTGTGCTATGCTGTGTTTTAATGTATCTCACAGAATAATAAAAGGAAGAACACATACAGAATACATACATCTTTTTTTATTGTAATAAATCACTCTCAGCTGAACACTGACATTATTCAGGCTAACATATGCAGGACGTGTTAAACAGAAGATCCAGTGCAAACAGCTGGCATCCAATTTAGTCACTAATGATGAGACAGTAATCACAAAAACTCTATTGTTTTCATTCCCCTTTTCAGTATCCTTCTCTTCTTCTTCTCACTCTCTTTTTCCATGTCACTGTATTGTTTGCTTTGTAGCGTCAAGTCTTTTATGTGGAGCCTTAAAGAGTAACTCCATTTTTTTGAGGAAAAACAATCCCCTCAGGTGATGAGAGGATTCTAACAAACTTTGTTGCAGAGTCTTTTTTTTCTTTGAAGAAATACCTGTTTATTTCACGATGTCCTTTGGATACTGATTCTGAACAGGAATGACTAGTTCATTATAATCCACTGGTGCACTCTTATGCCCCGTACACACGGTCTGAAATTCCGACCACAAAATCCGTCGGATTTTTTCCGATGGATTTTGTCCGACACTGGTGTTGCATACACACGGTCGGACAAAGTTGTCGGAAAATCCGATCATCCTGAACGTGGTGACGTTCGTTGTGTATGACGGGACTACGTGGAGGCTAGTAGCCAATAGCTTTGGTCTTGTAATGTGATCTGAGCATGCGTGGCACTTTGTCCGTCGGAATTCGCTACACACGATCGGAAAAAGTCCGATAGGACTTTTTTGTGAGAAAATTTGAGAGCAGGAGATAAAACTTTGTTTGTCGGAAAATCTGACGCAAAAAGTCCGATGGAGCCTACACACGGTCGGAATTTCCAACAACATTGTCCGATAGGACATTTTCTGTCCAAAAATTTGACCGTGTGTATGGGGCATTAGCGCTCTGATGAAAAAAAGCTGCAGTGTCTGCAACCCTTTAGATGTAATAAACCGTAGGGAGTTTGACAGACTGTCCAGCACCCAGTTTGGGTGCCCCTTGTCAATACATAACTTCCTCCAGTCTGGAACTAGAAAGCAGGTATTATAGCTGAGCACCCAAGAACTAGACGACACTAGCTTAGGTGCAAACTGGAACTGACTGTTTATTGAACAAATCTACAGGTTTTTATACACTTCAAATGTAGGGCAGTCACCACATGAACAATAAAACCAAATGTTACCCAAAACATAACACAATGGTTAGATAACGAGGTAAAGTTGACACAATCCCATCATGTAGGAACCTCCAAGCGAATAAGCCAACAGACAGAAACAATAGATGACTCAATTAACTCAATTAACAATGGGAATTCACACCTACACAATGATTTGATTAATCAGGGATCCTAGACTGTCAGGCAACAGTCTACAACAGTCTATGAGACCAAACTTATACAATGTTCATGCAGTCTGAAAAAGTGGAATTCATTCATCTTCATAGACTTCTTGAGGGATATTGCTGATAAATATTTCTGTCCCAGTGAAGTATCAGGGAAGTAACTTGAATCAATCTCACCATCTTCCTGCACGCAGGCGCACACAAGTTCGCCATGGAATGGCGCTCCGGTGCACGCACATTCGCTGCCCTACTCAGCGGCGCGCACAAGTGCACGCATATTGTAAATCCCCTGACCTTGGCAGACAGACAAGTTGCTGGTTTGTCTCAGCTCACCTGTGTTCCTCTGCTTTCTGTTCCTGTTTGCCATTTCCTGTTGTGACCCGGATTGTTTGAAGACTACGCTGAATATCTCCTGACCTGACCCCTGGCCTGTTTTACGGACTTCCTGCTCTCTCCTGTGTTTGACCCTCAGCCTGCCTCTGGATTATCTTCTGCCTTCAGCACTTAGCCTTGCTGGCTCCTGGACTGATTACCTGTGTTCGACCCTCAGCCTGCATCTGGATTACCTTCTGCCTTCAGCACTTAGCCTTGCTGGCTCCAGGACTGATTACCTGTGTTTGACCCTCAGCCTGCCTCTGGATTATCTTCTGCCTCCAGCACTTAGCCTTGCTGGCTCCCGGACTGATTACCTGTGTTTGACCCTCGGCCTGTTTCTGAACTTTCCTTACCTGTTTTACAGACCTGCTTGCTACTTACCTTCTGGTCCAGTCCATCCTGCACGAGCCATCTTCCAGACCTTCACACAAGTCAGGTGTCCCACTGGGGGCTTGTGCCTCTTGGTGCAACCCACTCCCTGTATCACCTCCAGGGGTGGTGTGTGCAGAGTCGCAACAGCCACCGCTCTCTGCATCTTGGCCTCGGTGAGTACCTCTTTGCTGATATGAAGAAGCCTCCTCAGCCCAGTCTGTAGGAGGGCCACCATATTCTATCTGACCATTTACCTGTACAAGATTACTATTACATCTTTACATCCACTCCAGAAGGCAAGCTTTATTGTCCTTATTCAGAGAAATAATCCAAGCCTCGCTTTCAGCGTTCATCACATTGTTGTCCATCATTAGAGGATGATCTACTCTCTCCATGGGTTCAGAGGCTGAACTGAGCTCTTTTCCATGCCCTGACTGGGAGAAGCAGACAAAACCCCAGTCTCCTCCATAGGCTATAATCAGTGGGTAGGAGGCAAACCCCTAGTCCCCTCCAAAAGCCCTGTCCTGTTGGGTCTGTCACATTGATGAAAAAAAGTATCTTAGAGCAGTCTTCTGGGAAGATCAGTGAGGCAATCACAAAAGCAGGAAACAATATATGTTTTGGTGTTTCGTACACCAACAGTGTGTATAAAGCCTCTAGGTTGTTGTATTGCACTGCATTTTTACAGACATGAAAGACATGGCTCCAGAATAAAAAGGTCTTTTTTAATTACAATAAATTACAACATGGCTTGTGTAGCACTTGTGTATGCTTTATTATTTTTTTATTTGTTAACATTTTTTCATGAAAGTGGAGTAACCTTTCAAAGCTGAACTCCAGCTAAGTACACGGTTGATATACATGTGTAGGAGCTCTTTTACCTACCAAGTAATTTACATTTCTGCCATCCAATCCTTCAGTTTACAAAAGTCCTGACAGCACAACAAGGTTGATAACTTCACATTTCTCTACTGTATTTATGCAGTACAGCTTAGTTATGTTCCCCAGCCTGTGATTGAACAATAAAAGATAAGTGTCATGTTCATGAGTTCATCCCTCTGCCCATTTTATGCTCTCTCCCTGACAGTTTGTTCCATCTCAGCACATATGCACAGCAGAACATCTGATTGGCTTCTAGTGCTACATTTTCCTTTATCAGTCAGAGTCCTACTGTGCAGGGGATTACAAGAATCAAATTCAGTTACGTACACTTGTTGCATTTACAAAATCCATTTAATGATTTTTTTAAAGTAGTTGTAGCGTCTTACACCATGTTAGCCATCGATTGATGCAGAAAGTTTTGGAACTGAAGTGATACTCTTTATTGGCTAACTTAAGTTATTAAAGATGTAAGCATTCAGAAGCCATTAGGTTCTTTCCTCAAACAATTGTATAAGGTCTGAGGCAGGTTCCCTACAGCTTACATCTTACAAATCAGACAAATTGGGATAACACCTACTTTATACTTGTTACATGTTCTGCATAACATAAGTAAAAAAATATAAAAAAATATCCTGGTAACAAGGTAAGTTACTATATATAGTTTTTTCCCACCGCAGTTGACCATATATTTGATAGCTATGTGTTGGTTTTTGCTCTTGTATTAGTAATTGCTCAAAATTTGTTAAAGGTCTCCCTATTGGAGAGGTTTGTGGCAAAGATCTAATATACAGTTGTGTGAAAAAGTATTTGCCCCCTTCCTGATTTTTAATTTTTTTTTGCATTTCTCACAAAATAAATTTCAGATCATCAAACAAATTTTAATATTACACAAAGATAACCCAAGTAAATCTAAGATCCATTTTTTTTTAAAATTATTATTTCATTTATTAAGGGAAAAAAGCTGTTCAAACCTGCCTGGCCCTATGTAAAAAAGTACCGTATTTATCGGCGTATAACACGCACTTTTTTCGCCCTTAAAATCGGGGGAAAGTCGTGGGTGCGTGTTATACGCCGATCCCCCCAAAAAATGTGGCAAAAAAAATCAAATGGCGCTGAAAAGTAGAGGCCGCCGTCAAAAAAAACCGAGCGCCGACGAAAAAAAAACAAGCGCCGATGAAAAAGACTGATCTGACTGCTCGGCTCCGCTCGCAGTCCCGCCTCCCTGCGCTCGCTTCCGAAACAGCAGGGAGGTGGGACTGCGAGCAAGGCCGAACAGTCGGCTCAGTCTTTTCTGGCGGCGCTAGCTCGGTCTTTTCCGGCGGCGCTAGCTCGGTCTTTTCCGGCGGCGCTCGCACGGTCTTTCTAGGCAGCAAATTTAAAAGTGGGCAAGCTGCAAATGACACAGGGCAAGCTGCAAATGACACTGGGCAAGGCTGCAAATGACACTGGGCAAGCTGCAAATGACACTGGGCAAGCTGCAAATGGCGCTGGGCAAGCTGCAAATGGCGCTGGGCAAGCTGCAAATGACGCTTAAATGTACGTTTTTTTTCCCCTAAACTTCCCTCCTAAAACTTTTTTTCCTTAAAATGCCCTCCTAAACTTGGGGTGCGTGTTATATGCTGGTGCGTGTTATACGCCGATAAATACGGTAATTGCCCCCTCCCATGCTGAATCATGAATGAACTGTGATTAACCACAATTTTCTGGAAAGCTGAGTTAAATTTCACTTGCCACACCCAGGCCTGATTACTGCTAGACCAGTTGAATCAAGAAATCACATAAATAGAAGCTGTCTGACAAAGTGAAGCACAAGATCACAAAAAGATAACTCCAAAAGAATATATTTCACCAGAAGTGGAGACAATTTTCCAGTGTCTCTCAAGGATGTTTTTAATATTTTTATGCTGGTTGTTAAATTTTGTTATCAATCTTGTATGTTGTATTTCTGTAGAGATTTGCTTGTCCTTTGGGAAAAGCAGACTTGCTTTTCCCAAAGGACAAGCAGATCTCTACAGAAATACAACATACGAGATTGATAACAAAATTTAGCAACCAGCATAAAAATATTAAAAACATCCTTGAGAGACAATGGAAAATGTTACAGGCTGATCCCCTTATATGTCCTCATATATCATTGCACCGACTATTACATTCCTTAAAGCAACATCATTAAAAAGACAAATTAGTTCATACTGAATTTGTAGGGGAATTTAGGAAAGATCCATGTAAGCGTTTTGGTACATTTACATGTGGGGGTTGTACCATTTGTCAGTATATGGACACCAGACCGCACATCTTGTTACCCAATGTCAAAACATTTAAACCCCAGCATCTTGCTAATTGCAAAACCACAGGCGTAAACTATATGTTACAATGTCAATGTCAGAGTTTCTACATTGACAAGACGAAACTTGAGTTTCGTAAAAGGGCAGGGAGACACATAAAAGCATAACAACAGCAAACCCAGACTTGCCACTTGGAAGGCATGTTAGGGACTTCCATAATGGTAAAGCCCATACATTTTCTCTATAGAATTCATCCCAATGCGAGAGGTGGAGATTGGAATAAACTCCTTCTCCAGAGAAAATCTCGCTGGATCATGGAGTTAAGTGCCACTGATTTACCTGGCCTTAATTGTATTCTTTGTTACAGACCTTTCCTTGAGGGATTTAATTCTGGGGTATGTGAAAAGGACATGTGAATTATCAAGGTTTTGCTTTTGAATGTTAACTTTATGTATTATAATGTATGGTCAAAATATGTTATTGTGATCCATTAATTTGTATCTCGTCTTCCATATACCTCTGTTTCCAATTTTGAGAACACTGGTGAACCTGTAACGTGTACTATACTTGCTAATGATGACTGTATAATTTCTTGAGGATTGGAGAGTGTTTGGTCTGCTGTCCCTGCTCATTGCAGTCCTCCACCTCCATGGTGTTTTTTTTTTTTTTATTTATTAGCTTTACAATTAAGATAATTATATTTTATAATTTTGTGACTAGTTGGTTTACCCACATTTGTGGGATGAGGCAGTGCTGGTGTTTGTTACCCTTGCGTTGTTCGGTGTTGGTTTGGTGTGGCGTTATTCCATTTATGTACGGGCTGTTCGGATGGTGTTTGTTTTGGTCCTTCTGTGTCTGTGCTGGCACGCATGCGCAGTTGTTGGTTGCTCTTTGCTGATGCGATCAATGGCTGTCACATTCTCGTGAGATTTCAGTGCCAGCATGTTCTTGCATTGGTGCGCAGGCGCCGCAAGTGTTTGGACATTGACTTACGAGGCACCGCTCTTTGGGCAGGTGTTTTGTTTGTGGACACGGCATCGTTGTCATGACGCCTTTGTAACAACGCGTATGCGCTATTCTATGTGATCTCTTTAATGTTGCTGGCCACTCGATCACGCACTCATTATGTTTCAAATCATTACAGCTGTTGCTTGATTTACACTGCGCAGACGCCGGCACTTTTGCAGCCTTTATAAACTTGCCTGTTTAAACACCTATTGTCATTACTGCTTCCTGACGGAAGGTTCTCCATAAACATCGCTGAACAGACGTTAAGGTTGTGTTATGGAATTTTTACCACATTTCTTTGTGTTAGTTTATCTTATATTTATTTTTCCAATTGTTGGAATATTATTATTACACATTCATTCAGATTAACATCTCTGTTTGGATTGGAATATTCATGGTATCGATCTAATTTAATTTTTCTTAGGTATTCTTAATGTATTGCATCTTTGTAACAAACATAGAGGAGATTTATGATTTTTTTTGTCCCCTTTACTTGATGCCTTTTGGCAATTATGGTACTGACTCTTTATGTAGCAACTTAAGGTTGTTGCTTTTATAATTCAAGTACATATTTTATTGGTGGATTGCCAGTTGACACACGCCATATACTGCAGCTTTAATTTAAATGTATACATCAATTGAACATAATATTCTTTATTATTTTTATTCTCATGTTCCATTCTTACCTTATAGCACCTGCACAGGCGACCATTACATGCTTTGACCACTTATTTGCTCAGATGCGGACACTTCCCAGCCATATTCTCCTGGTTTGATTGCCGCTTAACAGCTACAACTTCAACCCAGTGGCAATTTTATCACTATGCAGTGCTAATTAGGACTCACCTTGGTATTTTGGGCCTTACTTCCATATTAAAGCGGGACTATACTGACATTTTTTTTTTAAAAGCCAGCAGCTACAAATACTGCAGCTGCTGACTTTTAAAAAATGTACACTTACCTGTTCCAGGGTCCAGCGGTGTCGGCAGCAGAGGCCGATCGATCGCTCGGCTCTCTGCTGTAGCCGGCGCCATTCTCGGTGAGGGAATCAGGAAGTGGCTTCAATGAGAATGTTCAGCGCTGTCTGCCGGGACACACACGTGGGACAGGAAATGACGTAAACTCCCGTGGTAGTTTATGCCCGGAAGTGGGTGCAGATACCTGTCTTAGACAGGTCTGCACCCCCCTGAAAGGTGCCAAATGTGACACCGGAGGGGGGGAGGGTTCCGAAAAGCGGGAGTTCCACTTTAGGGTGGAATCCCCCTTTAAGTCAGGTTTTACCCAGCAGTGAAGTTACTTCTTTTCTACATCAGGTTATATTACTATATATATATA
This sequence comes from Lithobates sylvaticus, assembly GCA_028564925.1. NCBI lineage: Eukaryota > Metazoa > Chordata > Amphibia > Anura > Ranidae > Lithobates > Lithobates sylvaticus. The sequence continues at coordinate 101,538,133 of CM053027.1, forward strand.
TATATATATATATATATATATATATATATGTATATTTATTTATTTTTTTTTCACATATTTTGATTATATCTGTTGGAGGTGTTGTTATGTCTGCATGGGTTTGAATTATGATTTCTTGCACTCCCCTGCCCTCAACGATGCTCACTTCATACATTTTGTATATATGTTTCTCAATGTGGATATATGTTTTTATTATAGATGTATATTGTTCTCCACAAGGGACCGCCCCTGAAGAAAGGACAAGTTCCTGAAATGCGTCAGAGTAATTTCTACTCATGAGACAATACCTATGTCAATTTTGTATTTTCTGTACATTCTGATATTGTTCTTAAATAGTCAGTTGCAATGTTCATGCAGATATTGGCTGTTTACAATACTTAATAAATTACATTTTGTTATAACTACTACTTGGTTTTGTACCAATACCTAGTTGCTCTTAAAGTCCCAATCCTCTTTGGGGGACCCTTTCTCAAAGATCACAAAAATCCACACAATCCACAAAAATTCAAGAACAGATTAAAAACAAAGTATTGGTCTAGGAAGGGTTTCAAAGATATTTCTAAGGCTTTGGAACTCCAGTGAACAATGGGGAGAGCCATTATCCACAAATGGAGATAACTTGGAACAGTGGTGAACCTTCCTAGGAGTGGCCGGCCTACAAAAATTACTCCAAGAGCATGACGGCGACTCATCCAGGAGGTCATAAAAGAACCCAGAACAACATCTAAAGAAATGCAGGCCTCACTTGCCTCAGGTAAGATCTGTGTTCATGATTCAACAATAAGAAAGAGACTGGGAAAAATGGCATCCATGGGAAAGTTCCAAGGACAAACCACTGCTGACCAAAAAGAACACAAAGGCTCATCTCACATTAAAAAAAAACATCTTGATTATCCCCAAGACTTTTAGGCAAATATTCTGTGGACTGAGGAGACAAAACTTTAAATTAAATTGGACGGTGTGTCCCGTTACATCTGGCATACATGTGGCATAAAACGAATGCAGCATTTCTTAACAAGAACATCATACCAACAGTCAGACATGGTGGTGGTAGCATGATGGTCTAAGGCTGCTTTGCAGCTTCAGGACCTTAAGAACCGGGACAACTTACCATAATTTATGGAATCATGATTCTGAGCTTTACCAGAAAATTCTAAAGGGGAATGTCCGGCCATCAGTTCATGACCTCAAGCTCAAGTGCACTTGGGTTATGCAGCAGGACAATGATCCGAAACACAACAGCAACTCCAAATGGTTCAAACAAAGCAAAATTTAGGTTTTGGAGTGGCCTACTCAAAGTCTAGGCATCCAATTGAGATGCTGTATCATGACCTTACACAGGCCGTTCATGCAGGAAAACCCTCCAATGTGGCTGAATTAAAACAATTCTGCAAAGAAGAGTGGGCCAAAATTGTTCCACAGCAAAAGGATAGACTGATTGCCAGTTATCACAAATGATTGAATGCAGTTGTTGCCGCCAAGGGTAGCACAGCCAGTTATTAGGTTTAGGGGGCAATTACTTTTTCACATAAAGCCAGGCAGGTTTGGACAGCTTCTTTGCCTTAATAAATGAATCCATCATTAAAAACTGCATTTTGTAATTACTCGGGTCATTTAAGTGTGACAAATATGCAAAAAAAAAAGGGGGCAAATACATTTTAACACAACTGTATGTATATTACTGTTGATATTGCATCCATTTTGATTCATATTCAGGCCCTAAATCAATCAATGAAGGAAGTTTACCCTCTACCAGGGTCTGAACAATTCTTGTCTCCTCATTCCTATTCCATTTGATAAAAGTCATAGCCTCTGGTGCTGGTGGGAATTTAGGATTAGAAAACAGAGGGTCATTGGCCCAATGTGTGTGGAAAGAAGCTTTTCCTTTAACATCATATCCCATATCTTCATTGTTGAAGAAACCAGGAGCGACAACTCTTTTGTCCCATGCCGGGACTGAGAGCTAACCCATGGCAATGATTTAAAGGAGAATCCAACCTGAGCTTTTTAGGCTGGGCCTCTCCTATGGGTCACAGGAGTGAAATTAGTTTTGCACTCCTGTGACCCGGTTTCAGCGGAGATCGGTCTGAAGTCCGCTCTCCACTGACATCACTGCAATAAATCGAGGCAGCGCATCATCCCGACTTAGGAAGTCTTGATCCGCCAGCTGCCTGGACTGTTGGCATGCTAGTGCAACCAATAATTACAATCAATACCATTCATTGTCAGTGTTAAATGCATATCTAGTTTTCTCACATGCGCATTTGTGTAAATTCATAACGGAAAGGTAATGCTATCCTTATAGTGAAGACCTAATTATCCCATCCACCCCTAGCCATATCCATTCCAAAGTGATGGTGGATATAATCGCCCAGTTACCTTATAGAGCAATATGCTCTAGATCTCATGTGCATATTAACATTCCCATGAAAGTGAGTGTGTTAGTGCATCCAATCATTACAATCAATACCGACCATTATCACTACCCAAACCCTGTTATGAGGGAGGGTCTGCATTTGATTAATATGGAGAGAATCCCTTTAAAGTTTGGGGATTTGGCCTAGCGCTTGTTCCATGGCAGACATGGCAGATGTGAAGGGCAACCTGAAGCAACCGTGGTTGTCCAAGAGTGTAGTGTGGAGGGGTGGAGAGAACGATGTACCATTTCTTGCTTCAGTGCCCCTTCAGTGTAGAGTGCTATAAGTGGGTGGGTGGGACTCTGGGTATTCCTTTCCTTTCCCGCTTAAGTTATGCAGAGTGGGCATATGGGGCCTTTGAGACTTTTGATTTTGAGACACTTCGTCGAGTCGGATTAGTAGAAATGCACGGTGTCAGGTTTCCACTCAGAAAAAAGTCCTTCCTGTTGAGGTGGTGGTGCACAACATTCTGGGTAAGGTTGGCAAGATTCGGGGTCTTGAGAAGGACAGGTGGTGGCAGGAGGCCTGGACAAAGGCTTGGAGAAATGTCAGGTCTTTGTAGTCATTGTCTATGTTTCTGCCCTTCCATGTCCCCTAGATTTTGTTACAATCAGATTTTTTGAAAAAAGGCTGCATGCAGGGGTTAAATGTTTAATTTTTTTCTTAGCCTGAGGGTGTGTTTAGGTTGAGGTAGGGTTGTGTTTTGCATAATATGGTAGTTTACTGATGATAAAATTATGCCTCTTTGTATATGGTTCTATTTATGTTATTTTTGGCAAAAAGCCATTTTCTTTTCTCTTATTTGCTGATGTAAACTTGTTTGTTTTTGTTTATTTATGTATATAATCATTTTTATTTATTTGTTTGTGTATATTTTGGCTTGCCTGCTGAAGGAGGCGGGGCCTCAGAAATGCATTGTGTCCCACCCACTCTGGTTGTTCCCGCTGCCGGTCTACATCTCCCACAGCGGGTTTCAGCTTTGTGCCCTGCGGCTCATCCACCAGTTCATCCAGATTGCTGCCAGCCTGCCTCGTACACCACACCAGCCCTGCTAACAGAACTTTGGAATTTTATATGTAAGTGATTCTGCAATAAGTTTATGTTGTTTTTAACTCATGCTGAACTGGCACCCTTTTATTCTCTTCATTCGTGACTTTCTGATTGTTTCACTTATAGCTTGGAACTGCTGTTAAACTGTCAAATTCTAACTACTCATAATTATAACAACACTTACTTGTGTGTCTGTAAAGGGGCATGAATGTATGGATGAAGAGATGGCCCACCAGATTTTCTGCCACCCACAACTTTCAGAAAGCTAAGTTTGTAGTGGAATTCATACAAGCTTTTGAAATGTATTCACACTTGCTTGGAAACAGCTGGAGATTGATTTGTGGGCGGCTTGACACCGACTCTCAAACATCCTGCTCCCAAAGCACTTTTTATGCTGTTATAAAAATCCATTCCCCCATCTCCACAGTAGGAAAGGATAAAAGAATCAGGAAAACATTTGCAAAAGCGGAGGTTGCCATCATGATTTCTCATTGACTGTTTGTCTTTTTTTCTCTCAGACATTGGTTTTTAAAAGCTTTCCTGTTTCACACCACAGTGGAGAGCAACCAGCCAATTCCAATTTCATCTCCAGAATTTTGCTGCTTCTTCGTTTGAACACACACAAAAAATGCTTTTGATTGGTGGGGATGAATAATACATGTGAAGATTCCGAAGAAATTGTGTGAGTCTCTCCAGAAAGCTGCCTCTGTTGACATAACTTGCTTTTCTGATGGAACAGTTACGCTTTGAGCCTGTCAGACAGTCATTTTATAACTAATAAGGATTTGATTTTGTTCTTGCAAATTAGAGAAACAGCTTTGGTTTGTGTTTGGCACCGCAGTGCACCAGATCTTCTGTGCAGAGAGCTTTCCTTTAAAGATAATACATCGTTAGTGCTCTAGTAGCTAAGCGCCAGCTATGATGAAAGGACAGTTGTGGACACATTTTAAATAAACTAGTGCAAATAAATGGTGAAGACCTCTATAAATATATATATATACACACATAAGTCAGTAATACATTCTACATGGCCTTTGTTTGTGATTCTTGAACTTGTAAGATTTTTTAAAAAAAGCAGACAGTTTTGAGCCTGTATGGAACAATTATTTGTTGGTATTAAAAAGACATTTCAAGTTGCAAGGGAAATCAAACAGTGATCTGTTAAAATCCAACTCTGCGAACAACAAAGAAAAACTCTTAAGCCCCATACACACGGTCGGACTTTTTCATGGATTCTGTCCGATCGGACAAGGTTGTTGAAAAATCAGACCGTGTGTATGCACCATCGGACAGTGTTCGTCGGTTTGACCGACGGACAAAGTCTTATCTCCTGCTGGAAAGATTTGCCGTCAACACGGTCCGATCACACCAAATTCGATCGTGTGTACGGTTGTCCGACCGGACAAAGTGCTACGCATGCTCAGATCACATTACAAGACCAAAGCTATTGGCTACTAGCCTCTACGTAGTCCCGTCGTAGGCAACAAACGTCACCACGTTCAGAATGATCGGATTTTCCGACAACTTTGTCCGACCGTGTGTATGCAAAACCAACATCGGACAAAGTATGACGGACATGGTCCGACGGACCTGGTCCGCGGATTGTCCGACCGTGTGTATGGGGCTTTACAGTGAAGGCCCCTTGCACTGCAAGGATTAAATGCTTGTTAAAGCTAATCTCCGGGCACATAAACTATCATTTAAAGTAAGACTAACTTTTCAACGGACTAGGTCCGACGGTCTTCCCGACGGACTTAAGGCGGAGTTCCAACTGACTTTCCAAACGAACGGCCTTGGCCACACATGACTAAGTCCGTTCGAAAGTCGGTTCGTTTTGAACGTGATGATGTAAATGGGACTAAACAAGGAAGTTCAGTAGCCAATAGCTGCCCTTGGTCCATAGGTCTAGAACACAGACGAACGGTTTTCCCGATTTTAGTCCGTCGGACTTGAGTCCGTCGGATAGATTTGAAACATGTTCTATTTCTAGGTCCGTCTGATTTTTTTTTTTTTAAGACGGTCAGACTAGTCCACACACGAGCGGATTGTCCGACGGACTGATCCTGTCGGACCTAGTCAGCCGGAAAGTCCGTTCGTGTGTACGCGGCATAAAAGAACACTGGTAATTTACTTTATCCACTCTCTTTCTGTATGAGAATGATGGTGCTGGAATTATTTTAATAAAAAAAAGCCTAAACTATATACACCCAGCTCTTTCCCAGCCTATTTGCAGGGTAACAGTGGCAGGAGGAACTTCTCGGCTGCTGGTCACATCTTCAAAATAAAAAAAGTAGCTTTTGGGATACAGAGTAAAAATAAATAAATAATATTAATAAACTGTTTTAAATTGCCATACAAATATATATTTGAAAGCAAACCGTTATTATTTTTTGGCAATAACATGGTGTGAGTGGATATCTGCCAGCTGCAGGCTGTGTCATGCCCCTCCAGCCTGTGTCTTAGAATAACAAGGGGGTGAAGCCTCCATCAATCTACATGTAATATCCCACCCCCCATTGTGTTTAGCTAGTTAGTGGACATGGAGAAGGAGGGAGGGAGTGGGCTGTCTTTTACCACTGTGTATACACCCATATGTGTGACTCTATAGTCACATGGGTGGCTCAGATGTGATAGGGCAGAAATGCTCAGGGTATAAACACACTGAAAACTGAGCATGTGCACTAGCTGCCAACACTGCTCTGCAAAATCTCCAACTGCAGTGGGGACATGGACAGAAGAAAGAGATAGGGTCAACCAAGTTTTTTGCAGAATACAGAAAAAGGATCCTATAGTGACTAAGTGAGTATGAACAGCATGTTATACAGTATTTACTGATAGTTTTTAATGATGTGGGTTTAATGACACTTTAAATATATTCCTCAATAGCCACAAAGAATATAAATTAGCCTATTGTGTACCATTTGCAAACCCAAGCATTACTTTGTAAAAGTAGCAGTTAAATCATCACTGTGCTGTACATAGCTTGTACTGATAGCACAGCTGAAGAAGGGGCCTAACAGTCCCCACCCACTACAGGCTGCCTGCAGAAAGCCACAGGAAGAAGTGGAGACAAGACCAGTCACCCTGCACAAGGAAAGATAGCAGCAGTAAGCAGTCTTTATTAAAAGAAAATCATGAGCATAGCTTCCACTGGATTTTTGCACAGATCTGAAAGAAATAAACAAAACACACCAAGAAAAGTGAGAATACCCATGCCTCTTGTATTTGGATGCTATTTTCTTATGTTGGATTGAGCTTTAAGTCTCAGGGGTTTCAGAAGAGACATTATTACTGACCTGAATCTCAGCTCCAGCAAGCTCCAGCACTCTCCTCCACTCCCTCAAACTCTGGTCTGTCCACAAAGCCTTGGCATATGTATAGTGCAGGGCTATTGTATGTGGCGGGGGTCAGAGTGCATCCATAGCCATTAGCAGCTTTCAGAGGAAGTTGCAGAAATCGAAAGAGCCTGCTGGAGTAGGGAGTCAAATAAGGCAGGTACTTCAATATTAATTATTATTATTATTATTATTATTATTATTATTATTATTATTATTATTATTATTATAGTAATACTGCTTCTTCTGCAGCCCCTAGATTTAACAAGCCCCTAGAATTAACAGTGTGGGTGCCCCAATGCAAGGGCAAGTTTTTTTTTGCCCATGGTTGGGCTTCTGTTAGGGATGGAGCCTAAACACAGGCATCCAACACAAGTGAACAGATCGATGGGCTGCACTAAAGGAATCAGGCTCCAAAAGGTAGTGATAGAGATATATTTATTAATAATAAAGACACACATAAACACAGCAACCACAAACAAGCAAGAACACAAATAACACTGCAAACCCCCAAGCCCTAATCTAACTAACTAACTTTACACTTCAAGGAAATGGAACATATATATATACAAGGCAGGGAGGAGAGACCAAGGGGGAAACAGGAAGCAAGGGAACATCAAGGCAGGAGACAGGGGACGGGTCTCAGGAACCAGGTAAGGGGGACAACATCCAGGACAGGGCAGGGCAGGAAGCAGATAACGGGTCAGGTTACGGGTCAGGTTAAGGGTCAGGTTACAGGTACAGGTACAGGTTTCAGGTCCAGGATCAGGTTTCAGACAGGCAAGACAGGGCTACAGAAAGGAATACTGAAGCACTGAACCTCAGTGAAGGACAGGCTTATATACCCAGCAAATCCACAACAGGTGTAGCCTGATTCCTGGCATGTCCATCTGCTGGGAGACCCCCGCTGGTGGCCACCAGAACTGCACCCTTTGATGTTGAAGGAAGTAGTGACACCACCAGGCGATCCAGGTAATAACACCATTCCTGACAATGTCCATCGGCTGGGAGACCCCTGCTGGTGGCCACCAGAACTGCACCCTTTGATGCCAAAGGAAACAGTGACACCAGCAGGCGATCCAGGTAATAGCACCGTTCCTGACAGTTCCCCCCCCCTAAGGAGTGGCCTCTGGACACTCCATTCTGCCCTAGATCTGGCAGTGCATGTAAAAGTGGAAGAGTCCCAAAAAGTCTTCTCTGTGACGGCAGACCTCCTTGCGCTCTCTGGCCAGAGTCTCTTAACCTACTAGGAGGCGTGCCACCCGAGTCCAACAATGGGACATGTACCCCACCACCAGGGTCTGGAAGTTTAGATCTGGAAATAAAAACAGACAGGGCAGCAGGCTCCGGGTCATCAGGCTGGGCAGCGGGCACCAGGTCATCAGGCTGGGCAGCGGGCTTCGGGTCATCAGGCTGGGCAGCGGGCTTCGGGTCATCAGGCTGGGCAGCGGACAGGAACTCATCAGGCTGGGCAGCGGACAGGAACTCATCAGGCTGGGCAGCGGACAGGAACTCATCAGGCTGGGCAGCGGACAGGAACTCATCAGGCTGGGCAGCGGACAGGAACTCATCAGGCTGGGCAGCGGACAGGAACTCATCAGGCTGGGCAGCGGACAGGAACTCATCAGGCTGGGCAGCGGACAGGAACTCATCAGGCTGGGCAGCAGACAGGAACTCATCAGGCTGGGCAGCAGACAGGAACTCATCAGGCTGGGCAGCAGACAGGAACTCATCAGGCTGGGCAGCAGACAGGAACTCATCAGGCTGGGCAGCAGACAGGAACTCATCAGGCTGGGCAGCAGACAGGAACTCATCAGGCTGGGCAGCAGACAGGAACTCATCAGGCTGGGCAGCAGACAGGAACTCATCAGGCTGGGCAGCAGACAGGAACTCATCAGGCTGGGCAGCAGACAGGAACTCATCAGGCTGGGCAGCAGACAGGAACTCATCAGGCTGGGCAGCAGACAGGAACTCATCAGGCTGGGCAGCAGACAGGAACTCATCAGGCTGGGCAGCAGACAGGAACTCATCAGGCTGGGCAGCAGACAGGAACTCATCAGGCTGGGCAGCAGACAGGAACTCATCAGGCTGGGCAGCAGACAGGAACTCATCAGGCTGGGCAGCAGACAGGAACTCAGGCTGGGCAGCAGACAGGAACTCCTCAGGCTGGGCAGCAGACAGGAACTCTTCAGGCTGGGCAGCAGACAGGAACACATCAGGCTGGGCAGCAGACAGGCACACTTTGGGCTGGGCAGCAGACAGTGGCTCATCAGGCTGGGCAGCAGGCACGGGCACATCAGGCTTGGCAGCAGGCACGGGCACATCAGGCTTGGCAGCAGGCACGGGCACATCAAGCTGGGCAGCGGGCACGGGCACATCAAGCTGGGCAGCGGGCATGGGCACATCAAGCTGGGCAGCGGGCACATCAAGCTGGGCAGCGGGCACGGGCACATCAAGCTGGGCAGCGGGCACAGGCACATCAAGCTGGGCAGCGGGCACAGGCACATCAAGCTGGGCAGCGGGCACAGGCACATCAAGCTGGGCAGCAGGCACGGGCACATCAAGCTGGGCAGCAGGCACGGGCACATCAAAATGGAGGGCTGGCAGCGGGTCAGCAGACTGGAAAACTGGCAGCGGGTCATCAGACTGGAAAACTGGCAGCGGGTCATCAGACTGGAAAACTGGCAGCGGGTCATCAGACTGGAAAACTGGCAGCGGGTCATCAGACTGGAAAACTGGCAGCGGGTCATCAGACTGGAAAACTGGCAGCGGATCATCAGACTGGAAAACTGGCAGCGGGTCATCAGACTGGAAACCTGGCAGCGGGTCATCAGACTGGAAAACTGGCAGCGGGTCATCAGACTGGAAAACTGGCAGCGGTTCATCAGACTGGAAAACTGGCAGCGGATCATCAGACTGGAAAACTGGCAGCGGGTCATCAGACTGGAAACCTGGCAGCGGGTCATCAGACTGGAAAACTGGCAGCGGGTCATCAGACTGGAAAACTGGCAGCGGTTCATCAGACTGGAAAACTGGCAGCAGGACATCAGACTGGGAAGCTGAGACATCAGGCTGGAAGGCTAGGACATCAGGCTGGAAGGCTGGAACATCAGGCTGGAGGGCTGGCACCAGGACATCAGGCTGGATTGCTGGCACCTCCGGCTGGAACTCTGGCGCTTCAGGCTGGGACAGATTAGTGGGTGTGGAGGCAGATTGGGTTACTGGCAGGATCGTTTTGGTCGGGAAGAACTTTCGTTTTTTCTTTGACTTGGTCGCTGAAGCTTTGTAGGTTGGGGGTGCAGCAGACAGGAAAGGAGTGTTGGGATTTGGCAGAGAAGAGGTAGGGGAGTTGTATGCAGGATAGGTACAGGGAGAGGAGACCGGATATGAATATTTGGTTGGGAGCAATGTATACTGGGTGGCAACTGAGTTTGGCATGGGTGATGGGGAAACATACATTTGTGGATTTGTAGGCAGCTGAGAAGAGGCAGGGGGGTTAAATGCAGGATAGGTACAGGGAGAAGAGACCGGATATGAATATTTGGTTGGGAGCAGTGTATACTGGGTGGCAACTGGGTTTGGTATGGGTGATGGGGAAACATACATTTGGGTAGGCTGGTGTCTGATGGCAGAAGTGGTTTGTTTGGCTGGGGCTAATTGCATCATGCCAGACCATGCTGAAAGTATGGGTTGTACAAATTGTGAATTCAAGTTTCCCTGTCTAACAAAAGACTGCGCAGACACAATGCATTCAGAAATCACCTGTGGGGAACAGCCAGAGTAGTGCTCAAAAAAGTCGTCGGGATCATCTTCAAAAAGCCATACTAGGGATACAACCTGATTCATATCAAAAGGGGGAGTGAAATCATCACGGCCCTCAGGAATACAGGGCAGGGCCAGCTCGGCACAAATCTGGATCAGGGGCTGCACGTCCTCAAAAAGAAAATGGCCCTGATCAACAAAAGCATGGGCTATACGGTTGCACTCCAGTAGTTGCTCCCTAGTATAGCCACCCAAAGTCTGATAACAAAGATCTCTTTCTTCCAATGCCAGGAGTGAAAGATACAAAATATCTTCCAGCTGCATCTTCCTTGACAAAAGCAAGTGTCCAGACCCAATTCCCAAGTGCAGCCGATCTGTTAGTATGGCTTCAGTATTCTGTTAGGGATGGAGCCTAAACACAGGCATCCAACACAAGTGAACAGATCGATGGGCTGCACTAAAGGAATCAGGCTCCAAAAGGTAGTGATAGAGATATATTTATTAATAATAAAGACACACATAAACACAGCAACCACAAACAAGCAAGAACACAAATAACACTGCAAACCCCCAAGCCCTAATCTAACTAACTAACTATACACTTCAAGGAAATGGAACATATATATATACAAGGCAGGGAGGAGAGACCAAGGGGGAAACAGGAAGCAAGGGAACATCAAGGCAGGAGACAGGGGACGGGTCTCAGGAACCAGGTAAGGGGGACAACATCCAGGACAGGGCAGGGCAGGAAGCAGATAACGGGTCAGGTTACGGGTCAGGTTAAGGGTCAGGTTACAGGTACAGGTACAGGTTTCAGGTCCAGGATCAGGTTTCAGACAGGCAAGACAGGGCTACAGAAAGGAATACTGAAGCACTGAACCTCAGTGAAGGACAGGCTTATATACCCAGCAAATCCACAACAGGTGTAGCCTGATTCCTGGCATGTCCATCTGCTGGGAGACCCCCGCTGGTGGCCACCAGAACTGCACCCTTTGATGTTGAAGGAAGTAGTGACACCACCAGGCGATCCAGGTAATAACACCATTCCTGACAATGTCCATCGGCTGGGAGACCCCTGCTGGTGGCCACCAGAACTGCACCCTTTGATGCCAAAGGAAACAGTGACACCAGCAGGCGATCCAGGTAATAGCACCGTTCCTGACAGCTTCAAATGAGAAGTCCAGCCTGGGCTCGTTTGGCTGGGCTTCTCCTATGGGTCACAGGAGTGCAATTCGTTTTGCACTCCTGTGACCCGTTTTCAGCAGAGAGCGGTCTGAGGTATGATATTTAAGTATGATTATGGGAAAAAGCAAAACCCATACTACTACTCCTTTTAACAAGAACAGAATATTGAAACAGAGGCATGGTACAACTGTCAAGAACAGCATGGAAAAAAACAAAGTTACATGAAAATCTTCTTGCATTGAGTGATTAACATAGTCAGCATAACAATAGTGTGTATTAACAATTTACGACATATGGAGCCCTACATTAAAAAAACCCATAGCAAGTAGTCGGGAGGGTCAACAGAAGACGGAGGTTTATAAGCTCAACCACCTCCGTCCAGAAGCGGGCTACTCCAGGACAACTCCAGAACTCCATTACTTATGGGTCATATCCACCCTCAACAGGGACACCGGTTGTAGGGCAAACTGCCAAGCCCCATACGTGGTAGAATTTGGGTCTGCAAAATAGGAGGCCTCCTTCTTGCTAACCTCCCTTTCCAACTCATCCAGGGACTGTGCGGATGCTTTGCGCGCTGCTGCTATGCGGAAAATATAAGCTCCACGGGACCAGGCCTCGAAGGCATTCCAAATAGTTGTAGGGGCAGCAGAGTCTATATTGGCAAGCCAGTATTGACACACTCCCTCCTGAATATGCTCTTGTATGGCAGGGTCCTCTATCCAGAATCTGGACAGCTTCCACATCCGTTCCCCCGGTGTCCCCAACTCCAATTTAATCCGCAATGGAGCGTGGTCTCTTGGACCCCCCCCTTGGGAGCATAGTGGCCTCAGACACCCTGCGCAGCATGGAGCGGGAAGCAAAGACCAAGTCAATGCGGGAGAACATCCAGAAGGATACAGAATGAATGGAAAACTCCTTAAGAGTAGGATGATAGTGTCGCCAGACATCCACCAGATCAAACGTGCCCATCCACTGGGACAATCCAGAGAGGTAGAAGAGAGCCTATCCAAATCGGGAGAGGGAGTCATGTTGAATTCCCCATAATCAACATATCATCAACATCGTACATCATCACTTTCTGCATAACAGTGGTGAGCACAGAAACGTCAGTTGTGTGTGTGTGTGTGGGGGGGGGGGGGGGTGGCAAATAAAGGCACCAACACCAAGAGAGCACTGGACACAAGAGCATGCATCATTATAAACCGACCCTCTGGGTCTATATTAAGATCGAGAAGCTGAAAGGGAAGTGATCTATGCACTAGTATACTGACCCCCCTGGAGTAGATGGAGTGCGCGGCATGATAGTGTGTGCTGACCCACGCCCGCTTAAGACCTAAAACACGGGATCCGACAAGATGGGTCTAGTATAAGTATAACTATCTGGGGAGTGTATTTTTTAAGGTAATTAAATACCAAGGATCTTTTTATGGTAGAGTAAAGACCCCGCACATTCCACAATATTATAGTAGGTGTAGACATGTTGTTAGCACTAAATAATTCCAACATATGGGGAACCACCGCACCCCAGCACTCCCAGGGGCAACAGGCAGAGATGCAGTCCTAATCAGGCATCAAATAAAGGTAGCCCATGCCATAAAGGAACATTATAACAATGATTCAAAATGAAATCATACAAAAATATGTAACAAAGTCTATAAAATTGAAATGTCCAACCTTGGTAAGCAATGACCAACCTTCCCATCCCCCCACCCCGCAGATCGCACATAGTGCGAGACCGCTTTAGTCCCCTATAACCTGCACGTAGCACGGGAGAAGTGTAACAAAACATGACGCAACAGTCAAACCATAACAGTATGCAGTTGCACCCTTCTCCTGGAGCTAAGCAGCAAATATTGATGCATAAAGTTCTCAACAGGAGGTCCTGGATCGAGGATAAAATAATACCTGAGTCAGGGCATTCACCTGACATATGCCAGGGGCACAAATCTTAGGATAGTGTTGCAGCAACGATGGCTCCATCTCTCATCAGTATACTGAGGAGTTATAGTTGGGAAGTGAGTCCCCTAAATAACATATGGCAGAACAGGGTAACGATCAGGTCCCAAAAGCAAACAGAAAACAGGGGGGGGGGGGACGCAAGCCCCCACTAACATAGTTGATGCCATGAGTAAAGAACCTGCAGAGTCCAGAAAGAGAAGCCCAGGAGTTTTCATCCCTGCAAGGTTAGGGATTCCAGCCAATCCGCTGCATCTTATCATGTAAATAATCTAACTGCTTCTCCATCCACAACTCTCAGCTTGGCCGGGAAGAGAACGCTGTATTTAATTTTCCTGTCGTGGAGAGCGGCTTTAAAGTGTAACTCCACTTTTGTTGAGAAAAAAACATTCCCCTCTGGGTGATCAATGTACATTGCAAGGATTATAACAACCTTAGTTGCAGATTCCTACATTTTGTTATTCTGAATAAATCCCTGTGTGTTTCTCTGTGCCTCTGTTCTGAGTAGGTCTAATGGGAGTGGTTTCATAATTAACTGTCAGGCTTGAAGCTATAGGGCACTAATGAGGAAATCTGCTTTAGGCCCCTTTCACACTTCACTTCAAAGTTGCGCGATTGTACCGTGATTTTGCCACGATCCGCGGCCACGATTTTTGTTGCGATTTCGCAGCGATTTCAAGGAATGCCTGTGTAAGTGGCATCAAAATCGAACCAAAGTAGTGCAGGGACTACTTTGACGTCGGAAAGATTTGAAGTCGTACTAATATGAATGGCTGTCATTGGAAATCATGGGGAACAACTTGTCATGCTACTTTGCAGTCCCAAATCGTGGGACAAGTCGTATAAGTGTGATAGGGGGCCAAAGGCGAATCGCGGCAAAATCGTGGTAAAATAGCGCGACTTTGAAGTCGCACAAGTGTGAAAGGGGGCTTAGACAGACTTCTGGGAAAATTGGTGAGCCAATCACACAAGCAGTAAATTATGCTTCTGGGGAGTGATCAGTGCACACTCCAGGTAGCCATATTGCAATGTATTCTCAGAAAATGACATTGGCTGCAGATTGAAAAGGTAATTTTTAATAACATTCAATAACAAAATGATTAGTGTCGCAATCATATGCACTATATTATTTTTTCATTATTTGCTATTTTTTTCCCCCACAAAAGTGGAGTTTTCCCATTTTCCAAAAAATATCAACTTTACCAAAATTTTAAGATTTCATGAACATATTATTGCTAGTTTTAGTAATAACGCCATTTGTTATTCAGTGATTGTCCTAGATCCATATTTTCTCAAACTTTCTTGAGTTTTCTAAATATAGGACATGTGAAGAAGTATTGGACGAAATGTTTAATTCATTTGTTATTCACTGATATTTCTTTCGCTTCTACCTAGGCATTCTCTTTCAAATCTTCACAAGGTAAGCCAGGAATCAAGACCAAATAATGACTAAATCTGAATATGTCTTAAGCCCCTTCTGGCTGTCTTTGTTCATGTGCCATTTTCTATGCAGTCTGCTGTCACTCCCTCTGCCTGTCTGTCTCTCCCCTGCTGACCTCTCTCTCTTTTTCATCAAGCTGTTTTCTGCCCTTATTTCTCTTTCAATCAGTCTGCATCTACAGCAGTCATGCCTGCCTGGCACACGCAGGACATTTAATGAGCGCTTTGCAACCAGATCTTTTTCTTGTGTCTCTCTTAATGTTGTCTGACAGACAAATGAGGTGCATGACAAGGCTGACCTGTCACCTTACAGCACTCTGTCAGCTCTCTCTACAAACAGGACACTCAGGATTGCAGTAAAAGCAAAAGCCTTTTACACCAAGAAATGTATTCCACTTGTGACCAGTTAAAATCTATACAGTATATGAATTGTTTGTATTGAAAAACTTTGAAAATTAGGTCTAGGCAATCTAGTGTTTACATTTCAAGCTTAACCACTTCAGCCCAGGGAAGATTTGGTTGCTCAAAGACCAGGCCATTTTTTGCGATATGGCACTGCGTCGCTTTAACTGACAATTGCGTGGTCGTGGAACACTGTATCCAAAAAAAATGTACATCCTTTTTTTTCCCACAAATAGAGCTTTTTTTGGTGGTATTTGATCGCCTCTGTGTTTTTTATTTTTTGTGCACTATAAACAAAAGAATAGCGACAATTTTGAAAAAAACACAACATCTTTTACTTTTTGCTATAATAAATATCCCACATTTTTTTTATCACAAACATTTTTTTTCCCTCAGTTTAAGCCGATATGTATTCTTCTACATATCTACAAAATCGCAATAAGCGTATATTGTTTGGTTTGCACAAAAGTTATAGCGTCTACAAAATAGGGGATATATTTATGGCATTTTTATAAATTTTTTTTTTTTTTACTAGTAATGGTGGCAATCTGCGATTTTTATCGGGACTGCAATATTGCTGCAGACACATCGGACAATTTTGACACATCTTTGGGACCAACGCACTCTTCCAAGAGGGTGCTTTATGACAGAAAGGATATGCCACACTCCATAGATGGGAAAATAGAGAAAAAACTCTTGAAATACCGCTTAACATAAATTATCAAGAGCATTACAAGCGCCACTTACAGGCTATTTGGCAAAGGACAGGCATGAACTTCTGCTTAATGCTAACCATTAATGCAATTTCCGCCTCCGTGGAACGCACGCCATACAGCGGCGAACTCGGATGTTTTTTACTGATGCCTGTCTTTGGCAAATATCCTGTAAGTGGTGCTTGTAATGCGCTTGATAATTTATGTTAAGCGATATTTCACTATACATTTTTTCTCTATTTTCCCATCTATGGAGTGTGGTATATCCTTTCTGTTGTAAAGCACCCTATTGGAAGAGTTTGTTGAGGAACCATCCTACATATCCCCAGATCAATAGATCACTGCCTTTTTTGATCCCAGACTGCGAAGCTGAGGGTCTATTGTTTCTGGTGAGTGGGGTCACTGAAGGGGGAGTCACCTCACATTTTGCAAAGTTTTGGAGCACATTGCACCTTTTTAAAGAAGCACCAAGCACTTTACAGATTTGTGCATATTATATTATATATCATTTTGTTGTATTTTGATTTTGTATGTCCCAAACACATTGATGTATATGGCACTAATCACCAGGATGTGTACTGTATAATATAGGCTGCCAGCGCTGTCTTATGCTCTGTACACAGGGTTGGAAAATCCGACGGAAAAGGTCCAATCGGATTATATTGTCAGAAAATCTGATTGTGTGTGGGCTCTGTCTGACTTTTTTCCGTCGGAAGTTTCCGACGGAAAAAAATTGAGAGCAGGATCTCAAATTTTCCGACAACAAAATCCGATCGGACTTTGTCCGATCGTTTGTAGAGAATTCCGATCGGACAAAGTGCCACGCATGCTCAGATCAAATTACGAGACCAAAGCTATTGGCTACTAGCCTGAGCGTAGTCCCGTCGTAAAGAACAAACGTCATCACGTTCCGAACGATGAGATTTTTTGACAACTTTGTTCGACCGTGTGTATGCAACACCAGTTTCGGACAAAATCCGTCTGAAAAAATGCGACGGATTTTGTGGTCAGAATGTCCGATCGTGTGTACGGGGGCTTATACTTTCTATCAATAGGTGATTCTTGTTTACTCTTGTATTGGATTGATGGCTGTGTTGGTGGAATCCTGCTAGTTTCATGGGTGGGCATATGTGTCCCACACACTCCCAATGTTGTTTGGGGATTGTTAGTGTTGGGAGTGCTCCTTTGACTCTGCCTTCCTGTGTTGAAAATGGCAGAAACAGGATGATTGGGATTATAGCAGTGCCCATAATTAGAAGGAATACATTCTGTATAAAAACAATTTTTATTAATATAATGGTCACTGGTGTCCATATATAGGAGATGATCAATATTGGATGTTATATCTCAACATGTTTCGCCAACATTGGCTTCTTCAGGGGTATTCTAAGGACCACCAATTTTCATAGAGCTCTAATAAAGATAAGATGCCAAATCATTAATTATTCATACAAATACAAAAAACTTTATATTCACATTTCATGGCTTATTCTCTCCATTCCCCTAACAAACTCACCCAGAGAGACATACAGGAAAATTGCTAGGTAGGTCCACAGAAATGTGGAGGGGAGGCTCTGTGCGATCACAGGGGACACATGGGGACCAGGCTAAGGAAATACAATAAGCAAAATGACTTCCAACGTCACATAGGGTATTAGACACAAACAACATATGTCCAATTTGTGGGGTAACATACACTATACTTACAAAACTCTAATATACACATGGATTAGTGCAGGGGTTCCAGCAACTAGCTGCGATCACAACATGGTGCTATCATACATTGATCACTGCCAAGAAAGGGGAGATAAATGGTCTTACATGCTGCATTAATATACTAACAAATACATAATCATAAACAAAAACAACCGCACCTGAATAGAGAAGCGGGGGTGGGGGAGGAGATGCTGGCCAGATGACATGAGCCGTCAGCCGCAATGAGCGGGCAGAGCAAATTCCCTCAATCCACATACAACAGGAAAGCTCACTCAAGTCCAGTGAGAGGCACAAGTGCCTGGCATAGGAGGGCTTAAATGGAAATAGGGCTGACACATAGCACGCAACCAAAATTAGTATCTGACAAAATTTTAGCAGATACCCTGGACGTCCATACAATCTCATGCAAAGGCCACCACCTACCAATGCAAACAACACCTGGGATAACCCCCATACTCTCTGGCGATTTAAAGGGGAATGCTGCACATTCCAATACAACTAAGCAAATGTGAAGCCTAGGGACAAAATATTCCACGATACAGCAGAGTTATACAAATTACAATACATTCTAGATTACATTCATGTGTATTGGTGGGTCGAGGGGCGGTGCCCATTTTTACCATGGACACATGTGCCTTTGGGTAGGTATTGCCCCCTGGACCAGGTCTTGTGTCTGTGTGGCTTAGCTGCCACACAAAATGCCTCTGCACATGTGTGACTAATTGGGACCAACGCAGCATCATTGGGCGGCATTGCTGCACGTGACTTCATTGGCGGGTGCCATGTTAAGTACGCCCGGTCTTGATTGGCACAGTGGGGGGTATATCAGACGGCAGCGGCGGCGGTTTCAGAGAAGGAGGTGACATACAGATTAAATGATATGGCAATGGCTGGGCTCTGTAGGCTGTCCTACTTTTTAATGCTGGCTACACTGATTTGTTTTTTCTCTCTGCTCCAGGTGGTATTCTCACTTTAGGATGGGAGGCAGATTTGTGAAAACTTGGGCCATATTGAATATCCGCTTATTGAGTGCAAGGTGAGAAATTGTAAGTTACATATCCCTTATTTACTTTTAATATAGATAATTGGTGTAGATCTATACATTTATGGTTATGTGTGTTTAATTATAGATTATACTTTTATGCAGGATAGACTACACAGTCCATTTAAAAGGAAGTGTTATACCGGGATACTATTGAGTGGTTATAAAGGCCCTTTCTTTTCATGTGAGTGTTACTTACCTATGATGGATGTAGTTGTTTTATATATCTCTGTTTAAACACAGATTAGTAGCTAGCTCTTTGGTCCCCTTTTTTCAGGTGTATTAAGGATGTTTTTCCTCCCTTGTTCATCCTGATTCCTATTCTGCAATGCGGATTGAGTGTAGGTTAGGACACCAGTGAAGTATTTGTTTAAGTTACTTTTGATTTACTATATCTTTTTGCTTTGAATTATATACCCATAAAATAACCCATGTCCCTGGAGTCCTACTGATTTTACACTATAGGGCTTTTTTACCCCTCTGTATGTTTCTCCTCTCCCCTTGGGCTGGTTAAACCTCAGTCCCCTTTGTCGTCCCCCTCCAGACAGTTTTTTGGAATCTCCAAACTACCACCATCGATGCAAGCTGTGCAGTCATTCTGTACTTTCTAAAGATCATGTTAACAAAAATACATATTTAACTTTTATCTATTTGTTTGATGATAATAGTGTTGTTCCCTCAAAACACATGGTCCTGAAGAAGCTACAGAGTAAGCAAAACGTGTTGATGGCTCAGAACTGGACAAGACCACTTGGATGATATGGATAATTGATATCACTGTCTGATTTTCATAGTCATTTATGTCCTGTTTTTTCTTTGAGGGAGAAACTAGCAGGGATGTTCCCCATGTTTTTGGCTATTTTTTAGGCCTTTTATTTTTGGCAGATGCCCATTTTGGTTGTGTGCTATGTCTCAGCCCTACCTTAGGTCTCTGTGCTGCCTCTCTGATTAATGCCCTCCTTGCCCGACCCACGAGTTTTAGTGTGTGGCCGTCTCTTGGCAAGTTTCCTGTTGTGCCATGTTCTTTCCATTTGGTTATGATAGATTTGATGGTACTCCTAGGGATCATCAAAGATTTGTATATATTTTTATAACCTAACCCTGACTTGTACTTCTCAACAACATTGTCCCTTACTTGTTTGGAGAGTTCATTGGTCTTCATGGCAGTGTTTGATTAGTGGTGCCTCTTGCTTAGGTGTTGCAGCCTCTGGGGCCTTCCAAAAAGATGTGTATATGTAATGACAGATAATGTGACACTTAGATTGCACACAAGTGGACATCATTTCACTAATTATGTGACTTCTATAGGTAATTGGTTACACCAGAGCTTTTTATGGGCTTCATAACAAAAAAAGTGAATACATATGCATATGCCAATTATGAGTTTTTTATTTCTGAAAAATTGTTTTATGTATATATTACCAACACCAACTTAGACTATTGTGTTCTGATCCATCACATGTAATTCATATTAAAAAAAACATTGAACTAAAGGCTGTAATGTAACAAAAAAAAGGTAAAAAGCCAAGGGGGTGAATACTTTTGCAAGGCACTGTATATGTTCTGTTACTGCAGTATAAGGACTGTGCAGAGCATGCTGGTAATCCCTTCTCCAACTCCTTGCTCTGTAGTTCAAGCCACGCTTCCCCCAGCACATCGTTACCTCCAAATGGACCTGAGGCTGCGGGAAAACATTGCTTGTGCATTACAATTACATTTTACATACATTACTACAAATACATTTCATTACAATAATTAATACATGCACATTTTTTATTACAGCAATGTTGGTGCTTTCAAAATTTTTTGCAAAATAAGGACTACTTTTTAAAATTGCTGTGAACCTTGCACCAGAGGACTGTGTTTACATGCAGCTAAAAATTCAGAAGCAAGCCATAAATTATTCCAGAAAATAATCTGTTTATTGATGTGAATGTTCAATGTATATGTAAAGCGCTGCGTAAATTGACGGCGCTATTTAAGTACCCTAAATAATAATAATAATTAGGAAAAGCATAGAACAGAAAATTACATAGATGTACCTGTGCTGAAGCTGTTTTACTATGGTAATCTTCAATACAATAAAACAAGCACATTTCTTGCCAATTTCCCTCCACTGATCCCACATTGCTGCTCTCTGTTTTTCTTTCTGTGTTTTGTTGGACCCAGAGAGCCTTAGTTCTTTGTTTCCCTGCCAAAATAAAGCACTTACCTGACACAGGAGCCTGTGATGTCACCTCTGCCCCTCTTCCACAAAGCGTCCATCTTCCTTACGGGTATCACGGCTCCGGGCAATCACAGCGCCGGAGCCGCGATGACGTCACTAACGGCATGATTGCCGTTAGCAACGGCACACTCAGTGCGCCTGCCGCTGAAGTAGTAAAGCCTGCTTGGTGATTTTTTCCTACAGGTGAGCCTATAATAAGGCTTACCTGTAGGTAAAATGAATATCTCTTAAAAGTGCACCGTTTAGGAGATATTCAACCTGGATGCAGCCGGTTACGTCAATGGCGTATGTGCTCTGAAGGTCCGGTACCGAGGGCTCCCACACACATACGCGGGAGTGACGTCAACGATTCTCTGGCCAATCAAATAGATGGAACGCTTAAACCTGGAAGAAAGACCGGGGGAAGATGTCAGCCCTCTAAACGGTGACAGCGTGCCACTGGAAGTCTTCGTTCCATGGTAAGTATTTTACAATTTGCGATGCATACTAGCACATTATGAGATTGCCTTACAGGTGTTTTTTTTTTTTTTAACCAGCCGCAGTTTACCACCGCTTTAATCTGTAAATAATGTAAAACTGTAAAAATAGGCAGTAGAGGGTGGGAAAATGGATGGATGTGGACCAGCATATGGATCTCAGTACTCTCAAAGGTCATGTTTCTTCCCTTTCTATCTTGTTTCAGCGACCTGTCATTCACTCCTAGATTAGGAAGACCTCATCTAATTCTATCTGCACTTCAGAAATTACTTTTTTTAAATTCCTAGAGACAATCCTTTCTTCTAGGTAGGATTCCTTGTAGTGATCACCTTTGCAAGGTCAGTGTCTGAGCTGATGGACTTATCTTGCAAGGAACCCATATATATTTTTGCATATGGACAAAGTCTACGACTTCCTTTTTTTAAAGGCAATTCCCAGCTTGCATTGCCAGCCCTGCCCATGTCAAAACATCATCAGGGCAGGAACAACCTTACAAGAAAAAGAAAATAATAAACATTGAAATAAAAGGTCTATCATTTATTATAATTCTATACTGTATATCAGCCACAAACCGACCACAACCTCCAGTCTTTGACAACAGATGTTTAAATCTAAACTGCCTCTCTAATTTGGCTTCATCCCCACAAGGGAAGATTTGAGGCAGCCTATGGCAATAGGATTCTATGCTTATCTTTTTTTTCTGATGACTTCTTTTTCTCCTGCCCTTATGTAGCACCCTGGTGTTTAGGCAGGGTTGCTCTTAAATTTACCTGCCAAGTATAGCTACCTTGGCCCATTGTTAGTGATCAATTTATTTCACACTAAGTCTGTAATTGCTGTACTTCTCTCTTTTGCCTCTAGGTGGCCAGTTAACTGGTGGCATTAGATACGAGAAGGGCAATGCAAGGTCAGAATATGGGTATATGGGGTATCACAGTCAATGGGCAGGAGTTTTCTTAAATCCCTTTGCCTGCTGAGAGAACCTATATATTTGGATGGAGTCAGGTGATCTGTGTTCTGTGCCACCTGGACAGCTGTCTGGGTGGACATGTGGAAAGAGAAAGGGCTTGTGAGCTACTTCAAGATTAGAGGAAGTGTGGGCAGCCTATGACCATAGTATTTAATGCTTAATGTTTTGTTGCTGCCTTCCCTTCCCCCTGGCCATATGTTTTCCTACCCTATAGCTAGGTTTATCCCCTATAACATTATGAGGCACCTTTACGTTTTTTTGTGCACTCTGTTTTGACACTTTAATACACTTTTGTTGCTCGATTTGTTTTATTAAAGGATTAACACAAACATCCTGAACATTCTGAAAATGTACATGGTAAACAGAAGTTATCACATGCCTCCATGCAGGGAGGGACAATATTTATAAAGGGCACCTAACGTATTCTTCTGGCTTGTCGATTACAGGGAATTAGAATCCAGCAACTGCATTTCAAATAGTTTAATCCAGTATCAGGAAAGTAAGGCAATAAATACCCCCTTTTATAAACCCAATGGAGGCAGTATGCTTAGAGGAGAGCAGGAGGAGAATCTAGAAAAAATAATATGTAAAGATGAAGAGGATAGATTGGGTTTTACTGGTCAACTGGGCAGCAGAACCATGCAGGGCAGAACTACAAAGGCTAAGCTCTCAAGGCTCTAATAAAGTTTTATGAAAGTCTGAGGGCAAGAACATATTTGTCCACAGCTGGACATCTAAACAAACTTTTAAGACAAAGCAGTGTGGTACTGCAAAACGGAAGCTCACAAACAACACTATGAAACTATGTTGCCACTAGCCAATTAGAATGAGGTTGAGGGCTTCAGATTTATTTTTTAAGAGTACACTTTCCTAAAGCTTTTACATTTGCTATGGATATGGCTCTTAACTTCATTGGTCAATCATAGCCAAACTAATTAAAAAAGAGTATGAGGGTTATTTACTAAAGGCAAATCCACTTTGCACTACAAATTGCACTTGAAATTACACTTGGAAGTGCAGTCGCTGTAGATCTGAGGGGGACATGCAAGGAAAATAAAAAACAGCATTTTAGCTTGCATATGATTGGATGATAAAATCAGAAGAGCTTACCCTCATTTCAGATCTACCCCTTAGATTTACAGCGACTGCACTCCATAGTGCACTTTCAGTGCAATTTCAAGTGCACTTTGCACTTGTAGTTTGCACTTGTAGTGCAAAGTGGATTTGCCTTTCGTAAATTACCCCCTATGTAAGGTATCAGAATGGGATGCTGCTGCTGCTGTATTTGGGCCATGCTAACTGTGAATACAATTGTGCCAGAATACGTATCACTGACACTGTCCATAAATGTACTGTTCCATAAAACTACATACAACTTAGAGTAGCATTAAACACCTTGACTTTTCAGTTTACCACGTTGAACTTTAAAACTTCAAACTCTTTATTCTTACCCCACCATAAGCAGTTTACAACTTTCAATGCTGCTGGCGTCTGCTCTCTCAAAAGAGTTAACCATGGACAGTGCAGTCTCCAGTCAGTGTGTTAGCTTGGAGGGGGGAGGAGCAGGGAATACTTTGCCTACCTAGGCTATGTGACTGTTTGCTTCTATTGATGCTCACAGTGTAGGGAGACATAACTCTAGCCCTTGCATAACCGGTTGGCTCCATAGGACACTGAAGGATCAAGAAGCAGCTAGCCTAAAATGGAACATAGGCAAGGGTTAACTGACAAAGAAGCTGCATATTCAGTAGGTGCTTAAATCATCTGCTAAAATAATTTGTGTTTTATATTACTTTAAGTCTCGGTTTACACTGATGAGGTGTGGGATTTGCAGCGATTCCTGTGCGTTTCCTTCAGTGCATTACAATTGCACTCCATTCATGCAAACCACTGTGGGTGTCAATGTTAAGTTAATGACACCCCAAAAACAGGTCACAAAATATAGTGCACTTGGCTGAATCATGTCACATGGGTGTAAACACTCATGTGATCCAATTCCAGTGCAGCAAAAAAAGGTGCATGTACTTTTTTCATGTGGGTGAGGTGCGATTTGAGTCATACAAAATGAAAATACCTGTCCAAATCACTTACGGTTTCCTGCACTGCATCAGTGTAACCAGCACTTAAAGCATCATCCAAGAATGCAACTGAAAGGATTGGTGTTTTTCCCATTGTGCCATCACCCCACTGTATGGTATTTAAAACATGTTTTTTTACATTGTCTCCTATGACACTGCCAAGTTCCCCAAGCCCATCTTTGAAAATCCCTTGTCTATTCTTCTTAAAAATGGCAGAATGAATTATCAAGATGCATCCTTATAGAACTCAGTCCCTTTTGCTTATCACTATTTGTGTATGCTACAATGCCTATTTCAGCAGATAGAGTTGCTATTTCTCCCTTTGTTTTTAATCTCCATAGACAATTCTTTTACAAAGCTCTGCAAATTTTTTTTATACTTTTTTCTCATATTTAAATGATCTTCTCATCCTCCTGTGATAAAATGTTCCTGATCCATATATTAATAGTGATTTTAATATAGCTTTATAAAGATTTACTGTACTTTCATAGTTTTGGAAGTTTAATTTAGTTTTAATATTCTGTGCATTACGAAATAACATATACCTAACCTTAATTTTACCCCTTTCTTAGTAATAATGGGTCCTAAATATTGAAACGCATTAACTTACTAAAATGTATAATTAGTGTATTTTAGTGTATATTTTTTATAATTTGCTGTTTTCTTTTGCCTTTTTCCATCATCAAGCCCTGTTTTTTTTCTTTTTTCTAATTTAATGAATCCTTGTGTCATTTTAACAGGCAGTATATGATCTGAAAACTTCAGGCATTGTAAAGTTCTGTTATATATTGTACCACCTTTTTTAAATCTCAGATTTTCTTTTTTCAGACTTGCATGACAGGATACCCTGCCTTGGTCCATTATTAACTAAAAATTCTTTTGATTATATCCTTGCACTCATTCTTGATTAGGGATGAGCCGAACACCCCCGGGTTCGGTTCGCACCAGAACCTTCGAACCGACCGAAAGTTCGCGCGAATTTTCGAACCCTATACGTTATAATGGACGCGAACGTTCGAAATCAAAAGTGCTAATTACAACGGCCAATATGCATGTTAATGTCATAAAACAGGTTTGGGGACCCGGGTCCTGCCCCAGGGGACATATATCAATGCAAAAAGAACTTTTAAAAACTAACGTTTTTTCGGGAGCAGTCATTTTAATGATGCATAAAGTGAAAAAAAAAAAGTGAAATTTTCCTTTAAATATGGTACCTGGGGGGTGTCTAAAGTATGCCTGTGAAGTGGCATGTGTTTCCCGTGTTTAGAACTGTCCTTGCACAAAATGACATTTGTAAAGGAAAAAAATGAGCCATTTAAAACCACTTGCGGCTTTAGGTTTGTTCTTAAGTAGAATCTGAACAGGTACATTATGAAGTGTAGCTCCATCCCAAAAAAAATCTATTTTTAAGCTTTTTGGAGAACATAGGGAGGGGTTATCACCCCTGTAACATTTGCTGTCTTTGCACATCTGTTCAGAACATGTCACCTAACTTTCCGTCCCAATGACAAATGTTTTTGGAAAAAGTGGGGTTTTAATTGAAACAAGGATTGGTGATAAAGTATCAGTAGAGAGGAGATACCTTTTTCCCAAATTAAATCTAACAGGATAGAATTTCCCTTCCTAGGGGTAGATTTCCTCTCACTTCCTGTTTTCTCTTTCCATTTGCAAGTAGGAGTCGTTTGTAAGTTGGATGTTTGAAAGTAGGGGCCTGGCGTATATACTCTGCAGAAATTTGCCCTATTAGATGTTGGTGTAGCCACAAGACTGGTGGGCACAGGAATGGGCCCTGCTGTGAGTTAATAGATCAAGATTTGTAATTGCATGCACCTGTTGAACAGGGCAGAAAAAATTGGGGGTGGTGGTGGTGGTGGACGGTGTTGCCACAAGACTGTAAGTTCTCACAGTTACTCTTGGTGGGCGCAGGAATGGGCCCTGCTGTGAGTTATTAGATCAAGATTTGTAATTGCAAGCACCTGATGAACAGGGCAGAAAAATTGGGCCTTTGGCGGTGGTGGTGGACGGTGTTGCCACAAGACTGTAGGCCCTCATAGTTACTCTTGGTGGGCGCAGGAATGGGCCCTGCTGTGAGTTATTAGATCAAGATTTGTAATTGCAAGCACCTGATGAACAGGGCAGAAAAATTGGGCCTTTTGTGGTGGTGGTGGACGGTGTTGCCACAAGACTGTAAGCTCTCACAGTTACTCTTGGTGGGCGCAAGAATGGGCCCTGCTGTGAGTTATTAGATCAAGATTTGTAATTGCATGCACCTGTTGAACAGGGCAGAAAAATTGGGGGTGGTGGTGGTGGTGGACGACGGTGTTGCCACAAGACTGTAAGCTCTCACAGTTACTCTTGGTGGGGCGCAGGAATGGGCCCTGCTGTGAGTTATTAGATCAAGATTTGTAATTGCAAGCACCTGATGAACAGGGCAGAAAAATTGGGCCTTTGGCGGTGGTGGTGGACGGTGTTGCCACAAGACTGTAAGCTCTCACAGTTACTCTTGGTGGGCGCAGGAATGGGCCCTGCTGTGTGTTATTAGATCAAGATTTGTAATTGCAAGCACCTGATGAACAGGGCAGAAAAATTGGGCCTTTGGCGGTGGTGGTGGACGGTGTTGCCACAAGACTGTAGGCCCTCATAGTTACTCTTGGTGGGCGCAGGAATGGGCCCTGCTTTGAACTATTAGATCGAGATTTGTAATTACCCGCCCCTGTTAAACAGGGGCTGAAAAATTGTGCCTTAGGCACTGGTGCTGGTGCCACAACACTGCAACCCCTCACAGATACTGTACTTGGAGCACAGCAGTCACACGTGTTGCGAAGCATTTTTTTTAAAAATTGTAATTACCCGCCCCTGTTAAACAGGGGCTGAAAAATTGTGCCTTAGGCACTGGTGCTGGTGCCACAACACTGCAACCCCTCACAGATACTGTACTTGGAGCACAGCAGTCACACGTGTTGCGAAGCATTTTTTTAAAAAATTGTAATTACCCGCCCCTGTTACACAGGGGCTGAAAAATTGTGCCTTAGGCACTGGTGCTGGTGCCACAACACTGCAACCCCTCACAGATACTGTACTTGGAGCACAGCAGTCACACATGTTGCGAAGCATTTTTTTTTTAAAATTGTAATTACCCGCCCCTGTTAAACAGGGGCTGAAAAATTGTGCCTTAGGCACTGGTGCTGGTGCCACAACACTGCAACCCCTCACAGATACTGTACTTGGAGCACAGCAGTCACACGTGTTGCGAAGCATTTTTTTTTTTTAAAAAATTGTAAGTACACGCCCCTGTTAAACAGGGGCTGAAAAATTTGCCTTAGGCACTGGTGCTGGTGCCACAACACTGCAACCCCTCACAGATACTGTACTTGGAGCACAGCAGTCACACGTGTTGCGAAGCATTTTTTTTTAAAATTGTAAGTACACGCCCCTGTTAAACAGGGGCTGAAAAATTTGCCTTAGGCACTGGTGCTGGTGCCACAACACTGCAACCCCTCACAGATACTGTACTTGGAGCACAGCAGTCACACGTGTTGCGAAGCATTTTTTTATAAAAATTGTATGTACACGCCCCTGTTAAACAGGGGCTGAAAAATTGTGCCTTAGGCACTGGTGTGGTGGCATGGATCATTGAGGAGGAGGAAGAGGATAGTCAGTGAACATAAGAGGACAGTCACTCAGCATCAGCATAGGCAGTCTTGAAGGGATGTGATATTAAAAATTATTCGGTTATATCCGCCTCAGGTGCCTGGTAGCTGGTGGTGATCCAAGACTGATTCATTTTGATGAAGGTCAGTCGATCAACCGAGGCGGTGGACAGGCGCACCCTATGATCGGTGACAAATCCTCCAGCAGCACTGAATGTGCGTTCGGAAAGAACGCTGGAGGCAGGACAGGCCAGTAGCTCAATTGCATACTGTGCAAGCTCTGGCCAGTGATCCATCCTCAGGACCCAGTAAGCCAGAGGATTTTCGGTGGGAAAGGTGTCCAAGTCTGACCTTGCCCCAAGGTATTCCTGCACCATGTATATCAGACGCTGGCGATGGTTGCTGGAACCGATCATACCTTGGGGCTGCGGACTAAAAAATTGTCTGAACGCATCGGTCAGACGTCCACCTTCCCCACCGCTCCTTCTGCTACTGACCGAAGCCTCAGCAACTCGTCGCCCAGGACCAGGAGTTTGTAGCCTCCCAGTTTCTGGGAACGCGTTGCACAGACCTTTCTGCAAGGCCTCCCTGAGATGTCTCATCCTCTGCTCCCTCTGCGACGGCAAGATAAGGTCCGCAACCTTACCCTTGTACCGCGGATCAAGGAGAGTGGCCAGCCAGTAATGGTCCCTCTCCTTGATCCGAAGAACACGAGGATCCTTCCGCAGGCTTTGCAGGATCAGGGAGGCCATGCAGCGTAGGTTAGCTGAGGCATTCGGTCCGGAGTCTTCTGGGTCACTGAGGATGACATGATCGCCAGCCACCTCCTCCCAGCTACGTACAAGTCCACTGGTTTGTTGGGACTGTACATCATCCCTAAAAGACTGCTGCTGCTGATGCTGAGTGCCAGGCTCCACCTCCATGCTCACACAATCCTCCTCCTCCTCCTCCTCCTCCTCCTCCTCATCCTCTTCCTGTGTGATGGGTGGGACAGAAGGAACACTGTCCGGATAAAGGGGGCCTTGAGAGGCAAGGAAGTCCTCCTCTTCCTGCCTCTGTTCTGCCTCAAGTGCCCTGTCCATTATCCCACGCAGCGTATGCTCCAACAGGTGGACAAGAGGGACAGTGTCACTGATGCATGCACTGTCACTGCTCACCATCCTCGTGGCCTCCTCAAATGGTGAGAGGACAGTGCATGCATCCCTGATCATGCTCCACTGACGTGGGGAAAAAAAACCAAGCTCCCCTGACCCTGTCCTGGTGCCATAGTCGCAAAGGTACTCATTGATGGCCCTCTGCTGCGTGTGCAGTCGCTGCAGCATGGCCAACGTTGAGTTCCACCTGGTGGGCATGTCACATATTAGGCGGTTCTTGGGCAGGTTCAGCTCCTTTTGCAGCTCAGTCAGCCGAGCACTGGCATTATAAGATCGGCGGAAATGCACACAGACTTTCCTGGCCTGCCTCAGGACATCCTGTAAGCCTGGGAACCTGCCCAAGAACCGCTGCACCACCAGGTTGAGGACGTGAGCCATGCAGGGCACATGGGTGAGCTGCCTCTGTCGCAGGGCGGAGAGGAGGTTGGTGCCATTGTCAGAAACGACCATTCCTGGCTTAAGCTGACGTGGCGTCAACCACCTCTCGGCCTGCCCCTGCAGAGCTGCCAGAACCTCTGGCCCAGTGTGGCTCCTGTCCCCCAAACACACCAGCGCAAGCACGGCATGGCATCTTTTTGCCTGCGTACTTGCGTAGCCCCTTGTACGCCTACAGAGCACCGCTGGTTCCAAGGACAGAGCACTGGAGGAAGAAGAAGAGGAGGGGGTGGAGGAGAGAGGTGTGTCACAACCCGTAGCAGTAGTAGCGTTTTGGAGGCGTGGTGGCGGAACAACCTCCAACACTACTGCACCTTGTCCTGCATCCCTCCCAGCTGCCAATAGAGTGACCCAATGGGCCGTGAAAGAAAGGTACCGTCCCTGTCCATGCCTGCTGGACCATGAGTCAGCGGTAATATGCACCTTACCGCTGACTGCCCTGTCCAGCGAGGCATGGACATTGCCCTCCACATGCCGGTAGAGAGACGGAATCGCCTTCCGTGAGAAAAAGTGGCGTTTGGGAACCTGCCACTGAGGAACCGCACATTGAACAAACTCACGGAAGGGGGCCGAGTCTACCAACTGAAAAGGCAGCAGTTGAAGTGCTAGCAATTTAGCCAAGCTAGCATTCAACCGCTGGGCATGTGGATGGCTGGGAGTGTACTTCTTTCTACGGTCCAGCAGCTGGGGCAGGGAAATTTGCCTGCTGCAATCGGACGTCGGTGTACTGCAAGTACTTGGTTGTGACACACCTAATTCTACACCTTCAGTCCTCTCAGAGCAGCTTTCAGAGAGGACTGAAGGTGTAGTGGGGATGGAGATCCCAGCTGATGAGGAGCAAGGAGAGGTCCGCTTAGTTCTTTGGTGTGGGTCTTTTATGTGTGCCTGCCAACGAGCTGCATGGCAGGTCGACATATGTCTGGTCATGCTTGTGGTGCCCAAGCGGCTGATGTTTTGGCCACGCGAGATACGCTTGAGACAAATATTGCAAATAGCAGTGGTGCGATCTGATGCACTCGTCTCAAAAAAGGCCCACACCAAAGAACTTTTCTGATAACGTGCAGAGGCAGCGCCCTGCACAGGCGGAGCTCTGCGGTGTTGTACAGTTGCTGTGCTGGCCTCTACCTGGCCTCCAGGGGGCATCCTGCCTCGTTGGACATGTGACGCCGCATCCTCCTCCTCCTCGTCCTCCTCCTCATCCTCTCTCCCTTCAGGCACCCACGTGGAGTCAGTGACCTCATCATCCCCTCCCTCTTCACCACTAGAGCAAACCTGGCAGTAAGCTGCAGCTGGTGGAACAGTACTGCCAGATTCCTCAAGCTGGGTATCATCATCCGAGCCTTCGAATCGTTGGGCATCCTCCTGGAGCATGTACCCAACACTGTGCTCAAAGAGTTCGGGGGACTCCTCAGGAGGACATGGTGGGTCTAGGGAAGGGGTGGCTGATGATGCTCTGCCAGTACCCTGAGCCTGGGTGAGAGAGGATGAGGAGGATGAGGAGGGCTTGGTCATCCATTCTACCAAGCCTTCAGCATGATGCGGCTCCACATGTCCAGCTGCCGAAAACAAAGACGCGCGTGTCCCATGGCCACGTGCTGATGACGATGCACGTCCACGGCCACGGCCACGTCCACTAGAAACAGAGCCTGCCTGCCCTGTGTTCTTGGCTCTGCACGCTCTGCCTCCCCTTGGCGGTCTTCCAGCCATTGTAGTCGGTAGTCCTGTGGGTGCTGCTGAGAAGAAAACATAGGAGCTCTGTGTGATGCCACTAACACACTAGAAGTCCTATGGGTGCTTCTGCAAAGAAAATAGAGGAGCTCTGTGTGATGCCACTAACACACTAGAAGTCCTACGGGTGCTGCTGAGAAGAAAATATAGGAGCTCTGTGTGATGCCACTAACACACTAGAAGTCCTATGGGTGCTTCTGCAAAGAAAATAGAGGAGCTCTGTGTGATGCCACTAACACACTAGAAGTCCTGTGGGTGCTGCTGAGAAGAAAATATAGGAGCTCTGTGTGATGCCACTAACACACTAGAAGTCCTATGGGTGCTTCTGCAAAGAAAATAGAGGAGCTCTGTGTGATGCCACTAACACACTAGAAGTCCTGTGGGTGCTGCTGAGAAGAAAATATAGGAGCTCTGTGTGATGCCACTAACACACTAGAAGTCCTATGGGTGCTTCTGCAAAGAAAATAGAGGAGCTCTGTGTGATGCCACTAACACACTAGAAGTCCTGTGGGTGCTGCTGAGAAGAAAATATAGGAGCTCTGTGTGATGCCACTAACACACTAGAAGTCCTATGGGTGCTTCTGCAAAGAAAATAGAGGAGCTCTGTGTGATGCCACTAACACACTAGAAGTCCTGTGGGTGCTGCTGAGAAGAACATATAGGAGCTCTGTGTGATGCCACTAACACACTAGAAGTCCTATGGGTGCTTCTGCAAAGAAAATAGAGGAGCTCTGTGTGATGCCACTAACACACTAGAAGTCCTGTGGGTGCTTCTGCAAAGAAAATAGAGGAGCTCTGTGTGATGCCACTAACACACTAGAAGTCCTGTGGGTGCTGCTGAGAAGAAAATAGAGGAGCTCTGTGTGATGCCACTAACACACTCGAAGTCCTGTGGGTGCTGCTGAGAAGAAAATATAGGAGCTCTGTGTGATGCCACTAACACACTAGAAGTCCTATGGGTGCTTCTGCAAAGAAAATAGAGGAGCTATGTGTGATGCCACTAACACACTAGAAGTCCTGTGGGTGCTGCTGAGAAGAAAATATAGGAGCTCTGTGTGATGCCACTAACACACTAGAAGTCCTATGGGTGCTTCTGCAAAGAAAATAGAGGAGCTCTGTGTGATGCCACTAACACACTAGAAGTCCTGTGGGTGCTGCTGAGAAGAAAATATAGGAGCTCTGTGTGATGCCACTAACACACTAGAAGTCCTGTGGGTGCTTCTGCAAAGAAAATAGAGGAGCTCTGTGTGATGCCACTAACACACTAGAAGTCCTATAGGTGCTTCTGGGAAGAAAATATAGGTCTGTGTGATGGGACTAACACACTTCAAGTCCTATAGGTGCTTCTGGGAACAAAATATATGATCTCTGTGTGATGGGACTAACACACTTCAAGTCCTATGGGTGCTTCTGGGAAGAAAATGTAGGTCTGTGTGATGGGACTAACACACTTCAAGTCCTATAGGTGCCTCTGGGAACAAAATATATGATCTCTGTGTGATGGGACTAACACACTTCAAGTCCTATGGGTGCTTCTGGGAAGAAAATGTAGGTCTGTGTGATGGGACTAACACACTTCAAGTCCTATAGGTGCTTCTGGGAAGAAAATGTAGGTCTGTGTGATGGGACTAACACACTTCAAGTCCTATAGGTGCCTCTGGGAACAAAATATATGATCTCTGTGTGATGGGACTAACACACTTCAAGTCCTATAGGTGCTTCTGGGAAGAAAATATAGGTCTGTGTGATGGGACTAACACACTTCAAGTCCTTTAGGTGCTTCTGGGAACAAAATATATGATCTCTGTGTGATGGGACTAACACACTTCAAGTCCTATGGGTGCTTCTGGAAGAAAATATAGGTCTGTGTGATGGGACTAACACACTTCAAGTCCTATAGGTGCTTCTGGGAACAAAATATATGATCTCTGTGTGATGGGACTAACACACTTCAAGTCCTATAGGTGCTTCTGGGAACAAAATATATGATCTCTGTGTGATGGGACTAACACACTTCAAGTCCTATAGGTGCTTCTGGGAAGAAAATATAGGTCTGTGTGATGGGACTAACACACTTCAAGTCCTATAGGTGCTTCTGGGAACAAAATATATGATCTCTGTGTGATGGGACTAACACACTTTAAGTCCTATGGGTGCTTCTGGGAAGAAAATGTAGGTCTGTGTGATGGGACTAACACACTTCAAGTCCTATAGGTGCTTCTGGGAACAAAAATATATGATCTCTGTGTGATGGGACTAACACACTTCAAGTCCTATAGGTGCCTCTGGGAAGAAAATATAGGTCTGTGTGATGGGACTAACACACTTCAAGTCCTATAGGTGCTTCTGGGAACAAAATATATGATCTCTGTGTGATGGGACTAACACACTTTAAGTCCTATGGGTGCTTCTGGGAAGAAAATGTAGGTCTGTGTGATGGGACTAACACACTTCAAGTCCTATAGGTGCTTCTGGGAACAAAATATATGATCTCTGTGTGATGGGACTAACACACTTCAAGTCCTATAGGTGCTTCTGGGAAGAAAATATAGGTCTGTGTGATGGGACTAACACACTTCAAGTCCTATAGGTGCTTCTGGGAACAAAATATATGATCTCTGTGTGATGGGACTAACACACTTCAAGTCCTATAGGTGCTTCTGGGAACAAAATATATGATCTCTGTGTGATGGGACTAACACACTTCAAGTCCTATAGGTGCTTCTGGGAAGAAAATATAGGTCTGTGTGATGGGACTAACACACTTCAAGTCCTATAGGTGCTTCTGGGAACAAAATATATGATCTCTGTGTGATGGGACTAACACACTTCAAGTCCTATAGGTGCCTCTGGGAACAAAATATATGATCTCTGTGTGATGGGACTAACACACTTCAAGTCCTATAGGTGCTTCTGGGAAGAAAATATAGCTCTGTGTGATGGGACTAACACACTTCAAGTCCTATAGGTGCTTCTGGGAACAAAATATAGGAGCTCTGCCTGCCTGCCACGAACACACTACAAGTCCTATAGGTGCTTCTGGGAACAAAATATAGGAGCTCTGCCTGCCTGCCACGAACACACTACAAGTCCTATAGGTGCTTCTGGGAACAAAATATAGGAGCTCTGCCTGCCTGCCACGAACACACTACAAGTCCTATAGGTGCTTCTGGGAACAAAATATAGGAGCTCTGCCTGCCTGCCACGAACACACTACAAGTCCTATAGGTGCTTCTGGGAACAAAATATAGGAGCTCTGCCTGCCTGCCACGAACACACTACAAGCCCCTCTTTCTAAATCAATCTTTCTAAATGAATCTATCTAACTCAATCTCTCTAAGTAAATCTCTCTAACTAACTAAATCCAGCAGAGTGACACAGAACTATCCTGCTCTATCTACGCCGGAACAGCATGTGACCGGCGCAGACGGCGTGGCGGCCTTTTATAGGGGGGGGCGTGTACTAAAGCCCCTGAGCTGTAATTGGCTACAGGCGTCCTGCCTGTAGCCAATTATGGCTCTTCGAGTTTCCGGCGCTGTGATTGGCCAAGCATGCGGGGTCACAGTGCATGCTTGGCCAATCATCAGCCAGCAATGCACTGCGCCGGCCGCGCCGGCCGCAATGCATTGCGGGGCCGCTCGCATCACACGAACGTGATGCGAGCGGCCAAAATAGTTCTGGGCTCGCCGAGCGAGCGAACACCCGGTGCTCGATGCGAACATGGGTTCGCATCGAGCACCGGGCCCATCCCTATTCTTGATATTCTTTTTACATGTATGTCAATGTCAGTAATCTTGTTACCTTACTAGTAATGCCAAATTCCTAAAACAATAATACATTTCTAACACTGTCATAGCTGTGCATATCATTAATAAAAAAGTGTTGTAAGTCGGAATTATATTCACTATAGTTTTTCAGAATCATGTATAGAAGAGAAGAAAAGTAGACCTGTTGGCTGACCTATTTTTGTAAAAAAATCCTAGAAAGCTATTTAAAGTGGAGAATAGATACTGTAATTTTACATATATTTTTTTAAGGTACTTCTATACATACATTCATTTGTACCTTTGTCTACTGATACTTTAAAGTTATTTAATTCATTTGATGACTGTATTTGATTTGTCATAATACAGTGCTTCCAATTCTTTTCTGGACCATGAAATAGAATTTCTTCTTTCCTATTCTCTGATTCTAAATTTTGATTGGTTAGTTTAATAGGTCTTCAAAATATTCGGCACAGCATTTTAAATATTTTCTTCTTATTTCCAATAAAGTTTCCTTTTTTGTCTCTTTGCATTATCATTCACAGCTGAAACTCTTTCCTTATTTCACTTATCTCTGAATTTCTTACTTTTTGCTCTTTTTGTCCTCCTGTATATTTAATTTACCATTGTTCATTGCTCAGTAAATTCATCTATATCTGCTCTTGCTTTTTCTCTGTTTTTTTCAACCTTGCCCTTTTTCCTAACTCCATTTCCTCTTTACACTCCTCATCAAACCAATCTTCTGTAGAACCTGTTATTACTTTTTTATTTTTTGCCAACTTTATTTCTTGTTCATTATTTATACTTTTCAATTTTCATATTCTTAAAAATTTCCTCTAAAATTATGCGTTATACATCTACCTCTAACATCAGATAATTATATATTCTACTTTCTAGATATTCATAAATGTTGTTTTTTATCTGTATTAAATAAGGTCCATAAAATGGTCTAACCCTCACTCAATGTCAGATTGGAACTATCATTAAATCTGTTATTTGCCTTCTATCTATTTTAATAAACAGTACTGTTAGTTTTTGGTTTTACTAACAGACGATATCCATATTGATATGTGTACTTTTTATATATTAATATTTTTTTCCCAAAAATAACTCAAAATGTGAACAAAAATGATTGTTGATTTTGAATGAATCAACGTCTGAACAAAGGAATGATCTAATGTATTTCTCACGCCATTCCTCTTCTCACGCCATTCCTCCTTTGCAAACTACAAGACTTCTGGGAAGAGGTCTGTGCCCTCGTTACAAAACGAATGAGTGTTACTCTTGCGGACAATCCTGCAGTCTACCTCCGCCACCTTTTCGAGTCCCCCAGGCCCAGATACAAAAAGTCCCTCCTGATCCATCTCATAAATGCAGGCAAAATAATACATATTTTTTCTCTGGAGACATAAATCCATCCTCAGTCTTTAGTTCTCTAAAATAAAATAAATCAAACATATAAAAGGTCTTATAGCAGCCATACAACACCAGGATGAAACATTTAGATACATGTAGTACTAATGTTTACAGTACACCTATTCCCAAGAATATTAGTCTCTTCATACCTTGATGAACACCAGAAAGGGACCTCACTTCTGCACAGGGGTACAATCTGGGGGTGT
Organism: Lithobates sylvaticus; assembly: GCA_028564925.1. Lineage (NCBI taxonomy): Eukaryota > Metazoa > Chordata > Amphibia > Anura > Ranidae > Lithobates > Lithobates sylvaticus. The sequence goes on from CM053027.1 coordinate 101,575,256, forward strand.
ATTAAAGAACACACTCTACCCCTTTCCTTTCCCCTTCCCCCCCCCCTCTTTCTTTCCCTATCCCTCCTTCTTTTGCCCTTAGCCAACCTCCGCCACCTTCTGCCCATACAAATCTCCCTCATACCCTTACCTTTCTCGCTACTCTTATGTGCCTTGCTACTATTGTCTACTAGGTTCTGTTTGTTTGTTATATTGAAAAACTAGGACAATAATGACACCCAAATATACCAGGACTGCAATAGCCTCTTTGGGATATGTGCCAAATCAGTCCATATTCTTTCTGGTATTGTCCATTTGATATTATCACTTGAGTACTAATATGTTGTGGGCTGACCTCAGCCTTATGTTTAAAATTATGTTAATGACAAATGTGGGTGAATGCTTTTTTTTTTTTTTGTAATAAAAATATAAAGAATTTCCAAAAAATAGTATCTGGTAAATATCATTCTATGTTACATAAGTGCAAAAAAATACCCATTGATCCTGCTATAAACGCAGTGTTATCTTAAACACCCTGCAATTGTGTCTATAGAAACTTTATCAGGAATTATGCTAGGATAACATACAACTTCCCTTCATATCATAGAGGAGAGGGGTGTGCTTTATGTCCGAGGGTGACAATGCTGCTTCTCTATAGATACAGCACAGTGTGTGTGAGCGTTGTCCCCCTAGATCAGGGGTCTCAAACTGACGGCCCTCCAGCTGTTGCAAAACTACAAGTCCCATGAGGCATTGCAAGGCTGACAGTTACAAGCATGACTCCCACAGGCAGAGGCATGATGGCACATGTAGTTTCGCAACAGCTGGAGGGCCACCAGTTTGAGACCCCAGCCCTAGATCAGTAAGTGCTTTACATGCTGGATCACTAGGTGAAAATATAGGGAAAGAGCTTAAAGCGGTTCTGCACTGACGTTTTTTTTTATTTTTATTTTTTTATTAATGTCTAAAAATGATGTCTTACTAACATCATACTCACTTGCAGTGATGATGCCCGTTATCCAGGTCCGTTTTTGCATCTAATCGATAGTTTAAAAAATCCTTCCCGGCTGATGTCATCTTGCTTGTGGGCATTTGAAGCCCACAAGCAATCACTTCCTCCTTCCCTCGATTTGGAGGAACCAGCATGCCTTGCTGGTTCCCGCGCATGCTCAGTGGCTACGGCTACGAGCGGCGTAATCCTAAATCGCAGAAATACCGCAAGATTTGGCATCGGACCTCCGCACTGACCCCTGGGATTAATTACACGAGACCCCAGGAGACAGTGCGGCGGTCACTGGATATGATGCGGATCCCCGCATAAACACCGCCCACCGCCGCAGGGACAGAAAAAAAACATTGAAATGCAGAACAGGTACATTAGAAAGAAAGATATTTAAACGTCCATTGTGAACTTTTTAGTGCCAAACATAGCCAAATGTGTGCAGAACTGCTTTAAAAAAGAAAAAGAATAAAACTAATATATCACATCTAAGGACTGGTGAGCAAAAAATATAAAAAGGTATGTTCTTGTGTTTAGATACATCTTATTAAAGCTCCATACACCTTGTAAAAACAGCTTGCCATGAGGTAGTTCAGATCATCCCTGCACATGCAACCACCATTTAAAGCAGGTGTCTCCAAACATTCTATAGAAAGGGCCAGTTTGCTATCCTTCAGACTTTAGGGGGGCCAGACAGTGCCCAGTGGGAGTAAACAATGCCCGATCTTTGGTATTAGAGGGAGAATAAGTTGGTGTCAGTGGGAGGAATAGTGCCCCATTTGTGTTCTCAGTGTAAGAAATTATGCCCCATCGTTGAAGTCATTGGAAGGAATAATGCCCCATTGTTGGATGTTAGTGGCATTAATGATGTCCGGATAAAGGCAAGCAAAGGGCCCCATGGCCACAGTTTGGAGACCACTGCTTTAAAGAATCATAGAATCTCTGTCCAGGGGTGGGATTAACTGTAAGCTTCTGTAGGGATCTGCTGCCCTCTACTGACTGCTGCTAGTATCACACTGTAATGTAAAATTATGCATGACACTTCCTGACTCAGGGGTTGTTAGGAAAAGATCCTGGAAGGAGGAAGTGAAGAGAGAGGAAGGTCTCAGTCACATGTCCTGTCCATGCTACTAATACCAGATCAGAAGAGGCGATTATGCAAGTATTTCTATGTTCTAATAGGTAAACTTCAGCTGCCCATAGCTTCTTCAGTGTATTGCTGAATCCTTGTGACAAAAAGAGTATCCCTGTCCCGTTACTATCTCACATGCACAGTGCCAGATAACTAGAACTGTGTTCTAGACTGGTTGGGTAATTGCTGAAGGGTCTTCTCATCACCACAGATCTTGTCTTCAGGTCTCCGCCACAAAGACAGATGCAGAATCATCCTCAGGGGCCCTGCAACAGGACTTTGCTGCAACACTCATCTGGAAGTATCTCTATAAATAACCATATACACCTGGGTATATGCGCACAATTACACCAGGACTCCTATAGGGCCCCTTGCAATTAACATCTGTTTGTACATTGAATGTATGTGCTGATATTAATCTTTTCTTATATAAAGCTTGTATTATTTCTACACTGCTGTGCATCTATATACTTATGGTAAATGTTCTATGCTGGTCACTGTAGTTCTGCTTCCAATTACTTTAATTAGATTACTGGTTAATTTCACAGGAAAGGATTCCCCTCTGTTCACAGAAGTCCTGTCCTGGGTGGGGACCATGCTAACTTTATTATCAATCACATTCTTCTATTTAACAAATGTTCTGGTTCTCTCATTTACCTACAGGTTTAACACAATATCAAGTTTGGAGAAGGCCATTTCTCATACCCCCCCCCCCCTCCCAAAAGAGGGCTATAATTGGAGGCACTGCTGAGTTTGAAGTATGTTTAACAGTAGTATGGAGGAGCAAAATATTTTTGAGCAGTGCTCTCAACCTGCTCCAAAAGGGCGTAACCTGCTCCTGGATGTATTGGCCGACTTACCTTTCTACCAGTTAATGTTAAAAAGGAACCCATATCAGCTAGCTATTCTCACAGAATGGATATTGATAATGAACACCCTGGTGACAATGCAAGTGGTACTTTAGCCACGCTAACTGAAATGTTATCACAGGGTTTTTAAAGCAGTATATTACTGGAAGTTAAAAGTGTTTTTTGGTAATATCCCTGTGCTAGAAGGAGAATAAAGTTTTAAAGTCTGAAAAGAGCACACTCTACAATATCTAAGGGAGTGGTCCTGTTCAGAAGAAGGCAAGCAACAGCATGTTATTAAAAGTTGAGACACTCATTAGGAAGTACGGTAAGTGCAATGGACTATATTTAAGTAGTGTCTGATCACTTTGAGACATACTATCATCACGATGGCTGCTGTCTACCTTATGTCTTGTCAGAAAAGAGGGGAAGATGTTTCTGCTTTTATTATTTGATTACAGATATTCTTGGCACCTTTAGTGTATCATATTGCTGTACCTTCTTCTGCAATGGACTCTACGAGGACCAGTAAGTTAGTCGGAGGCCTACTATCTCATTATCTTCTTACACAGCTCTTCAAAATGATGTTATCTGACGGGATTTTTTCTCTCTATGCTAACATTCAGTTTTGTACTCCTAAGAAGGTGAAAGGTGTTCCGAGAGAGGATCACCATTCTGAAAGAATGTTCCCAAAGTGAACATTCTGAGTCTTACCAACCAGATCTTCAGTTGTTTACCCAGTTACTATACAGAGAGATCCTCTAAGGTGTTTTAGGTGTGGCCACACTGGCCATACTACAAAGAAGGTGGGTGTTTCTGACCAAAGACAAGAGGACTCGTCATAGGCTCTAAGTCTATAGTTAAAGTCACTGTCAGTGGGTATACAACTCCAGCTCTGTTTGACACAGGTTCCCAGGTTACCCTTTTTTACTGTTCATTCTAACAGAAATACTTGAGAGCATACCTTTCAGCTGACTGGAAGAATGAAATTGTGGGGTCTGAACACTGACTCATATCCCATTGATGAAAGCTTGCAAGTAATTGTGACTGTTCTGGATTTACAAAACATGGGACCGCCGTGAACACTGTCCGGATTAAAGGGGGGCCTTGACGAGGCAAGGAAGTCCTCCTCTTCCTGCCTCGTGTTCTGCCTCAAGTGCCCTGTCCATTATCCCACGCAGCGTATGCTCTCAACAGGTGGACAAGAGGGACACCCGTGTTGTGACTGTCATTGACGCGTTGCACAGACCTTTCTGCCTGCTTGAGAGGTCTCATCCTCTGCTCCCTCTGCGACGGCAAGATGCAACCTTACCCTTGTTGTCAAGGAGAGTGGCAGCCAGTAATTGTGACTGTTCTGGATTTACAAAACATGGGTGTTCTTCCTATGGAGATCATGGCTCTTGTCTGTCCTGGCACAGGTGATTCACACACAGCTCCAGTGATACTTGGCACTAATCATATAGCAACAGATAGGGGCTCATTTACTGAAACTGGAGAGTGCAAAATCTGGTGCAGCTCTGCATAGAGACCACCACACCAAAGAACTTTTCTGATAACGTGCAGAGGCAGCGCCCTGCACAGGCGGAGCTCTGCGGTGTTGTACAGTTGCTGTGCTGGCCTCTACCTGGCCTCCAGGGGGCATCCTGCCTCGTTGGACATGTGACGCCGCATCCTCCTCCTCCTCGTCCTCCTCCTCATCCTCTCTCCCTTCAGGCACCCACGTGGAGTCAGTGACCTCATCATCCCCTCCCTCTTCACCACTAGAGCAAACCTGGCAGTAAGCTGCAGCTGGTGGAACAGTACTGCCAGATTCCTCAAGCTGGGTATCATCATCCGAGCCTTCGAATCGTTGGGCATCCTCCTGGAGCATGTACCCAACACTGTGCTCAAAGAGTTCGGGGGGACTCCTCAGGAGGACATGGTGGGTCTAGGGAAGGGGTGGCTGATGATGCTCTGTCAGTACCTGAGCCTGGGTGAGAGAGGATGAGGAGGATGAGGAGGGCTTGGTCATCCATTCTACCAAGCCTTCAGCATGATGCGGCTCCACATGTCCAGCTGCCGAAAACAAAGACGCGCGTGTCCCATGGCCAGGTGCTGATGACGATGCACGACCACGTCCACGTCCACGGCCACGTCCACTAGAAACAGAGCCTGCCTGCCCTGTGTTCTTGGCTCTGCACGCTCTGCCTCCCCTTGGTGGTCTTCCAGCCATTGTAGTCGGTAGTCCTGTGGGTGCTGCTGAGAAGAATATATAGGAGCTCTGTGTGATGCCACTAACACACTAGAAGTCCTGTGGGTGCTGCTGAGAAGAAAATATAGGAGCTCTGTGTGATGCCACTAACACACTAGAAGTCCTATGGGTGCTTCTGCAAAGAAAATAGAGGAGCTCTGTGTGATGCCACTAACACACTAGAAGTCCTGTGGGTGCTTATGCAAAGAAAATAGAGGAGCTCTGTGTGATGCCACTAACACACTAGAAGTCCTATGGGTGCTTCTGCAAAGAAAATAGAGGAGCTCTGTGTGATGCCACTAACACACTAGAAGTCCTGTGGGTGCTGCTGAGAAGAAAATATAGGAGCTCTGTGTGATGCCACTAACACACTAGAAGTCCTATGGGTGCTTCTGCAAAGAAAATAGAGGAGCTCTGTGTGATGCCACTAACACACTAGAAGTCCTGTGGGTGCTTATGCAAAGAAAATAGAGGAGCTCTGTGTGATGCCACTAACACACTAGAAGTCCTGTGGGTGCTTCTGCAAAGAAAATAGAGGAGCTCTGTGTGATGCCACTAACACACTAGAAGTCCTGTGGTGCTTCTGCAAAGAAAATAGAGGAGCTCTGTGTGATGCCACTAACACACTAGAAGTCCTGTGGGTGCTGCTGAGAAGAAAATATAGAGCTCTGTGTGATGCCACTAACACACTAGAAGTCCTATGGGTGCTTCTGCAAAGAAAATATATGAGCTCTGTGTGATGCCACTAACACACTAGAAGTCCTGTGGGTGCTGCTGAGAAGAAAATATAGGAGCTCTGTGTGATGCCACTAACACACTAGAAGTCCTATGGGTGCTTCTGCAAAGAAAATAGAGGAGCTCTGTGTGATGCCACTAACACACTAGAAGTCCTGTGGGTGCTTCTGCAAAGAAAATAGAGGAGCTCTGTGTGATGCCACTAACACACTAGAAGTCCTGTGGGTGCTTCTGCAAAGAAAATAGAGGAGCTCTGTGTGATGCCACTAACACACTAGAAGTCCTGTGGGTGCTTATGCAAAGAAAATAGAGGAGCTCTGTGTGATGCCACTAACACACTAGAAGTCCTGTGGGTGCTTCTGCAAAGAAAATAGAGGAGCTCTGTGTGATGCCACTAACACACTAGAAGTCCTGTGGGTGCTTCTGCAAAGAAAATAGAGGAGCTCTGTGTGATGCCACTAACACACTAGAAGTCCTGTGGGTGCTTATGCAAAGAAAATAGAGGAGCTCTGTGTGATGCCACTAACACACTAGAAGTCCTGTGGGTGCTTATGCAAAGAAAATAGAGGAGCTCTGTGTGATGCCACTAACACACTAGAAGTCCTGTGGGTGCTTATGCAAAGAAAATAGAGGAACTCTGTGTGATGCCACTAACACACTAGAAGTCCTGTGGGTGCTTATGCAAAGAAAATAGAGGAGCTCTGTGTGATGCCACTAACACACTAGAAGTCCTGTGGGTGCTTATGCAAAGAAAATAGAGGAACTCTGTGTGATGCCACTAACACACTAGAAGTCCTGTGGGTGCTTATGCAAAGAAAATAGAGGAGCTCTGTGTGATGCCACTAACACACTAGAAGTCCTGTGGGTGCTTATGCAAAGAAAAAAGAGGAGCTCTGTGTGATGCCACTAACACACTAGAAGTCCTGTGGGTGCTTCTGCAAAGAAAATAGAGGAGCTCTGTGTGATGCCACTAACACACTAGAAGTCCTGTGGGTGCTTATGCAAAGAAAATAGAGGAGCTCTGTGTGATGCCACTAACACACTAGAAGTCCTGTGGATGCTTCTGCAAAGAAAATAGAGGAGCTCTGTGTGATGCCACTAACACACTAGAAGTCCTGTGGGTGCTGCTGAGAAGAAAATATAGGAGCTCTGTGTGATGCCACTAACACACTAGAAGTCCTATGGGTGCTTCTGCAAAGAAAATAGAGGAGCTCTGTGTGATGCCACTAACACACTAGAAGTCCTGTGGGTGCTTCTGCAAAGAAAAATAGAGGAGCTCTGTGTGATGCCACTAACACACTAGAAGTCCTGTGGGTGCTTATGCAAAGAAAATAGAGGAGCTCTGTGTGATGCCACTAACACACTAGAAGTCCTGTGGGTGCTTATGCAAAGAAAATAGAGGAGCTCTGTGTGATGCCACTAACACACTAGAAGTCCTGTGGGTGCTTATGCAAAGAAAATAGAGGAACTCTGTGTGATGCCACTAACACACTAGAAGTCCTGTGGGTGCTTATGCAAAGAAAATAGAGGAGCTCTGTGTGATGCCACTAACACACTAGAAGTCCTGTGGGTGCTTATGCAAAGAAAATAGAGGAACTCTGTGTGATGCCACTAACACACTAGAAGTCCTGTGGGTGCTTATGCAAAGAAAATAGAGGAGCTCTGTGTGATGCCACTAACACACTAGAAGTCCTGTGGGTGCTTCTGCAAAGAAAATAGAGGAGCTCTGTGTGATGCCACTAACACACTAGAAGTCCTGTGGGTGCTGCTGAGAAGAAAATAGAGGAGCTCTGTGTGATGGGACTAAACACACTTCAAGTCCTATAGGTGCTTCTGAGAAGAAAATGTAGGTCTGTGTGTAATGGGACTAACACACTTCAAGTCCTATAGGTGCTTCTGGGAACAAAAAATATGATCTCTGTGTGATGGGACTAACACACTTCAAGTCCTATAGGTGCTTCTGGGAAGGAAATAAAGGTCTGTGTGATGGGACTAACACACTTCAAGTCCTATAGGTGCTTCTGGGAAGAAAATGTAGGTCTGTGTGTGTAATGGGACTAACACACTTCAAGTCCTATAGTTGCTTCTGGGAACAAAATATATGATCTCTGTGTGATGGGACTAACACACTTCAAGTCCTATAGGTGCTTCTGGGAAGGAAATAAAGGTCTGTGTGATGGGACTAACACACTTCAAGTCCTATAGGTGCTTCTGGAAGAAAATGTAGGTCTGTGTGTAATGGGACTAACACACTTCAAGTCCTATAGGTGCTTCTGGGAACAAAATATATGATCTCTGTGTGATGGGACTAACACACTTCAAGTCCTATAGGTGCTTCTGAGAACAAAATATATGATCTCTGTGTGATGGGACTAACACACTTCAAGTCCTATAGGTGCTTCTGGAAGAAAATGTAGGTCTGTGTGTAATGGGACTAACACACTTCAAGTCCTATAGGTGCTTCTGGGAACAAAATATATGATCTCTGTGTGATGGGACTAACACACTTCAAGTCCTATAGGTGCTTCTGGGAAGAAAATGTAGGTCTGTGTGTAATGGGACTAACACACTTCAAGTCCTATAGGTGCTTCTGGGAACAAAATATATGATCTCTGTGTGATGGGACAAACACACTTCAAGTCCTATAGGTGCTTCTGAGAAGAAAATGTAGGTCTGTGTGTAATGGGACTAACACACTTCAAGTCCTATAGGTGCTTCTGGGAACAAAATATATGATCTCTGTGTGATGGGACTAACACACTTCAAGTCCTATAGGTGCTTCTGAGAAGAAAATGTAGGTCTGTGTGTAATGGGACTAACACACTTCAAGTCCTATAGGTGCTTCTGGGAACAAAATATATGATCTCTGTGTGATGGGACTAACACACTTCAAGTCCTATAGGTGCTTCTGGGAAGAAAATGTAGGTCTGTGTGTAATGGGACTAACACACTTCAAGTCCTATAGGTGCTTTGGGAACAAAATATATGATCTCTGTGTGATGGGACTAACACACTTCAAGTCTATAGGTGCTTCTGGGAAGAAAATGTAGGTCTGTGTGTAATGGGACTAACACACTTCAAGTCCTATAGGTGCTTCTGGGAACAAAATATATGATCTCTGTGTGATGGGACTAACAACTTCAAGTCCTATAGGTGCTTCTGGGAAGAAAATGTAGGTCTGTGTGTAATGGGACTAACACACTTCAAGTCCTAGGTGCTTCTGGGAACAAAATATATGATCTCTGTGTGATGGGACTAACACACTTCAAGTCCTAGGTGCTTCTGGGAAGAAAATGTAGGTCTGTGTGTAATGGGACTAACACACTTCAAGTCCTATAGGTGCTTCTGGGAACAAAATATATGATCTCTGTGTGATGGGACTAACACACTTCAAGTCCTATAGGTGCTTCTGAGAAGAAAATGTAGGTCTGTGTGTAATGGGACTAACACACTTCAAGTCCTATAGGTGCTTCTGGGAACAAAATATGATCTCTGTGTGATGGGCTAACACACTTCAAGTCCTATAGGTGCTTCTGAGAAGAAAATGTAGGTCTGTGTGTAATGGGACTAACACACTTCAAGTCCTATAGGTGCTTCTGGGAACAAAATATATGATCTCTGTGTGATGGGACTAACACACTTCAAGTCCTATAGGTTCTTCTGGGAAGAAAATGTAGGTCTGTGTGTAATGGGACTAACACACTTCAAGTCCTATAGGTGCTTCTGGGGAACAAAATATATGATCTCTGTGTGATGGGACTAACACACTTCAAGTCCTATAGGTGCTTCTGGGAAGAAAATGTAGGTCTGTGTGTAATGGGACTAACACACTTCAAGTCCTATAGGTGCTTCTGGGAACAAAATATATGATCTCTGTGTGATGGGACTAACACACTTCAAGTCCTATAGGTGCTTCTGGGAAGAAAATGTAGGTCTGTGTGTAGGGACTAACACACTTCAAGTCCTATAGGTGTTCTGGGAACAAAATATATGATCTCTGTGTGATGGGACTAACACACTTCAAGTCCTAAGGTGCTTCTGGGAAGAAAATCTAGGTCTGTGTGTTATGGGACTAACACACTTCAAGTCCTATAGGTGCTTCTGGGAACAAAATATATGATCTCTGTGTGATGGGACTAACACACTTCAAGTCCTATAGGTGCTTCTGGGAAGAAAATGTAGGTCTGTGTGTAATGGGACTAACACACTTCAAGTCCTATAGGTGCTTCTGGGAACAAAATATATGATCTCTGTGTGATGGGACTAACACACTTCAAGTCCTATAGGTGCTTCTGGAAGAAAATGTAGGTCTGTGTGTAATGGGACTAACACACTTCAAGTCCTATAGGTGCTTCTGGGAACAAAATATATGATCTCTGTGTGATGGGACTAACACACTTCAAGTCCTATAGGTGCTTCTGGGAAGAAAATGTAGGTCTGTGTGTAATGGGACTAACACACTTCAAGTCCTATAGGTGCTTCTGGGAACAAAATATATGACCTCTGTGTGATGGGACTAACACACTTCAAGTCCTATAGGTGCTTCTGGGAAGAAAATGTAGGTCTGTGTGTAATGGGACTAACACACTTCAAGTCCTAGTGCTTCTGGGAACAAAATATATGTCTGTGTGATGGGACTAACACACTTCAAGTCCTATAGGTGCTTCTGGGAAGAAAATGTAGGTCTGTGTGTAATGGGACTAACACACTTCAAGTCCTATAGGTGCTTCTGGGAAGGGACTAAAATGTAGGTCTGTGTGTAATGGGACTAACACACTTCAAGTCCTATAGGTGCTTCTGGGAACAAAATATATGATCTCTGTGTGTTGGGACTAACACACTTCAAGTCCTATAGGTGCTTCTGGGAACAAAATATAGGAGCTCTGCCTGCCTGCCACGAACACACTACAAGTCCTATAGGTGCTTCTGGGAACAAAATATAGGAGCTCTGCCTGCCTGCCACGAACACACTACAAGTCCTATAGGTGCTTCTGGTAACAAAATATAGGAGCTCTGCCTGCCTGCCAGGAACACACTACAAGTCCTATAGGTGCTTCTGGTAACAAAATATAGGAGCTCTGCCTGCCTGCCACGAACACACTACAAGTCCTATAGGTGCTTCTGGTAACAAAATATAGGAGCTCTGCCTGCCTGCCACGAACACACTACAAGTCCTATAGGTGCTTCTGGTAACAAAATATAGGAGCTCTGCCTGCCTGCCACTAACACACTACAAGTCCTATAGGTGCTTCTGGGAACAAAATATAGGAGCTCTGCCTGCCTGCCACGAACACACTACAAGCCCCTCTTTCTTAATCAATCTTTGTAACTGAATCTCTCTAACTCAATCTCTGTAAGTAAATCTCTCTAACTAACTAAATGCAGCAGAGTGTCACAGATCTAGCCTGCTCAATCTGCGCCGGAACAGCATGTGACCGGCGCAGACGGCGTGGCGGCCTTTTATAGGGGGGGGGCGTGTACTACAGCCCCTGAGCTGTAATTGGCTACAGGCGTCCTGCCTGTAGCCAATTATGGCTCTTCGAAATTCCGTGGCTGTGATTGGCCAAGCATGCGGGGTCACAGTGCATGCTTGGCCAATCATCAGCCAGCAATGCACTGCGCCGGCCGCAATGCATTGCGGGGCCGCTCGCATCACACGAACGTGATGCGAGCGGCCAAAATAGTTCTGGGCTCGCCGAGCGAGCGAACGCCCGGTGCTCGATGCGAACGTGGGTTCGCATCGAGCACCGGGCCCATCCCTACCTCTAAGGTGTTTTAGGTGTGGCCACACTGGCCATACTACAAAGAAGGTGGGTGTTTCTGACCAAAGACAAGAGGACTCGTCATAGGCTCTAAGTCTATAGTTAAAGTCACTGTCAGTGGGCATACAACTCCAGCTCTGTTTGACACAGGTTCCCAGGTTGCCCTTTTTTACTGTTCATTCTAACAGAAATACTTGAGAGCATACCTTTCAGCTGACTGGAAGAATGAAATTGTGGGGTCTGAACACTGACTCATATCCCATTGATGAAAGCTTGCAAGTAATTGTGACTGTTCTGGATTTACAAAACATGGGTGTTCTTCCTATGGAGATCATGGCTTTTGTCTGTCCTGGCACAGCTCTGCATAGAGACCAATCAGCTTTCAGGTTTTTTTGTCAAAGCTTAATTGAAGTTAGCTGATAAGCTGATTGGCTACCAGGTACAGCTGCGCCATATTTTTCACTCTCCAGCTTTAGTAAATCTACTCCATAGTGCCTTCCAGAAGTTTCTAGAAGGAGTTTGGACAGTTTCTTCTGCGCAAGTTGATATCCCATCTGAACTTCAAGAGCTCTGTGATGTCCTCTCTGTTAGCTATCAGCATGGAAAGGTGTATCATATTGGTGAGTGTCCAGTAATAATTCCACCACGGGGCAAGAGAGTGCTGAAAGAAGCTTCAAGTATTGCCCCCAAGCTGCTTGAAGATGGAAGTTATGTCCTCATGAAAACTCCTGACCAGAAGATGAACAAAGAAGGGTGGATGGTGATTCCTGAGAGAAAGGACTGGAGAGTGGAGTTATCTGCAGTTGTGAATGTGCAAAATTGTTCTCCAAGTCCTGTCAAAATTGGTCATAACTAAGTTGTACCTAACTGCTACCCTGTGCTGGATGTTAAACCCTATGCTGAAGTGTGCAGCATCCACATCAGAAATACAGTTTCTACCCTCAAATTCAAATTGAGTGATCTAAAGTTGCCAGTGTCTATTAACAAGAAACTCACACAGCAATTGTCAGATTTGCTGGAGGTGTTCTCTACAGATGATATGGATAGGCTGTACAAATACACTCTCAACACTCGTTTAGACTAACTGACACTATTCCCTTTAGAGAGAGACCCCCGAGGATACCACCAAAAGATGTGAATGAGCTAAGACAGGCCCTACTCCAGAGGCATCACTGTGGACAATAAGAGTCACTCTGCCTTCTTCATTGTGGTGGTGTGAACAATATGTGGAGCCATCCTCCTGTGTGTAGATTACAGAACTTTGAATCGGAGCACAATACCTGATCAGTATACACTGCCAAGAATTGAAGAGGCTCTGATGGATTTAAATGGAAATTGTTGGTAGCTGGATCTATGATCTGGATACTACCAAGTTTCAATGGCACCTGAAGATCAAGAGAAGACAGCCTTTATATGTCTTTTGGGCTTCTATCAATTTACTTGTTTGCAACAAGCATAGAAGGCGCACCTGCAATATATAAAAGTTTAATGGAAGAGTTTTGAGCGATCTAGTACCCAGTCCAGCTGACTGCAGCGGCGCATGCACACGGGGGATTCTCGGCTGAAAGGCCGTCAGAATCCGAACCTTGCCGGGAAGAAGTCTCCCGTGCGCATGCGGGAGTGACGACATCGCGGCTCCAGCCACTCACAGCGGTGGAGTCGCAATACCCGGAAGACACGCCGAGGCAACATGTCAGCTACCTTGGCGTGGACCAGGTGAGTTACCGACGCCTCGTTCTAAGGTACGTATTTCATAATGAGCTAGTATGCGGTGCATACTAGCTCATTATGCTTTTTTCCTTACAGATGTATAAAAAATAAAGTTCCAGCGGGTATACAACCACTTTAAGCATTATTAAAATCACTGCTCCTGAAAAAACGTCAGTTTTTAAAACTTTTTTTTGCATTGATACATGTCCCCTGGGGCAGGACCCAGGTCCTCAAACACTTTTTATGACAATAACTTGCATATTGACCTTTAAAATTCGAACTTTTGATTTTTCATATTCGTGTCCAATATACTTTAAGGATGTTCGTGCGTTCGAACAAACTTTTTGCCTGTTCGCATGTTCAGCTGCCAACAGAACCGGGGGGTGTTTGGATCATCCCTAATAGAAATCATTTGCTGCCTATTTCTTAAGTTAGATGGCTCAAATTCCACTTCAGAGTGTGAATCACACCAGCTTCAGGCAGACCTCTCATCTGATCTTCCTGATACCCATGATAGTGATTGTACTGTACTGTTCCTGAGGTCTCTTGCGCAATACCCTCGCCTCCATTAAACCTTAAATCTCCAGAGCTTGTGACTAAATTGGTGAGCATGCCTAGTCAGGAACCCAATATGTCTACCCAGCTAGTGCCATCCTTTTCCATGACTCATAGTATTAATTCTTTGCCTGAAAACACAGGATTACCTCAGAGGTAAGTGTAAAGAGGGCAGAGAGTTAGATATCTTCCACATATTTTGATCTATAATAATTTGTGGGACCCTAGGTTTATCACTCAGCCACAATTGTACCATGCTTGGGTAGGAGCAGTCTCTAATTTAGTCAACATGTTGTCTGTTCTTGCTTCACCTGGCATGTATTGCTACTAACTTGTTTTTTGTCCGCAAGCCATTGTAATGGGGAAAGGACAATGCTGTTTCTTAAATCAATGGTTATTATTCACATTGAGTTGCCTTTGATGGGACCTAAAGATTTTACCAGGATACGTGTGTAGAGATCCGCTACCCTCTACTGTCAGCTGCTAGTATCATAATGTAATGTAAAGTTATGTACATCCCTTCCTGACTTGGAGGGTGTTGAGAAAAAGTCATGAAAGGTGGAATTGGTGACATGTCCTGTCCAAGCTACTAATACCAGATCAGATTATGAAAGTATTTCTATTTTCTAATAGTTAAAGTGGTTCTAAAGGCTCAAGGTTTTTTACCTTTATGCATTCTGTGCATGAAGGTAAAAAACCTTCTCTGTGCAGCAGCCCCCCCCCCCCAGCCCCCCTAATAATTACCTGAGCCCCATTGCGATCCAGTGACGTGCACGAGAGCCTGTACCCTCCGGGGACTCTCACTCCTCATTAGCTGAGGCAGTAGAGGGAGCCATTGGCTGCTGTCAATCAGAGCCAGTGAGCCAATGAGGAGATAGAGGGGGCGGAGCCGAGTGTGAATGGACAAGCAGATCAGCATTTCGAGAGCAAGCCTGCTTGGGTAGTCCCACAGCAAGCTGCTTGCTCTGGAGGCAGGAGGGAGGGACCAGGAGCATTGAGAGGGGACCCGAGAAGGCCGAGGATATGGGCTGCTCTGTGCAAAACCACTGCGCAGAGCAGGTGAGTATTACATATTTTTTTTTTAATCAAGCCTTTAATATCAATTCAACTGCAGCTGCCCATAGCTTATTCAGTTCATTGCTAAATTCTCATGACAAACAGAGTATCCATGTCCTATTACGAGCTTACATGCATAGTGCCATATAACTATGACTGCTCCTGACTGCTTGGATAATGGATGGTGGGTCTCTTCATGACCACAGATCTTGTCTTCAGGTCACAAAGAAAAACGCTGCATCATCCTCAGGGGACCCTGCAATAGGACTTTGCTGCAACATTTATTTGGGGGTATCTCTATAAATGACAATATATACCTGGGTATATGTGCACAATTCCACCAGGACTCCTATTAGGCACTTTGCTGATAATATCTGTTTGTACATTGAATGTACTATATGTACTATTATTAACTTTGTCTTTTATAAATCTTGTATTATTTCTATATGGTTAATGTTAAATGCTCATTGCAGTAGCTCATCTGCACCCAATTACTTTGATTAGATTATTGGTTAATTTCCCAAGAAGGGAATCCCCTCTGTGCACAAAGGTCCTGTCCTGGGTGAAGTCACTGCCAACTTTATCAATTCCACTCTTCATTTACTGAATGTTCTGGTTCTCTCGTTTACCTACAAGTTTTGCCCAATATCCTGTTTGTGGAGGGTCATTTCTCATAATCCCTCCCAAAAGAGGGCTACACTTTACTTACAAGAACCTTGTGAATAAGGATGGGCCCGGTGCTCGATGCGAACCCATGTTCGCATCGAGCACCGGGTGTTCGCTCGGCGAGCCCAGAACTATTTTGGCCGCTCGCATCACATTCGTGTGATGCGAGCGGCCCCGCAATGCATTGCGGCCGGCGCGGCCGGCGCAGTGCATTGCTGGCTGATGATTGGCCAAGCATGCACTGTGACCCCGCATGCTTGGCCAATCACAGCGCCGGAAACTCAGAGAGCCATAATTGGCTACAGGCAGGACGCCTGTAGCCAATTACAGCTCAGGGGCTTTAGTACACGCCCCCTCTTATAAAAGGCCGCCACGCCGTCGGCGCCGGTCACATGCGTTCCGGCGTTAGAGAGAGCAGGCTCATTCTGTGTCACTCTGCTAGATTCATTTAGAAAGATTTATTTAGAAAGATTCATTTAGAAAGATTCATTTAGAAAGATTCATTTAGAAAGATTCATTTAGAAAGAGGGGCTTGTAGTGTGTTCGTGGCAGGCACTGGCAGCAAACAGAGCTCCTATATTTTGTTCCCAGAAGCACCTATAGGACTTGTAGTGTGTTCGTGGCAGGCACTGGCAGCAAACAGAGCTCCTATATTTTGTTCCCAGAAGCACCTATAGGACTTGTAGTGTGTTCGTGGCAGGCACTGGCAGCAAACAGAGCTCCTATATTTTGTTCCCAGAAGCACCTATAGGACTTGAAGTGTGTGTTAGTCCCATCACACAGAGCTATATTTTCTTCCCAGAAGCACCTATAGGACTTGTAGTGTGTTAGTCCCATCACACAGAGATCCTATATTTTGTTCCCAGAAGCACCTATAGGACTTGAAGTGTGTTAGTCCCATCACACAGAGATTCTATATTTTGTTCCCAGAAGCACCTATAGGACTTTAAGTGTGTTAGTCCCATCACACAGAGATCCTATATTTTGTTCCCAGAAGCACCTATAGGACTTGAAGTGTGTTAGTCCCAGAAGCACCCATAGGACTTGTAGTGTGTTAGTCCCATCACACAGAGATCATATATTTTGTTCCCAGAAGCACCTATAGGACTTGTAGTGTGTTAGTCCCATCACACAGACCTATATTTTCTTCCCAGAAGCACCTATAGGACTTGAAGTGTGTTAGTCCCATCACACAGAGATCCTATATTTTGTTCCCAGAAGCACCTATAGGACTTGAAGTGTGTTAGTCCCATCACACAGACCTATATTTTCTTCCCAGAAGCACCTATAGGACTTGAAGTGTGTTAGTCCCATCACACAGAGATCCTATATTTTGTTCCCAGAAGCACCTATAGGACTTGAAGTGTGTTAGTCCCATCACACAGAGCTATATTTTCTTCCCAGAAGCACCCATAGGACTTGTAGTGTGTTAGTCCCATCACACAGAGATCCTATATTTTGTTCCCAGAAGCACCTATAGGACTTGAAGTGTGTTAGTCCCATCACACAGACCTATATTTTCTTCCCAGAAGCACCCATAGGACTTGTAGTGTGTTAGTCCCATCACACAGAGATCCTATATTTTGTTCCCAGAAGCACCTATAGGACTTGAAGTGTGTTAGTCCCATCACACAGAGATCCTATATTTTGTTCCCAGAAGCACCTATAGGACTTGAAGTGTGTTAGTCCCATCACACAGACCTATATTTTCTTCCCAGAAGCACCCATAGGACTTGTAGTGTGTTAGTCCCATCACACAGAGATCCTATATTTTGTTCCCAGAAGCACCTATAGGACTTGAAGTGTGTTAGTCCCATCACACAGACCTATATTTTCTTCCCAGAAGCACCTATAGGACTTGAAGTGTGTTAGTCCCATCACACAGAGATCCTATATTTTGTTCCCAGAAGCACCTATAGGACTTGAAGTGTGTTAGTCCCATCACACAGAGCTATATTTTCTTCCCAGAAGCACCCATAGGACTTGTAGTGTGTTAGTCCCATCACACAGAGATCCTATATTTTGTTCCCAGAAGCACCTATAGGACTTGAAGTGTGTTAGTCCCATCACACAGAGATCCTATATTTTGTTCCCAGAAGCACCTATAGGACTTGAAGTGTGTTAGTCCCATCACACAGACCTATATTTTCTTCCCAGAAGCACCCATAGGACTTGTAGTGTGTTAGTCCCATCACACAGAGATCCTATATTTTGTTCCCAGAAGCACCTATAGGACTTGAAGTGTGTTAGTCCCATCACACAGAGATCCTATATTTTGTTCCCAGAAGCACCTATAGGACTTGAAGTGTGTTAGTCCCATCACACAGACCTATATTTTCTTCCCAGAAGCACCCATAGGACTTGTAGTGTGTTAGTCCCATCACACAGAGATCCTATATTTTGTTCCCAGAAGCACCTATAGGACTTGTAGTGTGTTAGTCCCATCACACAGACCTATATTTTCTTCCCAGAAGCACCTATAGGACTTGAAGTGTGTTAGTCCCATCACACAGAGATCCTATATTTTGTTCCCAGAAGCACCTATAGGACTTGAAGTGTGTTAGTCCCATCACACAGACCTATATTTTCTTCCCAGAAGCACCCATAGGACTTGTAGTGTGTTAGTCCCATCACACAGAGATCATATATTTTGTTCACAGAAGCACCTATAGGACTTGTAGTGTGTTAGTCCCATCACACAGACCTATATTTTCTTCCCAGAAGCACCTATAGGACTTGAAGTGTGTTAGTCCCATCACACAGAGATCCTATATTTTGTTCCCAGAAGCACCTATAGGACTTGAAGTGTGTTAGTCCCATCACACAGAGATCCTATATTTTGTTCCCAGAAGCACCTATAGGACTTGAAGTGTGTTAGTCCCATCACACAGACCTATATTTTGTTCCCAGAAGCACCTATAGGACTTGAAGTGTGTTAGTCCCATCACACAGAGATCCTATATTTTGTTCCCAGAAGCACCTATAGGACTTGAAGTGTGTTAGTCCCATCACACAGACCTATATTTTTCTCCCAGAAGCACCCATAGGACTTGTAGTGTGTTAGTCCCATCACACAGAGATCCTATATTTTGTTCCCAGAAGCACCTATAGGACTTGAAGTGTGTTAGTCCCATCACACAGAGATCCTATATTTTGTTCACAGAAGCACCTATAGGACTTGAAGTGTGTTAGTCCCATCACACAGAGATTCTATATTTTGTTCCCAGAAGCACCTATAGGACTTTAAGTGTGTTAGTCCCATCACACAGAGATCCTATATTTTGTTCCCAGAAGCACCTATAGGACTTGAAGTGTGTTAGTCCCATCACACAGACCTATATTTTCTTCCCAGAAGCACCCATAGGACTTGTAGTGTGTTAGTCCCATCACACAGAGATCCTATATTTTGTTCCCAGAAGCACCTATAGGACTTGAAGTGTGTTAGTCCCATCACACAGAGATCCTCTATTTTCTTTGCAGAAGCACCCATAGGACTTCTAGTGTGTTAGTGGCATCACACAGAGCTCCTATATTTTCTTCTCAGCAGCACCCACAGGACTTCTAGTGTGTTAGTGGCATCACACAGAGCTCCTATATTTTCTTTGCAGAAGCACCCATAGGACTTCTAGTGTGTTAGTGGCATCACACAGAGCTCCTATATATTCTTCTCAGCAGCACCCACAGGACTACCGACTACAATGGCTGGAAGACCGCCAAGGGGAGGCAGAGCGTGCAGAGCCAAGAACACAGGGCAGGCAGGCTCTGTTTCTAGTGGACGTGGCCGTGGCCGTGGACGTGGTCGTGCATCGTCATCAGCACGTGGCCATGGGACACGCGCGTCTTTGTTTTCGGCAGCTGGACATGTGGAGCCGCATCATGCTGAAGGCTTGGTAGAA